>JBBGZY010000194.1:2382500-2975000 GCA_037952925.1 Lithobates clamitans | reverse complement strand
GAAGTGGGACAAAATCCCTCCTGAGATGTGTGCAAACCTGGTGAACAACTACAAGAAACGTCCGACCTCTGTGATTGCCAACAAGGGTTTTGCCACAAGTACTAAGTCATGTTTTGCGAAGGGGTCAAATACTTATTTCACTCATTAAAATGCAAATCAATTTATAACTTATTTATTTGAAATGCGTTTTTCTGGATATTTTTGTTATTCTGTCTCTCACTGTTTTTTTTTTTTTATCTCAATCATTTTTATTGCACATATGCCAATAAATTATAACAATGTAAGGCAAAAGCCAGGTCGACCCACACAGGGGCTATGTCTGGCAAAAAAGGAAGAGCATAGTTTCAATCATTCACATTATATTGTAAAGCAAAACATGGTATAGAGTGTGTAGTTTATGTAGTCCTATTCTCGTGTTCCCGCCCTTCCTCCATACAAAATCATATCTCTATTGCTAGTTCATTCCTCCATTTCCCTTCATTTTGTTCCAACCCTCCCCTCCACCCCTCCCTGCCCCACCCCCCCTCCGTCACAGCAGACCTTTCATATTACCTTTGATGGTTCTTGCACCACCTATACAACTACCGCGGGTTTCCCTCCTATCCAATGTTCTTATTTATCTGATTTTGTTGTCATTAATTTTACAGGCCATCTTCCTGTTCCTCCTTCTTCTCCCCCCCCTGTGTACTTACTCTCGCTTTCCTTCCCCTCGGGTATCTCAATCTCGTTCTTCCTCTCTACATCACCCCCCCCCCAGTCACTACATCTGAAGCCTTTCTACTATCAATTGATGTGGGGCCAGGTCCGCATCCCCCAGCCATGGGTGCCATATCTTGTTGAATTTACTCCGATCGCTTCTACGGGCGTAAGCCAGTCGTTCTCTGGGGAGAAACGAATTGACGTAGGCAATCCATTGCTTAGCTGTAGGGACAGTTGGAGCCATCCAGTACTTTGCAATAAGTTTCCTGGCGAGATACATCAGTCTAGATAACATGAAGTACTTTCCTCCCGGGTACATCTTTACACTTATAGCTCCGAGCAGGTATACGGTCGGATTAAGGGGGATGGGGACCCGCGCCAACCTTGAAATATGTTGGGAAACCTCATCCCAGTACCTATGCAGCTTTGGGGACCTCCAAATTAGATGAATAAAGTCCCCTCTGTGTACCTTGCACTTGGGGCACAGTGGGGAGTCTCCTCGACCCCATTTATAGAGCTGTACTGATGTCCTATAGGCCCTATGAAGAATGAGTAATTGTGACAGTCTTTGGGTTGCGGAGAGTGACACCACTGGAATAGCCTCGAGCGCCATTTCCCATTGTTTTTCATCTATTTCTCCTATGTCCTCTACCCATTTATTTCGGCACTTTAACAATGTATGATCCTGGGCTGACCTCAGCAACTCCTTATATATTTTGGATATTAACCCTTTCCTTGTGTCTGCCAAAAAGATCTCATTCAGAAGTGAAACTGCCGGTACTGTCTGGGAGTGTGTTATTTGTTGTGCCTGTATCGCATGGCGCAATTGGAGGTACTGAAAAAAGCCCCTCGGATACAAATGGAATTCCCTACATAATTGTTCGTATGTCTTCAACGCCTCTCCCTCATATAATTGTGGGAAGAACTGAATCCCCTTTTCTTTCCATTGTGTGAACCCCTGTAGTCCCTGGATCTCAGAGTATCTGCTATTGTGCCAGATCGGCGTGAATGAAAGCACGCCTGTTATCCTTAGGATTTTCCGAACCTCACCCCATACCTTTTTAAAAAGCGTACTTATTGGATCTACCCCCTTCATACTTGGCAAGTCCATTTCCAGATGAGAGGCCGCTTCTAGTGTGGGTTCCATCATGGTCACCAATTGGTATGTAGGGTCCTCATTTCCCTTTCGACCCCATCCTGCCATTTGTTGAAATTGTGATGCCAGGAAATATAGCCTAGAGTTGGGTATTGCAAGCCCTCCTCTATCCTTTTCGTATTGCAATGTTTCTAAGCTAATTCTGGGTGTCTTTTTTTTCCATATCAATTCCCTCATTAGTGTGTCAATTTGCTTGAACCATTTTTTTGGTATCCATGTCGGAGAGTTGTGGAAGACATATAATTGCTGTGGTGCCCACACCATTTTTATTAGGTTTGCTCGTCCTATAACTGATAGGGGGAGCCTGCACCAGCTGTTGCTTTTTTGTTTCTGCCTAGAGAGCAGTGGTTCCAGGTTCAACCGGAGATACTCGGCCGGGTTCGGGGACACCATCACTCCCAAGTACTTAAAACTATCAACTATTGTTATTTGTTCCGTTCCCACTGGTAGTCGGTCCCTCTGCTGGTCTATAGGCATTAGCGTTGATTTTGACCAGTTAATGACAAAGCCTGAGAAGCTGCCATATTCTCTCACTATCTCCATCACTGCCCGCAAGGATGAGGTCATGTCGCCCAGATATATAAGTGCATCGTCTGCATATAAAGATATTTTTTCTTCTCTCTGATGTCTACGGAACCCCACCACCTCCATTGAGTTCCGGATCTTTATAGCTAAAGGCTCTATTGCCAAGGCGAACAGTAATGGAGACAATGGGCAACCCTGTCTCGTCCCCCTATGCAATTTAAATGGAGGCGAAAGGTCACCATTAATACGTATTCTGGCTCTGGGTTTAAAATAAAGTATCTCTACCCAAGCTACAAACCTACTTCCCAACCCGAATCTTTTCAGTGTTTCCATGAGGTAGGGCCACTCCACGCTATCAAACGCTTTTGAGGCGTCGAGAGATAGAATGGCCCTACTCCCTGGGTTGTCCACTGGCATCTGAAGGTTCATGTAGAGTCTCCTTATATTATCTGATGTAGATCGGGTAGGTATAAAGCCAGACTGATCACGATGGACCAACTTGCTAATCACTCGAGATAACCTTTTGGCCAGGACACTTGCGAACAGTTTGACATCCGCATTTAGTAGCGAAATTGGACGATATGAGTCTAATAGAAGATTATCTTTCCCAGGCTTTAAAATTACTGTTATTATTGCCTCACGCATGCTATCCGGTAGATAACCCAGTTCCTCAGCCTCCCTTATAGCCTGCAGTAATGATGGTAGGAGGTCCTCTCTATAGTGGGAGTATACCTCTGCCGGAATCCCGTCTGGGCCTGGTGATTTATGGTGACCTGTCCTCTCCAGTGCTTCTCTTAATTCCACTAATGTGATTGGGCAGTTCAACAGTTCCCTGTCCGCTTCCGATAATTGCAGGAGCGGACAGGTCTGCAAAAACTGCATCAACTCAGACGGGTTATATCTAGTTTTGCTGGAGTACAAGTCCCCGTAGAACTGCTGAAAGCTGCTCAAGATGTCTGAACTACGGGTCTGCCTCTCCCCGGATTTAGCCCTCACAGCCAGGATAGTTGTAGGATCTCTTTGCTCTCTGGCTATAAGGGCTAGAAGGCGGCCAGTGTTTTCCCCCTCTTCAAAGTAACTTTGTTGTTGAAAGTATCTTCTCTTCTCTGCTGCTGATAACCAAACCGAGCTGTATATCGCTTGTACCTCTCTCCAGGATTCTTGATTAGATTTTGATGGGTCTCTTATCAAAACCTGTTCCCTTTCTATCAGTTCTTCCCGTACCTTGTTTTCCCATTCCCTGGAGCGTGTTTTAATTCCCGCAATTTCTTTAATAAGACATCCCCTCAAGAATGCCTTAAGTGTATCCCATATTACCATGGCGCTTGCAGACCCCCTATTAAA
The DNA here is from genome assembly GCA_037952925.1 of Lithobates clamitans. NCBI lineage: Eukaryota > Metazoa > Chordata > Amphibia > Anura > Ranidae > Lithobates > Lithobates clamitans. Next base: position 2,971,276 of record JBBGZY010000194.1, on the reverse strand, counting down.
TTGCAGGAACTCCCGTAGCGCCTCTCTTGTACTATCTATTTGGGGAAACAGAGATAACCAGTAGGGGTTCACCTTCCATAATGGTCGCCCCAGCTTTCCAGTGGTGCCTAACCGTACCCAGAATGGGGAGTGGTCAGATAATAAGCGTGGCTCATACGCTGAGTCCTCCACTAACTGCAGGAGTGCCTCATTCCCTAAACCCAGGTCGATACGGGAGAGGACATCATGTGTTGCAGAATAACATGAATAGCATCTATCCTCTTCGTGTCTCTCTCTCCATACATCCCGGAGTCCTATTTCCATAAGCAGGGCTGCAAAAGCAGTCCTGCCGGTTGTCTGTTTCGTAGTTCTAGATGTCAGAGACATTCTATCCTGGGAGTTGTCTAAAATGTTATTGTAGTCACCCAGTGCTAGTACCAGGAAATCCTGGTACGAGGCTATGAATTGTGATAGACACCCGAGTGAAGCTGGTGAGAATGGTGGTGGAATGTATATTGATGCAATTATGCACGTTAGACCGTTAATTTTACATAGCAAGAAGACAAATTTTCCTTCCCTGTCCACCCTCTGTTCTATGCATTCAAAGGAGACATCCGAGGAGACCACTATACTGACTCCTCTTGAGTGTGAGGTGTGCATGGAGTGGAACTGAGTCGGGTATCTCCTTGAGCGCAGTAGGTGGACAGAGTTGGAACACAAATGTGTTTCCTGTAAACAGATTATCTGAGGTTTCATTATATCAAAATATCTAAACATTGCCCTTCTCTTGTCGCTATCCCCCAACCCTCTCACATTCCATGTCATCAAGAGTAGGCCTTTCCTTTTCCCAGTTTCCTTACTCATATAGGGGATCATACCAATTCAAATAACTATAAGGCAAGAGACAACAACATGAGCAGGGAATGAGAATACAATTGTCCCTCAGAATTTTACCTGCCCCTTGGGTCCCCTCAGTGAGTAATACATAACAGTCAGCATTCCTCCTAATCCCCTTACCATCCTTGGTGGAACGTAGGAGGTATTTGTATATGATTTTATATTTGTGGTGTTTTTCATTATTTGTTTGAGTTGTGACTTTCCCACCCACCCCTCCCCATCCTCCCCCGCCCCCCACCCCACTCCACCCCCCCTCCCACCCCTTTCCCTCCTGTCTCCCCCACCCCCTCTCCCACCCACCTCCTTCCTTCCCTCCCTGCCCAGCTGGGCCTACCCTAGGGGCTATGTTCCGGACCTCCCACTTGCTCTCATTCCCCATACTACACTGGCATACCTTGCCAGTGCCAAACATTTACGATACCCCTTTGACCCAGGGGTCCCTATCCCACCCCTCCCCCCCTCCCTGACCATATTAGTGCTATTCAAGTGTTCTAATTTATTATACTTGTAAACAAAATCGTTTATCGTGGCAGCTCAGTGTATTCTAGAAAGTGAATATCCCACTAGTGCTAATTTATAATCCTATTCCTTCAACCTTATTAGTGCTGTTCATGTGTTTTTAATTTTTTGTGTTCGTATAAGAAATAATCTGTCGTGTCAATCCAGTGAATTAAGTAAGTGTATACTAACCTTTACTACTTTATGATCTATCCCTGTACCTCTTTCTCAACTCTACCTGCAACACATCATTTACTTAATTCTTTAGTGTGTTACTCATTGTTTCACCCTCCCCTCTTCTCTCCCCCCTCCCTAGTACCACAGAAGGACGAAAAAAAAAAAAAAAAAAGGGGGGGGGGGAAGGAAAAAAGAGGGACCCAAGGAAACAAGAAAACAAAACAACCCCCCCTCCATGATCTAATCAGTCTCTAGTCTCTCCTCTCCTTCATTCCGTGTTGTTCTCTCTGCATTCTCCAGCCAATCTTCCACTTTGCGGGGAGAATCAAAGAAGAATGTCCCATTCCTGGTGGTTATTCTCATGCGGGCGGGGTACAGTAGTGCATAATCCATCTTTTTTTGCTGAAGCACACGTTTAGTTGGCATGTATGCCGCCCTGAGCTTTTGCAGGTCTGGGGAGAAGTCTTGATATAGTGAAATTCGCGCTCCCCTATACAAGATTTCTCTCATTTCTCTCGCTTTCCGAAGCAAAGACACCTTATCTCTGAAATTGAACATTTTCATAATTATAGGTCTTGGGTACTCCTTGCCCTGCCGAGGTTTGGAGGGGATTCAATGGGCGCGTTCAATGCCAAAGAAAAGAGAAAAAGATGTAGCCCCAAATGTCTCCTTGATCCATCCCTCCAGAAATTCAATAGGATCAGGTCCCTCGCTCCGTTCAGGCATGCCTATTACTCTTATGTTGTTTCTTCGATTTCTATTTTCTAGTTCATCTATTTTGGCGGATTGATTTTCTATGCGTTTCTTCATATCAGTCATATCTTGTCTAAGCGGAGATAGTATATCTTCCACCAAGCTTAATCTTTCCTCTAGGGCTGTTGTTCTTCCCTCCGTTTCTTTCAATCTGCCACCCAACGCTATCAGTTCTTCTCTTATGCTTTTTAGCTGAACATCCAAACCAGAAATTGATTCCTTACATGCAGTAATCGCATACAGGAGGTCCCTCATTGATGGCTCTTCCGCTCCTCCACTTTGGCCACTCTCCATCCCGGGCTCAGTTGTGTTGGGTAGCCTTTTAGAGTCTGTGTCACCGCTTATAGGGGCAAGTTTTCCTGCTCCGTGACTTTTTGAGGGCGGAACTGCGAGTGGACTTGTTGCGGCCGATATTGGCCCGCTGCTTTGGCTTTGACTTTTCCTACTCGCCTGGGTACTCGCTTGAGTTAGCTGTTGGGATTTTACTGGTGATAGGGATGTCCTGGAAAAACGCTCTAATTTTGTTGCTGCCGCTACTGCAGCTGCTGCTGCGACTTTCGCTTGGTTTGTCTGGTTTCTGGCCGAGCGTGTAACCTGGCCTCCTGCTTGATGCGGCTGATTTTGTAACTGGTGCTGGTTTAATTTTTCCTCTGCTGCCCGCTTCCCAGCCATGCTATTATGCCATGGGGGAGGGGGAGAGAAAAAAGAAAAAAAAGGGGGGGGGGGGTAGGAGAAAAAAAAAATTATTTTCCTTTTAGCAAATTGAGATATAAAATTGTTACAGTCCCGGACTACTAGTTTTGCATGGAGAAAAAAAGAAAAGAGGTATCACAAAGATAGCCCTCCGTATAACTCTGCCAGCGTCAGATCAATAACTCTTGGGACAGTGAACAAGTACTTGAGCAACGCCGTTTCACTTACAGCTGATGTTTATAATGAGCAGCTTACATCACACAGTTCCACTGGTTCTATTATTGTTTTAAAAAACAAAAAGGTGAAACCTCATACGCCAGTACCCCGTCCGTCTCCCACTTCGGACTGGGGTTGCTATTTTCCTCTATTTCAGATGTTACTTCAATAGGATAAATAAACTCAAAAAGTAATAAGGCAGCATGTTTCTATTTAACCCAGGTTTCACATTACAGACTCAATTAGGTTTCTTCAAGAACCAATCAATCAAAGGCCAACTCACAGGCCAACTCTTTAACCAGGAACCAGGGAAAAAAGTCATCCGCCACAAACATAGTATATAAAAAAAAGTAGGAAAGTTTTCACCTATGTCTGGGGTCTTCTTAGCAACTCTCCAGATTCACAGCGTTGCGATGTTAATTCTGATGGTTTACTTCGTTCACTGCCCCGCTGCTGCTGCTGTGTTCGGCCAGATTTGATTGCTGCTGATAACCCGGGGGGGGGGCCTCTCACGCCACCCCTATGGCTCCGTCTTCCTGGCTCTCCACCGCCACACTCACTGACGCCGCCACTGCTGGTGCTGCTATAGCCGCCACCGGAGCATCCCCTCACCCGGCCGCTGGCACGCCACAGGGGTCTCTCACACCCCACCTCAGCTCCGTCCACCGCGTCTGCGCCGGGGACCGATCTGCTCAGTAGTGCTATAGTTAGCCGGACACCGCTGCTTACACTGCCGCTTGTGCTGCTGCACACACCGGTAGTCTCCTCAGCCCGTAGCTTAGCTGGTCAGAGCGGAGGGAGAGGAGATCTCACACACCCTCTCACTCCCACATCCGGTCACGCCCCGTCTCTCACTGTTAAAATAAACCTACCATTAAGCATCTCTTTGTCAGTGGGCAAATGTACAAAATCAGCAGGGGATCAAATACTTTTTTCCCTCACTATATATATATATATATATATATATATATATATATATATATATACACACACACACACACACACACTCTCAATATTGAACCCTACGAACTAAGACACCATTAAACTTCATGTGCATGTAAAAGCAGGTGTCACAATACTTTTGACCAGTGGTGGCTGGTGCTTGGTTGATCGCCCCTAGACATAGTGATATATATGTACACTATGGGGGTTATTTACGAAAGTCAAATCCACTTTGCCCTGCAAGTGCACTTGGAAGTGCAGTCACTCTAAATCTAAAGGGTAGATCTGAAATGAGTGGAAGCTCTGCTGATTTTATCTTCAATCATGTGCAAGCTAAGATGCTGTTTATTTTCCTTGCATGTCCCCCTCGGATCTACAGCAACTTTACTTCCAAGTGCACTTGCAGTGCAAAGTGGATTTGCCTTTAGTAAATAACCCCCAATATTTGTATTATTAGTGTATATTGTAGGTTCTCTATTCTATATGTTGTATATAATGGGCCCCATGTATTCTGTGTAAGTTTGCAGTCTCCTCTCTGTGGATTGACAGACAAATAGAGAAGTGAACAAATGAGTCTTACTTGCCGAGCTCCTCCAAAAACTAGTACTCGTCAGTGAACGTGGTGTAGATGGTAGAAGCCAAGACTCCTCCTCCTCCTGCCCTGGGTTTCCTTCTGGGGTGGTGCAGGGTCGGTCTGTGTCGGGGGTCGCACAGCAGCCCTGCCCGTGGGCTCTGAGGACAGCAGGGATCCTAGCCCTGGGAGCAGTGGATAGGATGCCCTCCTCCTTTCCCCCCTCTCCACCGGAGTCCCAGCGGTCGCTTCTCCTCCCAGCCCATTGGGTCTTAGGACTCCCGGCAAATCGGGTCTCAGGACCCGCTTCCCGATTGGCCAGGAGGAGAATCAGGAAGACATAAGCGTACAATAATTTGCTAATGTCACATAACTGGGTGGGCTCGGGGTGCAGTGCTCTGCACACCAAGCCCACTCCTTTTGAAGCCAATTAGAGCCTCAGACTCTAATTGTCTGCTTCGAAACCCCCCCCATTGAAATCCATGCGTTCGATGCCCTGCATGGAGATTAGGGGCGGCGATAGCTTGCTTGTTCACAACAAAAGTAGCATACACTAAGGCTGTTTAAGGAGTAAACCCTAATCAGGCACACCCAAAACCACCTGCTTAGGATTACGCTAAATACAAGAGACATTTCAGTTGACATGTTAAAAACATTACAATGTTTAAAATGTGTGTATAATATTTTATATATATACACACATACATATATATATATATATATATATATATATATATATATATATATATATATATATATATATATATATATATATATATATATATATATATACACACACACACACACACACACACGCGCAGTATCTCAAAAATTGAGTACACCCCCTCACATTTTTGTAAATATTTTATTCTACCTTTTCACGTGACAACACAGAAGAAATGACACTTTGCTACAATGTAAAGTAGTGAGTGTACAGCTTGTATAACAGTGTAAATTTCCTGTCCACTCAAAATAACTCAACACACAGCCATTAATGTCTAAACCGCTGGCAACAAAAGTGAGTACATCCCTAAGTGAAAATGTCCAAATTTGGCCCAAAGTGTCAGTGTTTTGTGTGGCCACCATTTTATTTTCCAGCACTGCCTTAACCCTCTTGGGCATGGAGTTCACCAGAGCTTCACAGGTTGACACTGGAGTCCTCTTCCACTCCTCCATAATGACATCATGGAACTGGTGAATGTTCGAGACCTTGTGCTCCTCCACTTTCAGTTTGAGGATGCCCTACAGACGTTCAATAGGGTTTAGGTCTGGAGACATGCTTTGCCTGTCCATCACCTTTGCCCTCAGCTTCTTTAGTAAGGCAGTGGTCGTCTTGGAGGTGTGTTTGGGGTCGTTATGTTGGAATACTACCCTGTGGCTCAGTCTCGAAGTGAGGGGATTATACTCTGCTTCAGTATGTCACAGTATATGTTGGCATTCATTGTTCCCTCAAAGAACTGTAGCTCCCCAGTACCGCCAGCACTCATGCAGCCCCAGACCATGAGACTCCCACCACCATGCTTGACTGTGGGCAAGACACACTTTTCTCTGTACTCCTCACACGCTTGACACCATCTGAACCAAATAAGTTTATCTTGGTCTCATCAGACCACAGGACATGGTTCCAGTAATCCATGTCCTTAGTCTGCTTGTCTTCTGCAAACTGTTTACAGGCTTTCTTGTGCATCATCTTTAGAAGAGGCTCCCTTCTGGGACGACAGCGATGCAGACCAATTTTATGCAGTGTGCGGTGTATAGTCTGAGCACTGACAGGCTGACCCCCAACTCCTTTAACCTCTGCAGCAATGCTGTCAGCACTCAATCTATTTCCCAAAGACAACCTTTGGATATGACCCCGAGCAAGTGCACTCAACTCCTCGAGGCCTGTTCTGAGTGGAACTTGTCCTGTTAAACCGCTGTATGGTCTTGGCTACTGTGCTGTAGCTCAGTTTCAGGGCCTTGACAATCTTCTTATAGCCTAGGCCATTTTTATGTAGGGCAACAATTCTTTTTTTCAGATCCTCAGGGAGTTCTTTGCCATGAGGTGCCACGTTGAACTTCCAGTGACCAGTATAAGAGAGTGAGAGCAATAACACCAAATTTAACACACCTGCTCCCCATTCACACCTGAGACCTTGTAACACTAATGAGTAACATGACACCGGGGAGGGAAAATGGCTAATTTGGCCCAATTTGGACATTTTCACTTAAGGGTGTACTCACTTTTGTTGCCAGTGGTTTAGACATTTATAGCTGTGTGTTGAGTTATTTTGAGGGGACAGCACATTTACACTGTTATACAAGCTGTACACTCACTACTTTATATTGTAGCAAAGTGTAATTTCTTCAATGTTGTCACATGAAACAATATAATAAAATATTTTTAAAAATGTGAGGGGTGTACTCACTTTTGTTAGATACTATATATATATATATACCAGTATATATAGATATATATATATATATATATATATATATATATATACACACACACACACACACACACATATATATACAGACACAAAAATGTAATATTACCCATAAATAAATCAAAACAACAGAAAAAGAAAAAAAGGAAAAAAAAAACGCACAAAACAAAGAAAAATCAATGCATTTATGTACAGCCTTCTAATGCCCAGAAAAGATGATTGTATATATACATTCTCAAACCATCTATTGAGTCAGAATTGGGGACAAACTGCAGGTAAACATCTCAGTTTTTCTGAGACTGAAGCGAATTATGTCACTTCCGATTCGGATCACTCTACCACACAGACTTTTGGTGCTGGATGAGCAAGGAGTTCTAATACACCCAAACTGTCAAAAAACGAGGTACAGAAACGGAAAACCAAAAAAGAAAAAAACAACAAAGGCACCAAAAAACAAGAAGGGGGCGAAAAACAGGGCGAGGAAGAAGGTGGCAATAGTTATCCACTCCGGACCTCCCGCAGGACATAACAGGTATCAATAATGTCCTGAATATTTCTGATAGAACTCTCTCTCCTGAAGAGACTTCTCTTTTGTCCAAAGGCTTGAATTTCTGCCCTGGGAGACATTTTTTTTTAAACTATCCTTGATATCAATAAATTTATTAGAAATATGGCCCTCAAAAAAACATTATTATCATGATCTTGTGTTGGGTAATGGATAAGCCACAGATTTGTCTAAGTCTTTATCAGTTTGTGATACAAATGATGATCAGGATGTTTCTTATATGTCCCCTTTGTTTGAAAGTGATAAGGGGGGGTGTCTCTGTGATCATTTAGGGAACATTGCGCATTGGAAGATTTGGAGGAATTATCATGAGAGGGGGAGGTTGGGAGCCCAGATGTTGGTGGCACCGCTAGTCTTCCTTCCAGTGGAATACACTTAGATTTTTATCCTATCAATGTACGATGCCCTGAAATGGATACATTTCAGAAAATCGTTGAGAGAGATCTCATGGTACTATCCATGCTATCTTCTATGGCTAGTTCAGTGAGACATGACAATCTTTCTAATCAGGAAAGAAAGGAGTTTAAAACTTTGGAAAATGACAAAACAATCATAAAAAATTCTGACAAGGGAGGTTTGGTGGTGGTAATGAGTATTGAACAGTATAGGTGTGAGGCAGAAAGGCAACTACCTGATCGGATACATATTCTAGACTTACTGGAGATCCCACCAAAAAATATAAAATGCGGTTGACCAATTTAGTTAATGAGGGGGGGTCCCTGGGCATTTTTGACCAGAAATTGGCATCCAGTTTGATTCCAGAATTGATACTAGAATTTCCAGTTTTGATGATTTTTCTTCATCTCCCAACAACCCACAAAGGGTTAAATCCATTACATGGGAGGCCAATCATTGCAGGCATTGGCTCCCTGAATGAGAAATTGGGAGAATGGCTAGATAGTGTTTTACAGCCGCTAGTGTGTAGCCTACCCGGCTTTCTTAAAGATAGGAATCATCTTTTGAGCATTGTAAAGGACATGACATGGGATGACAACCTGTCTTGGTTCACCTGTGATGTCTCAAGTCTATACTCTTTTATTCCACATGAGAAAGCTATGGGAGGTCATTGCTTTTTACTTGGAACGGGGTAGCCTTTACAATGCTGAACAGAAATCGTTTGTTCTGGATGCTTTACGATATCTGTTGACACTCAATTTTTTCACCTTTGATGGAGACTGGTTCCTTCAGAAGTGTGGTGCAGCCATGGGAGCCAAGTTCTCACCATCACTGGCAAACCTATATATGGGGTGGTGGGAGCGCCACCATATATATGGTGTCAATAATGGGTTCAGGTCATCGATTAAAATGTTTTATCGCTATATAGATGACCTGATCGTTATTGTGGACAGAAAACTTGGCTCCCTGGAACAATTTTTTGCTGTTCTTAAATCGAATGACAGAAACCTACAATTCACAGGACAGAGCGATCAAAAAGAGATTGACTTTTTGGATGTACACCTGTGTGGCTTTGATAACAGAATTCATACTAGTTTGTTTAGAAACCCCATGTCTGGGAATACTTTACTTATGGCTCAATCGGGCCACCCCAGACATACTGTAAGGGGTATCCCGGTGTATTCCCGTTTTCTTCAAAGGGGATACCCTGGTTATATTCTCGATAGAGCCTGTGCGATCGAGACCAAAGACAGATCAGATCTTCTAAGTGAATCAGGACATAAAGGCAGGGATAAAAATAAATATAAAAAGAAACAATTTTTCAATAAGCAAAGACCCACCTTTAGTACACCGTTCAGTAAAGAATTCAAAGACATTAAGAACATTGTGCATCGATATTTGCCCATTCTTTTTGAGGACAATGTCTGTGCAGATCTTCTGAAGGTGGGCATTAATTTTATTTCAAGGCGTACACCTACCCTGTGAAATTCATAGTCTCCCAGCTTTTTTGATCCTGCCACAATTAGGTCCACTACGTGGTTACATTTTAAGGGCAACTATGGATGTGGGGCTACAGGATGTCAGAGTTGCAAACATATTATTAAGGGAGTCACAGTATGCTCTTTTTCGAGTGAAAAAACACATCAAATAAAATATTTTTTCAATTGGAACACACGGTACGTCATATACATTGTTACATGCAAATCTTGCAATGTACAATATATTGGGCGCACAAAAAGAAGACTCAGGGACAGGTTCCAAGAACATCTGTATAGTATCGATAAAAATGTCAATGTCGATAAAAATGTCAGCGGACACATTAACCAGTACCACAGTGGCAGTAGTGCAAAAGAGGAGGAAATGTCTTTAAAATCCTTTGTAAAAGGGAGGTTTTTTAGATATTTCATTTTAATACCAGAAAACCTTTCAGAATGAACCATGAGTGGGACATCACACACTTTCATAATTAACCATTTAACCAGGATCGTTTGGGTTATATATATTTTGGGCATACGTTTGTGTTTACATCTGTATCCACATATAAACACAGGTTTTGGTTAGTTTTTCTCCCCACTTTTGAGTTTTTTCATCCTCTTATATATATCCAGTTATTGGCACATGTCCATTTGTCATTTATACACTGTTCCCATTAGGACTCAGATAATTTATTATCATGAAAAAGCAAACTTTTTTCTTGTAATTTTTTGTTAGAGTACCATTTTTTAAGTACATCTGTATTTGGGCTTGATTGATCTTGTATTTGTCTCAAGCCCATATACATATGTATTTTTTGTGGGACAGCATTACAGCAGCTCGCCTCTTATGCCAAGTTTACATTTATAATATACACTTATCTTGTATACATATGCATTTAGACCCCGATTACAGGGAGCTGTGATCAGTGTCCTGTCACTGGGCAGAATGGGGAAATGCTTGTTTACATCAGCATTTCCCCGTTCTTCCTCTCCGTTAGACGATCGCGGGTATCCCTGCAGACATTTTTTCAGGGGTTGGACTTGGCCCCTTAGTTCCAGTGAGGGGAACTCTTAAGGCATCAGCATGCCAAGACATTTTGAACAATTTCATGCTCCCAACCTTGTGGGAAGTTAGAGGATAGCCCCTACTTGTTCCAACATGACTGCGCAGTGCGCACCAGTACATAAAGCAAAGGCCATAAATATTATCCGGATCCTTCCAGAGCCTGGAACGGCTCTGCCCTATCACTTAACAGGCTATAGCCGATTCTGGGTCAGAGAAGGCCAAAATTATTTGTACTTCTGTGACCCACAAGAGAAGTATAGCCAAAAAGTTATCCATACTTCTTTTAGGCCTCTTTAACAGCGTTTTGTAGCTTGAAGTGCAAAAACGCTCAACAAGCAAAAACCTATTGTTTTCAATAGCCCTTGTTCACATCTGAGCATCCTGTCGCTTGTAGCAAAACAACTGTCGCTAAAAAAGTACACAAGCTACTTTTCAGGCAGAATTGAGCATTTTTGTCCCCATAGACTTTAATTGAAAGCCTGAATAGCGCAGCATGAGCTTTTTTGAGCATTTTTTCAAAAGTTTTGCCATGTATTTTCTGCTCAAACAGCAGCTCTCCACATCTTAGAAAAACACCTAAATAAAAACACTTGACAAAAGCTGCAGAAACATGCAATTCTGCTCCAATAGCTATCATTCCACCTAGAAAACTGAGGACATGTAGCGGCAGAGCAGAAACAATATAAGATACAGCTTCAGAATAACTGTGTATTGCAGAAAAGGTTGCATTTTAATTTCATGTTTGATGGACTTTATTTTTTTTCTATATCATTTTTGGCTACAGGCTTTAAAGTGTTTTTCTAGACAAATTTATTTTCTTTTGACTTTGCATAGAGTATAGGAATGAGCTCAGACGTGTTTGGATCCTAGTAAGAACCCACCTGAGCAAGCCCACCCGGACGCTGTCACTGTACTGGGCCAAATATAAGTGGCCGAGGCATTCCCTGCCCCATAACCGAACGTATACAAGGGGTGTGTACATGTGCAGGCTTCATTTAGCCTTCATTTACACTGAGGGTGGGTTTGAAATGGTTTCAAACCCACATTTCAGTGCAAGTTCGGGGGCGATTTGAAAGACATCTGTGAGGGTTTATGCACAGATGCCTATTGAAATCGCAGTCGTCAAAAGTAGCGCAGGAACTACTTTTGGGAAGCAGTGTGGCGCCGCAAAGTCGCTTTGCACTGATTCGGATGGTGCCGTTGCCAGCAATAGGCTCTGATTTGGCATGCGTTTTGACATGTCAAATCACATGTCAAATCGACCCTATATGAACGGGGGCGAAGGTGGGTTTGGACTAGGGAATGAACACAGCTGCGCTTACTCCCAGAGTAGGGTTTATGGTTAGATCACAAAATACTTAGAACCCCTCAATCTTTTTTTTTTTTGGTCCTTAGGTCCCCCTTTTATTTTTGATCTTAAAGCTATAAAAAAATTACCACTGTAAAATGTCACTTTCTGGTACCAGGACAAAATAGAGAGGGTAAATCCCCCAATAAAGCATAGAGCGCTAACTTTCAACGGTTTTAACCATTTTCTACAGAAGGCCAAGCAAAATCTAAAATCAGTTTTTAGGTATACAGTAGACACATTTCATTTCTTTCACAAACATACAAAAATTATTATAAAAGAACTACCCAAAACAATATCACATAAGCCAAACCATATGTGACTTTTTTTTACAATCAAAGGCGTTTAACCAAACAGGCTGTTCAAAGATGAGAACAAAATAAAAATGCTCTCATTTTCTGTCACTCATTAAAATGAAATTAACTTGTGTGCTTCCATTTATACTATTAAGGTAGAATGAAAGACTTTTTTTAATGCAAAAACACTTTGAAATTGCAAGTTAAAAAATGTATACATGAGGGGTATTGAATTAAAATTCATGAATGCCCGATCAGTAAAATTTTCTTCCAGCAGAGGACTGAATAGCATGTTTGTACGATGCCTCAGATTATTCCCACCACAGCCCCCTCATTTTATATCAGAATCCCGTCCTCGCATCAGTCCCCCACACATCAGTCACCCACTTCATATCAGTTTCCCCTTCACGTCAAAAGCACTGCCCCCCCCCCCCCTTTACATCTCCCCCTTATCTCCCTTCCCAACAGCACTTACCCCCTCTTTTTATCACCCCCACAGCACTTACCCCTCTTTACATCACATCTCCCTGCCCACATCACTGGTCTGCTTCAACCCCCCCCCCCCCCCACAGCACTTACCCCTCTTTACATCACATCTCCCTGCCCAAGGCACTGGCCTGCTTTACATATCCATATCACATATCCCACTGCCCTCCCCACACAGCACTGCCCCCTTTACATCACATATCCCCCCCACACAGCATTGCCCCCCTTTACATCACATATCCACACACACACACACACACACACACACACACACACACACACACACACAGCTGCCCCCTTTACATCACATATCCCCCCCACCTCACACATAGCACTGCCCCACTTTACATCCAATATCCCCCCCCCCCCCCCACACACACACACACACACACACACACACACACACACAGCACTGCCCCACTTTACATCCCATATCCCCACACACACACACACACACAGCACTGCCCCCCTTTACATCACATATCACACACAGCACTGCTCCCCCCCCCACTCACACACACAGCACTGCCCCACTTTACATCCCATAACCCCCACACACACAGCATTGCCCCCCTTTACATTACATATCCCACTCCCCCCCCCCCCCCCACACACACATACAGCACTGCCCCCTTTAAATCAAATATTCCCCCCCACACACACACACACAGCACTGCCTCCCTTTACATCACATATCCCCCCCCCACACACACAGCACTGCTCCCCCCCCCCACTCACACACACACACAGCACTGCCCCCCTTTACATCACATATCCCACACACACAGCACTGCTCCCCCCCCCCACTCACACACACAGCACTGCACCCCTTTACATCACATATCCCACACACACAGCACTGCTCCTCCCCCCCCCCCCACTTACACACACAGCACTGCACCCCTTTACATCACATATCCCCCCCCCCCCCAGAAAACACACACAGCACTGCTCTCCCCCCCCCCCCCCCCACTCACACACACAGCACTGCCCCCCTTTACATCACATATCCCACACACACAGCACTGCTCCTCCCCCCCCCCACTCACACACACAGCACTGCACCCCTTTACATCACATATCCCTCCCCAGAAAACACACACAGCACTGCTCTCCCCCCCCCCCCACTCACACACACACAGCACTGCCCCCCTTTACATTACAAATCCCCCCCCCCCCCCCCGTAGAAAACACACAGCACTGCTCCCCCCCCCACTCACACACACAGCACTGCCCCCCTTTACATCACATATCCCACACACACACACAGCACTGCTCCCCCCCTCCCCACTCACACACACAGCACTGCACCCCTTTACATCACATATCCCCCCCCTAGAAAACACACACAGCACTGCTCTCCCCCCCACTCACACACACACACAGCACTGCCCCCCTTTACAACACATATTCCCCCCCCATAGAAAACACACAGCACTGCTCCCCCCCCCCACTCACACACACAGCACTGCCCCCCTTTACATCACATATCCCACACACACACAGCACTGCTCCCCCCCTCCCCGCTCACACACACAGCACTGCCCCCCTTTACATCACATATCCCCCGCCCCCGTAGAAAACACACAGCACTGCTCCCCCCCCCCACTCACACACACAGCACTGCCCCCCTTTACATCACATATCCCACACACACACACACAGCACTGCTCCCCCCCTCCCCACACACACACACAGCACTGCTCCCCCCCCCCACTCACACACACAGCACTGCCCCCCTTTACATCACATATCCCACGCACACACACACACACAGCACTGCTCCCCCCCTCCCCACACACACACACACAGCACTGCTCCCCCCCCCCACTCACACACACAGCACTGCCCCCCTTTACATCACATATCCCACACACACACACACACACAGCACTGCTCCCCCCCCCCACTCACACACACAGCACTGCCCCCCTTTACATCACATATTCCCCCCATAGAAAACACACAGCACTGCTCCCCCCCCCCCACTCACACACACAGCACTGCCCCCCTTTACATCACATATTCCCCCCCCTAGAAAACACACGCACACAGCACTGCTCCCCCCCCCCCCCTCACACACACAGCACTGCCCAGGGGCCAGAAAGTTTGGAGACCCCTGCTGTAGAGCAAAACCAAGCAGAGGAAACCCACCCAATGGAGATGTAGACTGCAGATAAACGCCTGTCAGAGGTGCTATCCCTTCCCTACTCTATCCAAGCCTAAAAAGGTTTGGCTAGAGTTGTGCTTTACAGCTAAGTAATGAGTGATTGAACTAGTCTATTTTTTGTCATGGTCCATGATACTGACAGATAAACAATCAGGTAATATACAGCAATGGACACTGCTAGGATCTGGTCCAGCTTTTAACAGGCAGGTTGCCAAACTAAGAGAGTGTTTATACATAATCAGCTGACCTCACAGTACAAACTTTTGGCTTCTCAAATACCTGCCTATAATCACGAATATTGGTTTCTTGAATTACGCAGTAATCTATTGTTCCTAATCTGATTTCAAGCTACTGAAGTTAAGACAAGAGAAGAACATATTCTGGTTACTAGGATTTGCTGCATTTCGTTTCTACATGTTGCCTCCTGCAAGTCTGATAAAGCTTACACACCTTTTAGCTTGTGTCAATAGGAACAGACTGTGTATGTGCCAGAAAGTAAAGAACCCGTACTGCTACAACCTATAGTGCCTTGAAAAAGTATTCATACCCCTGTTTCATGTTACAACCAACAACGTAAATGTATATTATTGGGATTTTATGTGATAGACCAACACAAAGTGGCACATAATTGTGAAGTGGAAGGAAATTGATGAATGTTTTTAAATTATTTTTTTTTTTACAAATAAATATCTGAAAAGTGTGCTGTGCATTTGTATTCAGCCCTCTTTACTCTGATACCCCTAACTAAAATCTAGTGAAACCAATTACCTTCAAAAGTCACCTAATTAGTAAATAGAGGCCACCTGTGTGTAATTTAATTTATCAGTATAAATACAGCTGTTCTGTGAAGCCATCAGAGGTTTGTTAGAGAACCTTAGTGAACAAACAGCATCATTAAAGGCCAAGGAAAACACCATACAGGTCAGGGATAAAGTTGCAGAGAAGGGTTAGGTTATATAAAAAAATATATATATCCCAAGCTTTGAACATCTCACACAGCACTGTTCAACCCATCATTCAAAAATGGAAAGAGTATGGCACAACTGCAAACCTACCGAAACATGGCTGTCCACCTAAACTGAGAGGCTGGGCAAGCAGAGCATTAATCAGAGAAGCAGCCAAGAGGCCCATGGTAACTCTAGAGGCGCTGCAGAGATCCACAGCTCAGGTGGAGAATCTGTCTACAGGACAACACAAATCTGGCCTTTATGGAAGAGCCATTGTTAAAAGAAAGCCATAAGAAGTCCTGTTTCAGTTTGCGAGAAGCCATGTGGGGGACACAGCAAACATGTGGAAGAAGGTGCTCTGGTCAGACAAGACCAAAATTGAACTTTTTGGCCTAGAAAAACAAAACGCTATGTGTGACTGAAAACTGACACTGCACAACACACCATCCCCACCTTGAAACATGGTGGTGGCAGCATCATGTTGTGGGGATGCTTTTCTTCAGCAGGGACAGGGAAGCTGGTCAGAGTTGATGGGAAGATGGATGGAGCCAAATATAGGGCAATCTTAGAAGAAAACCTTTTAGAATCTGCAAAAGACTTGAGACTGGGGCGGAGGTTCACCTTCCAGTAGGACAACGACTCTAAACATACAGCCAAAGGTACAATGGAATGGTAGAGATTGAAGCATATTCATGTGTTAGAATGGCCCAGTCAAAGTCCAGACCTAAATCAAATTGAGAATCTGTGGCAAGACTCTCCATCCAATCTGACAGAGCTTGAGCGATTTTGCAAAGAAGAATGGGCAAAAATGTCACCGTAGATGTGCAAAGCTGGTAGAGACATCCCTAAAAAGACTTGCAGCTCTAATTGCAGCGAAAGGTGGTTCTACAAAGTCACCTAGACTCAGAGGGGTGAAATACAAATGCACGCCACACTTTTCAGATATTTGTAAAAAATGTTGAAAACCATTTATCATTTTCCTTCCACTTCATAAATATGTGCCACTTTGTGTTGGTCTACCACATAAAATCTCAATAAAATACATTTACATTTTTGGTTGTAACATGACAAAATGTGGAAATTTTCAAGGCACTGTAGTTCTATGGAGTACATATTTATTAAATTGTATCATTTTAAATCCAAGTGTTATTTTTCTCTAGAGAAATACATTAAAAATGAAATTTTTCTATGTGGCATTTTCTATATTATTTTTAGAAATGTACATAACTGATGTTTCTTCTCTTATTCTACGGAGTTAACATTTCTGGGTTTTAAGAGAAAGTGTCAGAGAATTTGTAGTGGTGCAATACCGCCACCTTCTGTCCACTCTCAAAGCATCAGGCATACTAAAAACAGAATCCCATAGCCCATACAGCATGGGGAGTCATTTTGTTCATGCGTGCTGAGCAGCATGGAGCTGCATGCAGGTAGCTTGTGTTAGTCAATGGAGTTGTAAAGACTTGCACATCCAAGTTTAACAGATACACAGGGACAGAGGAATAACCCCAAATGCACACAAAGAGCAGATGTGCAGGTCAGTACAGCCACTGCATCAATATTCACTAACACAATATGCCTCTGCATCAATATTCACCAACACAGTATGCCTCTGCCTGCAGCTTCACACGGTTCTGGACCCATAAACTAATGGCTCTTCACACTGTATAGGCCTCTGCGCCCTTGTGAATGAGCCCTTACTGTTTGTTTTAACATTTTCTAATAAAAACACGAAAGATCAGTAAACCAAGCTTATAACCAGAATAAAAAGAAACTAAACATTCCTGCCAGGCAAGCTGTGCACAGGTAACAATGGTAAACAACTTGTAGCCTGGAAAACCTTGGACTCTGTGCATCTTTTTTTACCCCCAAACTCCCAGCTAACTAAAAAGAATCTTTAAAAAATATTCTTACTACTCTGGACACTGTATCTAGCTACTATTACACCCATTGTCTGTCTGCCTGAACTATACAGATGAGTTATGATAGCGAAAACAGGTGTAGGTGGTTTACTAGTGACTGGTAAGGTCTGCAATAGGATGACAGCATGGTTGGTCCAAGGACTGGATTGACTTGTCCCAGAACAACATAATGTTGTGTTGTAGGGGTCTGGAGTTGAAATGGGCAAATGGGACTGCCTTGTATTTAGCTACCATCAGTCCCGGGACTTTTGTGTAGAAGTGAAGAGTCAAACAATTCTTCAACTGAAGAGTCCGAGTCTGGCAGTGAAAAGTTTGACATTTCTTCTGAGGAAAAAAAACTTTGGCTTGAGCTGTGTGTCTAGGAGAAGACACAGATATTTCAATGAAGGAGGTGGCTCCTGTGCTAAATTTTGAAGGTTCAGGACCCAGATTAATCTCTGCAAGGGCTGGTTGGTGGTTGCATTGCCCACCAGCACCATTTTCTTCAGCAGAAGGTTGCCCAAACTAGCACACGGACAAGCACCTTGGTAATTACCCAAGTTGGAGAAGACCGGCTGAATGACAGGGCCACCAAGTGAAAGTGCAGGAGACCCATAGCAAAGTGAAGAAACTGCTTGTGTGCTGGAGAGATGGGGACATGCAGGTATATGTCCTCGATGTCCACAGAGGCCAGAAATTTTCTCCAATAAGGAGATCCTATAAAAGACCTGGTAGATTTCATGCAGAATTTCTGGGCCCGAGGGTAGACATTAGGGCCTTGAGACCCCCTTTTGCTTTGGGAACGTTAACCAGTTCAAACTCTACACATAATTCAAAAATCCTGATATGGCAGGGCTACATCAATAGAAAGAATATATCTGAATGTCGAAGAAAATACTAAACAATTAATTGAATAAGGGAGGGCTCTAACCCCTGTCAGTTTATTTTTGGCCATCTGTGTCCCATTGGGGAGATTTCCCTTCACTTTCTGTTCCATAGCCAAAACAGAAAGTGAGAGGAAATCCCTGAAAATTAGGGGAATTCCTTGGGGACCCCCAGGTCACCGGAACTAGTGTCTCCACTGGAAGATTTCCCCTCTATTACTTTTCTTGGGACAACCCAAAATGTGGGATTTTCTTTCATTCACTTTCAATGATAACGGTAAACAGGACAAATAGAGAGGGGGAATCTCCCTAATGAGCACACAGACAGCAATAAAAACTGACAGGTGTTCTAATCCCTCTTCACTCTATCCAAAAACTAAAAAAAAAAAAACTTTTGCCTTTAGTTATACTTTAAGAGTTCTATACATCCACTGTATATAAAGTTTAGTTTCTATCCAATGGTGATTCCACAATAATATATTATTCAGCTGTAGCGCATGAGCATAGAAAAACAGTAATACAATTAAAAAAATGAATAGGAGGGAAGGTTTACTGAACTACCATGAAACACTTTCAGACCCCTCAGCCACTCCTGATGGTCCTGAAAAAATGGTTGCAACTGCAGCTCAGGAGCGATTGTCCACTAAAATGACACATCAATGCTGAGAGTAACTCTGAGAGCCAGTGATTCTGTCAGAATACTGCTACATTGAATTGGACTCTGGCTGAACCACAGACCAGACAATACCTCATTAGGCCAGGTTCACACTGGTACGACACGACAGTAGTACGACTGTGGATCTGACTTTGCCCTGCGACTTGAAGTCCGACATCCATCCGACTTCAATGAACGGGGGTTCCGACTTTGATCCCAACAATACCAGGCACTTTGTGTCTGGTATAAATCGTTAGGGGAAACTCCACGCCAAATTAAAAAAAAAAAATGGCATGGGGTTTCCCCTCCTAGACCATACCAGGCCCTTCAGTCTGGTATGGATTTTAAGGGGAACCCCCATGCCAAAAAAAACTACGTGTCTCACCCAAAATCCATACCAGCTCTTATTCGAGCACGCAGCCCGTCAGGTCAGGAAACAGGGTGGGGAGGAGCAAGCGAGCCACTCCCAAACCATACCAGGCCACAGGCCCTCAACATGGGGGTGTGGGTGCTTCGGGGCAGGCGGGGGGCTGATTAGAAACTGCAAGCCCCCTTTAACCCCATGTGAATGAGTATGGGGTACATTGTACCCCTACCCATTCACCCAAAAAAAAAAAAAAAATTGTCAAAAATAAAAACAGTACACAGGTTTTTGACAAAGTAATTTATTAACCACTTGCCGACCGCCTAACGCAGATATTCTGCGGCAGAATGGCACGGGCAGGCTAAATCATGGCATCGTTAGGGGGCATCGTTGGGGGAGCGATGCGTGCTGAGGGGGAGGCCACTCATTCGTGGCCACCCCCTCGCGAACGCTCCCAACGAATGACAATCTTCCTCTGTAATGTAAACAGTGGCAGACGAAGTGATGTCATCTCTCCTCGTGTCGGTCTTTTCATTCCGGCGCAGAGGAGAGAAGACATCAAGTAAGTCTGCACAACACTACACGAACAGTAGAACACTCTAGGCACACTTTTCATCCCCCAATCACCACCCTGCACCCCCTGTCACAGTGACACCAATAGCGTTTTTGTTTTTTTTACTGATTACTGCATTGGCGTCATTTGAGACCGTTATAAGTGGTAGGGCAGTTAGTGGTAGGTACCTTTAGGTCTAGGGTACCCCCCCTAATAATGGTTTAACCCCGTGATCACCCCCCCCCCCCCCGTCGCCAGTGTCACTAAACGATCGTTTTTCTGATCGCTGTATTAGTGTCACAGGTAACGCTAGTTAGGGAGGTAAGTATTTAGGTTCGCTGTCAGCGTTTTATAGCGTCAGGGACCCCCATATACTACCTAGTAAAGGTTTTAACCCCCTGATTGCCATCTAGTTAACCCTTTCACCAGTGATCACCGTATAACTGTTACGGGTGAGGCTGGTTAGTTAGTTTATTTTTTATAGTGTCAGGGCACCCGCCGTTTATTACCTAATAAAGGTTTAACCCCCTGATCACCCGGTGGGTGATACAAGTTTTAGGGTCAGATAGGGTCTGCGTCGCCCCAGGCAGCAGCAGGTTAGTGCCAGTCTCGCTAACACCCACGCATGCAGCATACACCTCCCTTAGTGGTATAGTATCTGAACGGATCAATATCTGATCTGATCAGATCTATACTAGCGTCTCCAGAAGTTTAGGGTTCCCAAAAACGCAGTGTTAGTGGGATAAGCCCAGATACCTGCTAGCACCTGCGTTTTGCCCCTCTGCCCGGCCCAGCCCACCCAAATGCAGTATCGATCGATCACTGTCACTTACAAAACACTAAACACACATAACTGCAGCGTTCGCAGAGTCAGGCCTGATCCCTGCGATCGCTAAGTTTTGGTAGCGTTTTGATACAGTCGCTAACAGTCAGGAGCTTTTTTGCCTGCGAGTCTCACTAGTGTACCACTAAATTTAGAGCCCAAAATGGCAAATCGAAGGTACACTAGTGAAGAGGCCTATACGTTTCTGAGCATGACAGATAATGAAGAGGAAGTCACTCATCTGTCAGATTCAGGCTCAGAATACGATCCTGTAGAGGACAGCGGTTCCATGACAGATAGCTCTGACGACGGAGTTGTGGTCCCTGCCAAGGTCAGGCGTACCAGACCCCGAACAACTTCTTCTGTCGTTGATGTGCAAGAACCGCAGGTTCCTCGTATGGAGCAGAGCAGTACTAGCACCGCTATTCCTTCTGGTGAACTGGCAAGCACCAGCGGCCTAGTACACCCTGGTCGTACATCCAGCACTGCAGTAACACGTGGCCAGTCCCATAAGTGCCATTGAAGCTGGTGAGGTGGCAAGCACAATTAGTGTCCCACTGCCACCAAGAAGACGAAGACAGGCCCATCGTGCCCATAGTGCCCTTCCTGCTGCATTCGCGAATCCCAATTGGGAACCCACCACTTCTGCAGCACCTGTACTTCCCCCATTTACTGGCCAACCCGGCACTCAGGTGGAAACAGTTGATTTTACGTCACTTGATTTTTATTCGCTGTTTTTCACAAAAGATCTCTATAGATCTATTGTGGACCAAAGCAATTTGTACGCTGGTCAACACATCGCCATTATTCCCCAGTCCTCCCTTGCCAGAGATTGGAGACCAATTCCGGTTTCCGAATTTAAGCTCTTTCTGGGCCTTTCCCTCAACATGGGCATAACTAAAAAGAGTGAGTTACGGTCATATTGGTCCACTGACCCAATTCACCATATGTCCTTGTTCTCTGCCTCCATGGCCAGGGTACGATATGAGCAGATCTTGCGGTTCATGCACTTCAATGACAATGAACTCTGTCGTCCTCGTGAAGACCCTGGATACGATCGGCTCTACAAAATTGTAAACCACTTCAACCAACGTTTTGCAGACTTGTTTACTCCCCATTAAGTTATCTGGGTTGATGAGTCCCTGATTAAGTTTTCTGGCTGCTTGTCATTCAAACAGTATCTTCCCAGCAAGCGTGCCAGATACGGGGTCAAGATGTATAAGCTCTGTAACAGGGCCACAGGCTATACATGTAGTTTTATGGTTCATGAGGAAAAAGATACATAGGAAGCACTGGCAAGATTGTGTGGGACTTGGTGTCACCCTTATTCGGAAAGGGGTACCACTTGCACGTGGACAATTATTACACGAGCGTGCCACTTTTTAGTCACTTGTTTGATCAGCAGATTGGAGCATGTGGCACCGTGCGACCTAATCGCTGGGGCTTTCCCCAGCGGCTTGTAGATTCCCGTCTTAGCTGGGGGAGAGAGCCTGCTTCAAGTGTAATAACTTGCTCGCTATGAAGTGGAGAGATAATAAGTATGTTTTTGTTCTTACCTCCCTTCATGCAGACACGACGGTCCAAATTACTACGGCGACTGGTGTTGTGGAGAAACCCCTCTGTGTCCAGGAATATAACCTAAATATGGGAGGGGTGGACCTCAACAACCAGTTGTTGGCGCTGTACCTAATTGCCCGAAAGGCCAGACGCTGGTACAAGAAAGCATATGTTTATTTATTTCAGTTGGCTTTGCTGAACGCTCATGTGCTATACAGAGCTTTAGGACGGACTGGATCTTTCCTTAAATTCCAGGAAGAGATCGTCAAAGCCCTTCTGTTTCAAGACAGTGCTCCACCTCACCTTCCCCAACCAAATGCAGTAATCCAGCTGCATGAGAGGCATTTTCTTTATGTCCTCCCAAGTACCCCTACCCAATGAACCCCCAAAAAAGATGTCGTGTCTGCAGCAAGCGCAGATATAGGCATGACACCCGCTATTATTGTCCCTTCTGTCCTGACAATCCTGGTCTTTGCATTGGTAAATGTTTTGAACGCTACCATACACTAGTTGAGTATTAGCGTAGGGTACAGCACTGCACAGACTAGGCACACTTTCACAGGGTCTCCCAAGATGCCATCGCATTTTGAGAGACCTGAATGTGGAACCGGTTACAGTTACAAAAGTTACAGTTACAAAAAAAGTGTTAAAAAAAAAAAATTGTAAAAAAATAAAATAAATAAATAAAATAACCAAAAATAGTTGTCGTTTTATGGTTCTCTGTATTGTTCTGCTCTTTTTTACTGTATTCTATTCTGCAATGTTTTATTGTTATTATGATGTTTTATCATGTTTGCTTTTCAGATATGCAATTTTTTTATACTTTACTGTTTACTGTGTTTTATTGTTAACCATTATTTTGTTTTCAGGTACGCCATTCAGCTGCAGAGCGGATTTAATTCATCTTGACAGCAACAGTGTTTGCTCCCACGATACATAAAGCCATGACTCCAGCGCTGTCGGAGGTGATTTCACCACCACAGTTAAAAAAAAAGCGCATATATGCCGAAGCAGGGGGGCAGCAGGGGCGGAGGAGCGATTTGCTCCTACCTTTTGGCGCGGATGCCCCCATGCTTCTGCATATATAAACGGTGCATGTATGCCCATCATTAGAAGTGGGTGGATGAAGGGAGGTATTCTAATGGTGGGCATACTCACTGATCAATCTCTTTTTTTCGTTCAGCCCACAGGCTGCATGAAAAAAAAAGTTTACAATATTTGCCCAACAAGAACCAGCCACGTACTGGTATGTTGCTGGATTTTAAGTGGTTATACCAGAATGATGCCTGCAGGTTTAGGTATCATCTTGGTATCATTCTTTTCAGCCAGCGGTCGGCTTTCATGTAAAAGCAATCCTAGCTGCTAATTAGCCTCTAGACTGATTTTACAAGCAGTGGGAGGAAATGCGCCCCCACCGTCTTCCATGTTTTTCTTTGGCTCCCCTGTCCCAACAGGGAACCCGAGAATGCAGCTGGTGATTTGGCCAGCTGACCATAGAGCTGATCAGAGACCAGAATGGCTCCAATCATCTCTATGGTCTAAGAAACCGGAAGCTACGAGCATTTTATGACATAGATTTCGCCGGATGTAAACAGCGCCATTGGGAAATTGAGAAAGCATTTTATCACACCGATTTTGGAGTGGTCAGATGCTTTGAGGGCAGAGGAGAGATCTAGGGTCTAATAGACCACAATTTTTTTTAAAAAAAGAGCACCTGTCACTACCTATTGCTATCATAGGGTATATTTACAGTGGGGACGGAAAGTATTCAGACCCCCTTACATTTTTCACTCTTTGTTATATTGCAGCCATTTGCTTAAATCATTTAAGTTCATTTTTTCCTCATTAATGTACACACAGCACCCCATATTGACAGAAAAACACAGAATTGTTGACATTTTTGCAGATTTCTTAAAAAAAAACAAAAAAAAAAACTGAAATATCACATGGTCCTAAGTATTCAGACCCTTTGCTTAGTATTTAGTAGAAGCACCCTTTTGATCTAATACAGCCATGAGTCTTTTTGGGAAAGATGCAACAAGTTATTCACACCGGATTTGGGGATCCTCTGCCATTCCTCCTTGCAGATCCTCTCCAGTTCTGTCAGGTTGGATGATAAACGTTGGTGGACAGCCATTTTTTAGGTCTCTCCAGAGATGCTCAATTGGGTTTAAGTCAGGGCTCTGGCTGGGCCATTCAAGAACAGTCACGGAGTTGTTGTGAAGCCACTCCTTCGTTATTTTAGCTGTGTGCTTAGGGTCATTGTCTTGTTGGAAGGTAAACCTTCGGCCCAGTCTGAGGTCCTGAGCACTCTGGAGAAGGTTTTCATCCAGGATATCCCTGTACTTGGCCGCATTCATCTTTCCCTCGATTGCAACCAGTTGTCCTGTCCCTGCAGCTGAAAAACACCCCCACAGCATGATGCTGCCACCACCATGCTTCACTGTTGGGACTGTATTGGACAGGTGATGAGCAGTGCCTGGTTTTCTCCACACATACCGCTTAGAATTAAGACCAAAAAGTTCTATCTTGGTCTCATCAGACCAAAGAATCTTATTTATCACCATCTTGGAGTCCTTCAGGTGTTTTTGTTAGCAAACTCCATGCGGGCTTTCATGTGTCTTGCACTGAGGAGAGGCTTCCGTCGGGCCACTCTGCCATAAGGCCCCGACTGGTGGAGGGCTGCAGTGATGGTTGACTTTCTACAACTTTCTCCCATCTCATGACTGCATCTCTGGAGCTCAGCCACAGTGATCTTTGGGTTCTTCTTTAACTCTCTCACCAAGGCTCTTCTCCCCAGATAGCTCAGTTTGGCCGGACAGCCAGCTCTAGGAAGGGTTCTGGTCGTCCCAAACGTCTTCCATTTAAGGATTATGGAGGCCACTGTGCTCTTAATAACCTTAAGTGCAGCAGAAATTTTTTGTAACCTTGGCCAGATCTGTTCCTTGCCACAATTCTGTCTCTGAGCTCTTCAGGCAGTTCCTTTGACCTCATGATTCTCATTTGCTCTGACATGCACTGTGAGCTGTAAGGTCTTATATAGACAGGTGTGTGGTTTTCCTAATCAAGTCCAAACAGTATAATCAAACACAGCTGGACTCAAATGAAGGTGTAGAACCATCTCAAGGATGATCAGAAGAAATGGACAGCACCTGAGTTAAATTTATGAGTGTCACAGCAAAGGGTCTGAATATTTAGGACCATGTGATATTTCAGTTTTTTTTTTTTAATAAATCTGCAAAAATGTCAACAATTCTGTGTTTTTCTGTCAATATGGGGTTCTGTGTGTACATTAATTAGGGGAAAAAATGAACTTAAATGATTTTAGCAAATGGCTGCAATATAACAAAGAGTGAAAAATTTAAGGGGGTCTGAATACTTTCCGTCCCCACTGTACATTCCCTGAGAGAACAATAAAAATGAAAAAAAAATATATATATATGAAAGGTACAGTTTGAAAATAAGATTTAAAAAAAAAAAAATGGAAAAAAAAAAGCACCCCTGTCCCCCCCTGCTCTTGCGCAAGGGGGAACGCAAGCATCGGTCTGGCGTCAAATGTAAACAGCAATTGCACCATGCATGTGAGATATCACCACGAAGGTCAGATCAAGGGCAGTAATTTTAGCAGTAGACCTCCTCTGTAAATCTAAAGTGGTAACCTGTAAAGGCTTCTAAAAATGTATTTAGTTTGTCGCCACTGCACGTTTGTGCGCAATTTTAAAGCATGTCATGTTTGGTATCCATGTACACGGCCTAAGATCATCTTTTTTATTTCATCAAACATTTGGGCAATATAGTGTGTTTTAGTGCATTCAAATTTAAAAAAGTGTGTTTTTTCCCAAAAAATGCGTTTGAAAAATCGCTGCGCAAATACTGTGAAAAAAAATGAAACACCCACCATTTTAATCTGTAGGACATTTGCTTTAAAAAAATATATAATGTTTGGGGATTCAAGGTAATTTTCTTGCAAAAAAAATAATTTTTTCATGTAAACAAAAAGTGTCAGAAAGGGCTTTGTCTTCAAGTGGTTAGAAGATTGGGTGATATGTGACATAAGCTTCTAAATGTTGTGCATAAAATGCCAGGACAGTTCAAAACTCCACCAAATGACCCCATTTTGGAAAGTAGACACCCCAAGCTATTTGCTGAGAGGCATGTCGAGTCCATGGAATATTTTATATTGTGCCACAAGTTGCAGGAAAAAGACATTTTTTTTTTTTTTTTGCATAAAGTTGTCACTAAATGATATATTGCTCAAACATGCCATGGGAATATGTGAAATTACACCCCAAAATACATTCTGTAGCTTGTTCTGAGTACGGGGATACCACATCAGGGATACCACATAAGGGATACCTTAGAAATCCTGAAGGCGGTGATTGGTTTTCAGGGCCCCATACGCGGCTAGGCTCCCAAAAAGTCCCACACATGTGGTATCCCCATACTCAGGAGAAGCAGCTAAATGTATTTTGGGGCGCAATTCCACATATAACCATGGCATATGTGAGCAATATATCATTTAGTGACAACTTTTTGTAAATTTTTTTTATCATAATTCAATCAAATTTAATATTCAATGGGCTCAACATGCCTCTCAGCAATTTCCCTGGGGTGTCTACTTTCCAAAATGGGGTCATTTGGGGGGGGGGGGTTGTACTGCCCTGCCATTTTAGCACCTCAAGAAATGAGATAGGCAGTCAAACGAAAAGCTGTGTAAATTCCAGAAAATGTACCCTAGTTTGTAGACGCTATAACTTTTGCGCAAGCCAATAAATATACGCTTATTGACATTTTTTTTACCAAAGACATGTGGCCAAATACATTTTGGCCTAAATGTAGGACTAAAATTGAGTTTATGGGATTTTTTTTATAACAAAAACGTAGAAAATATTTTTTTTTCAAAATTTTCGGTCTTTTTCCGTTTATAGCGCAAAAAATAAAAACCGCAGAGGTGATCAAATACCATCAAAAGAAAGCTCTATTTGTGGGATAAAAAGGACGCAAATTTTGTTTGGGTACAGCATTGCATGACCGCGCAATTAGCAGTTAAAGCGAAGCAGTGCCGAATTGTAAAAAGTGCTCTGGTCAGGGAGGGGGTAAATCCTTCCCGGGGCTGAAGCGGTTAAATCAGCTCCGGCGTCTCTTCCGATCTCTTCTCCCCTCTCCGGCTTTTCTCCCTCCTCTAGAGATGTCTTCTCCCTCTGTCGGTTCTTCTACATCTTCTGCCAGGTCTCCTCTCTCCGCTGATGTCTGTTGTCTCTGCCGGGTCTCCTCTCTGCGCTGTCTTACCCCTCTTTTCTTCCTCCAATCTTCTCGACGCTCTCTCCCGCTCTAATGCTAGTGAGCTATTACTTAGATAGGCATGCCCTAGACAGTGATATCACAAGGGGCATGATGGGGGGCGGCCCCGCCTCATGCCTATATAAGTAATAGCACACCGTGTACCTAGCATTAGAGCAGGAGAGCGTCGAGAGAAGATCAGAACAGAGGGAGAAGATATCGCAGAGTGGAGACCCGGCTGAAGAGGGAAAAGACAGCGCAGAGAGGAGAAGAACCAGAGAGGAGAGAAGACATCTCAGGAGGAGGGAGAAGAGCTGGAGAGGAGAGAAGAAATCAGAAGAGACCCCAGAGCAGATTTAATAATTACTTTGTCAAAAACCTGCCCTAAAGCACCCACATCCCCATGTTGAGGGCATGTGGCCTGGAATGGTTTAGGAGGGGAGGGCGCTCACTCGCCTCGGCCTCACCCCCTTTCCTGACCTGCCTGCTCGGATAAGAGTCTGGCATGGATTTGGGGGGGGGGGGGGCATGCCTTTTTTTGGCATGGGGGTTCCTCTTAAAATCCATACCAGACCCAAGGGCATGTTATGCCCTTGGAGGGGGAACCCCATGCCATTTTTTTTTTTAATTTAGCGTGGAGTTCCCCTTCAAGATCCTCAGAGCACAAGTCGCATGCCAAAGTCAGATCAGTTAAGACGTTGATCCGTCTTTGATCCAACTTCAATGATATTCAGTGGGCTGAAGTAGGATCAAAGTCGGACCAAAGTAGTGCAGGAACCTTTTTCAAAGTCGGACCAACTTGTGTCAGACCAGTTAAGATCTTCTGTTTTTCATTTCCTTTTTTTTGTTGATAGTGTGCGACCACCCCCCATGCATTCAGAAAGGAAGAAGGGGTGTGCCTAGCCCGCATCATCGGGAGGCGTTCTGGCTGAACCTGGAAGAGCCAGCACCCCCCTCTATGTCACAAGCAACATGGTGGCACTATACCGAGTGGCAAATGAAGAGGATCTCAGTGGGACAACGCTGGATCATCTGGGTGGGTTTTGTCACCCGAAGAAAAACGCCTTAAGCTCAAAAAAGAACATGAGCTTCTTTGGGGCAGATTACAGGCCTTTTTCTGCTTTTTAGAAATGGGTGAAACCTCATGAGCTGCCAAAACTATAAGCTACCGGGGACTAAAAACTGAAAAAAGCTGCCTGCACTTCCCACACTTCCCCACGATGTGAAAGAAATATTTATGTATATATAATGTGCCGCGCTACTCCTAACCATCAATGCAACCTATGCTGGAAAGCAATCTAGATGAAATGTGGACAATGTGAAACAGTGGATTACAATAAAATAATTATATAAAGAGCTTGTGCTCCGTGAATCACACACAGTCCATAATGGTATAAAAATGATTAACACAGTCCATATAAAGTGATAAGGTGTCTTCATGCAATGTGCACTCCTCCCCCTTCAGTTGTACCCTCACCTTAAGGGCTTAGAAAATAAGCCTAAAGAAGTTTTCAGCAAATAACCTGGACCATCCTTATGTCTCCTATTACTATACTGGCTGCTGTTTCTTGATACTTCACACTGGTCACCTCCTGCTCCTGATAATAGCCCAGCTTTAAAAGGATACCAGTATCTCCTGGTCACTTCCAACAAGCTTCCTCGCATATGCCACATAGGAAAAATAATAGAGGCATACAATAGTGTGATACCGTCTGAGAAATGTTTAAAATTAAAAAAACGCTCAATATACATTCAACTCACATTTACATAGTAAAACAATGCTTGTACAGTGCTGTAGTGCTGTGGTAGTGAGGGGGGGATAGGGTCACCTGAATCCCGGATCTGTAGCCCCGGTTTCGCAGCGTTCAGTCTATCCTATGCCTCCTCTCCAGACCACTTCCTGCTTTCCACACGTCAGACAATCAGGCTCCTCCTACGGGTTTTGTCACAGATCTCGTGATTTCCTCTAATCCCAGAGGAAGTCACGAGATCTGTGACGAAACCGGTAGGAGGAGCCTGATTGTCTAACGTGAGCCCTAGCATGAGCCGTGAAGCCTGGAGAATAGAATCTTTTATAGCGTCTACTGTAAAACACAACACTTCTGATATCCCGGCCAAATCTTGGGCCTGCTGATCAGGAATAATCTTGAGTACCTCCATAAACTGGTCCTTTAAGGACTGAGATACTCTGATCGCTGCTAGTGCAGGCTGAACCTGCGAGCAATATACAGCTTTTAAAAAGGAATTCCAACTTCTTATCTGTTGGATCCTTTAGCATATGAGCATTGTCTACTGGACAAGTCAGGTACAGAGGATATAGCAGCGTCAACTGCTGGAAATGCTGGGTGCTCCCACTCAGAATACATAAGCTTTTTTAGCCATGAATGGATAGAAAAAAGCATGAGCAGGTTGAGAAGGCTTTAGTGAACCCAAACCATCGATTGAGTGCACTTATTAGCAGTAAAAATGTGGAGCGGACCAATTCAGTGAGAGACTGTACCAACCACATTTCCTGCGAACCTGATCCTTTTAATATTAGGTTCTTCGGACATCAGCCTCTTCCTGGTGCCTTGAGAGAAATTTGTCATCTCTCGCCCCTTGTTCCTTAGCATAAGGGTCCTGAGCAATGGACGGGGACCTGTTAGGCTTAGACCCACTCTGGGATGAGATTAAAGCATCAATCTTTTGCTCCAAACTTAGAATGGTTGGAGAAAAAACCTCCTTAGTCATATATACAGGGGCTGTAATGTTAAAAGCAGCTGCAACACTTGCCCCTCCTGATGGCTCATTCTGACCAGCCATATTACTCTCAGGGGAGGATGCCGTCTTTATTTTTTTTTTGAGATGGGTCTAGGCTCCCTAGTGACTATAGTCTTTCTAGAGCCCTTTTTTGAGGTGATTTTAACCTCCCTTCCAACCATAGCCCGATGCACAAAGCAGAGGTACTACCGGAAGGAATGCATACATTGCTTGAGCAATAGTCCAGCTCTGCTGCTGCTATTAATGCTCAGCCTGATGCAGTAGTAAATGTGTCAAAGGAATGCCTGTGTCACCAAATCACATATATACCTTCGCTCTTGTGTCCCTCCGCAGCTTGCAACAGCAACAATGATGCCATTAAAACACACATTCCCCGCGCTGGGCGTTGGAAGACGCCAACGCTGCGCTAAGCCCCGCCCCCCATCGCTACTGCCCTTCCTCTCTCCTTTCAAAAGAAAGCTTTTCCTGCGCGGGCTCCAAACCTATGGGATCAGAGAGAAATGGCGGAGGGGGGTCCTGGAAGCCGCAGAGTGGCGTGCTGTTCGCGCTCTTTTTTTTTTTATTTTGAGCGCTCTTTCCCTGAAGAAACAGGGGGGGCGTCTGGTGGGGAGGCAAAACCCCCCCCAGACTTACCGGAGGTCTGCTGCCAGCCAAAGGAAGAGAAAAATGCTGTTTCCTGAACACATCGTGGGCTCTCTGAGAAGCATGAGACGTAAGTGCTCTATACAGCCCCCCAGTGGTGACACATAGGCATGACAACATTTACTAAATTAAAGAAGACATTCATAAAAAAATTTTGAAAATTTCTCAGAAAAACTCCACTTACCTTTCCCGCCGCAGGGTTTTCTCTGGTAAACCAACAGACCCAATCTTCACCTTTCACGGTGGGTTCCGTTAAACCTTCAGGAGCTGCGGATCCTCGAGGAAACCCACAATCCTGGACCTATAATAGCACCACCGCCAGTAAAACTTTATGGCCTTAATACCAAAAAGTACTGGATCCCGGGGTCCAGCTCTCTAAAAAGAGAAGCGTTACAGGCAAGACCTCGTTTCTTCGGATACGAGCCCCGGGTACCATTCAATTCGGACAAAAAGACACTTTGAATGGATCCGGCTGCATGGCTAGCCCCAGCAAAGATTGCTCCAGTGGAGCTCAGCACAGCACATTCACTCGTGACCAACACCTTCGACACTGGCAAAAAAACTGAGGTACTCCTACCATTGGGAGGGGTTATATAGGGAGTGCACTTTTTAATTTAGGGCGTGCCAGTGTCCATCACCTGAAGGTGGCCTATAACCCACATAGTAACTACTATGGCTCTGTGTCCCGTGATGTTCGATAAGAAACTAAACTAGAATCATTACAGTATGATGAAAATCAATTCCAATTTTTATTACCAAGCGAAAAACAGAACGAAAATGTGAGGGAGGGACTTTTACCCACCTGACCTTCCGCTTTCCACAGAGCTTCGCCTGTTTGTTAAAACACTTAGCACCTGACAAGCTGTATTGGCTGAGAGACGCAAGCTCCCTCTTTCTGCCTGGCTGCTGCCTGGGAGTTCTGGAACAAAGCCCTGTAAACCACGTGGTGAGTGTTTCCCCTTCCAGCAGCAGTGCTTAGCACTGTGTAAAATACCAGCCTCTCCAAACCGTCCAGTTCTCTGCCCTGAGCACTCCCTCACTCCCATTTACTTCTTCACTCCCACTACAGGTTATTAGATTTTTACTCCAGGAGTATATAAGTTTGGAAATTCTAGAGAAATGCTTACAGCAGAACTATAAGCATAACTTTCTTTCTCATTTTGGATAGAGTAAGGGAAGTTTATAACCCCTGTGAGATTTATTTTCGCCATCTGTGTCCCATTGTGGAGACTGCACTTCAGTTCCTGTCCCACAGCCAAACAAGAAGTTAGCGGAAATCCGTGCAAATTAAGGGAATTCTTTGGGTACTCTCGGATCACCAGAACTAACCAGAACTAGTGTCACGATTGTAAGGTTTTCCCTCTTACTTTTCTGGGGATAACCCAAAATTTGAGATTTTCTTTTACTTTCAATGGTAATGGTAAATAAGGATGAGCTCAGGCATGTTCGTAAACAGCATGTGCAGAGCCCGCCAGGAAGTCGGAACTGCAGAGCGCTAATCACAAGCAGTGAGACATTGTCCCGATGCGAGGCTGCAGAGATCGGGAAATGTCTTACTGCTTGTGATTAGTGCCCAGTGCCGACTTCCTGGCGGGCTCTGCACATGCTGTTTGCGAACACGCCTGAGCTCATCCTTAATGGTAAACTGGACAAATAGAGAGGGTGAATCTCTTCAATGGAGGCACAGACAGCAATAAAAACAGGTGTTTGAATCCTTCTCCACTCTATTCAAAACTTAAAAAAAAAAGGATTTGCCCTTAGTTATACTTTAAATAATGCATTACAATTTAACAAATTTAGTCGACTAAAATACGAGTAAAACAATTCAGAACACTACTAGGGCAGATACTGTGAATGGTGCATGTTTCCATTAAAACATGTGGAGGTAGCTATTGTTTATGTAAAAAGTTGATTGCAGATGTAATCAACCCCCTTGTCGATCACTTGCAGTCTGTTGGCATACTAGCGACAGCAGCAGAATAGCGACTCTGCAGTCAAGTGGGTGACCTCCACTGTGTTTAGGAAAAGCGGACCCTCATTTCAAAAGGAAGGATAGGTTTAGCGAGAGGAAGTTCACCTTTGTTCCCTTTTTTTTTTCTAAATTCCAGCTCCCCTATGTACCAATACAGCGTTAATGTATTTATTTTTCAAAAATAAAACAGCTTTTTAATAATGCTACACAGGCTTACCTTACCCTCTTTATAGCTTACCTTACCCTCTTACCTCGTTTTAACACACCGTTTGATTACTTCTGCCTTACTTTCTGGTCAGACTCTAGGTCAGGACACAGGAAGGCGTTGACCAGCTGATCTCATTAGCACACACCCCGCATCATCAACCCTCAGCTGGTCAACTTCTTCCTGTGTCATGACCTAAAGTCTGTCCAGGAAGTAAGGCAGAAGTAACCGAGCAGTGTGTTTAACCACCTCAATACCAGGCACTTTCCCCCCTTCCTGCCCAGGACAATTGTCAGCTTTCAGCGTTGTCACACTTTGAATGACAATTGCGCAGTCATGCAACACTGTACCTAAACTACATTTTTATAATTTTCTTCCCACAAATAGAGCTTTCTTTTGGTGTTATTTGATCACCACTGGGGTTTCTATTTTTTGCTAAACAAACTAAAAAAAGACCGAAATTAAAAACAAAAAACAAAAAAACTGATGGGCACTGATAGGCAGCACTGATGGGCACTGATAGGTGGAACTGGATAGGCGGCACTGATGAGGAGCTACTGACAGGCATTATTGATGGGGCACTGATTGGCACTTTGATGGGCACTCATTGGCATTTTGATGGGCACATTGTTGAGCACTAACAGGCGTTCTTTATGGGGCACAGGCTGGCAGCTGATGGGCACCTCTGATGGGGGCTGCACTGATAATGTGCTGATTATCAGTGTAGACCCCCCCTCTGACACTCCGACAGGGAGAGCTGCAGATCGGCTCTCCCTGTTAGCGCAAACTGAGAAAAGCCGTTTACCAGCACTTCCTGGTTCACGCAATGATCAGCTGTGACCAATCCGTCAGAGGCTCCATAC
The DNA here is from genome assembly GCA_037952925.1 of Lithobates clamitans. Taxonomy (NCBI): domain Eukaryota; kingdom Metazoa; phylum Chordata; class Amphibia; order Anura; family Ranidae; genus Lithobates; species Lithobates clamitans. The sequence goes on along the minus strand of JBBGZY010000194.1, from coordinate 2,936,916 downwards.
CACGATCAGAGATCTGGCGTGTCAGACTGACACACAGCACCTCCGATCGCCGCGCTGCATGCCGGCTTGTTATCCTGATCACGTCATATGAGGTCCGGTCAGGATAACAGAACCGCTTTGCCGACGTCATATTGCTATATGGCGGGCGGCAAATGGTTAAACAGCTATGAAGAGAGTGAGGTAAGCCTGTGTAGCATTAATGAAAAGCTGTTTTATTTTTGTAAATTAAGTACATTAATGCTAGATTGGTACATAGGGGAGCTGGAATTTAGAAAAAAAAAAAAAAAAGCAAAGGTAAACTTCGTTCCTCTCACTAAACCTATCCTTCCTGTTGAAACGAGGGTCCGCTTTTCCTGAACACAGTGGAGGTCACACACTTGACTGCAGAGTCGCTATTCTGCTGCTGTCACTAGTATGCCAACAGACTGCAAGTGATCGACACAGGGGTTGATTACCTCTGTAATCAACCTTTTACACAACAAACAAGAGCTGCCAAGTACGTTAATGCTATATTGGTACATAGGGAAGCTGGAATTTAGAGAGAAAAAAAAAAAGGTAAACATAGCCTTTAATATGGCTTTACTGGAAATGTGGATGCTAAAATCACAAATGTTACATGCAGGGCTGTCAGCACATAAGAAATAGAGAAGCTATGCAGAGAAATAATGCAAGAAGAAAGTACCTGGGCCAGTACATTGTTGGGTTTTATAAATGCGAAAGAATAAATCTAGAGAGAGTGAATATCAAATGCAGCTATCCGGTAAAGGGATATCATACGTTTTATCTATACATTATTATGTGCCTCAAACTAAAGGTCTTGTGAAAATTTCCGCTGCAGAGTCTGAGCCCTTTCACTACCATTGGGAACACTCCATCTGGCCAAAGGCATTGTTTTCATTTCTATAAAAATAAGGATTAAAGAAAAAAAATGTGTATAACAAGGCTTACCTGTAGGTACCTTGAATATCTCCTAAACCTGCACAGTTTAGGAGATATTCAGTATATGCGCTGCTGCCGATGCATACTAGCTCATTATGCCTTTGTTTTGCAGGGTTTGTTTTTTTTATTTTCCCCCGAGGTTTTTACAACCTCTTTAAGCATTCAATGATGACATATTAAATAAAGTGGACTAGCGAATATAGTGATAGAAACATATATTGCATATCCATTGCATCCATCTATGTGACTTTATAGTCTTTAACACCATTGAAAGAGTAAATAAAAACAAAATTAGGCAAATATTTTCTGTACACATACATTCCTAAAGCAGTATTAAACCCAAAAGCAAACATTTATTATATTGCAGCTTACCAATTTTTAGATGTGATGGCCGCATTAGCTTTCTTTTTCAGAGATTCTTTTATTGTCGCCTGGTGACCCTGTGTGAAATTTTGTGCATTTTGTGATCCAATGGTTTCAAAATTCGACCAACTAAGCCTTCATGTTGCTACAGAAAATAAATTTAATGGCCATTTTCTTGAACTTTTCTTGCGTTAAAAGGAACCGATAATGACCAACAATAAATTCAAATTCATTTAAATTCAAGATATTATTTAAAAGTTGAATAAAATACAATTATATATAAAAATGTATATTTTTTAAAACTGTCATTTTTGTTTTTTAGCCAGGTACAACCTGAATTTTTGGTTTCGGTACACTTCTACTTGTAAGCTGCAATACATTACATTTTGGGTTTTGGGTTTAATACCTCTTTAAAAATAGTAAATATAATACTTACACGTGACTGACTTTTCACTTGTCCTTCAGATTGACAGGAATGGTTATCTTCCTGAAAATGGCTACAAGAAGCCTTTGACCGCTTGCTTGGACCAGGCTGTATGTCAGAACTATCAGTCTCTTCTGAAGGTTCCATCTCACTCTGTTGTGGCTTCTGCTGGTCACAACCTTCTATAATCTCCTCCGTATCTTCCTGGCTGAGGCTGCCCTGGTTGTCTTTTGCATGGTCACTGCTTTCTGATGAAGCAGCTAGATCAATAGGTTCACCATATTCAGTTTTCTTTAAGAGCTGTAGCTGAGATTTTTTTAAACTTTTCTCATACACCTCCAGTTGACAAAGTATGACTTGGGTATATGCATTAGGATCCACACCATTTGGACAGAAAGGTATACCCCAGTAGTAATGGACACTACTGTCATTTTGTTGTTTTTTGACAGAACTTTGACAGGGATGCTTAGAAAAAGCATCCTTATTATTCACTGAGGTGTTTCCAATGCCTGACTCCTGCAAACAAACACTGGCGCTTTGCAATGAGCTTGTACCTTCTGTGAGTTCCGACTTATTTGAAGCAGATATCAATGAAGAGGAATCCAACTGTGTACTTTCCGAACAATGTAAAGAGTGATCCTCTGTTTCATCTGGTAACTTTACAGCACTTGGGCTTCTGTCCTGAAATAATCTACAGCGTAACATTTTACGTGCATATGGAGACTTTACAGGAAAAACAGGACTTAAAGGAGCTGTAGAAGGTGACATGTAGGCAAAGTCATTTCTACTTGGAGACAAAGAAGATGCTTTGCAGCTTTCTGTGCATGGTAAAGGATCTTTGCAGTTTGGAGACAAAATAACGCTGGTACTTTCCACTATGTCTTGACTTAAACGTTTCAAAAGCACCTTGGGGTTTTGTGGAGAGTCTTGACCTAAAATCTGAGAATGCTGTGACAAATGTTCTTCATCCTGTTCATCTAAAGCCATGTCCTCTTCACCAGAAGATGCCTCCTTTCTTAAATCATGAACTGTGACAATTGGTGACCTATTAGGACTTTTACAACTCTGAAAAAAATGCAGACAGTTTATTGATAGCTGATCAAAAATGTCATCATTACACACAAATGAACTTTCAAGTCGGCCATCGACGGAGCAAATTTTCTAACCTGCAACCGAAAATCGCTTAATTCCCCCATCAACATGGAAGGAATCCCTCCTGCAAAGCTATTGTGTTCTCCCATTCTCCCAGTTGGGGGGGGGGGGGGGGGGGGGGCCCACCAGGAGAACACAGTGATTATTTCTACCGGCTTTAACAGCCACTGGCAATAATCACATGTAAAATCAGACAGGCTGGTTGTACCCACTTCGAGCGACCAACTTGGGTACGTTCAGCCTGCCTATACATGGTTCGAATCTCAGTCGGTTCCTGCTGAACCAGCCGAGATTTACACCCACCAGCTTTAGGCTGTGTTTCTGGATGGAAAAAAATGTTGTTGTTAAAGGCCACTAATTTAAACTAAAAAAAAAAAAAAAAAAAGAATGAAAAAAAAAAAAAAAAACAAACATTCAAAACAGAATCTTTTCGCCAACAATATGGCCTGTAAAGCAAGAGACTACTCAGTTCTGTATTGGGTGAGCTAATAGTATATCTTTAGCAACTTTAGAGCCCTTTCACACTGACCGTGCAGGGGCGTCGGCGGTAAAGCAGGTAAAGTTTTAGCAGGCGCTTTACCGTCGGTTTAGAGGCGCTTTTCGCCCGCTAGCGGGGCGCTTTTAACCCACGTTGGTGAGCGAATAAGGGTTAAAAGCGCTGCTGCGCTTTGGGGCACTGCCCATTGATTTCAATGGGCAGGGGCTCTTTAGGAGCAGTGTATGCACCGCTCCTAAAGCGCCTCAAAGAAGCTGCTTGCAGGACTTTTTTTGACGCCCTGCCAGTGCAACCCAGTGTAAAGCACTCGGGATTTCACACTGGGATTGCAGATGAGGCATTTTTGAGGCGCTTTACATGTGCTATTTTTAGCGCTAAAGCGCCTGAAAAATGCCTCCAATGTGAAAGTTTGTAAACATCATTGGTCCTATAAAAGCCCTTTGATAGATTTCACTGAATGATAGGTCCTGATAGTTAACACAATTTTATGGCTTTTGTCATGTCCACATCCATCATTTTACTACAGGTTTGGAAAAACTAAAGCCAGCCATAAATCAAGCGATTTTCCTGTGGTTGCAGGAAAGAAAATCACTGACTGTTGATGGGGGAGAGCCTCCCGCAGAGCTACTGTGTTTTCCAGGTAGGTGCACCGAGCACTCCCTGCCAGGAGAACACAGTGATAATTGCTAGCGGCTATAGCCGCTGGCAATGATCAAATTTAAAAATCTGACAAGCTGGTTGTACCAAAGTTGATCGATCAATCAACTCGGTACATCTGCTTGCCCATGCATGGTTCAAATCTTGTCTGGTCCCTGCTAAAACAGCCAAGAGTCAAACCGTCTATAACCGGCTTAAGACCCACAGGCCAATTTACAGCTTTATTTACGACTGAAATGCAGCTCCTGAAAAGAGTTCTGTTACTCGCCCTCTCTCCCAAGTCACACAACCTACTGGCTGTAGGAGATAACCACACAAAGATTTCCTATACAAAAAAGGTACGATAGGAGAGCAGCCATTGCAAGAAAATATGAGGACAGCAGCAAAATATGGAAGTATGCTCATCAAACAAGAAGATGAACATTTGAGTTAAAAACTTCAAAACCCTTTGAGATTAGCTGTTAAAGGGATTTGTATTCCAGTACACGTTGGACCAACTTTTTTCTATGTCAGAATTGTATAAAAACAAAATGCAGTATGTACGTCCCACCATAAAAAATAGCTCTGTATAGCAGATACTGACTGCACAGCACCAGCCAAATGCTTTCAGACATAGGCGAGTCCTGTGGCTTATTAAAAAGGAGCTTCAGTTTCATCACATAATTTCTAATAAAAACACGCACATTATCGTTATGGAGTGCAGTGTTTTCGCGTTTGTGTACCAAGTAAGGGCAGCCGAATTCGGTGCCGCTTACTTCCTGAAATTTGTGCATTTGGCTACTCAGCATGCACATCTGATTCTCGTGCATGCCCAGTAAGCAGATAGCGTGGGAACAAGATTGTATACAAATTGCCATAGCAAATCCTTCCGATCGCATCATTCAGACTCCTGGGATCGATGATGCTTATATTCCAGGAATCAATGGGACATCCTAATTACGTTGCTCACCTATGCAGCTGGCACAGGAAGTGGGGCAAGCTATTTTTTTTAAAAAAGGTACTGTCTAATAAAAAAAAAAAAAATGAATAATACCCATTTATTAATGCACTATAGGTGACCATTGTGATGAGGATAACTAACACTTTGACACCTATCTTCTCTATAGACAGCAATTGCATCTAAACTGTATATATCACGCATCAACTAAAACCAATGAATACAGATTCAGAAAAAAAATTATTCAAACTCTATACTCATAATAATGTCAGTTCAGTTTTCCATTAGGTGTAATTTATGGGCATGAAATACAGTTCCCATTTGTCTACTCGTTTCTTATAAATGTGAATAACAGATATGCCTTTCTGGAAAAAATGTTTTAACTGTCTAACACTATGCAGTGTAACAATCTGAGCACTTCAGTTCTATATACAGATGCATATGTAAAAAAAAAAAAGAAGACCACCTGAGCCTTGCAAAGAACAATAACATTGGATCAGCTGTCTTACCATCATTTCTGTCACCCATTAGTAAACAAATGGTTTATTATATAATGTGCCCAGAAAGTTGAAATTTGGCCTTAATTCAAAGAGGTTGTAACCCCCCCCCCCCCCAAAAAAAACCATGAAATACTCATCTTAGAACGAAGCCCTCTCAGCAGCGCCTGCACGCCACTGAGCCGGCTGACACTTCCCCAGTGTTTCTTCTGGGTTCGCAGGCTCTGGCACTGCGATTGGCCAGAGCCGCGTTGACGGCACTTCCGCGCATGCGCGCAGGAGTCACTAGGTCACAGCACAGGGCCCTGAAGAAACGGCACCGGTGGCCATTTCTCCAGAGCACAAGCCCTGATGATGTAATCGGCGCATTATACAGTAAATATCTCCTAAACGGTGCAACTTCAGAAGATATTTACAGTACCTACAGGTAAGCCTTATTATAGGCCTACCTATAGGTACAAACAAAACAGGGGAGTTTACTTCCTTTTTAGAAACAAAGCTTGTATAATTAGACATACGGTAAATAGCATATGTAAAAATATAATAACATGTAAAAATAAATTACGTAAAGTGTAAATAAGTGATTTATTTGCTAAAGTTTGAGTCACATAAACGCAATACAGCAGCTCCAAATTGTAAAAAAAATGCAGGGAGTTAGAAGCTGGCAACCAGCTAATACTTGTGAAATCACTGCAGTTTCTTATACCACTTGTCCCCACAGCCTTTGCATCTAACTATTCATGGTGGAACTACTCATGTAATTAGCTAGGCTCCTTGTGTAGATCAATTGGCAAAGGTTTTAAAAGGCAGGAAAGTCTGCATTAAACTGGCAGCAAACTTTTTTAGGCTTTCCCCCCTCAGTTTTCACCTGGTGATCTGGTCAGTAGCACACCTCCTGTATTAGAGTACCTCCACTCTGGATGAAGGAGAACAGGGGCACCTTTGGACAGCAGCATTGTCAGTCTGGGGGAAGGGGAGTGTTAGCAAGTACTCGCTATGTACTAGCAGATTTGCATTCACTAGCAAATTGAAGTCAAACTCCAGCTAATACTTTATAACCAGTTAGAGCAAACCACTTTTTCTTTTAGAATAAAGGTTTTACATAAATAAATAAAACTGATCATTGTAAGCACCCCTGTCACTGGTAAATGGTTTGTCTCATTCCTGTAACTACCACACCTGCAAGAGAGCTTGTTCTTTTAAAAACAGACATACTTGCTGGATCACCAGGTGCAAAAAAGCAATCCTTTAAACGGGTTGTAAAGGCAGAAGTTTTTTTTTATCCTAATGCATACTATGGTTGCTGCATACAGAAGACCCGAGGTCCATCTCTATCCAGCGATGTACACCGCAGCAACCGCAGCTCCATGTCTGAATGGGCACACGGTGCGGCTCGGGTGTCCTCATAGCAAGCTGCTTGCTGTGGGGGCACTCGACAGGAGGGAGGGGCCAGGGGCAGTGAAGAGGGACCCGAGAAGAGGAGGATCCGGGCTGCTCTGTGCAAATCCACTGCACAGAGGTGGTAAGTATGTTTATTATTTAAAAAAAAAAACACAAGACTTTACAATCACTTTAAAGACAGCAAGACATAACCTGCTTCATCAGCTGAAGAAATAACAGCATGAATCCAGCTTTAAAGGACAGGTTCACATTGGGATTAAAAAGTCTCTAGCCCCCAAGTAAACCCACGAATCTATTCTAAAACTAAACCCTCTCCCTCCACCCAGGTGCCTATTTACCTTCTTCTGATGGCAGCAGCTTCCCAAGTTACCTATACCCTCGGTGTAGAATTCTAAAACCCTATTTAAGTCAATGGGAAGTTACTGTGCAGGCAGCGTTGGGAAAAAAAAAATCTGCATCTAAAGTGTACATTTTGCAGGAAAATAGGGGACAAAAAAGGTAAGTAGGTACCGATGTGAGTGTGTTTATTTTTTATTTTTTGGTTAGAATAGGTTAGGTGGCAGAGGCCACTGTATTGTAGTTGACAATATAGGAGTGTTTACACACATTCTGGTGCTGGAGAGAGGATGCCCATTATTAGACCACAGAGTAAGGCAAGTTATATTTTCTGTTGAATCATCCACTATTAACATAAGCAGTATATTTCTTATCAGCTATATATATAAAAATAAAACTTTTTAGCACTGCCTGGAGTTCTGCTTTAAAAAACAACTGACTGTCAAAATAATAGCATATCTAAGTAATATAGGGATTACAGGAAGGGTGATCCCCATGCAGCTAAATATACAGTGCTGCTCTTCAGCAACCTTCAAGGAAACTACCTACACCAAGGTAAGAAAACCAGGGAAAGAACATTCTTTTAATTAGTTATTAGCATTATTATTTTTTTAATACAAAGCGAGGGATCAGGGCAGATGATTCAACAATTCCCAATAATGTCCCTGCTTTTCTAAAAGTGATGTCTCTAGATCTGCTCAGAAAAAAAAAGATTATCTATATTTACATGCAGACTCTCCTCAATGGCTTTTCTCAAAAGCTCCTCCTCTTCTTCTTGTCGGTGTTTCACATGATTTGCCTGTTCTTGCTGGCTAATTTTTACTGCAAGGGCCAGCTGCTCCTCCTCAGTCATACCTGGAATAAAATGGTAAACATGGCATCAATAAACTTTTACGCCAGTAACTTCTCTGTGAGCACTTATTGGAAAAAGTACTTTTACAAACAGATGTTCAATTAAATGAAAACAGCCATAACACATTTTCTTCATATCTTAAAGCAAAAATATGAATTTCAGACAGATAAAAAGTATGCTTACGGTTTATGCAATCGAGCCATTCATACGTATTTAAGATGAACAGACATTTGTGAGCAAGGTTGGCTATAGATGGATTGAATATCGGCCAGTTCAGCAGGAACTAGCAGAGATTCGAACCATGTATGGGCAAGCTGAATGTACCAAGTTCATCGATCAACTTGGGTACAACCAGCCTGACGGATTTTGCATGGGATTATCGCTAGCGGCTGGTATTGCTGCTAGCAATAATCACTGTCTTCTCACGGCTGGGGCGGCTTCCCCTGCCGGGAGAATACAATGGCTCAGCGGGAGAGATTCCCCTGTCTACCCTGTGGTTGCAGAAAAGAAATTTGGTCTGAGTATAAGCTGCTTTAAGGGAAGCTCTCACAACAGAACCAGACAAAAAGTTGATGTCATAAAGCCACCCATGCAAAGTACCTACAGAGTGTACGTGCTAAAGCAAAGTACAGTATTTAAATACAGTTCAGGGTAAACTTACATATGTCAGTGACATAACATGTTGACTAGGTACGCATATGTATTGAAATTAACTATAGTTACATGTTGAAATATAGTGCTTCTAAAAATTTATTGTCACCCGGTATACAAAATGAACCACAAACGCAACTTCACCCTAAATTAACTTTAAAGCAGACCTTCGGTCATTTTTTCATCTTTCCATCTATTAAATCTTCTGCTCTTGTACAGCTCACTTCCTCTTTGTCTGGTCATTAGCCTAGGCTTATGACAACATGCACAGTTCTCTCTCTCACTCTTGTGAGAGTTTGCCAGGAAGGGAGGGGGGGACGAGTCCTAAGAGGGCCAATGAGAACTGCAGAGCTGGAGGCGTGCCTCTGTGTGTCTGAAAATCCAGGAAGGGAACAGTCAGCAGCTTCAGCTGCCCACAGTTAAAATGGCTGCAGCCGAACTCAATAGAGGGAGATTTCTGCAGCATATTTGGCAAGGAAAGAATCACAGTATATATAAAATAATATGCAAAGTGGTTTGTCCTAACTTTGGATATACACAGGGAACAAGTTCTATGTTTCTCATCCTTGGAAAGGGATGAGAAACAAAGATCAAATAGTAAAAGCAGCACACTTTACACATGTTACAGATGTTAACCTCTAACCAGCCCATGTCATTAGTACAGTGACAGTGTATAGTAACATCACGGATGTCTGTATTAATGTCATTGGTGATGTCAGTGGCAGTTTGTCAGTCCCCCCCCAGCATCAGTTAGTGTCAGATTTCCCATCGCACTATCTCAGCCCCTTTATAGGTCAGTGATCTCCGCCATTGGTAGTATAAAAAAAACAAAAATTCCAGTATATATACACCATAGTTTGTAGTTGGGCTGTTGAAATTAATCGTAGCATCGATGCATCGCGATTCAGCCATACACGATGCGGCATCGATGCTACGACTGGAATAAATCGATGTTCGGATGATGTCACAGTCGCGCCGCGCTATTCCCCGCCTCTAAAACTGAACGGAGCCGAAAGCGGCCGAAGAGCCTTGGCCTCCCGCTGACATCATCCCCTGCTTCCCTGTGTCGCGTTGTGTATACACTGTGCTGGCTGCGAGTGCAAGACAGACATATGGAGCCGGAGCGGCGCGCCGAGCTAGTGTCCCTGATTTATAACGAGTCCCGGTGCCTAGAGCCTTCCTCCTCGGCTCACAGTGTCTTGATATGGGGGAGACCCGAGCTTCCGTCCTCCTACTGGGCAGCAGGACTGCGGGAGAGAGACCCAACCAAGCCAAGTCCCAGAAGAATACTGTCCTCCTCAGAGAGAATCCTCCCATAGGCTGCTGTGAGTAACAGGAGATAGACCGTCCGTGTCTGTCCAGCAGTGCCAGCGTAATCATCAGGTAGACTTCTAGTACCGTTAAAGACACTCACTGTCCTGACATAACTAACTCAACTGTATATATAATGTATCTGATGCATCACCATTCATGTGGACTTCACTGCAGTGAAAAGAATGCCAAATTATGACTGTAGTAATTTTAAATAATAATGATGGGGAACCTAAACATTAAAGTGACCATGCCATTTAATCAATTATGGTTTGTAGGTCTTATAGTGATTGATTTGATTCACATCACGACTTCATTGATTCCTTTGTATGATTTATGGTTTTGCTCATCATCATCACTGCCCCACACATGCAATGCATGGCATCATACAAAAAGGTATCAATTAAGTTGTGTGATGTGAATGTACATATGTGTTTGTGCTCTATTTACACCTCTACACGTTCTGTGCTGTCAGTTCCCTGGCTTCCCCGTTTGCACATTCCACTGTTAACCCCTAGTGTACTGGAAGATGCAAACAGGGAAGCCAGGGAACTGTCAGCACAGAGACAGTACAGGGAACTTCACAGGGCTGTTTGTCAGCTGTGGATTCTAATCCCTACTGACCTCCCAGCAGCAGTGTGTGTGCATGCCTGTACCCTGTAGTGTGCCGATTAGTGCACTTTTTAAGGAAGTGAGGTTATTTTCAATTCAAAGCAGAGTTCCAGTAATTTTTTTTTTTTTTTTATTAAAAATCACCAGCTACAAAAAAAGTGCATGTTCTGACTTTTAATAAAAAGACACTCGCCTGTCCCACAATCCAGCGATGTGGCCACCCGAACCCTCCATTCTCTCCCCCGCCTGTCTACGGGGCTGGCAATACTACTGTGGGCATCCGGCTGTGACAGCTTGCAGCTTCACGGCCGGCTGCGCATGTCTCACTGCGCTGTCCTGCATAGCCCGGCAATCTTCTGGGACCTGTGATGTGTCCCAGAAGATTGCAGGGTGGAAGGGCCGCCTAGGCGGCCCAAGCGGAAGTGGGGGCTCGTCAGTAATTGTGATGTATCGCAGAATCTAATCGAATCATTGACCAGATAATCATATTCGAATCGTGAGACCAGTGAAGATGCGCACCTTTAGTTTGTAGGCACTATAACTATAAGGCACGCAAACCAATCAATATACACTTAAAGATTTTTTTTTTATTCTTATCAAAGACTTGAAACAGTATACATTTTGGCCAAAATGTATTAATTTGATTTTATTGGATATGTTTTATAGCAGAAAGTAAAAAATATTGTTTTTTTTTTTTTTTTTGTTTATTTTGCAAAAAATAAAAAAAACCTGTGGTGATCAAATCCCACAAAAAGAAAGCTTTATTTGTGTGAAAAAAATTATACTTGGGTACAGCGTTGCATGACTGCGCAATTACCAGTTAAAGTAAGCTCAGTGCGATATAGCGAAAAATGGCCTGGTCATGATGGGGTTAAAATCTTCTGGAGATCAAGTGGGTAAATATCCTGGTCCAAAATCAATTGGTTTATTCCAATAGTCAAACCATCTGTACAGTTGCAGAAGCCAAAGGATGTGACAACTGTTTCAGGTACAACTAACACCTTTTATCATGCACCATGTAATATAACCTACTAGGCTTCTATTGTACTGCACTGGTTACTTCTGAGAAGCCATTCCATTATTTATGTTTTTCACAATGCTAATTAAATATTTAAAGTGTTATATGCAGTAAAGCATGCTAGTTATACCCACTGTGGAACCTAAAACGTTAAAACTCTGCATTGTGTAAAAAGGCTGTTTGATCCCGTCTTCTCTGATCCTCCCCTTCTTCTACTGTGCCCAATCCATCTGCTAATAGAACAGAGTTTTGGAGGCACTCTGCACATGCTCAGTTTTGTGTGTATTGCTAGAGATTGTTTTTCTTTTTTGATTAGAAAAGGGCCAATCAGTACGTTCCAGACAGAAAGTCAGAGGTCATGCAGCCTCAGGAATATCAGGGGAAAATGAAAACTACTCCTATAAGCTTTAAGCACACACTGATAGAAGTCATAATATTTCTATATACTGCTGATAAGAAAGGGATTTAGCAGTTTATATTTACTAAATTAATTGCATTTCGATGTTCTGTGTACTCTGGGGGACCAGATATTGTGAATGCAGGGTCCTGAGTTTAGTGACACTTTAAATAAAATCTCTTCATTGTAAGTACATAACTTTTTTTTTAGACCTAGTGATGTAATCACTTGGCCTACCTATTTCTCTATACTGTGCAGGCTGATTATGTCTGGTATGTCGTTTCCTGAAAACATCTCAGCACTCTGCCTCGGTACGCCTCTCAAGAGTCTACAGCCCTGATGCAAGCAGTGGGCTGGCTCTTGGGAAAAGATCTTCAAATACAAAAACACCTTGATGGGTGGATGTCAGTCCAGAAGAGTGGGCATTTATAGGCAGACTGCTGTTGCATGCAGACCATCCTAGAAAACTCCCACATGTGATGCTGAGCCTCCATGATTAACCACTTCCCGCCCACCTTATAACAGAATGACGTGCGCAAAGTGGTTAAATTATCCTAGGATAAGCGGGGGGCACACAGCGCGGCGATCGTTGGTATGGTGTGTCAGTCTGACACACCGCATCACCAATCTCGGTAAAGAGCCTCTAACGTAGGCTCTTTACCATGTGATCAGCTGTGTCCACTCACAGCTGATTACAGTGTAAACAGAAAGAGTCATTTATCGGCTTTTCCTACACTCATGCAGACAGACGCGAGTAGAGGAGAGCTGATCAGCTGCTCTCCTGATGGGGGGGTCTGCACTGATTATCAGTGCAGCCCCCCCGAGGATGCCCACCAGGGTGGCCAATCGGTGCTCATTAGAGGTGCCCATCAGTAATGCCTGCCAGTGCCTCCTCATCAGTGCTGCCTATAAGTGCCCATCAGTGTTACCCATCAGTGCCACCTTATCAGTGAAGGAGAAAACTTACTTGTTTACAAAATTTTATAACAGAAACAAAGAAAAACTTTTTTTTTTCAAAATTTTCTATCTTTTGTTATTTGTTTAGAAAAAAATAAAAACCCCAGTGGTGATCAAATATCACAAAAAGAAAGCTCTATTAGTGGGAACAAAACAATAAAACTTTTGTTTGGGTACAGTGTTGTATGACCGCGCAATTGTCATTTAAAACGTGACAGCGCTGAAAGTAGGACTGGGCAGGAAGTGGGGAAAGTGCCCAGTATTGAAGTGGTTAATAGAACTCAAATCCAATGACTGAAAGAGGCAACCGATGGACAGCCCAGGGACAGTCAGGCTGAGAAGAAAAGCGCTAGATGATGCCAGATGTCCTAAAGCCCAATGGGCTCAATCTGACATGTTGCAGCTTTTAGCAAAGACTGTGAGAAGCTTACAGTGTCAGTGAAATTAAAGTAAGCATTTTCAGTAGAGGAGGGGAGCCTGTACAACTGTGCAAAACTGAAGGTATCCTTGTGTCCTGAAAGAGCCATTTAGCAAGGTGGTATAAAGGGAGAAGGACCACACCACTTGACAAGTAATTTCCTTCCTGTAGGCCCTTTCCAATAACTGATTCTGTGTATGCACATAGTAATATTCCACTCACACATTATTCATATGATCATTCACACAACCAACTATTGATCCCAAATCTGTGGGGCACATTTTCACATTCTCTGAACAGTGGAATGATACGCAAAAAAAAAAAAGTTTGATAAAATCAACCATTGCGATTGAATAGAGAACAAAGCTGCATGTTTTTGGGTCATCCTAACAACTGAAAAATTGCAATAGTAACACAAAAGCACCTTACAACAATTTTTTCCACCATCTTCCAAAACACTTACGTGCAATTTTTCGTTTAACAGACAGAGTTTTCCGATGGAGTGCTTTCTTTTTCTGTGAATTACCCTCTTCCTCCAGCTCCTTAAAAAAAAAAAAAAAAGCAATCTTTCAATGTTATAAAAGCCTACAGGAGAAAAGGCTATTATTTACGAAGGTCTTTGTCAGGTATAGAAAATAGCATGTTAAAATAAAATAACTTTCAGGTAAAATAATATTTAAATGTCACTATGTTTCCATGGTAACCATATCAATTGCATAGTAACAGAACATAATAAAGTCAGAAAAAAAGCACACAAAATGAAAAAGGACATTGTAATGAACGTGGAGGGAGGATGGTACTATTCCAGCATACATAACATTGCAATCCTACTTGCATCTAAAGGATTTTGGACATTAACTCTATCACAGTACAAGCATATACAAAAAGAAAAAAAAAAAAAAAAAAAAAAGCACAATTCCTTTAACCATACATCTTGCATGTGCATAATTATTTTGCGTGGCTATTAAGTGAACATTTAGTTGTCAAACGCAATTCTCAGCAAAATAAATGATATTATTCTTTCCAACCGATCTTTCCAATGCTTACAATTTGTTCTGCTTAGACCTGTCAATGATTTCAATACCTAGTCTTCAATTACATTGACAGGCAGTGAAGGGACCTCACAAAACTAGATCCTAATAAAGAACTTTACATAGCTTTAAAAGGGAAGTAACTCTTATGCCCCGTACACACGGTCGGATTTTCCGATGGAAAATGTCCGATCGGAGCGTGTTGTCGGAAAATCCGACTGTGTGTGGGCTCCATCGGACATTTTCCATCGGATTTTCCGACACACAAAGTTGGAGAGCAGGAGATAAAATTTTCCGACAACAAAATCCGTTGTCGGAAATTCCGATCGTGTGTACACAAATCCGATGGACAAAGTGCCACGCATGCTCAGAATAAATAAAGAGATGAAAGCTATTGGCCACTGCCCCGTTTATAGTTCCGATGTACGTGTTTTACGTCACCGCGTTTAGAGCGATCGGATTTTCCAACAACTTTGTGCGACCGTGTGTAGACAAAACAAGTTTGAGCCAACATCCGTCGGAAAAAATCCTAGGATTTTGTTGTCGGAATGTTCGAACAAAGTCCGACCGCGTGTACGCCCTATTAGATTCCAAGCTCTAATAAGCAGGGCTCCTTGATTCCTCCTGTATTCATTTGTATTGTAATTGTACTGTCTACCCTCATGTTGTAAAGCGCTACGTAAACTGTTGGCGCTATATAAATCCTGTAGAATAATAACAACAACAACAACCTAATTACTAGAGATGCACTGAAATTTTGGCCGCCGAAACGTATTGGCAGAAAATGCGGTTATCAGCATTTTGCCAATAATGGCACCGAAAACACACGTGATTTAAACACCATTTTAGTGTGCTTATAGTGTGTCTTTCATAGGTCGTGTGACTCAAAAATCACATCAAAAACGTAACATGGGTGCGTTATTGCTGCATTTTCAATGCATTTCAACGGGGGGGTGCATTTTTGGTGCGTTTTTTTTTAAATGACCAAAAATGCCGCAAGCAGGATTTTTAACACCACAATGGAAGCACAATTGACCAGTGTGAAGACATACATAGAATTTAAAGGGATACATGCTTCTTGAGCTTTTCTTGCACCAAAATTAAAAAAAATTAATATTTATTTAGGCTGGGTTCACACTGAGGCGAACACAGACATTGCATGCGAGTCGCACCACATTGCTGTGCAGATCACATGGGATGTCTGTGCGATGCAAATTCAGCCATACAAACTGTATGGCTGAAATCGCATCACATTTGCACCAAAATGGTGCAGGAACCTTTTTTTGGTCTGCTCTGGAATCGGATAACATGGGTGTTTACACCCATGCGATACAATTCCTGTAACATTTGACAGTTTGCACTGCGATCATTAACTTTTTAGTGACACCTGCAGCGGTTCGCAGAGGGCAGTGTGAACTGCCTGCAAGTAACATGCGCACATCCGCACAGGAATCGCGCTGGTCCCCACATCGCATATGTGTGAACTCAGCCTAAAATTCAAGATATTTGTTAAAAAGTCGAATATAATACAAATATATATATATATATATATATATACACATGTAATTGTATTATATTTGACTTTTTAACTAATATCATGAATTTTAGGCTGGGTTCACACATATGCGATATATATATATTAAGGCTGCAGAAATTAATTTCTCGATTAATCGTTAATTTTTTTGATCAATCAAAATTCTTTTGATCGGTACTCACCTCTCTGCCAGCTTCCGGGTCTTCAGGGAGGTGGAGAGATGAGCAAGGTCTAATGTTGTACGGTGCTGAAAATGATTCAAGGATCTTATCCATCACAGTTATCTTAATGCAGCAAAATTTGACCCTTCAATAATCCCATGGTCATCTTAAAAAGTGTATCTAAAGGCCAAATAGTTGGATCCTCTTGGTGGGAAAATCAACAAAGAAAAAGGAGGCGATGGCTAAATACTTTTAAAAAGGGAGACAGAATCTTTTTTAAGGTTTATCAGTGATGGATGGAAAAAATACCAAGGCGTCACTAGCATGAAAACTGGGTACAACACTTGTGCGGCAGTAAACACTTAGACTCCAGTTACAGTAGCAGAACTGTACTGAAGTTCAATAAAACACAACTACCCAATTAAATGAACTAGTGTCGGGTGATTGTATATAGTGTATAATGCTCCGTACACACGGTCGGATTTTCCGACGGAAAATGTGTGATAGGACCTTGTTGTCGGAAATTCCGACCGTGTGTAGGCTCCATCACACATTTTCCATCGGATTTTCCGACACACAAAGTTTGAGAGCAGGATATAAAATTTTCCGAAAACAAAATCCGTTGTCGGAAATTCCGATCGTGTGTACACAAATCCGACGGACAAAGTGCCACGCATGCTCAAAATAAATAAAGAGATGAAAGCTATTGGCCACTGCCCCGTTTATAGTCCCGACGTACGCGTTTTACGTCACCGCGCTCAGAACGATCGGATTTTCTGACAACTTTGTGTGACTGTGTGTATGCAAGACAAGTTTGAGCCAATATACGTCGGAAAAAATCCTAGGATTTTGTTGTCGGAATGTCCGAACGTGTGCACGGGGCATAAGTGTATACCACAGTTACCACTAATGCAGAGTTGCAATGCAAGATTAACTAAAAGTAGTTAGATCTGTATGTGCGTTATAATTAATCGAAATTAGTCGATTAAAAAAAAAAAAAAATCGATTAATAGAACACAAAAATTTTAGTCAGTAACAGCCCTAAATATATATATATATATATATATATATATATGTCATTTTTGGTTTCGGCACCAAAATTTCCATGTGATGCACTTCTACTAAATTACCTCAAGGGTATGCAAACCCAAATACTAACGTTGTATAAATAGCTTCCTCTTTGTTTTGTGTAGTTATGCAAGTTTTTTTTTTGTTTTTTTTGTTTTTATATTGGTGTAAATTATTAAATTCCGGTTTAAAAAAATATATTCTATTCATGTATGTATTCTTAAAGCAAAACTTTATCCAAAACAACTTAATATAAAATAATGTTTTTTTAGCAAGGAACATATATTCCACATTAATAATTATCCTACCAAAATGAGTGTGTGGTGCAAATTGCCTCCAGCATTGCTCTTGTTTCTTCTTGCAGGAGGTCGCCATTTTGCTAAAGCCCACAAGCAGCTGTAAATCTTTAGGTTCAGCAGATCAGCCTCTAGTGGCTCTGGTTTTCGGCACAATGCCAGAAATGGAGAGCAAATTAGCATGTGCAGAGCAGGGTAAGACATTGTATTACTGAATTTTAAACAGTATAGACTGTTATTTTTAACCACTTTAATACAGGGCACTTTCGCACCTTCCTGCCCAGACCAATTTTCAGCTTTTAGTGCTGTCACTTTTTAAATGACAATTGCGCGGTCATGCTATGCTGTACCCAAACTAAATTTTTATCATTTTGTTCCCGCAAATAGAGCTTTCTTTTGATGGTATTTGATCACCTCTGCGGTTATTATTTTTTGCTAAATGAATAAAAAATTTTGAAAAAAAAAAAAGTTTCTTTGTATTTGTTATAAAATTTTGTAAATAAGTAAGTTTTCTCCTTCACTGATGGGCACCGACGATGGGCACTGATAGGCATTGATGAGCACCAATAGATTTAATTGATATGCATCACTGGTGGCACTGGCAGGCATTTTTCTTTGGCACCGATTGGCAGCTGCCTGGTGGACCAGAGTGGCATACTGGTGGTCCAGTGTGGTGGCCATCCCTGGTGGTCCTGGCGGCATCCTGGTGGTCCTGGGTGGGCATCTGTGAGGGGGCTGCCCTGATAAACAATCAGCACAGACCCCCCTGTCAGGAGAGCAGCAGATCGGCCCTCCTCTACTCGCGTCTATCAGACAAGAGTGAGGAAAAGCCGATCAACAGCTCTTCCTGTTTAAATCATGATCAGCCGTGATTGGGCACGGCTGATCACGTGGTAAAGAGTCTCTGTCAGAGCTTCTTTACCTAGATCGGAGTTGCGTTGTGTCTGACCGACACCCCGCAACAACGATCGCTCCGATGTGCGCCCCGAGGAGCAGCTTGATATCCTGACGTCAGTTGATGTCCGGTCAGGATATCGCAACCACTTTGCCGACGTCATTTTGCTATATGGCGGGAGGCAAGTGGTTAACGTTTTACATAGCTATACCTGCAAAAGGGGCCAGCCTGAAGTGATCTAATTTTCATTAAAAATGGACTACAGAGCTATGCAAGCAGTTGGAACCCTTAAAAAAAAAAAAAAAAAAAGAGAGAAAGAAGATCTTGTTCCTTTAAAGCATGTTAAACAGCATGGTGCCCCATTCTATGCTGTAAAATACCTGGTTGATCCTGCCTGTTCCTGTGTCCCCCTGTGTGTACTGACCATGGTAATCATGGCTGCTGATCCATGATACCTTGGTCAGTTTATGTGCCTCCGTCATCTGGCTGTGTTTAGAGTCGCCCCCCCCCCCCCCATTCCCCCTGTCAGTTTCTGACCATGGTGCAGTGTCTTTTTTTTTTAAATCATGCAGCTAAATACCTTCTTTCACATCACCAGTGTGCGGTCACAGCTGACCTCCCAGCTGACATCAGAGAGGAATCTCAGTCCCCCCCCCCAATCCTCAAATTGAGGAAGGAGAGCGGTGGGAGGTCTTGTGACTGGTGATGTAAAAGATGATATTTAGCTGCATGATTTAAAAAAAAAAACAAAGACACTGCAAAGTATATCTTGTTATTACAGAGGGCTGCCAGTATTTGTAATCACTAATGTAACAACCACTTTAAGTAAAAGATGTGTATGGATGATCTTCGTCTGGATTAGGAGATCATTTAGTGTCATTTTAATAAATACCTAACTAAGCTTGAAAGATTAGAGGCAGCCTAGATCCACAGAAGATCTGTGGCTCATTCTCCAAAATGTTTGGAACAACCTACCTGCCGAGTTCCTTCAAAAACTGTGTGCAAGTGTACCTAGAAGCTGGTTTGAAGCCAAAGGGTGGGCCCACCAAATATCGATTTGATTTGGAGTCTCTAGTAAAAAAAACTCTAGTAAAAGCTACTTCCACTAAAAGGGAAAGTAGGTGGATCTTCCATGTAGTGCAAGATGGGTAGAAGATGCGGGAGAGCTGACAGGCGAGCAGTGGAACCTTATTTTAAAGGTAGGGGATCTAATACCCTTGTCCCTGTCACAAAAATTGACACAGATCTTTATAATACGTAGGGCATATTATATGCCACGGAAATTATCTCTGTTAGAAGAATGTTCCGATGCATCAAGTCCAAGGTGTGGGGATTCATCTACATTGTCTGGAATTGCCCTAAATTTTAAATTATCTTGGTATGAGGAGGATGTAATAGATACAATAAGTTCAGTATTTGGAGTAACTCTTTTGGAAAAACCTAAAAATCTAAACTATGTATGTTAGGGTATATGGAGCATTAAGTAGCCCCCCCCCCCCCCTTCTCTTTAACACAGGTAGCAGTACAGTGGTGTCTATATCAGGCTAGAATGATGATTGCCTGGAAATGGATGGCCCCTCTGCCGCCCTCTTACCCAGAATGGTTGAAAGTAGTTAAAAGGTATGCTAATAAGAGAAACATGTGCTTACTTAAAGAGGGGGTGTGTGGGTAAATTTGAAAAGTTATGAAAACCATGGGTGGATACTCCTAGACTGGCACCCAGAATTTGGATTTTTAGATAATTAATTGTTCCTGTTTTGTGTTTGGAAATACGTGTTTTGTAATTTGTTAAGTGTCTTAGTGCCGGTTCACACAGGAGCGGCTTCAAAGTTGCCCGACTCTCGTCCCACTCTGAAGCCGCCCCATACAGCGTGACTTCAGAGCGGCTTGCAAAATTACTTCTGTATAGAAGTCAATGCAAGCCACTCCGAAATCACTCCAAAGTAGTACTGGAACCTTTCTCTAAGTCGGAAGTCGGAGCGACTTGAGTCGCTCCTATTAGAACGGTTCCATTGCAATGCATGGACCGCAACTTGTCAGGCGGCCAATTTGTCTGACAGGTCGCCCCTGTATGAACCAGCACTTATAGTTTGGGTTTTTTTTTTCTTTTTGGGGGCAATAGGAGGGGTGGTATGTGAAATTGATTATGTTTATAATGTAATGTATGTTTTTATACATATGGAAAACAAAATGTGTTTATTAAAAAACTATTTACATTTAAAAAAAAATATTGATTTCATTTGGATTTCTCTTCTATTCATTTACTTTCCATAATGTTAATTGATAAACAAATATAAACTAATAATGCTTCTATTCCTGAAAAATTCTTAAAGAGGAGTTGCCCCTCCCCCCAAATGAAAAACTTAAAAGTCACCAGCTACAACTACTGTATATAAGGACACTTACCTGTCCAGGGTTCCCACAATGTCGGCACTCCAGACGATTTTCGGATCGGCTCTCGGGTACTCCCACTGCCATTCGTGGTAAGGGAAACTGGCAGTAAAGTCTTTCGGCCCCCTACTGCGCATGCGAGAAGCGTGCTGCCTTTTCTTACTGACCCGACGGCGGAGGAAGGAGGAGGAGGGCCAGTGCCGTGGCGCAGTCTCCTAGAAGTGGGAATAGGTACCTGTTCCCCCTCCCCCCTGAAATGTGCCAAATGTGGCACTGGAGGGGGGAGGAAGCAGATTAGTGGAGTTTCCACTTTTGGGCTTTAATTTTGTTTTAATTTTTGTGCTCTGAATGTGCTCCCCCAGCATTGTGAGGGTCTATTCACACCAGGAATAGGTTATGTATCTATTCCAGCACAGTCCTTCTGCAAGACAAAGCAAAATGCCTTATCCCCCACCTGGTTGGCTGGTACAATCATATTGCAGTGATATGCAGAGAAAATAAATGGTACAGCAGACCATACCTTTTTCCACTACAACGTAGTGCAAGGCAACTTACCACCCTGCACCATATGGTGCCCAATAGAACTTAAAGAGGTTGTAAAGGCTGAAGGTTCTTTACCTTGAGCCCTGGTTCACACTAATATGATGCGGAAAACGTAAAAGATTCTTACGTTTCCCCACTTTGCATTCCAAACGAATCGCACAATGCCCATGCAATCTGCTGTGGGTATAATGTTCGATTAGCAAAACCCCAAAACAGAGCGCAAAACGCAGTGCGATTACCAGAATCAGAATCTATTGCTCAAATAACACCACACAGACAACGCATGTGATGTGCGCAGGAATGCAGAGTGATTCCTGTGCGAATCACATGCTGTGTTTTCCATGTACCAGTGTGGACCTAAGCTCATGCATTGTATGCATATAAGTGAAAAAAGCTGTGTGCTGCTCCCCCCACCCCCACTTATACCCACCAGAGCGCCCTCTCAATTCAGCGATGTGCATGGGAGCCTCGGCTGTCCCAGGTCTCTCTCTCCTCATTGACAGCCAGTGAGCCAATGAGAAGAGAACGGGGGAGGGGCAGGCTGTGGCTCTGTGTGTCTTATGGACGCATAGAGTGGGGGGAGGGAAGTGAGCATGCACCAGTGCTCCCATTGCAGGTGCCTTGCGATTGGGGGCACTGGTCAAGGGGGAGAAGCCAGGAGTGCCGGCAGGGGACCAGATAAGAAAACCATTGTACAGAGCAGGTAAGTATGACATGTATGTTATTAAAAAAAAAAATAAGAAAAAAAATTAAACTTTAGAATCACAATAAAGAAATGTTACTGTGTTTCATTTCAATAAAGTTTGTTTAAAAAAGTGAACAGTATGACGCACCGCAGTTGGCACTGCAGTGATGGCAGCATTCCACCACACAACATCCTTTGTGTTGTAACAGCGGTTGGTGTGAACAGACCCTGGCCGCACTGCCACTGAGAATTGTCGGTCACTATTTACAGCTTGGAGCCGGTGGGGCATATCAAAGTGACGGCTGACGGCAGGGGGGGGGGGGGTTAGAATATAAAAATACTTCATTTAATAGGCGCAAGCTAAAGCCAGAATTTTAATATGGCTTACTGTGTTATATCTTCCTCATCAACTGGCACTTATCAAGTAGATCTTGTTTTCATTAATGGTTTCATACAGTTTATACCATTTAAGTCTGAACACTGGGCATTCAACTGTAAGCATGCGCTAATGTGAACATCTAAATGTTCTGTCAATATATACAGTATATGTACTGTACTGGCCAAAGGGCATGCGTCCTGGGTGACAGGCTCTCTTTGTGCGTCTAGTCCAGGGCCCTTTAAGAGAGAGGCAGCTGGGGTTAACACAGCAAAGGGTCAATAAAGAGGAGTTAAGAAGAAAGAGACATGCCATGCACATGTGTGGAGCATTGGAAACCCCTGCTGCTGGCTGGGTTCTGTGGCGCCAATGTGTCCGATGCTAACGTAAGCCCATTTTTGTTGTGCTTTGAGCTTATATTAACCAGACAAGGAGTATTGGAAATCGCCTTTTTGCTGTTACGGACTGTTTGCTGCATTGAAGCTCTTTTTTTGTTAATAAAAGCCTCTGTCCTGAAATCCCACTCACCCCGAAGATCACAGTATGTAAACATGCATATTTGTACTGAAATCAGACATCTAGTATTTTTAGGACAAGACCTGAAATAGTAGCACTCATACTTCAACAACAGCACCGCTTTATTATATATCCAAAGTGAATTTTAGTGACAACTGCCAAGATTATTAAAAATAAGAACAAAAAAAAAAAAGGCAATTCAAGGTCTGCAGTGCAAAACTTAACAGTGGCGCCATCTAGAGGCTAAATTAAACCTTACTTTTTTTTCCCCAGCAGATTGTCTGATTGTCTGATATTATAATTCAAGTAAGTCTCTCACCGCTGCTCTCATTTTTTAAATGGCACAGCTGACTTCCTGTGTTTATCATTTAATGAATAAGAAATTTATTAATTGCTCTTGCAGACCATTAAAATGCAAACACTGCTTCCAAAGCACATGCATATTTTGCCTTGAAGCTCCCAAGTGTTCCTTTAACACATTTCATATGCTTAGCAGTTTCCCTGTTCTCCTATATCAACCGAACTCCTAAAGGATTCCTGCTATAAACGGCATAAACTTTTAAATTCTGCAAATTCTTAATCATCTGCGTCAATGGAAATGCAATAGCTGTTTAAAAAAGGGATACACTTGGCTGGCCAGGGTTTCCCATTCAACTCAAGGAACCAAAACGTGGATGGAGTAGAAATCATTCCCATAAGTTGTTAAACAGTGTAGACTGATTCTTGTATGTGAAGCCAGAGAAAGAAAGAAATCCCAAGCTCATCCTCCCGCTTTTGTGTAACTGAAAACAAAAGTGCGATTCCTACACGTGCTGCTGTCCTCCAGGCATACCAGGATTGGTGTGCCTCTTTTGTTAAATGCTACACAAGGGATGTGTTGCTACATTTACACATTCTCAACAAACACAGTTGATCAGATCTTATGTTTCCAAGTCAACAAAAACTATCCTGGTACAGCTTTTGGTTTTAGCTTTCAAATCCCTTGAAAGCACAGCTTTAAAGCACCATTCCTTGTTTTACACGGGCCCTTGCAGATGTGCAAAAACAAATTATCAGCATGCCAACTATTTTTGCACATAAAAAGTAAATATATAAAGCATATTTATTAAAAAGAGGAACTAAACCCTAAAAAAGGCAGACAGAGGGCATAGGACTGGTCATTAGTATTGCCTGTGGTCTCCCTGCAGCTAAGCTATCCTGACTACTGTCTTACCATTACTAGTTGGACATTGACTCTCTGTGTGGAGGCAGCTTGCAGTCAGAGAGTCTTACACTCTAGGCCAGCGATAGTCAACTTACTTGATATGGAGGACCTCAAGTGCGGCCCTTGACATCACCAAAAAGGGCTGCACATAAGATTCAATGTCAGACAGCAGAGACCCAACAGGATATACAGTAAAACCTTGGATTGCGAGTTCCAGAAACATGCTTGTAATCCAAAGCACTTGTATATCAAAGCTAATTTTCCCATAAGAAACAACAGAAACTCAAATGATTTGTTCCACAACCATTTATTCATAAGTCCTGCGGTCTATAGTCGATATAAAAAGATTATAGCAATGTGACCAGGTTGTATAAATATAAAATGCCCATCCACAAATGGAAGCCTCCACAAGGGGATTAGAAGCAAAAATTCAGCAGGAGCTACAGAGTATAAAAGAGAAGAGGCACCTCTAAGTGTAGCAATATGTTTCTAAATGTTGTACCTTCATTAAATGTAACCATATTGCTACACTTAGAGGTGCCTCTCTTCTCTTTTATACACAGTTGTGACATGACGCTACTTGTATATCAAGACAAAATGTATTAAAAAAATGTTGCTTGTCTTGCAAAACGCTCTCAAACCAAGTTACTCTCACTCCAATGTTTTACTGTAGTTAAAGTGTTTGTTAAGGTCAAAAATTTTCTTCTATAGTTCCCTTTGGTATATAACACTAAGCTTCCCAGTGGATGTCATTTTTAAAAATATGCGGTATAATAGCTTACTTCAGAGCGCCATTGGGCCGTCAGCTGACTGCCCGCCGGTCTCCTCTCCCAATCTGATAGCAGCAGGGGGAGGTGCTGGGAAACCCCCGCTGACGTCAGCCGAGAGGAGAGACAGGCAGTCAAGTGAGCTCTGAAGTAAGCTTTAATACCACATATTTTTAAAAATGACATCTCCTGGGGAGCTTATTATTATATAATAGACGGCGTTATAGAAGAGAAAAACAGGGGTTTTTTTTGGAGCAGGAGGGGAGGACCGGGAAGCTGACAAGCAGGGAGCGGGGGGGGGGGGGGGGGGGAGTACAGAGGGAGACACAAAGAGCAGGGCTGCAGATGATGAAGGCACGTACACTGACATTGATGTCAGGCTCAGCAGCCC
This sequence comes from Lithobates clamitans, assembly GCA_037952925.1. Lineage (NCBI taxonomy): Eukaryota > Metazoa > Chordata > Amphibia > Anura > Ranidae > Lithobates > Lithobates clamitans. The sequence goes on along the minus strand of JBBGZY010000194.1, from coordinate 2,911,639 downwards.
TGATATATCACAGAGTCAGCGTACAGAGGGGAGGGCAGAAACTGGCAGGATCACCCAGGTATTTCAGGTGATAAGGGCGGCCAAATTAGATGGTCAGAGGCTGCAGACACGATACGGAAGATGGTCAGAGGCTGCAGACACGATACGGAAGATGGTCAGAGGCTGCAGACACGATACGGAAGATGGTCAGAGGATGCAGACACGATACGGGAGATGGTCAGAGGATGCAGACACGATACGGGAGATGGTCAGAGGCTGCAGACACGATACGCAAGATGGTCAGAGGCTGCAGACACGATACGCAAGATGGTCAGAGGCTGCAGACACGATACGCAAGATGGTCAGAGGCTGCAGACACGATACGCAAGATGGTCAGAGGCTGCAGACACAATACGGAAGATGGTCAGAGGATGCAGACACGATACGGGAGATGGTCAGAGGATGCAGACACGATACGCAAGATGGTCAGAGGCTGCAGACACGATACGCAAGATGGTCAGAGGCTGCAGACACGATACGCAAGATGGTCAGAGGCTGTAGACACGATACGCAAGATGGTCAGAGGCTGCAGACACGATACGGAAGATGGTCAGAGGCTGCAGACACGATACGGAAGATGGTCAGAGGCTGCAGACACGATACGGGAGATGGTCAGAGGCTGCAGACACGATACGGGAGATGGTCAGAGGCTGCAGACACGATACGGGAGATGGTCAGAGGCTGCAGACACGATACGGAAGATGGTCAGAGGCTGCAGACACGATACGCAAGATGGTCAGAGGCTGCAGACACGATACGCGAGATGGTCAGAGGCTGCAGACACGATACGCGAGATGGTCAGAGGCTGCAGACACGATACGTAATGGTAGACAGGACAATTAGAGAGGGTGACTCTCTTAAGACAGACACAGACTGGGGAAAAAAAACTGACAGGGGTTCTAATACCTCTCTAACTAAAAGAACATTTTTGCCTTTAGTTATACCTTAAAAATATTCATGGAGGTACAAGTATAGGGTCATTCAGCCATCCACATCAGATCTCATCAAAATTTTGAGAGCTACTTCTATGTGTATTGGCTGAGCTTTCCAAGTACATGATAAAGTTCACCTTTTCTACCTAAAGGCGTGTGATATGGGGCGCTGGGGTGTTAGCCAGTGCTGTTCTGGTTGCCTCTACCTCTAGATGACATTGTCATTTGGAATTACCAAGAGTCCTAGCAGGCCCATCGTTAGCTCAGGTGTACAGTGGAATTGGAATGCACAGTTAAAGTAGTTGTAAAGTCTGAAGGTTTTTTACCTTCATGCATTCAAAGTATAAAGGTAAAAAACCTTCAGTATGCAGATCCCCCTTCTCCAGCCCCCCATAATACTTACCTGAGCCCGATTTCGATCCAGCAATGTGCACAAGAGCAGCTGCTGTTCCGGCTCTCTGTCTCCACATTTGCTCAGAAATACTTAGGATTTTTATAACAGCTTACCTGTAAAATCCTTTTCTTGGAGTACATCATGGGACACAGAGCCTTAAGTAATTACTTACTGGGTTATAGGCCACCTTCAGGTGATGGTATACCCAATCCAGGAAGTTTGCTCCCTATATAACCCCTCCTCCTTCCAGGAGCACATCAATTTTTGTAGCAAAGCAATATACTTAAATCCCCAAAAAGAGGGGAGGGACCTCTGTGTTCCAATAAGTACGCCAAGAAAAGGATTTTACAGGTAAGCTGTTATAAAAATCCTATTTTCTTTATCGCGCATCACGGGACACAGGGCCTTAAGTAATTACTTAATGGGACGTCCCATAGCAATGCTACTTGAGGGGAGGGAGACACAACCCGGAGGGTACCCCCAGACTTGAGGACTTACAGTGGGGACGGAAATTATTCAGACCCCATTCAATTTTTCACTCTTTGTTATATTGCAGCCATTTGCTAAAATCATTTAGGTTCATTTTTTTTCAGTCTTTCTAATCTGAGCAGAGGTCTTTAAATAGATTTTCACTGCTCTCACCACATCAAGACAATGTAGTGACTTCTCTTCCCTGGAACATGGTTTTTGAAAAAACGATGGCAGGACAATATCTTGGTTCAGGTGAAAACCTGAGACCACTTTTGGCAAAAAGTCTGGACAAGGGTGTAACACTACTCTGTCCTCATGAATAATCAAGTATGGCTCTTTACAAGAAAGAGCAGCCAATTCCGAAACCCTCCTTGCTGAGGATATAGCAACCAAGAATACCAACTTCCTTGTCAGAAGGACTATGGGAATATGTTGTATCGGTTCAAAAGGCTGTTTTTGTAACACAGACAAAACTAAGTTCAAGTCCCAAGGGTTCAAAGGAGGTTTGGCTGGCGGATTAAGCTACTAAAGAATGTGTAGCAAGCGGCCTTTGAAATAAGACCGATAAAGCTGAGACTTGGCCTTTAATAGTACTCAAGGCCAATTTCATCTCTACCCTTAATTGTAGAAAGGCAAGAATTCTGCCTATGATATATCTCTGAGGGTGCCAACCCTTGGATTCACACCAGGAAACATAAGCCCTCCAGACTCTATAATATATAGTTCTGGAAGCTGGATTCCTTGCATTAATCAGGGTAGAGATAACTGACCCAGAAATCCCACGTTTTTTCAGAATGTGGGTTTCAATAGCCAAGCCATTAAATTTAGAGACCGTAAGGTAGGATGGAATATCGGTCCCTGTGAGAGCAGATCTGGCCGTAGTGGGAGGGACCTCCACTGCCATCTTTACGATTTCTGCATACCTTGACCTTCTGGGCCATGCTGGTGCTACCGGAATTCCGGTTTTCTTTCCAGCTTGATCCTGCAAAGAAGTCGAGGCAGCAACTGAATAGGGGGAAATGCATAGATTAGTGAGAACTGATCCCACGGGGTCACCAACGCATCCCTTCTGCATGCAAATGGCTCCCTTGTTCTGGCCACAAAGTTGACTAACTTCATGTTGAACCTGGACACTAGAAGATCTACGGCCAGAGTCCCCCATCTTTGGCAAAGAGCCTGAAATATGTCGGGGTGAAGAGACTATTCCACTGGGAATAACTGCTGGTGACTCAAGTAGTCCGCCTGCCAACAAGCATGGAACATTCCCTTCTGCCCAACTTATAATATGGTTCACCTCTCTCTGCGCTGAGAGACTCTTGGTGCCCCCTTGGTGATTGATATAGGCCACAGCTGTGGCATTGTCAGATTGGATCCTGACAGGACAGTCCCGTAACCTGGAAGTCCAGGCCTTCAGAGCCAGATGCACTGCCCGAATCTCTAGGATATTGATGGGAAGGGTTCTTTCGGCTTTAAACATCCCTGGACAGTTTTCTTTTCTAGTACTGTTCCCCAGCCTTAAAGGCTGGCATCCGTCATTACCACTTTCCAGATGACTGGTCTGAAGAATTTTCCTTTCAGCAGATCCTGGGTTAGTAACCACAAAGTGAGGCTTTGGGACACTCTTGGGGACAGCCGCATTGGCAAGTCTAAAGCTTGAATTGTTTTGTTCCAAGCAGACAGGATACTGTTTTGCAACAGTTTCGAATGGAACTGGGCATAGGGAACCGCTTTGAATGAAGCCATCATGTTTCCTAGCAAACTCATGCAAAGGCGAATGGAGGGATCGCCGCCTTTTGACCTGACCATCCGCACCAGCTCTCTTATGGAATTGATTTTTGCCTGAGGCAAGAACACCTTTTCCTGGGCTGTGTCTATGATCAGACTCTAGTATTCCAGCCTTTTAGCGGTATTAAGGAAGATTTCTCTAGGTTAAGAATACAACCCAAACTTTCCAGGCAACTGGTTGTAATGCGTACGTTTTGCTCCAAACGAACCACCGACTGGTCTATTCGCAATAGATCGTTTAGGTACGCCAAGACTGTAATGCCCTGTGCCCTTGACCTGGCTAGAGGTGGGGCCAGCACTTTTGTGAACACCCGGGGTGCTGTAGCTAGCCCGAAGGGTGGGGCTACAAACTGGAAATGCTGCTGTTCTACCTCGAACCGCAGAAACCTTTGGTGAGCGGGAAATATAGGGACATACAGATATGCATCCCTGATGTCGATAGACACCAGAAGTAGAAACTACTGACCTGATCGTCTTCATGCGAAAGGAGCGGATCTTCAGGAACTGATTTAGATTTTTTAGATCTAGAATGGGTCGGACATCTCCATTTGGTTTTGGTACCATAAAAGGATTTGAATAAAACCCCAAACCTTGCTCTTTTGTGGGGATCTGTATGATCACCCCTTGAGATATTAATCGGTCTAGTGCCTGAAACAGAGATGGTCTTTTCTCTGGATCTTTGGGAACGTTTGACCTCAGGAAACGAGACAGTGAAAAGTCCCGAATTTCAGCTTGTACCCCAGCATTACCGTGGAGATGACCCATCTGCCCTGAATTTCCTCTTGCCAGACTTCTGAAAACTGCAGAAGTCTTCACCCCACCTTGGTGAGGGAAGTTGCCTCTTCATGATAAGGCTTTAGGATTCTGCTTTGCAGGTTTCCGGCCCCAGGACTTCTTTTGAGCCTGGGTCTGACCCTGAGGTTTTCCTCTAGATTCTGACGGTGGGGGCCGTCGCTATTGCCTAAAGCAGAAGCCCCTGGCGCACGAGTAAGAGCCCGATTAAATGAGGGGCATTTATACTTTCTTTTGACTGGCAAAAGAGCAGCTCAAATTCCCCAAATAGCAGCTCCCCATGAAAAGGGAACCCAGTTAGGAGGTTCTTACATGGTACTTCGGCTAACCAATTTTTTTAACCACAGGATTCTACGCATATGTACTAGCTTAAGCGTAAGGCGGGACGCCAAGAATCTTTAATGTCTATTATGGCAAAGCATAATGCTTTTTGGTAGTTCAGCCAATTCCAGGGCTTGTTGTGCAGGAACCTCTTTAAGGGCCTGTTTAAATTGGTCCTTTAGGGATTGACAGACGCCTGCCTATTGCAGCGACTGCAGGCTGAGTAACGGCACCTGCCAAGGAAAAAGTATATTTTAACAGGAATTCCAACTTTTTATCTGTTGGATCCTTAAGCATTTGTGCATTGTCTACTGGACAAGTTAGGCTTTTATTCACACTGGAAATCGCAGCATCAACTGCTGGTACTTTCCATTTTTTGGTGAATTTCTCCTCTATGGGATAGAGAACTGAAATTCTCTTTGGAGGGAGAAAATGCTTATCCGGGTGATCCCATTCAGCAAAAATAAGCTGTTCTAGTAATGCATGGACAGGAAACGCATGCAAAGGCTATAAGTGTTTTTAAGGAACCCAAGGAAGAAACCGAGCTTTCAGCAGACTCCGTTAGGTGTAGCATGAAAGTAGAACGAACCATCTCCATAAGAGGGTGTATCAGCAATTTCTCAGATTGTGAAGCTGAAAAAAGGTTCATCTACCGTTGTTTCCTCCGCAGAGGCTGGCTGGCCATAATTGGTATTTCAGGCAAGGATGACAGTATGCAACTAGAATTCCTAAGGCCTGGGGGTGAAACCTTTAGTTTTTTTGGTTTTTGTGGTGTCTTTTTTGGTACGCATAGTCCTAAGCACAAAAGCAGAGGTACTATTAAATTGCACTACTTGCTGAAAATAGTCATGACAGAATGATGCCGCTATTAAGTTCAGCCTAGTGCTGGGAAAAAAAATGTCCCTCCTGTATCTGGAATGCCAGTTGCAACCCTTACATGCCCCACCGCTCCTGTGTCCCTGTGTGCAGCCTGCTTGCTTCTCCTCGCTATCAGCGGAGGAGAGACTGCTCGCTGATTGTTAAGGCTGTTTGTTTGCCGTGCGTCCTTGTGGACGTTACACAGTGCCGTGCTTAGGCCCCGCTCCCTTGAAAAAACCCGCCTCCCTCCTTTTGTTTGAAAAAAATATACTCCCCCGCTGACAGCTTTCAGGTCCGCAGACCCACCACGAGGGGGGGGGGGGGGGGGAGGCAGAGCCATGTCTTTTTACCAGCAGGCAAAGAAAAAACACCAACAACCTGAGAAAACTTTGGGACCTCCGCACCCCCCATGGCGGGGGGGTAATGCAAGAAGGGTACAGGTTGATGTTCCCCTAACCCTCTGGTCCCTTCAGGGGGGAGAAAAAATCATTTGTCAGATCTCTTACACGAGAGGAATCCCCCTGCACAAGCTGCTACGGCCACACACAAACTGACACTGAGCTTTACAGTGAAGACAACAGATTAAGGTATGTGCATAGACTCCCTCTAGTGGAGAATTAAGGCATGACAACATTTTTTCCCTTAAAGCAGGAGTCCCGCAAAAATTTTTTTTTTTAAAAGTACTGCAGCTGCTGACTTTTAAAATAAGGACACTTACCTGTCCCAGGGTCCAGCGATGTGGGCACCCGAGGCCGAACCATCCCTCAGTCCTCGGATGCTGAGGTCGCCATCTTCGGTAAGGGAATCAGGAAATGAAGCCTTGCGGCTTCACTTCCCGGTTCCCTACTGCGCATGCGCGAGTCGCAGCAGACAGTGCAGGGGGACGGGAAGTGGCGTAGACTCCCGTAGGAGTCTACGCCCGGAAGTGGGTGCAAATACCTTAGACAGGTATCTGCACCACCCTCCCCCCTGAAAGGTGCCAAATGTGACACCGGGGGGGGGGGGTTCCGAAAAGCAGAGGTTGAATTTTTGTGTGAACATCCACTTTAAAGAAGAAAGCATAGGTGGACTTTTTAGTTCCCAAGTTTCTTCCCTTACCCCCGCCGCAGGATTTGATGAATTAACAGACAATACAACCTTCACCCATCATGACGGGCTGCGTTTAGCAGACCTTCAATGGCCGGGTCCCTTTATATCTGTAGTTGTTTGAACGATTTGCGTGCATTAGTGTTATTAAGCTGGGAGAGGGGGAGTAATGACAAGTTCCATAATTCACAGCTAACCAGATCAATCAGCTGTTTGCATGATCTGGGAAGTTGGTTGATTAAGATATTCATTAAAGCCCTGGTAATGGAGAACCGGTTTCATATGTTCCCAAACTTAATGATACAGATTGAGGGCCTGTTCACACGCCCAATTTTTGACAGCAAACCACAACGCATGTCACTAATTTGCCAAGCATTGCGTGCACTGCAGTCCATGTCCATCAGAAGGTGCTGTGAGGGCAATTTGGAAAGAAAGGCACCACAATACAACCAGCACACTATATGTGAGCTGTTATGTAATGCAGCAACATGTTCATTATTGCAAAAACATAGTGTGAAGGGTCTAAGGGCTCATTCATACATAATGACCTGCATCTTCCCATACTGGATCACCACTAGGCACTGCATGTCTCTTTACTGCACCACTGTGCGAAGATGTGATTGCAGTGGCACTGTTACAAATAAAGTGTTTGTTACCCCAACATTTCATATTCTTGATATGTGTGTGCCATATACTTGTATGAAAAAGTATACTGCTCACTTTGTATTGCCTTCTTCGTGTGAAAGCCCGGGTATTCCTGCCAGCCCCTCTGCTTATACTATTAGAAAGTGACCACACTCTGCAAGAGAAAAAATCATGGTCAGTTCTCAGCCTGCTCTCCTCTAAATGATCAGACTTGTTTTGACATGCCTCCCCTGTACAGCCTTTCAGTGGGAAGCCAAGGGATCACAGGGAATGTGATCACTTATACGGAGGGGGGGGGTATTTATATTGTGTTTTAGATCTATACACAAATGTTTTGCTTTTCATTTCTATTTTAAACTGAATGGGTTGTTTTACAAGGTGATCGTATATAATCACTTTAAAATTAGGTGAAAAAAAAAAAAAAAAACTTTAATTTGAGGTTTCCCACACTAGATAAGTTTGCAGAAAAGGTCAAATAGCCAATGGTTGGTGAAGCAAGATAAATTCTTTTGAGACCTGCAGATCACAGCCAAGTGGTACTTAGGTTAGTAAACACATTATACACACAATGTTTAAAATAATTTATCAACTCACTTTAAACTGTAATAAACTCACAAAAGCTTAAAGTGTTACTAAACCCAGGACTCTGCATTCACTATATCTGGTCTCCCACAGTACACAAAACATGGAAATGCAATTATTTCATTAAAAATAAAACTTCTAAATACCTTTTCTCATCGGCAGTCTTGTGACTTCTATCAGTGTCCAGCCAAGCACTGGTTAAAGCTTGTAGGAGGGGTTTTCTTACTGTCTTATGAGACTGCCCTGGCCCCTGGACCTCTGTCTGGACAGTGCTGATTGGCCCTGTGCTGATCACATGCATCCTCCCAAGAGAAAAAAAAAAACCTCTCTAGCAATACACACTGAGCATGTGCAGCCTGACTGTTTTATCAGGAAATTATTAGGGGACAGTGTAAGGAGGGGAGGATCTGCGCATACAAGATCAAACAGCCTTTTTACACAATGCAGAGATTAACCCATTAGGTTCCACAGTGAGTATAACAAGCATGCTTTACTGCACATACAGACTGATTTTACTGTTGTGGGTTTAGTAATACTTTAAAAAGAATTCTTGAGGCTGGAGACAACATTGACAGACCCTAGGAAAATAACTCCAAACATATACAATTGGAAAGTTAAGCCTCGTACAGCTCAGGTCCAATATTAGTACAGCGATCTGTCCTGCTGTGCTATTGTGTTCTGACAGGGGGGACGGCCCCGACAGGACACTCCGGTCAGCGCTCTCAGCCTTTTGCTCACCATGGGAGAGGTGAGTGTGTGTTTATTAAAAGTCAGCAGCTACACTTTTTGTAGCTGATGACTTTTAATAAAAACAAAAATGGGTGGAACTCCATTTTAAGAACAGGATATGAGGGTAATCTCCCCAGCTGGACATAGACAGCAAAGAAATCCTGAAAGAGGTTTTAACCCTTTCCTACTCTCTCCATAATGAAAAAGAATTGTTCATTTCGCGTGCCAGCATTCTGTATATGTCTATGCTGCAATTTAAAAGATTATCCAATTATTTTATGTTTTCACATGTTGTCAGTTTTCCAACACGTTAATTAAGCATTAAAATTATGTGTCAGAATGATTATTATTATTTAAATTTTTCTCTCATACTAAAAAAATGGTCTAACAACTTTGTTTTCACAACAGAAACTAGGTGTTAAATACTCTCACTGATAATTTAGGAAGATGTAAATCCTTCTGGAATAGAAAGGAGATAAAAGACACGGAAACCTTGTGAAATAAATGCATTATGTGGAACACCTGTTCCACTATAAGAAATATAAATGCTGCAAATTAATTGGGATTTTTTTTGGTTTATGTTTTTATTGATGCTTGATACTTTGAAACACTCATCAGCTCTGAGCAATCTCTATCTGAAAATCAAAAACGAGCGTAGTAACTCACTTTAGGAAACATACTTGTAGGCTGACAAGTCTCAAGAATGATACTTTCATGTTTTAATTAATTTCTTCATTTAATTACTTTCTTGGCTGTCACATCACTGAGCTAAGGCAAAATGGATATTAAAATGTATTAATGGCATTAAGCGCTACTCACATCACAACTGGGAGCTGAAAAACCAGGGGTTAAGGCAGAACTGCTGTTTTCCATGTATCTCTGACATAAAAAATCGTGTTTCTGTGTGCACTGGCTATATAAAGTGTGAGTCAAAATGAAAACGCAAAAGTGTAGGTTTATTAAGGGAGATGTAGAGTGCCTTTATACATTGCATATAAAAGTTCTCAGAGGACAGCCTAAGCGTCTCTTCTCTAACTGAAAATAGGAGTGAATAGAATATGTGGTGAATGGCCACCACGTGTAGTAGAAGTGACGTTTGTGCCCATTATCTCATGATATCATTGGCAAAAATACTTCTTGATGAAAATAAAAACAGAGGCAGCAAATAAGCAAAAATGGCCTTGTGTATGGGTATATATATTTACAGTACTACTCTCCTATAAAGTTGCGTTTATCATGATATAAATTGAGTGTGAAAAAGAAAACAAGAAAATAGAAAGAAGGAAAAGTCCATGTAGTGACAAAGTCCATCCAATAATATGTGCACCATCCTTCCCCAGAAAAGGCATAGTCTTGAATGTAAGCCTCCACCTTATAAAATGCTCGCTTACCAAAAAGCATTGACCTCCTATTATGGAAGGTCAATCCCGCTTGCGCCTGAAACCCAGCCAGGGCCTTTCTATCCTTCCAGGAAACGAATGGTCGTAGTAACGAGATCCACCACTTTAAAAATGTACTCGATCGTATAGATTCCCCAAGAAAGAATAAAACTTGCCATAGCATAAAATCCTTTAAAAGTTTATTATAAAAGAAAACGACTGCACTTACATTACATACTATGGAATCATGCATGTAATAAAAAGCCGGCCGGCTCCCAACTGCAGCCCCTCATTTCAGGAATTGCGTACACGGCGACGTCAGAATGACTTCAGAATGTCGCTCCACCCGACGCATTTTGTCACAATCTGCCATCGTCCTGGGGCACGGGCGGCGTACTAAATCACTGCCTATATATAGGGAACACTAAGCAACCATCTTGAAAGAGGACATGCCCTTTCCCCAACTGAAAAGGCACATCTTAATTGTCAATGTTGGGTAGTGTAACTTCCTGGGTAAGCTCTTAAACCTCCCTTGCACAAACCTGCCATCAAGAAAACCTGCATATGGTATCATAAACAGTAAGTGGTTTCATACACTAATAATAGCAACTCAAGAGAAAACTTATTGTTGGGAAATAGATCGCAACAAGCCATTGAGCGATCACAGGAGTGTCGCAACTAAAGGGAACACCAAATGTTAGATAGATAGATATAGATATCTATTTCTAATACTATCTATCTATATCACACACACACATTATATATATATATATATATATATATATATATATATATATATATATATATATATTATATATATTTATATATACACACACACACACACACACATATACACACGCACACACAGCCACTTTAAGAAACAAATATGTATATATACATTTGCACACAAATATATGTACATATATGAGCAGCTCTAACTTCTACTGGGCCTGCCATGCCTTGACAGGGCATAATTCCTCTGCTTCTTCAGTACGTGGAGGCCCTTTCCTTCTCTCCCAGCCACCTCAGAGGTGGAGAAGAAAGGAGGGAGATGATTTACAAAAACGGCCTTAATAAGGCCTACACCTTAATAAGCACCACAGTGACTTAGTGGTTAGTACTTCTGTCATACAGCACTGGGGTCCTCATTTGCTTGTGTTTGCATGTTCTCCCTGTGCTTGCATGGGTTTCCTCCAGGTTCCTACAGTTTCCTGATATGTTCCAATGACTGGTAGGTTAAAGGAGAAGTAGGGCCAAAGCTCTTTTAGCCCTATTTCTCCTGATCGCAGGAGTGCATTTCGTTCTGCACTCTTGTAAATGGTGACTGTGGATGATGGGTTCTGCGGTTCAATAAATTTTGCTTCTGGCTCATTGCTAAAGCCCTGTTCACACTTCACGTAGCAGAAATGCGTGTTCCTGCTCACAATTCTTTTGCACAATTTACACGATTCCATGTGTCGCGCATAGGGCAACTGATTCACTTGAATGGGCCTTTCTACGTGCATTTAATGCACAAAAGACGCTCATGTACCAAAATGTTGGCACGGAGATGGGCACATTTGGCAACGCACATTTTGTCATGCAACAATCAGGGTAAAATCACACAGCATTAGGGATGCCATTAGGAAATAATGGCACCATAAGCATGCTGTGCACGGGCAGAATTGCACAATGTTGGCCACAACTCCAATGCACTTAGGAATGAACAGGACCCAAGTGTATATGCACACAGTACAGATATTTGAGCATCAGTATTCCAGGCCGAAAATGACTGCGTTTATTTTGAATGTATTTGTCTCTACACGAGTAAAATAAATTCTAGCTCCAAGATTGCACATTTAACCTCTTCAAATTAACATTTTACACATGTACACACGTATTTGCGAGTAAATTGCTGACCGGCAACTCAGATTTCTGGGGGTTTTTTTATTTTTTGAATCATATATACGCAGGGGACGTTTAGGCACCTGTGTGTACAGGCACATTTAAAACAATGGGCTACATTTAAATTAGTAAACCTTACAAGTCTGCATAAATAATGCCTAACAGGTCACAATATACAACAACAGTAAAATAATACAAAAAAAAAAAAAAACCCTGAAATGGAGTTTCTTCACTGCCCCTTTTTTGGTCCAGCATACAGGGAACCCAATAACGCCAAAATAAAGTCATTTTTAAAGGCAAAGTACTGCACCCATGATCAGCAGATTGAGGGTGTAATGTCAATGTCTCCTGCACACACTGCCTACAGCTGTGTTGCCCATACCTCTGCACGGGCAGAAATTTTCAGAGCTATAGGCAATGTGAATGAATTAGTCTGTCTGTCTCTGTGGCAGATGGTATGTGTAGTTTATTCAGTCACAGGAATCTGTGAACGAATGACGCAGCTGTGTGGGCGGAGCATCCCACGGACGCATTATTTTTAAAAAATTACAGCGTTTGCAAGGAGAACCCTTGCCCACTGGATTCGGGGGGGGGGGGAGAAGGGGCAGGAGCTGGAAAATATTACATGTTCCACCCTAAATACAGGTGGAACATGTAACATGCTTCAAAAGTGAACTTAAGCTGGATACACACCAGTACCAGTGCATACAGCTGCATTCCCGACCGAAGTCGGTCTCATGATCGTCTTCTGTCGAACAGTCTTGCTGGAAAACCAGCATCCAACCAGGAGACAATCAGCTAATCGGTGTGTTCTGGCAGGGGAAGGCAATCCTCAGAGAACAAAGGCACAGCATCTGAAGTGGATCAAGACTATCTCCACCTCTCCACCATAAAATCACATTGAAATAAGAGAAAGGGGAACCAATAACGTGATACTGTTGAAGAACCACTACTTTATAATAAAAACGGTATCACACTATTGGTTCCCCTTTTTCTCATTTAAATGCGATTGTATGGTGGAAAGGAGGAGATATTCTTGATCCACTTCAGAGAAAAATCATACAGGATCCATGACTCACATACATACCACATAAGCGCTAATTGACCCTCTTTTTAGTTAAAGAGGTCATGGTCTACTGGTGAGTAAGACATCCTACTGAGCACTTCTGGGTGTTTTTGGATATGTGCTAAGCTGGTGATGGTCTCCCACATCATACCATATTGAAGACTACATGAACTGTTCTAGAGAACATTTTTATAACTTTGGCTAATGTGTTGCACTATCAATTTAGCACTTCATGAAGAATGTCACAGTATTAATTAATGCTTTAATCATTGCATTTTATGTTATCACGTGTTATAATAAGTTGATAAGCTATAGGTAGAGGTTTATTATAATAGCACCCACCTTACACATTTTTTCTTACTAATCATAGTATAGGTTACCTACACTATTGGGGAGCAGCTTTTTTAGTATTTTTTATGTCACAGTGTACAAACCCATAGGCACGAGGTACCTACAAAACAAATAAAAACAGACTGCCTAGTGTAGATTGAGCACTCGGTACAAGTATCGTTTAGAAGAATACATGCCCAGTATAGGTATTGGTTTGAAGTTAAAATTGCAAAAGAGTCTGTTAATCTAACAGCATCATTTATCTCTCCATATAGCACACCTCTGCAAACATGAAAGTGGCACACCCGGGGAGAAGCATTGAATGCACATGCGTGGGTAAACGCTGATGCAGAAGACATTCACTTGTACTGACAGCTGTATGTTACAGAGAACACACAAATAAATAGTGAGCACCTGGAATCGTGGAGCTGCTAGCACAAAAGGTGATTATACAAAACCTTGTATATAAAGACTAAACTCAAGAGCAGCACTGACATTAAAGTGATATTAACCACTTAAGGACCGAGCCTCTTTTTGAGATTTGTTGTTTACAAGTTAAAAACAGTTTTTTTTGCTAGAAAAGCTAAAAACAATTTATAAAGTTTGGGGGTTCTAACACCCTAGAGAATAAAATGGTGGTCATTGCAATACTTTAATCAAGACAATGTAGTGACTCTTCTTCCCTGGAACATGGTTATGCTGTATCGATTCAAATGGCTGTTTTTGTAACACTGACAAAACTAAGTTCAAGTCCCAAAGGTTAAAAGGTGATATAACTGGCGGATAAAGCCGCATCACCCCTTGCATAAAACCCCGGACTAAAGAATGTGTAGCAAGCGGTCTTTGAAATAAGACCGATAAAGCTGAGACTTGGCCCTTAATAGTACTCAAGGCCAACTTCATCTCTACCCCTAAGAGATTGCCGCCTTCCTTGAAAGAAGGCAAGAATTCTGCCTACGATATACCTCCGAGGGTGCCAACCCTTGGATTCACACCAGGAAACATAAGCCCTCCAGACTCTAATATATAGTTCTGGAAGCTGGCTTCCTTGCATTATTCAAGGTAGAGATAACGGACCCGGAAAGCCCACGATTCTTCAGAATGTGGGTTTTAAAATAGCCAAGCCATTAAATTTAGAGTTCGTAAGGTAGGATGGAATATCGGCCCCTGTGAGAGTAGGTCTGGCCGTAGTGGAAGGGACCATGGATCCTCCAACGCCATCTTTACAATTTCTGCATACCATGACCTTCTGGGCCACGCTGGGGCTACCAGAATTACCGGCTTTCTTTCCAGCTTGATCCTGCAAAGACGTTGTGGCACCAACTGAATAGGGGGAAATGCATAAATCTGTGAGAACTGATCCCACGGGGTCACCAACGCATCTGTTCCGCATGCGAGGGATCTCTCATCCTGGACACAAAGATGACCAACTTCGTGTTGAACCTGGATGCCAGAACATTACGTCCGGAGTTCCCCATTTCTGGCAAACAGCCCAAAAAATGTCGGGGTGAAAAGACCATTCCCCCGGGAGCAACTGCTGGCGGCTCAAGAAGTCCGCCTGCCAATTCTCTACTCCCAGAATGAAAACTGCTGAGAAGCACGGAACATTCCTTTCTCCCCAAGTTAGGAGATGGTTCACCTCCCTTTGTGCTACGAGACTCCTGGTGCCTCCTTGGTGATTGATGTAAGCCACAGCTGTGGCGCTGTCGGATTGGATCCTGACAGGACAACCCTGTAACCTGAATGTCCAGGCCTTTAGAGCCAGACCCGCTGCCCAGATCTCTAGGATGTTGATGGGCAAGGTCTTTTCAGTTCTTGACCACTGTCCTTGGACAGTTGTCTTTTCTACCACTGCTCCCCAGCCTGAAAGGCTGGCATCTGTCCTTACCACCTTCCAGATAACTGGTCTGAAGAATTTTCCTTTCAGCAGATTCTGGGTTAGCAACCACCAACTAAGGCTTTGGGACGCCCTTAGGGACAGCCGCATTGGCAAGTCTAAAGCTTGAATTGTTTTGTTCCAAGTAGACAGGATACTGTTTTGCAACAGTCTCGAATGGAACTGGGCATAGGGAACCGCTTCAAATGAAGCCACCATCTTTCCTAACAACCTCACGCAAAGGCGAATGGAGGCATCTCCTTTCGACCTGACAATCTGCACCAGCTCTCTTATAGAGTTGATCTTTGCCTGAGGCAAGAACACCTTTTCCTGGGCTGTGTCTATGATCAGACCCAAGTACTCCAGCCTTTTTAGTGGTATTAAGGAAGATTTCTCTAGGTTGAAAAACCAACCCAAACTTTCCAGGTAACTGGTTGTAATGCCTATGTTTTGCTCCAAACGAGCCACCGACTGGTCTATTAGCAAAAGATCGTCTAGGTACGCCAAGACTGTAATGCCTTGTGCCCTTAACCTGGCTAGAGGTGGGGCCAGCACTTTTGTGAACACCCGGGGTGGTGTAGCTAGCCTGAAGGGTAGGGCTACAAACTGGAAATGCTGCTGTTCTACCTCGAACCGCAGAAATCTTTGGTGAGTGGGAAATATAGGGACATGCAGATATGCATCCCTGATGTCGATAGAAGTTATCCTCCTAGAAGGATAGAAACTACTGACCTGATCATCTCCAAGCGAAAGGAGCAGATCTTCAGGAACTGATTTAGATTTTTAGATCTAGAATGGGTCTGACATCTCCATTTGGTTTTGGTACCATAAAAGGATTTGAATAAAAACCCAAACCTTGCTCTTTTGTGGGGATCTGTATGATCACCCCTTGAGATATTAATCAACCTAGTGCCCGAAACAGAGATGGTTGTTTCCCTGGATCTTTGGGAACGCTTGACCTCAGGAAACGAGACAGTGGAAAGTCCCGAAATTCTAGTTTGTGCCCTAGAGACACCGTGGAGATGACCCATCTGTCCTAAATTTCCTCTTGCCAGACTTCTGAGTATTGCAGAAGTCTTCCCCCACTCTGGCGAGGTGGGGCGCCCCTTCATAATGAGGCTTTAGAATTCTGTTTTGCAGGTTTCCGCCCCAGGACTTCTTTTGTGCCTGGGCCTGCCCCTGAGGCTTTCCTCTAGAGTCTGACAGCAGAGGCCGTCACCATTGCCTAGAGGCGGAAGCCCCTGGCGCAGGAGAAAGAGTCCACTTGAATAAAGGGGGTTTATTCCTTCTCTTAACTGGCAAAAGAGTACTTTTCCTACTTGAAATCATTTGGATGTATTTGTCAAAATCATCCCCAAATAGCCGATCCCCATGCAAAGGAAAACCAGTCAGGAGCTTTTTGCATGGTGCTTCAGCTGACCAGTTTTTTAACCACAGGACTCTACTTATGTGTACTAGCACAAGCGCAAGGCGAGACGCCTGGTAAATAGAATCTTTAATGGCATCTATGGCAAAACATAATGCTCTTGATAGTTTGGCCAAATCCCAGGCTTGCTGTACAGGAACCTCTTTAAGGGCCTGTCTAAACTGGTCCTTTAGGGATTGACAGATGCCTATTGCAGCGACTGCAGGCTGAGTAACGGCACCTGCTAAAGAAAAACAGGATTTTAACAGGAATGCCAACCTTTTATCTGTTGGATCCTTAAGCATTTGAGCATTGTGTACTGGACAAGTTAGGCTTTTATTCACACTGGAAATTGCAGCATCAACTGCTGGTACATTCCATCTTTTGGTGAATTTCTCCTCCATGGGGTGAAATCTTTTGGTGCCTTTTTGGTCTTTGTTGGGGTTTTTTGGTGGGCATAGTCCTAAGTACAAAAAAGCAGAGGCACTATTTAAATGCACTAATCGTTGAACATTGTCTGACAGTGTAATGCCGCTATATAAGTTCAGCCTAGCACTGGGAAAAATGTCCTTTCCATATTAGGAATGCCCATTTGCAGCCCTTACATGCCCCACCGCTCCTGTGTCCCGAGTGTAGCCAGGCTTGCTTCTCCTCGCTATACAGCCAAGGAGAGACTGCTCCAGTTAATGTCTTATCCCTGGGCTTGCGCCATGTGTCCTCGTGGACGCTACGTCCTACACACGGCACTGCGCCTAGGCCCCACCCTCTCTGTCAACCTGACCCCCCCCCCCCCCCCCTTTCGTTTGAAATTTCAAAAAACGTTCCAGTGGCCTTCGGATCTGCAGACCCATAACCAGGGGGAGAGGCATGACAACATTTTTGCCTAAAGAAGAAAACCATAGGTGGACTTTTATAGTTTCTAGGCTTCTTCCCTTACCCCCGCCGCAGGATTCTGCTGAATTAACAGAATTAACAGACAGATCCAACCTTCACCCATCACGGTGGGCTTCAAGGACCGGGTCCCATCGGGGTTCCACTCCCTTGGACCTGTAATAGCACCCCGCCAGGAAAAACTTTAGGTAATATAAGCATGACCAAAGCCCTGGGTCCCGGGGTCCAGCCCTGCAAGGAGAGGAGCTACAGGCAAAACCTTGTTCTTTTTATGCGAGGCCCAGGTACCATCCATCTTGGCCTCAGTGGCACTTTGGATGGATCCGTTCAGGGATCCCTCCAGTGGAGTTCCTCAGAGCACATCTTCACTCGTGACCAACACCTTAGACACTGGTGAAAACAAAAACTAAGGTACTCCTGCTAGGAGGAGGGGTTATATAGGGAGTGAACTTCCTGTACTGGGTATACCAGTGTCCAGCACCTGAAGGAGCATATATACCCACATAGTGATTACTATGGTGCTCTGTGTCCCGTTATGTACGATAAAGAAATACACGTTTTTGAACTTAAAAAAATAAAACAACAGTAAAGTTAGCCCATTTTTTTTTTTTATATTGTAAAAGATAATGTTACGCCGAGTAAATTGATACCCAACATGTCACGCTTCAAAATTGTGCCCGTTTGTGGAATGGTGACAAACTTTTACCCTTAAAAATCTCCATAGGCGATGTTTAAAAAAACTCTACAGGTTGCATGTTTTGCGGTACAGAGAATGTCCAGGGAATTATTTCTCTCACTCTACAGATTGCGGCGATACTACACATGTGTGGTTTGAACACCGTTTTCATATGCGAGTACTACTCACGTATGCGTTCGCTTCTGCACGCGAGCTCGGCGGGACGGGGCGCATTTAAAAAAAAATTTTATTCTTATTTTACCTTTTATTTTTACACTGTTCTTTTTTTAAAAAAAAATGTGTCACTTGTAATAGAAAAAAAAGCATGACAGGACCTCTTAAAGATGAGATCTGGGGTAAAAAAGACCTCAGATCTCATACTTACACTAAAATGCAATAAAAAAATTTTGTCAATTAAAAAAAAAAAAAAAAAAGCTAGCTGCTGCTATAACAGCGATATTCCTCTTCAAAGTTACGACGTATATCGGCGTGCTGCGGTCTGGAAGTGGTTAAAAGCTTTCTTTTTTTTAAATAACAAACATGTTATACTCACCCGCTCTGTGTAGTAGCTCTGCACAGAGCAGCTCCTATCCTCCTCTTCTCAGGGTCCCACGCAGGTGCTCTTGGCCCCTTCCTCCTGCTGAGTGCCCCAGAGCAAGCTGCGGCATTGGGGGCACCCAAGCAGTCTCGTTCCCAGCTCTGCGTGTCCATTCACACACACAGGCGAGGCGAGGCTCCCCCTCTCTCTTCATGACTCACTGGCTGTGATAGACTTCTCCCGAGCCTCTCCCATCCTTTGGAAATCCCCTCCCAAAACCCCTTTTGTTGTCACTTATGTTTATATGTTTTAATGTAAGTGCTGCAATTGAGTTTAGTCTCACAGCTGTATGTGTTAAATGCAGCTCCCTGGGTGTCGGAAAATGCTGGGGATTATACACCTCAATGCACAGGAGCTGATAAGTGTCTACACTTAAAACAAATCATCCTAGTATGAATACGTATTGCCATTTTCTAAGTACATACCAAGCTGTCACTATCAGAGATGACAATGGATTGCTCTTTCTCATCTATTCTGTTTGCAGGACCAGCCCTACTTCTAGGCTCTGAAGTGGAGCCTTCATCCTCTTCTGTTCCGTACTGACTGCAAGCACCATCGGAGCGAATTTTTCTTTTCCTGAGAGGATGCATATTTATCACCACCTGAAAATGAAATTAAACAGCCAAGAATAAAACAGGTGTATTCTTTTCCGTTGAACGTCTGTATTTCAATGTAAATCTAAACAATTCGGATTACAGAAAAAGACAATGGGAGCTCCATGTGACAGATTCAGGTAGTTCTTATTTTCACCACTTTCACAATCTGTTACTACAACTGCAAAAAACAAAAAAAATAATAATATTGCCAGTTCGTATGTAAGGAAACTTAAATTGTTAAAAAAAAAAAAAAAAACACCTTGGTAATAACCTTGGTTGCAGATTCCTACCTTTTTTTATTCTGAAGAAATCACTGTGTGTTCCTCTATGCCTCTGTGCTAAGTGGGTCTAATGGGAGTGGTTTCATAATTGTCAGTCAGCTGTGGCAGCTGCAGGGCACTCATGAGGAAAGCTGCTGAGCCTGCATCCCTTTAGACGTGTTCCTGGTGAAAATATCTCACCAAAAATGAAATTTTTGTTACAGGGGATGCCTGAAATCTGAGTTGTATCTTAGGCAGACTTCTGGGAAAATTGGTGAGGGAATCACACAAGCAGCAAATGATGATTCTGGGGAGTGGTCAGTACACACTCTGTGTACAGAACAGCTTTAGGTAGCCATAGTGCACTGCATTTATAGAAAATTACAATGGTTGCAGATTGAAAAGGAAAGGTAATTTTTAATAACATTCAAATACAATATGACTTGTATCGCAATTGTACATGCTATATTATTTTTTCTTTATTAGCTATTTTTTTTCCCCACGAAAGTCTGGGGCAGGCAAATGCACTGCATTTGGGGTGTCGATAACATTGCACTGACACTTGCTGCAGATCGCAAGGGCTATGCTTTTGAACGCAGTTCAGGAAACATACACAGAACGTGGGTTTCCCACATCGTGTTCTGGTGTGAACCGGCCCCAAGAAAAAAAAAAAACTACATTTTGGCGTAAGATTTATTACTTTTAAATATGTCGTAGGCTCCATTCACACTAGTGCAACTCCAAAGTCGCACGATTTCCATTGTGACTTTGATCTGACTTTACACTCACTGGATCAAAGCTGCATCAAAATAGTGCAGACACCTTTTCAAAGTCGCTGTGACTTTAAGTCACACTGATTTGAAGGGGTGCCATTGAAAAGAATGGGAGGCAAATTCTCATGCGCATTTGATGTCTAAAGGCGCATGACAAGTCGCACAAGTGTGAATGGAGCCTTAAAGTGGAAGTAAACCCAATGATTTAACCACTTCCCGCCTGGCCTATAGTAGATTGACGGCCGGGCAGTGGTTCAGTTATCCTGACTGGGCGTCATATGACGTCCAGCAGGATAACGGGGCGCGCATCGCGGCGATCGGTGGAGCGGTGTGTCAGTCTGACACACCGCTCCACCGATCTTGGTAAAGAGCCTACGGCGGAGGCTCTTTACCACGTGATCAGTCGTGTCCAACCATGGCTGATCACGATGTCAATAGGAAAACCCACTGATCGGCTTTTCCTCACTCGCGTCTGACAGATGCGAGTAAAGGAGAGCTGATCGGCGGCTCTCCTGACAGGGGGGGGGGGGTCTGCGCTGATTGTTTATCAGCGCAGCCCCCCTCGGATGCCCGCACTAGACCACCAGGGAAGCGGGCGACATGTGGATGGCCAGGTATGTACCCCATGGCCATCCACATGTGCAAATTATGCCAGATTTGTGCCAATCAGTGCCCACAAATAGGCACTGACTGGCACCATTATATTTCAGTGATGCCTAGCAATGCCACCCATTAGTGACATCAGTGCCACCAGTGTCCATCGGTGCCACTTGTCAGTGCCCATCCGTGCCCACCTATCAGTGCCACCCATAAGTACCCATCAGTGCCACCTATGAGTGCCCATCAGTGCCGCATACCAGTGCCACCGTATCAGTGCCCATCATTGAAGAAGAAAACTTACTTATTTACAAAAAATTTTAACAAAGAAAAACTAGTATTTTTTCAAAATTTTCGGTCTTTTTTTATTTGTTGCGCAAAAAATAAAAAACACAGAGGTGATCAAATACCACCAAAAGAAAGCTCTATTTGTGTGAACAAAATGATAAAAAACTTGTTTGGGTACAGTGTAGCATGACCGCGCAATTGTCATTCAAATTGTAACAGCACTGAAAGCTGAAAATTGGCCTGGGCAGGAAGGTTGCTGGATCCTTGCTGGATAGGAGGGTTTAGTTCTGTTTTAAAGTATATGTACACCCTCACCATGTAAAACAACCCATTCAGTTTAAAATACAAATGAAAGGCAAAACATTTGTGTATAGATATAAAAAAAGCATTATAAATACATTCCCCCCCCTTTTTTTTATAAGTGATTACATAATCTCTGGTCTCAGCTGCATAAGGATCTCAGAGAGCTGGGGGGGGAGAAAAAGCAGCACACTGGTCTTCCCAGTGAAGACTGTGCAGGGGGAGGGGTTGTGTTAGCACAAGTCTGATCATTGGAATAGAGCGGGCTGAGTTCTCAGCACAGCTAGAGAACTGACCAATGCTTGCTATCATGCCTAGCGTGGTTAGTTTTTAATAGGAAAGCAGAGGGATTGGCAGGAACACTAGGGATTTTACACAAAAGAAAGCAATATAAAGAGAACAGGATACTTTATCATACAATTACACGGTACAGCAGGCACATATCAGAAATATGGGTTTACATATCTTTTAACTGTTTCCAAAAACAGGTAGATTCAAGGCATTCCATGAACACTGTCACATTTGCTTGTTCTCTCAATCAAACCATCTTATAGCTGGTGTCATAACTGATCACATGCACAACACCATGGCAACTGCAGATCAAGCAGAGTTCTGCTTTAAACCTTTGATGAGTAATTTGCATACTAATTAATCAAATGAGAATGAAGCCACTAGAGCAATATTTATAGGGATGGCTGACCAGAGAAATAAATATATCAGGAAGTTTCTAGCATTATGGAAGATGATCTTATATCCAGATAAAGTGTTGATCCCCCAGCCTACCTTCTCTATGGTAGATCCTCCATCATATCCTTAGTGGGCTCAGCACTAGCTGGACACAGAGCTACCAGTCTGCTTCTACTCACCTGACAGGCTACTGTTATATGCAGGTTCCTGGATGTGCTCTATAGATGGCAAACTACTTTACATAACAGGTAGGAGGCCTTTATATAAAGTCTTCCACATCTATAGTATGTACACAGCACTTCTGAAATCCACTTACTGCTCATTCCCTAAAGGAACGTGTGTGAGCGGCAACACTAGCTTTGCTGTGCATGCCCTGAATTGCTGCTTCCTGTTGCTCAGAAAAAGACGGGGGTCACATGACCACTAGTGTCGTTCTATCTCCAGCACTAACAGCAAAGCTAGGCGTCAAATTGAAGACAGGAAGTGTCTGCAGTTGTGGACCCAGGTGGCCATTTTCTTGGAGTCTACAAGCTCAGAGTTACACTGTATACAGAAAGTGTCTGCAGTTGAGGACTCCGGTGGGCATTTTGTTAGAGTCTGGTACCAATATAGTTGTAGAGCCCTAAAGTTACACTGTAAACAGGAAAACAGGAGTACTGATTGGACCTTGAAGAAGGGTGTATGCCCTGAAAGTTTGACCTGAAAATTTGATTATTAGTGCAAATAAAAAAAAAGTACTCAATTGTTTTTGCTACAAGTGCACTAAAATTAAAGCGGAGTTCCACCCTAAAGTGGAACTTCCGCTCATCGGATTCCTCCCCCCCTCCGGTGCCACAATTGGCATCTTTCAGGAGGGAGGGGGTGCAGGTGTCTAATACAGGTATCTGCAGCCACTTCCGGGCTTAGACAGCCGCAGAATATCCGCAAATGCCCGCCCCCCAGTTGTGTTCTGGGAAACACACAGTTCCCGGAAGACAACAGGGACCAGTGCAGAGGCGCAGCGCAGTAGGGAGCCGGGGAGTGAAGCCGCAGAGCTTCACTGCCCGATTCCCTGACCAAGGATGGCGGGGGGGCAGCCGAGAGCCGATCGATTGATCGGCTTCGGCTTGCCGACATCGCTGGACCCTGGGACAGGTAAGTGTCCATTTATTAAAAGTCAGCAGCTGTAGTATTTGTAGCTGCTGGCTTTTAATAATTTTTTTTAAGGTGGAGCTCCTCTTTAAAAAGGTATTCTATCAGATTAGTGAACCCGTCAGACCAGCGAACGGAAATGACATTCCATCAGCTGCACATGGGTTCCACGGGTTCGCTAACCTGACAGAACAGCGGCATTGAACATCTTACTACACCCAGCTACGGCTTGAATTTCCAAGTAATTTTAGCAATAAAGTGAACGTATATAAATAAATATAGTATACACTAAAACCTTGGTTTGAGAGTAACTTGGTTTGAGAGTGTTTTGCAAGACAAGCAAAGTTTGTAAATGAATTTTGATTTGATATACAAGCGATGTCTTGATATACAAGTAGCGTCATGTCACAATAGGGTTGCCACCTGTTCGGGATTCACCCGGACAGTCCAGGTTTTGAATCATTTGTACAGGTTCATACTTCCCAACATTTTGAGATGGGAATGAGGGACACCTACTAGCAAACGTATGTAGGCATAGGACACGCCCCCTGTCATGCCCCCTTAAAGGAGAATTAACCAAAAAAAAAGGTTAATCAAATCCACAAGTGCTTTTTTTCTACCACTACTATTTCTTTATATTGGTTTTTAAAATTTACAAATGTAGCCATTTAGAAATTGGATGAAAGGTTTAGCACTCAGAAACACTATTTGAACAATAAAAAGTGCATTTTATATACAACTATATAGATCAGACCAAAATGAGGGACAAAATGAGGAGGAATGAGGGACAGAGGGACATTGCTCCAAATCAGGGACAGTGCCTCGAAATCAGGGACAGTTGGGACCTATGCGGGTTTCATGCAGACTGAAACCCAGACACATTATTCAGACCAGCTGTGGGTCCCCAAGTAACCAAGATAGTCACGCACAAATCTGTTGCTATCTGGGAGCTGCGGCAGGCCGTCTGGGGGCAGGTTTGGCATCACTGGGGGGCAGGGTGATGATGTCAGCAAGAGCAATTTGGCCACACCCACTGTTCGCTGTGGCACGCTATGCGTACCGCAATACTACTCTCCTTGGGGCACCCAAAGGTGTCCCAGGCCACTAAAGTGCTCGGGTTTGGCTTGAAGAAAAGGTGGCAACCCTATGTCACAACTAAGTAAAAAAAAGAAGAGAGATGCCTCTAAGTGTAGCAATATGGTTACATTTAATGAAGGTACAACATTTAGCAACTCACATGGTTGATGATTAAAAGAGGTACATCTAAGTATGCAGGAATCCGGGGTAAAGCTGTCCACATAGACCATCCTCCACACCACCATCAACGTTATTTCTTCCATGCTGCGCTCCACAAGCGCTTCAAGCCTCACTTTCAGGTCGCTCTCCCGCAGGGTAGTCTTCCCGGTCACAATTGCAGACTGACAGCGGTGAGAGCCGGCGGTGCGGGGGATGGTCTATGTGGACAGCTTTACATACCTCTCAACTTTTAGAGATGGGAATGAGGGACACCTATCAGCAAAAGTATGCAGGCATAGGACACACCCCTTGTCACGCCCCCTTAAAGGAGAATTGTACAAAAAACAAGATTGGTTAAACCCACAAGTGCTTTTTTTACCACTGCTATTCCTGTTTATTGGCTTTTGGAATTTACAAATGCAGCCATTTAGAAATCAGATGAAAGGTTTAGCACTGGGAAACCCTTTTTGATAGATAAAAAGTGCATTTTATATACATCTATATAGATCAGACCAAAATCAGGGACAAATGAGGAGGAAAGAGGGACAGAGGGAGATTGCTCCAAATTAGAAACAGTCCCTCGAAATCAGGGACAGTTGGGAGCTATGAGATTTACCTAGGATGTCTGCATACTTTGATGTGCGTCTTTTAATCATCAACCATGTGAGTTGCTAAATGTTGTACCTTCATTATAACCACTTCAGCCCCGGAAGAATTTACCCCCTTCCTGCCCAGAGCACTTTTTGCGATTCGGCACTGCATCTCTTTAACTGACAATTGCGCGGGCGTGCGACGTTGCACCCAATCAAAATTAACGTCCTTTTTTCCCCACAAATAGAGCTTTCTCTTGGTGGCATTTGATCACCTCTGCGGTTTTTATGTTTTGCGCTATAAACAAAAAAGAGCGACAATTTTGAAAAAAAAGCAACATTTTTTACATTTTTCTATAATAAATATCCCCCAAAAATATTTATAAAAACAAATGTTTTCCTCAGTTTAGGCCGATATGTATTCTTCTACATGTTTTTGGTAAAAAAAAAAAAAAAAATAGCAAGAAGCGTATATTGATTGGTTTGCACAAAAGTTATAGGGTCTACAAAATAGGGGATAGTTTTATGGCATTTTTATTATTCATTTTATTTTATTAGTAATGGCGGCGATCTGCGATTTTTACATCAGGGTCCCCAGAGAGCCCCTTACTTATATCAGGGTCCCCAGAGAGTCCCCTCTTACATCAGGGTCCCCAGAGAGCCCCCTCTTACATCAGGGTCCCCAAAGAGCCCCCCTCACATCAGGGTCCCCAGAGAGCCCCCTCTTACATCAGAGTCCCCAGAGAGCCTCCCCTTACATCAGGGTCCCTAGAGAGCCCCCCTTATATCAGGGTCCCCAGAGAGCCCCTCCTTACATCAGGGTCCCCAGAGAGCTCCTCCTTACATCAGGGTCCCCAGAGAGCCCCCCCCCCCTTACATAAGGATCCCCAGAGAGCGCCTCCTTACATCAGGGTTCCCAGAGAGCCCCTCCTTACATCAGAGTCTCCAGAGAGCCCTCCTTATATTAGAGTCCCCAGAGAGCCCCCTTTATATCAGGGTCCCCAGAGAGCCTCCCCTTACATCAGGGTCCCCAGAGAGCCCCCCCATACATCAGAGTCTCCAGAGAGCCTCCTCCTTATATCAGAGTCCCCAAAGAGTTCCTCCTACATCAGGGTCTCCAGAGAGCCCCCCTTACATCAGAGTCCCCAGAGAGCCCCCTCTTACATCAGGGTCCCCAGAGAGCCCCCTCTTACATCAGGTTTCCCAGAGAGCCCCCCTTACATCAGGGTCCCAAGAAAGCCCCCTCTTACATCAGGGTCCCCAGAGAGCCCCTTCCTTACATCAGGGTCCCCAGAGAGCACCCCCTTTACATCAGGGTCTCCAGAGAGACCCCTCCTTACATCAGGGTCTCCAGAGAGCCCCCCTTACATCAGGGTCCCCAGAGAGCCCACCCTTACATCAGGGTCCCCAGAGGGCCTCCCCTTATATTAGATTCCCCAGACAGCCACCCCCCCCCCCTTCCAGAGTTTCCCTGTGTAGCTGGTTGTTCTCTGCTGTCTGTGCAACTCCAACCCCCAGCACAGGGGGAGGGGGCGATCGGCAGCTCTATGGTGCCTGTGGACCACGCAATCTACCTGGGGCTTGTAGTTCTCCTCCTGAGTGTATACAGTGGAGAGGGGAGGGGCCTCTGACCCGGGCAGCTATCAGAAACAGTGTACAAGCAGAGAGCCGACTCACTTGTACACTGAAGAGTGAAACTGATAGCTGCCCGGGTCAGAGGCCCCTCCCCTCACCACTGTATACACTCGGGAGGAGAACTACTAGCCCCGCAGGCACCATAGAGCTGCCGATTGCCACCTCTCACTCCCCCCACTGCATCCCAAACTGAAAGCCAGAGGTGCAGGAGGAGATCCCGGGTCTTGGGTCCCCCCCCCCACAGCTGCAACCCTGAAAGTTCCGCCACTGCATGAATTACTGGAATCATGTCCTGTGGTCTGATGAGACCAAGATA
Organism: Lithobates clamitans; assembly: GCA_037952925.1. Taxonomy (NCBI): domain Eukaryota; kingdom Metazoa; phylum Chordata; class Amphibia; order Anura; family Ranidae; genus Lithobates; species Lithobates clamitans. The sequence continues at coordinate 2,884,491 of JBBGZY010000194.1, read as the reverse complement.
AACTTATTTGGTTCAGATGGTGTCAAGCGTGTGTGGTGGCAACCAGGTGAGGAGTACAAAGACAAGTGTGTCTTGCCTACAGTTAAGCATGGTGGTGGGAGTGTCATGGCCTGGGGCTGCATGAGTGCTGCCAGGAACTGGGGAGCTACAGTTCATTGAGGGAACCATGAATGCCAACATGTACTGTGACATACTGAAGCAGAGCATGATCCCCTCCCTTCGGAGACTGTGCTGCAGGGCAGTATTCTAACATAACGACCCCAAACACACCTCCAAGATGACCACTGCCTTGCTAAAGAAGGTGAGGGTAAAGGTGATAGACTGGCCAAGCATGTCCCCAGACCTAAACCCTATTGAGCATCTGTGGGGCATCCTCAAACCGAAGGTGGAGGAGCACAAGGTCTCTAACATCCCCCAGCTCCGTGATGTCATCATGGAGGAGTGGAAAGGACTCCAGTGGCAACCTGTGAAGCTCTGGTGAACTCCATGCCAAAGAGGGTTAAGGCAGTGCTGGAAAATAATGGTGGCCACACAAAATATTGACACTTTGGCCCACTTTGGACATTTTCACTTAGGGGTGTACTCACTTTTGTTGCCAGCAGTTTAGACATTAGTGGCTGTGTGTTGAGTTATTTTGAGGGAGCAGCTAATTTACACTTTTATAGAAGCTGTACACTCACTAATTTACATTGTAGCAAAGTGTCATTTCTTCAGTGTTGTCACATGAAAAGATATAATAAAATATTTGCAAAAATGTGAGAAGTGCACTCGCTTTTATGAAATACTGTATATACCATAGTTTGTAAACAATATAACTTTCACACAGACTAAATAATATACACTGATTTGGGGGTATTTTTACCAAAGAAATTTAGTTTTTACAAAATGTTATAACAGGAACCAAGAAAAACATGTTTTTTTTTCTTCAAAAATGTTCAGTATTTTTCCGTTTATATAGCAAAAAATAAAAACCCACTGGTGATTAACTAATTGAGCTCTGAAAGGTTTTACCCCCTTCATGACCAGGTCATTTTTTTCTATTTAGCACTGCGCTACTAACTGGGTGGTCATGCAATTCTGTACCCAAAGAAAATTTTTATTTCTTCTTTTCACACAAATAGAGCTTTCTTTTGGTGGTATTTGATCACCACTGGGTTTTTTTCTGAACAAAAAAAAAGAACATTTTTGAAACAAAAACAATATTTTCTACTTTCTGCCATAAAACATATCCAATAAAAAATGTAAAAAATCTAATTTCTTCGTAAATTTAGGCCAAAATGTATTCTGGTACATGTCCTTGGTGAAAAAAATTCCAGAGGAGCTTAGACACACAAGAATGGGTGAGAAAAAACAAAACTCCCAGCTGAACAGCAACACAACAGGAAATTTTGTCAGGGAGCAGTGCAGACTGGGGTACCTGGGGTCCACCAGAGGAAATAGTAGCAAGAGCACTCCTTCACGTGTTGAATTATTGCAAGATGTTTTCGCTCTTGGAGTATCCAAGATCCAAGATAGAGTATTCAAGGAATCCAGGGGTTGATGCACCCCATAAGATTTACCTTTAAAGTGTACCTAAGGCTAAAACTTTCTTTTTCGTTTTGAATATATTGTGAAAGGACTCGAACTGCTGTTTTTGTATCTGTTGTCTTGCCCTAAAGAAGGCAGAAATCTCTGAGGCCACCAAAACACTTTGGATATTTTGTGTTCTCTCAATATTAAGGCTTTGTTCCAGGTTTTTATTGCTGTCTGTGAACCTGCTGGGTAGACTCACCCTCACTATTTGTCCTGGTGACCAATGTCATCTTGACTGAAATGGAAATCTAAAATTAATAATTGACACCAGAACAGGAACCAAGGAGAAAAATTCCAATGGAGACACCTACTCTGCCGACAACTGCCAAGAAGGGAATTCTGCTCACCTTGGAGAGATTTCCTCTCATTATTGTGTTTACAGGACAGGAAGTGAAAGGAATCTGACAGATGGTGTTTCGTCACATTCCGCGACCCATCACATTTTTTGGCTACGGAAGTGACGTTCCGCTGAGAAATTTCGCACCGCGCATGCGTAACTTGCCAATATGCCTTCCAAAAGTTTTGTGACAATACAGAGCAGTGAAACTGTCAGATAATGTCACGGAAGTGACGTTACAGACAATACAAACACTGCGCTAATACTTCCCTAACAACAATCTTGCACGGTACAGACTGGGCATGTGTAAAAGTGGCGGGAGTGCGCACAGCTACAGCTGAATTAAATGATGTCAAATCAACATTAGTAACGACAAAATCATATATCATTATCCGCCGCGATCCGATGCCCTCCGCCGCTTAACGGAGCCATTGGTAGCGGCGGAGGTGATCACGTCTGTCTCCCTGCTGTGCCTGGAGACGAGTGAGGCTAAGATGGCGCCCACTCGTCTCCATGACACTGCTGGGCGGAAGCGACGTCAAAACGTCACCTCCGCCATGGTCGACCAAAGAAAATGAGTGCACGTGCTCAGCGTCATATCCAGTGGTTGTCTTTGGGAAATAGACTTATGAGTGCTGCCAGCATTGCTGCAGAGGTTGAAGGGGTGGGGGGTCAGCCTGTCAGTGCTCAGACCATACGCCACACACTGGATCAAATTGATCTGGTCTGGTCCTTGGACCCTACCTATCTTAACACGGAGGAGAGATGGGTTTGCTTTAAGAGCATATTAAAAAAGGGCATTAGCCAGTGTATCCCATCGGGAAATAAATTTAAAAGAGCGAACAAAAGTCCTGGATGGCTTAACGCTAATGTAAAAATGCATATAAAAGCAAAGGAGAAGGCCTTCAAAAAATACAAGGCTGAGGGATCATCATCAGCATTTAGACTTTACAAAGAATGCAACAAGATATGTAAGGGTGCAATTAGGGCGGCTAAGATAGAACACAAAAGATACACAGCGGAGGAGAGCAAAACAAATTTCAAAAAACTCTTGAAGTATATAAACTGTAAAAAAGGGAGGACAGACCATATTTGCCCCATAAGGAATGAGGAAGGACATCTGGTTACAAAGGATGGGGAGATGGCTAAGGTATTAAATGTATTCTTCTCCTCAGTCTTCACGAGGGAATCAGGGGGCTTCAGTAACCAAAACTGTAATGTTTGTCCTCATGACACATCACAGGAAGCACCCTAATGGCTAACAGAGGACAGAATTAGAAATAGACTTGGGAAACTTAACATTAACCACATTAGCCCCGGACCATTATGCTGCCTAGGGACCAGAGGACTTTTTCCAATTTGGCACTGCGTCACTTTAACTGCTAATTGCGCGGTCATGCAATGCTGTACCCAAACGAAATTTGTGTCCTTTTCTTCCCACAAATAGAGCTTTCTTTTGATGGTATTTGATCACCTCTGCGGTTTTTATTTTTTGCGCTATAAACGGAAAAAGACCGAAAATTTTGAAAAAAAATGATATTTTCTACTTTTTGTTATTAAAAAAATCCAATAAACTCAATTTTAGTCATACATTTAGGCCAAAATGTATTCGGCCACATGTCTTTAGTAAAAAAAATGTCAATAAGCGTATATTTATTGGTTTTCGCAAAAGTTATAGCATCTACAAATTAGGGTACATTTTCTGGAATTTACACAGCTTTTAGTTTATGACTGCCTATGTCATTTCTTGAGGTGCTAAAATGGCAGGGCAGTACAAACCCCCCCAAATGACCCCATTTTGGAAAGTAGACACCCCAAGGAAATTGCTGAAAGGCATGTTGAACCCATTGAATATTAATTTTTTTGTCCCAAGTGATTGAATAATGACAAAAAAAAAAAATTTACAAAAAGTTGTCACTAAATGATATATTGCACACACAGGCCAGGGGCCTATGTGGAATTGTACCCCAAAATACATTCAGCTGCTTCTCCTGAGTACGAGGATACCACATGTGTGGGACTTTTTGGGAGCCTAGCCACGTACGGGGCCCCGAAAACCAATCACTGCCTTCAGGATTTCTAAGGGCGTAAATTTTTGATTTCACTCCTCACTACCTATCACAGTTTTGAAGGCCATAAAATGCCCAGATGGCACAAAACCCCCCCAAATGACCCCATTTTGGAAAGTAGACACCCCAAGCTATTTGCTGAGAGGCATGTTGAGTCCATGGAATATTTTATATTTTGACACAAGTTGCAGGAATGTGACACATTTTTTTTTTTTTTGCACAAAGTTGTCACTAAATGATACATTGCTCACACAGGCCATGGGCATATGTGGAATTGCACCCCAAAATACATTCAGCTGCTTCTCCTGAGTATGGGGATACCACATGTGTGGGACTTTTTGGGAGCCTAGCCGCGTACGGGGCCCCGAAAACCAATCACCGCCTTCAGGATTTCTAAGGGTGTAAATTTTTGATTTCACTCTTCACTGCCTATCACAGTTTCGGAGGCCATGGAATGCCCAGGTGGCACAAACCCCCCCCAAAAGACCCCATTTTGGAAAGTAGACACCCCAAGCTATTTGCTGAGAGGCATGGTGAGTATTTTGCAGCTCTCATTTGTTTTTGAAAATAAAGAAAGACAAGAAAAAACTTTTTTTTTTCTTTTTTCAATTTTCAAAACTTTGTGACAAAAAGTGAGGTCTGCAAAATACTCACTATACCTCTCAGCAAATAGCTTGGGGTGTCTACTTTCCAAAATGGGGTCATTTGGCGGGGTTTTGTGCCACCTGGGCATTCCATGGCCTCCGAAACTGTGATAGGCAGTGAAGAGTGAAATCAAAAATTTACGCCCTTAGAAAGCCTGAAGGCAGTTCTTGCTTTTCGGGGTCCCGTACGCGGCTAGGCTCCAAAAAGGTCTCACACATGTGGTATCCCCGTACTCAGGAGAAGCAGCAGAATGTATTTTGGAGTGTAATTTTACATATTCCCATGGCATGTTTGAGCAATATATCATTTAGTGACAACTTTCTGCAAAAAAAAAAAAATTTGTCTCTTTCCCGCAACTTGTGTCACAATATAAAATATTCCATGGACTCGACCTGACTCTCAGCAAATAGCTTGGGGTGTCTACTTTCCAAAATGGGTTCATTTGGGGGGGGTTTGAACTGTCCTGGCATTTTATGCACAACATGTAGAAGCTTATGTCACACATCACCCTCTCTTCTAACCACCCTTTCTGACACTTTTTGTTTACATGAAAAAATTATTTTTTTTTGCAAGAAAATTACTTTGAACCCCCAAACATTATATATTTTTTAAAGCAAATGCCCTACAGATTAAAATGGTGGGTGTTTCATTTTTTTTTTCACACAGTATTTGCGCAGCGATTTTTCAAACGCATTTTTTGGGGAAAAAACACACTTTTTTAAATTTTAATGCACTAAAACACACTATATTGCCCAAATGTTTGATTGAATAAAAAAGATGATCTTAGGCCGAGTACATGGATACCAAACATGACATGCTTTACAATTGCGCACAAACGTGCAGTGGCAACAAAATAAATACATTTTTAAAAGCCTTTACAGGTTACCACTTTAGATTTACAGAGGAGGTCTACTGCTAAAATTACTGCCCTCGATCTGACCTTCGCGGTGATACCTCACATGCATGGTGCAATTGCTGTTTACATTTGACGCCAGACCGACGCTTGCGTTCGCCTTTGCGCGAGAGCAGGGGGGGACAGGGGTGCTTTTTTTTTTTCTTTATTATTTTTTTGCTTGTTTATCTTATTTTTAAACTGTTCCTTTCATTTTTTTTTTTAAATCATTTTTATTGTTATCTCAGGGAATGTAAATATCCCCTATGATAGCAATAGGTAGTGACAGGTACTCTTTTTTGAAAAAATTGGCGTCTATTAGACCCTTGATCTCTCCTCTGCCCTTAAAGCATCTGACCACACCAAGATCGGTGTGATAAAATGTTTTCCCAATTTCCCAATGGCGCTGTTTACATCCGGCGAAATCTAAGTCATGAAATGCTCGTAGCTTCCGGTTTCTTAGGCCATAGAGATGTTTGGAGCCACTCTAGTCTCTGATCAGCTCTATGGTCAGCTGGCTGAATCACCGGCTGCATTCTCAGGTTCCCTGTTGAGACAGGAGAGCCAGAGAAAAACACGGAAGAAGGTGGGGGGGGCATTCCCTCCCACTGCTTGTAAAGGCAGTCTAGAGGCTAATTAGCCGCTAGGATTGCTTTTGCATGAAAGCCGACCGCTTTATGATACCAAGATGATACCTAAACCTGAAGGCATCATTCTGGTATAACCACTCAAAGTCGTGAATGGCGTACCTGAAGACAAAAAAATGGTTAACAATAAAGCACAGTAAACGGTAAAGTATAAAAAATTGCATACCTGAAAAGCAAACATGATAAAACATAATAACAATAAAACATTGCAGAATAGAATACAGTAAAAAAGAGCAGAACAATAGAGAGAGAATAGAGAGAGAGTGAACAATAAAACGACAACTATTTTTTTTTATCTTACATATTTATTTATTTTTTACACTTTTTTTTGTAACTAACTTTTATAACTGTAACCGGTTCCAGGTTCGGGTCTCTCAAAATGCGATGGCATCTTGGGAGACCCTGTGAAAGTGTGCCTAGTCTGTGCAATTCTGTACCCTATGCTAATACTCAGCTAGTGAATGGTAGCGTTCAAAACATTCACCAATGCAAAGACCAGGATTGTCAGGACAGGAGGGACAATAATAGCGGGTGTCACGCCTATATCTGCGCTTGCTGCAGACACAACGTCTTTTTTGGGGGGGGTTCGTTGGGTAGTGGTACTCGGGAGGACATAAAGAAAATGCCTCTCATGCAGCCGACTGCATTTGGTAGGGGACGTGAATGGGGGAAGTACAGGCGCTGCAGAAGTGGTGGGTTCCCAATTATTAGGATTGGCGAATGCAGCAGGAAGGGCATTATGGGCCTGTTTGTCTTCTTCTTGGTGGCAGCGGGACACTACTTGTGCTTGCCACCTCACCAGCTTGAACTGCACTTATGGGACTCACCATGTCACCAAGTGTTACTGCAGCGCTGGGTTGACTATGACCGGGGTGTACTAGGCCGCTGGTGCTTGCCAGTTCACCAAAACGCTACCAAAAAAACTGTTAGCGATCGCAGGGATCAGGCCTGACTCTGCGAACGCTGCAGTTATGTGTTTAGTGTTTTGTAAGTGACAGTGATCGATCAATACTGCACTTGGGTGGGCTGGGCTGGGCCGGGTGGAGGGGCAAAACGCAGGTGCTAGCAGGTATCTGGGCTGATTCCACTAACACTGCGTTTTTGGGATCCCTAAACTGCTGGGGACGCTAGTATAGATCTGATCGGATCAGATATTGATCCGATCAGATACTATACCACTAAGGGAGGTGTACAGTGCGTGCGTGGGTGTTAGCGGTACTGGCGCTAACCTGACGCTGCCTGGGGCTGGTGCTTGCCAGTTCACCAAAATGCTACCAAAAAACTGTTAGCGATCGCAGGGATCAGGCCTGACTCTGCGAACGCTGCAGTTATGTGTTTAGTGTTTTGTAAGTGGCAGTGATCGATCGATACTGCACTTGGGTGGGCTGGGCTGGGCCGGGCGGAGGGGCAAAACGCAGGTGCTAGCAGGTATTTGGGCTGATCCCGCTAACACTGCATTTTTGGGAACCCTAAACTGCTGGGGAACGCTAGTACAGATCTGATCGGATCAGATATTGATCCGTTCAGATACTATACCACTAAGGGAGGCGTATGCTGCGTGCGTGGGTGTTAGCGGTACTGGCACTAATCTGACGCTGCCTGGGGCAATGCATATCACCGCGGGGCGATCAGGGGGCTAAACCTTTATTCGCTAATAAACGGCGGGTGCCCTGACAGTATAAAAAATAAACAAACTAACCAGCGTCACCCGTAACGGTTATACGGTGATCAGTGGTGAAAGGGTTAACTAGGGGGCAATCAAGGGGTTAAAACATTTATTAGGTAGTATATGGGGGTCCCTGGCGCTATAAAGCGCTGACGGCGAACCTAAATATTTACTTCCCTAACTAGCATCACCAGTGACACTAATACAGCGATCAGAAAAATGATTGCTTAGCGACACTGGCGACGGGGGGTGATCAAGGGGTTAAAACTTTATTTAGGGGGTTAGGGGGTATCCTAGACCTAAAGGGGGCTAACCCTAACTGCCCTACCACACTAACTGACACCATGCAGTAATCAGAAAAAAAAAAAAATCTGCTTGGTGTCAGTGTGACGGGGGGGGGGGGGGGGTTGGTTGTGATCAGGGGGTAAAGGGGGGTGTATTGTGTGCCTGGCATGTTCTACTGTTTGTGTATGTGTTGTGCACTCACATTACAGTCTTCTCTCCTCGGCGCCGGAACGGAAAATACGGAGCCGAGGAGTGATGACATCATTTCCTCTGCCATCTTTATTACAGAAATCCATATTTGGCATAGAAATTAACCACTTGCTTACTGGGCACTTAAACCCCCCTGCTGTCCAGACCAATTTTCAGCGCTGATGCACTTTGAATGACAATTGCGCGGTCATACTTAGCCAAAAGATAGATTTTTATAAATAATTATGTATAATTTTGGATATTTTGATATAAAATTTTGCAAACGGGTAATTTTTCTCCTTCACTGATGTATGCTGTGAGGCGGCACTGATTGGTTACACTGATAGGCAGCACTGTTTGGGACCACTGGTGGGCATTGATAGGAGGCACTGGCAGGTGGTACTGGTGGGCACAGATGAGGCAGAATTGCCTCTTCGGGACCAATGTCCCTTGCACCTAAGCCAGTGATCAGTTTTATTTTTATCCTCATGCTGTCAGCGTGAGGAGAAAAAAATAAACAATTACCAAGCTTTAGTTTACATCATGTGATCAGCTGTCATTGGCTGACAGCTAACCGCGTGGTAAGGGGCCAGGATCGGGCCTTACTTCGATCTGTGATCACCTGAGACTCAGTGCGCCCTGCAGGGAGCACACGGGGAGTCCGTCCTATGACAGCCTCCCAGAAATTCAGGTCCACGCTGTGGCCGTCGTTTGGCTATAGCCCAGACACCAAGTGGTTAATAGAAAAACAGATGCAGATTTCTAGGACTGGCCAAAAATAATGTTTAGAGTCAAAGGCAACTAATGACTTTCTATTAAAGGTCTAAATGGGCCATTAACATGCATCACAATTGAACTTAGGAATGTGTCTTTGCAAAGTTAAATTCATTAAAATCCTTTCTTATTTTGCTTGGGGATAGACTGCAGAGGGATTAGAAATTTTGTCAGATGTCTACACCCCTGATAGGGTAAAGACACCTCCCAAATGTTGCCAATTTCTCATTCAAAATTATTCACTTCCTGTCACATAACCAAACAGGAAGTGAGGGCAAAACCCTATCAATATATGTCCTTGGGGACACACAGGTCAATCTAAACAGTTTCCCCATTCAGGAATTTGCACTCTAGCTTTTTGCCATGTACATCCCAAATTATTATGTATCTTGGGGTTTATTTACTAAAAAGTAAATCCACTTTGCACTACAAGTGCACTTAGAAGTGCAGTTGCTGGAGATCCGAGGGGGACACGCAAGGAAAATAAAAAAACAGCATCTTTGCCTCTACATGATTGGATGATAAAATCACCAGTGCTTTCCCTCCGATTTTCATCAACTACACTTGTATTGCAGAAAGGATTTGCCTTTAATAAACCTCAAAATACCTAATAATTTGGGGTGTACACAACAAAGTGCTAGAGTGCAATTTGCATAATGGGGGTACTAGTTAGATTGACCTGTGTGTCCCTAAGGAAAAATATTGTTAGGCTTTTACTCTCACTTCCTGTTTGGCAGGAAGCAAAGCCAATTTTAAGAAAAAGGGACACAAAGCCCAATCTTAAAAAAAAAATAATTAAATAAAAAATAATTAAATAAAAAATAAAAATCTTGATTTCCCTCAAATGTCCACAATTAGAATAGGATTGTCTTTAGTTCAGTGCTTCACAACCCTGTCCTTAAGGCCCTTGTACTTGAGGACTGAGGCTGAAAAGCACTGCACTAAAAGAAAATTGAATACTTACCACTCTGAAATGTTACTTTCTTGGCCGCTATCCATGGCAGCATACGCACAATACATACATGTGCTACCATGAAGGCACCAGGAAAGTACCGTATTTATCGGCGTATAACACGCGCCGGAGTATAAGACTCAAAACTACATTTTCCACAAATCTGTAACCTACCGGAGTCAAGGAAAATAAAATCCTCTTTAACGTGTCCTCAATAGATTTTATCTTCTGCACTCTCTGTGGGGACGGGATGAGTTCTGAGACCTTTCCCTTATAACAGTGGTCAAGGAGGGTTGCCAACTAGTATTCATCGTTCTCCTTTATGCCACGTATTCTTGGGCTTTGAAGCATGAGGTTGCCCATGCGCCTCAAATTTGCTGAGGCTTGAGAAGCAGACTCCTCTGGGTCACTCAGGATGACAGCATCTGGAACTTCCTCCTCCCAGCCACGTACTACTCCCAAGGGTCCTGGGGTTAGTAAGCCATCACTTACAGATTGATGCATGTCTTCCTCTTCTTCGAAGCCTATGAAAGTGTCAGAATCTTTCTCCTCATCCTCCTCCCCTCTCTCCTCTTGTGTGTTCTGTGACATAGGAATGATGGTGTCTGGATAAGCCTTGAGAGGAAAGGAAGTCCTCCTCTTCCTCCTGCTGCTCAGCCTCCAGTGCCCTGTTCATAATGCCATGCAGAGTCTGCTCCAGCAGGAACACGACAGGGATTGTGTCACTGATGCATGCACTGTCACTGCTTACCATCCTTGTGGCCTCCTTAAATGGTGACAATGCATGCATCCTTAATGATCAGCCATTGGCTTGGGGGAAAAAAGCAGAGGCGGCCTGAGCCTGTTGTCATGCCATACTGGCACAGGGATTTGTTGATGCCGCTCTGCTGCATGTATAGCCGCTCCAGCAAAGTTGAGTTCCACCTGGTGGGCATGTCACAAATCAGGCAGTTTATGGGCAGGTGGAATTCCCGCTGAATTTCAGCCAACCGAGCACTGGCTGTGTCTGACCGCCTGAAATAGCTACAGACTCTTCTGGCCTGCTTTAGTACATCCTGCAACCCTGGGTACGTACTTAGGAAATGCTGCACCACCAAATTGAGGACATGTGCCAGGCATGGCACATGTGTCAACTTTCCCTGTCTAAGGGTGGACAGGAGGTTTGAGCCATTATTGGACACCACCATTCCTGGCTCCAGCTGGCAAGGTGTGAACCCCCTCTGGGCCTGTCCCTGCAGAGCTGAAAGAATCTGTGCTCCGGTGTGGTTCCTGTCCCCTAAACACACCAGCTGAAGCACTGCATGGCACCTTTTAGCCTAACTCTGGGAATAGCCCTTTGAACGCTTAGGGGGTACCTGATGATCATAGGACAATTCTGCAGAGGAGGGCATGGAGGTGGCAGAGGAGGAGGAGGAGGGGGTAGAGCTCACAGGTCTGCCATCATCACCAACAGCTGTATGGAGCCGTGAGGCCACAACAAGCTGCAGCACCGAGCCCTGTCCTCCATCCTTTCAAGTTGCAAGCAGCGTTACCCAGTGTGCTGTGAATAAATATATCGTCCCTGCCCATGGTTGCTGGACCATGTGTCAGTAGAAAGGTGGATTTTACGGCTGACTGCCTTGCCCAATGATGCTAGAACTTTCCCTTCCACGTGATGGTAGAGAAATGGAATGGCCTTACATGAAAAGTAGTAATGATTGAGAACCTGCCATTGTGATACAGCACATTGTGCGAATTCACAGATGGGGGCAGAATCCACCAGGCTGAAAGGCAGAAGTTGGAGAGCCAATGGCTTTGACAAGCTTGCATTCAGACGCTGGGCATGTGGGCGGCAGAGACTTTTTTTTCCGCTGTAGCAGATGTGGCAGAGAAATTTGCCATCTACAGCTGGTGGTGTGCTGCTGGCAGATGTGCTGCTAGGACCTGGGACACCCTGTGCTATACCATCATCCCTGTCAGTGGAGGCTGCTGAAAGGTAATGACTCGCTATCACAGGGGCAGACTGAAGTGGCTAAGGAGGAGGAGGGGGGCAGATTTGTGCCCCTTTTGTGTGGCTTTTAGGTGCTCTTGCCAACGGGCTGAGTGGTTGGACGTTAAATGTCTTGTTAAGCATGTGGTACCCAAATGGTTGGTGTTTTTGCCATGTTTGATTTGCCTGAGACACAGTTTGCAGATAGCAACAGTGCGATCTGCTGCAGATGTGCTGAAAAATGCCCAGACAGAGTGGGCTGGGAAATAACAACTGCAGAATGTGATGGAATTGGGTGGCTGCTCTCCACTCCCTCTTGATGTCGGCCTCCTTGGGGTTGTGCCGCCTCACCTTCAGTTTCCTCCTCTGCTCTATTTGGCACCCAAGTCACATTAGTGACCTCATCATCATATACATCTCCTCCATCTTCATCATTACCACTGGAGACAACTTGGCAATACGCTGCGGCTTTGGGAACATGAAAGCCAATTTGTCTAAAAGTGTTCCTCACTCTCTCTAGGCTCATGTTCATGTCATCCTCAACCTCAGAACCAACATCTGAATCCAGTAATGGCTGGGTATCATCAAGGAGCAAGTGGCTGATGCTGTGGCCAAATAACTTAGCTGACTCCTCAATGGCTGATGTTGGAGCTATGGCAGGAATAGATGTGGACAAGGAGGCAGGTTTATCCACTCTGGCAACTGCAGGGGACTGCACACTTGTCTCTGCTTGTGTGACAGTGGATGAGGAGGATGAGGAAGGTTTAGTAAGCCAGTCCACCACCTCCTCTGCATGCTGTGGCTGGATAGCATGGGCAAACTCACTAAACAGAGGAAATGATGCCCTGCCTGAGGACTGACCACCATGTCCACCTTTGCCTGTGGACACATTTGTTGCTGGCCCCCTTACAGTGCCAAGGGAACATCTGCCTCTCCTTGTTGTCCTCCTAGAAATTATTGGGATGGAGGGGGCGGTGCTTACAAGCAAATGTAAAGAAGAAGTTGAAATCTGTACATTGATGCACTTTAATCAATGTAAAGAGGCATTTGGTGCACTTTAATTTGAGTACTCACACAGACACACTCCATGGATACACTATAGTATACTACAATATAATATAAACGTACAGTGACGCACAGAACTATATAGCGTTAAACTGGCAGTAACACACACAAAACGATATGGCGTTAAACTGGCAGTAACGCACACAGAACTATATGGCGTTAAATTTGCAGTAACGCACGCTAAACTATATGGCATTAAACTGACAGTAACGCACACAGAACTAATTGGCGTTAAACTGGCAGTAACGCAAAAAACTATATGGCGTTAAACTGGCAGTAAAGCACACAGAAGTAAATGGCGTTAAACTGGCAGTAACGCACAAAACTATATGGCGTTAAACTGGCAATAACACACACAAAACGATATGGCGTTAAACTGGCAGTAACGCACACAGAAGTAACTGGCGTTAAGCTGGCAGTAACACACACAGAAGTAAATGGCGTTAAACTGGCAATAACGCAATCAAATAGACGGTGTTCAACCTTCACTACACTGACGCTATCTGAACTGTCCCTACTCTAGAAATACACTAATGTCAAGATTACTGACACGGTCTCACTACACTATACTAAATCTATATGAGCTGTGCCTACTCTATGAATGTGTGATTGACACAGTCTTACTACACTACAGTGAAACTATCTGAGCTGTCCCTACTCTAGCTTCACACTATGCAAAGCTGAATGATGGTCCTCCTCACTACACTCACACTATCCCTAGACTGACACTAAACTAATATTCTACACTGACAAGTGAAGCAAAATAGCACAGTACAGGCATACCCCGCTTTTAAAGCGGATGTCCACCTATCTATCGTTTTTTTTTTTTTTGAGTTCATCCACAAACTTTTCTTCTCAGCATTACATACTCACATATTGTGTGTAATATGTCCGCCTGTGTCAGATTTCGTCGGAAAGAATAACTTATATTATTCACTGCAGGCGGTTTCCATCTTCATTGTGGGCATTTTAAGCCCACAAGCATTTATTTCCTGGATGTGGTGAATGCTGTGCTCCCAGCATTCACCGCTCGTTCCCGCACATGCTCAGTGGCATCCTGGGAAGCCTGAGACTAGCTCCCAGGAGTCTGGGAGAGGCTAGAAACACGCCTACTCCCACGGGAGGAGAACCAGGAAGTGCAAAGAAGAATAGAAAAATAAAAGGTAATTACGACGATTTAAATTTTTTTAAATGGCATGTCAGCATCTAGGCAAGGAAGAGAATACATACAGATAATGTTCAAAATTTGGGTGGAACCCCGCTTTAAGTACACAATGGGACCAGAGCATGTATGTAAAACGAAGTGGAGCAATACATTTTTTCACTTCTAGGCTGTAGTGGGGGAGCCAGGGGCTGTAGTGTGGGCATCAGTGGCTGTAGTATGGGCGTCAGGGACTGTAGTGGGGGTATCAGGGGAACACTCACATGTAAATAAGCTCATCTCATGCAAGGGGGGCCGCTCCAATCCATCTCCCGGACATCGCGCTGTGCACAGAGGACAGTGATGTGGAGAGGCTGGATGGCATTCTGTGGCTGACAGGGAAGCCGGAAGAAGCACCGAGCAGATGTGATGTCACCAGAGGTGGGGAGGCGGCCAGGATACAGGAAGAGTACACTGGAACAGTGCAGGCTACGTGCTCAGAGCTTCAGTTCCGTCTAGTGCGGGTGCATGGCGCGGGAATATTTGTACTTGTGAGGCACTTTACGTACACTCACGGGTATGTCCGTACTCGCGAGTGTACGTAAAGTGAGTGTCCATAAAGTGGGGTATGCCTGTAAAGCGGGGTATGCCTGTATAGCACACTAACTAATAGCACTGAACAGAGCCCTGTTCTCTCTCTCCACACCGAAATCACACTGAAAATTGCTGCCATTGAAAGAATACTTTTATACTGTAGGGCGGGAATAAGCCATGATTGGATAAAGTCATGATGACAGTGTCCAATCATGACTCTGACAGTGCTCTGTGCCCAGATTGGCTGAAGCTTTCACTGCTTCAGCCAATCAGGGCTTGCAATGCACTTTTCAGCAATGCAACGCATTGTAGTCGGTTCGGGGGGGCTGAACAAGCAGTTGAATGACCCGCCTGTTCGGCTGTTCACCGAACAACGAAAGTTCAGCCCAAACTTATGCACGGGCCGAACCGTTCGCCTATCCCTACTAGTGATACTTCTTGAAGTGGTTTTAAGTAAAGGTGTTTGGATAAAGTAGCAAGGAAGGGTTCCAAAGGATGGGCATTTGCCCTCTCACCAACGACCAGACTGGCTTACACCTTACAGACAGCGATCCTGGAAGAGACATCTGTGACGAACACAGGTGTCAGATCCCTGCCCTCCTCGCTAACTCGCGACAAAGGACCGGCCAACCTTACACCACGCTGTCACTTATGTAACAATGCCACTCTCAGCTGCACCCAGCACAAAGATTTTCCAGCTTGCGGGACCACACTCTAGGTGCGAGCAGCCTGAGAGCGATTGTCACTGGGCCAATTATGCAATTAACCCTTTAACTGCCACCACCCCATTTTAAAAGACCGAGCCGGGGCAGACTCCTAATTTTAGCAATACCAATTATAATTTTAGAATAAGTGTCTGCAACACACACTGCCACCACAGACAGGTCTGCTCAGAGGCCTTACCCTACAACAGTAGCACTCTTTTAAGAGGCAGGTTCGTTTATAGCTTGTATTAAGGGCTTTAAAGACAAGGTTAACACTTTTCAACATAAGGGTTTATTATGAAAAGGTCAAGTTGGTACAAATAAAACATTTACAGAAAAAAGATGTTTTAAAGAGATGACAATATACAACCACAAAGAAATAAGGTAGAATTGGGAAGGAAGAATACTTGCAATTAATGTCCGAGGGTTGATCAGAGTTCGATCGATGAGTTGGGTAATCGGTGCTCAAACTTGGCAGATGTTCCTGCTTGGATGGTAAAAGGAGAACTGACCATTGTCTTGGCTTCTCTTTTCTGTCAAATCAAAGGAGTGTTGACAGCGACCAGTGACCAACCGTCTGATCATCTTGTTTAGGGGCTGGTTGCTGGGAGGTGTCTACACTCATGACCATGTCCCAGGTACACTTTGTAATACATATTCATATCTCTGCATCTCTACTGTTTATAGACTGCAAATATCCATATTATTGTTCAGCATGAGATTTGCTTTAAAACAAATATAAACATGCTATGTCTCTAATGTCTAGTTTACGTAGGAGGAATAAGGGGTACCAATGGTTTCCCATATGACCTGACATAGGGATGTATGGACTTGAAATGTTACAAATTATCTAAGGAAACAATATATGTCTGTATTATGGCTGTGCTATTATTACTTTGGAAGTTATGAAACATGCTGAAATTTCATACTTATTCATAATTATTCCACTGTTTAAGGTTCATGTGCATTCAGGTATTTACGACCTGTATCTGCTGGTTCTCTGAATTGAGAGGGTGACAGTTTTACGACAGGCCTGAACATCTTGCCAGGCCCAAACTATGAATTCCTGAACACCAGGGAGGGAGTTCAGATTGTTCTTTAACGTTACGGTTAGCCATGCTGTCATGGCTGCCTTAAGGTTCTCACACAACATGGCCACTAGCTACAGCTTTTCATGGTGGTTGCATGGGAGGGAACTACAATTTCCCTCCTGACGCAACCAACTCCTGCAGACTCAGCTTGTCGTGACATCAGCATTGCCATGGGTGCTGCTTTTCTTATGCTGGATGGTGAAATCGTATTGATGCAGAATTAGGCTCCACCAAAGTAGTTTGCCATTCTCCCCAGCAACACGATTTAGCCAGCTCAAGGGATTGTGAAGTGCCGTCCATAAAGGTACATTCATAACTTCGGGAGAACCCACACGATCGCAAGACACTCCTTTTTGATCGTGGCATATGCTACTTTCCTGGGAAGCAGCTTCCGGCTCAGGTTGAGGATGGGATGCTCCTCTCCGACATCATCCACCTGGCTCAAGACTGCACCCAATCCATAGGCAGAGGCATATGTCTGCACTAGGAAATGGCGGGTGAAGTCTGGAGCCTGTAGCACAGGGGCGCTGGCCAGCACCTCACTCAAGGCCTGAAATGTCTGCTCACATTCTAGTGTCCAAGACATCACCTAGGGCAGTTTCTTTTTGGTTATATCAGTCAGAGGTTTGGCCAGGCTACTATGGTTACATACAAACTTCCTATAGTAGCCAGCGGTCCCCAAGAAAGACATAACCTGCTTTTTGGTTTGGGGGGTCGGCCAGGCCAGGATAGCCTCAACCTTCCCTGTCTCGGGTTTCAGGGTGCCTCCTGTTACCTGGTGTCCCAAGTACTGCACTTCAGTCATGCCAATCTGACACTTACTGGGTTTGACAGTCAGATTCGCAGCTGTCAGTTGGTCCAGGACCTGTGACAGGTGCACCAGGTGTTCTTCCCAGACAGGGCCAATCACTTCAAGGCTTCTCGAGCCAGTCGTTTCACAAGGTTCCACCTCTCCTCATAGGTCATCCATGACCCCCAGAGAGGTGGCTGGCGCGTTCTCAACCCCAACTAGCATTGCCATACATGCAGACAAGCCACATGGGGTGGTGAAGGCTACCTCGTCCAGAGCCTTCCGTGTTAGGGGGGTTGGTCCTTGTCCCCTGCTCAGATCAATGATGGTGAGACAGCGGGCACCTACCAGCTGCTCCGACACCTTATGGTTCATGGGCATGGGGAAGGCCACAACAACAGGGCTGGTGTTCAGCCCTTCAAGGGCTCCCAGAAGCCTGGTCATCATATGCCTTTTGGGGGCCAGGACTACCAGTGGCGCCCAGACTGTCCGAGGTCTCTGAATGACCCCTAACTGCATAATTTCCTCAGTCTCCTTTGCCCCGCCTGTCTGCGCCTCCTGCAAGACAAGGTGGGCTGCAAGGCTGAGGGGAGGATACACCTGGCCGCCCACCTTGTGGATGTCATGGGGTGCCCTCCCAGGGTTTCCCATGACCCAGACACGGCATGCTGTAAGCACTGCCAGCATCATGGGTCCCTGGAGGAGGAAAGGTGAGTGGGACTGAAGGCCTAAGCCCACTCCCTGAGTGTCAGCTATCACTTCTAGCAGGGCACCTAACTCTTTCCATTCAAGTATACCGTCTCTGCCAATGACAGGCGCTGTGCTGGGACATTGTGTGAACCTCAAGCTAGGCCACAAATCATTGTGTTTCACTCCAGCCCTGACCTTCCTGGTTTCACCTGGACCTTCACAGACCATATCAGGTGACACCTTCAACACATTCCCCTTAGGTTAACTGAACACAGTGAGCAACTGTTTAACCATTTCAGTCTCCAGGCCTCCTGCCTGTAGACCAGTCAAACCTATCTGCGCACTGTCCCTGTCCCGCTTTTGTTTACTTTTCTCAGCAGGGGAGCTAACAGCTGGCCTGCTGAACACTGCAAAGCCTTTGTCTCTCAGCAGTGCTGGCTGAAGCATGGGACTACAAGTACCAACCAGCCGTCCTGTGACACACAAGGACAACTGCTGGGGTGTAGTCAGGGCAGAATCCTCTGGGTCAGAGTCAGGAATGGGGCCACCTGGGCCACTCCTGGGCTCTGCGGCAGAGACTCTATCTTCTCCACCCTCCCAGCATTGTGGATGACCTCCAACAAAGACAAAACATCATTATTATTATTATTATTATACAGGATTTATATAGCGCCGACAGTTTACGCATCGCTTTACAACATTAGGGCAGACAATACAAGTACAATACAATTCAATACAGGAGGAATCAGAGGGCCCTGCTCGTTAGAGCTTACAATCTAGGATGGAGGGTCAAGTTATACAAAAGGGTAATAGCTGTGGGGGATGAGCTAATGGAGAAAATAGTGCAGTTATTAGATGGAGGCAGGATAGGCTTCTCTGAAGAGGAAGGTTTTCAGGGATCGCCTAAAAGTGGATAAATTTGGAGACAGTCTGACAGATTGGGGTAGGGAATTCCAGAGGATGGGCGAGGCTCGGGAGAAGTCCCGAAGGCGGATATGGGAGGAGGTGATGAGGGAGCTAGAGAGCAGGAGGTCTTGGGAGGAACGGAGATGGCGATTAGGTTGGTATTTTGAGACTAGGTTAGTGATGTAGCTGGGGGCAGAGTTGTGGATGGCTTTGTAACTTATTGTTAGTATTTTGAATTTAATTCGTTGGGCGAGTGGCAGCCAATGGAGGGATTGGCAGAGAGGGGTAGCAGACACTGAGCGGTTTGTAAGGTGGATAAGTCTGGCAGCAGCATTCATGATGGACTGCAGGGGGGATAGTCTGTTTAAAGGTAAGCCAATGAGGAGTGAGTTGCAGTAGTCAAGGCGAGAGATAACCAGGGAGTGAATCAGGAGCTTTGTGGTTTCATTGGTTAGAAAGGGACGTAGTTTAGAGATGTTGCGGAGGTTGAGGCGGCAAGCTTTGGAAAGTGATTGGATGTGGGGCTGAAAGGAGAGTTCAGAGTCCAGGATAACACCTAGCACCCTGACGTGTGGGGACGGGTGGATGGTTGTGCCATTGCTCTTGACAGAGAAGTCAAGGGAAGAGGCACATTCTTAACATTAACTACACATGCATTTGATATCGGCACATGCAAGGGAGCCTCCTCTCCTTCTGTAGGTAAAGACCCCTGTACCTCTACTCCACCCCCCCCCCCCTCTGTCCATCCACAGGTTGCCTAGATATTACCCCAACATCTGTAAACAGTAACTTGGTAGGTCCAGAGAGTTCCGTGGGAGCATCCTGGGTGCTTTTAGCAGGGGCATAGTAAGAAAAAAGGGTACCTAAATCAGCACCCAACAACACAGCAGTGGAGATCTCCCACTTCTCTCATCCCACTTCCGGCACCCCAATCAATGAAAACATAGGTACGGGGTACTCGTGAGTGGGTCCCCCCGACTCCAGTGAGGGTAAAAAACTTTCCAGGTATGATGTCCTTTCTCTCTATCACCTCTGGTCTGACCAAAGTGACTTCAGCTCATGTGTCCCGGAAACTAGTAACGATCCGGTGGCCCACGGTCACTGGCTGCAAGTTGGCGGTGGTTACCCGAGTTTTCCTGCGGACGAACAGCACGGAAGAAGGGTTGCTGGTTGGATGGCCAGGTGATGTCATCTTCTTCTGCTCAGTGCACTGCATCCTGAGATGTCTGGCTTCCCCAGAGTTGCAGAATCTGCGGTTGTCAGTCAGGCAGGCCTTGGCACCAAGAGCTGCTGGTTCCGGCCGCTGAGGAACTTGGTTGGCAGGCAGAGAAGGGGTTGCCGTGTGTGATTTCCCTCCTTTCCAGCCATTTGGAAGAGTCTTGCGATGATCAGATACCCGAGAGTGGATATATGTATATGCCAGTTCTGCTGCTGCTTTGGCAGAGGTTGGCTTTTGCTCCACCTGAAACACTTCCGGTACACTTCCAGGGTAAGCTGAAACTTTTGGATGATCGCAGCCTTTAGGGCCTCATAATCATCGCCCTGCTCTTCTGACAGTTCGACATAAGCATCCAGGGCCTTGCCTCTTAGCCCTGGCGTCAGGTACCGGGCCCATTGTGCTGGGGACAGATGGTACTGACAGCAAATTTTTTCAAACGAGAGTAGATACACGTCAATGTCACTGTCCTTTTCCATAACTGGAAATTTGGCTGCCAGGGTCACTGGCAGAGGCATCCCCGTGCTTAGGGATCTGAGGTCCTTAGCCTGTCTTTGCTGCTGGAGCCTAGCCATCTCCAGTTCGTGTCGACGATCAGCCTCCCTCTCAGCCTGGCATTCCGCAGCCTCTCTCTCAGCCCTGCGTTCCGCAGCCTCTCTCTTAGCCCTGCGTTCCGCAGCCTCTCTCTCAGCCCTGCGTTCCGTAGCCTCTCTCTCAGCCTGGCGTTCAGCAGCCTCTCTCTCGGCCACATCCTGGCGCTCGAGAAACTGCAGGTACACCACAGGATCCGTCTCCCTGAGGTGTTGTAGCGTTTCTTGCATTTGAGGAGATTCTATGCTGGTTTTCAGGCAATCTGATGCTGGCCTGCTATTGCGGTGGCTTAGAGGTAACAATCCATGGTATTCCAGTGTCAGTCTCTGCTTGCACATCTGGTGAGGCCGCCTCTAAACCACTGGGCTCTAGAGTAGCGGAAACTCTTTCTGGTCCAGTTTCCCCCAGGTTCTGATCTGTACAGATATCAAACTCCTGTAGGGCATGTATCAAGCCTTCACGATTTTTGCCACCGACGTCAATTCCTCTTTCTGTGCACTCAGCAGTCAGTTCATTTTGGCTCATCTTTTTATATGCTGATAACCCAGACATGTTGCAAGCAGAAAAGATAGAACAGAAAGCCGAGATAGGAAGAAGGGGTAGGAAGGAGCTGTTGCTGTATGTCTCTCTTTAAAAAAGAAAATAAAAAAATATGCACCAGCTTGTCTCTAAGGACTGTTTTCACACAGTTTACAATCCCTCATTGCAGAGCTAATTCCTAACTAGGAATGAGCCCGATGTTGGAGTCGAATGTAAGTTCAACTCCAACATTGGATGTTCGCCTGTTTGACTAAAAGAGACCACTTTTGGATGTTCACGGCAAATTCAAATTGCTATAATTAATTGTTGGTCCCGGCAATACACATAAAAGTCATTGAAAAAAACGGCATGAGAATTCCCCCACAGTCCATTACCAGGCCCTTTGGGTCTGGTATGAATATTAAGGGGAACCCCGTACCAAAATTTTTTTTAAAAATGGCGTGGGGATCCCCCTCAAAATCCATACCAGACCATTCCGTTTTGGTATGGATTTTAAGGGGAACCCCGTGCCAAAATTTTTTAAAAATGGCGTAGGGTGCCCCCAAAAATCAATACCAGACCCTTATCCGAGCACGCAACCTGGCAAGAGGGGGGACGAGAGAGCACCCCCTTGAACCGTACCAGGCCACATGCCCTCAACAGGTAGCGGCCCTCCCAAAGCACCCTGTCCCCATATTGATGGGAACAAGGGCCTCATCCCCACAACCCTTGCCTAGTGGTTGTGGGGGTCTGCGGGCAGGGGGGCTTATAGGAATCTGGAAGCCCCCTTTAACAAGGGGACCCCCAGATCCTGGCCTCCCCCCCTGTGTAAAATGGTAACGGGTACAAATGTACCCTTACCATTTCAGAAGAAGAAGATGAATGGACTTTGTGGAACACTTTTATTTTTTTATTTTTTAATACAGGACTTGTCCCAAGGCATGTATTGTCATTTTTTCCATGTTCACACTTTTTTTGTGAAATGGTAGGGGTACATTTGTACCCCGTTACCATTTCACACAGGGGGGGTGTCAGACTTTTACTTACCAGACTGATGAGTTCGCTTGGCAGACTCCCTTATTTATCCGACTCACGCCCCCTGGTAGAGCAGACAGGAGGCACGAGAGTGCGGAATGGTATGAGAGCCTGCTGAAGAGATCCAGGTACAGGATAAAAGATGATCTTCAGACAACAGGTCAGTAGTCCATAACACTGGTAACAGGTGCTGAGCAGGAGCACGACAGGCAGATCGGGACACAAGCAGGGTTCGGCAACAGACTGGCAGCAAGGTACAATAGGAGCAGGCAGAAGCAGAGTCAAACAGGCCAAGGTCAGGTACAGGCAGCAAACAGGAGAATCCAAGGGCAATCCGGGTCGTCAGGAGATCAGGTAAACAGGAAGACAAGACAGGAAACAGGAACTATGGCACAGGAAGCTGATGATCAGGCAGCACTGAACAGAGTGCCTGACAAACCTAAATAGGCCGGCTTGGTGCCAAGCGGCGCCCACGTGCACGCCGACGCTCACAGGCGCGCCCCAAGGCGGCCAATACCATGACCAGCAAGGTGAGCTCTCTGACAGTGCCCCCTCCCTAAGGGCAGCCTCCGGATGCCCAGCCGGGCCAACTTGGAGGCATGAACATTTCTGAAAGTCTGTAAAAGTTCCAGGGCATGTAAATTGTTTTCTGGTTCCCAGGAATTGTCCCCCGGACCATACCCCTTCCATTTAATAAGATACTGAATTCCATTCCTCCTTTTCCTACATTTAAGGATTGCCTCTACCTCAAATTCCTCTTCGTTGTCAATTATGACAGGTTTGGGTGGACCGACAGTGCGACCAGCAAAAGGATTAAAGGTAGCAGGTTTCAGCAGCGTCACATGGAAGACCAGGTGTACTTTTAGAGAGTCTGGCAAATCAAGTTCATAGGTCACATCATTTATTTTCCTCTTCACTGGGAACGGACCCATAAACTTAGGGCCTAATTTCCTAGAGGGACAAGACATTTTCAGGTTAGTTGTTGACAACCACACTTGGTTGCCGGGCTCCAAGATCAATGCTCCACGCCTCTTCTTATCAAACATTTTTTTATTGTAATCCTGGGATATGGCCATAGTCTCTTGTAAGATCTTGTTGTTGGTGGAAAAGAAATTCATAGTCTCTGAGACAGCCGGAACGGAGCATTCAGGTACTGAGATTGGTAGAAAAGATGGATGGAACCCGTAATTAGCGAAAAATGGTGTTTGATTGATTGCAGAGTGCAAGGAGTTGTTATAGGAGAATTCTGCAACGGGTAATAAGGAAACCCAGTCATCCTGAGAGAAGGCAGAGAAGCATCTGAGGTATTGCTCCAAGGTCTGGTTGGTTCTCTCAGTTTGCCCGTTCGTCTGGGGATGATAGGCGGATGAAAAGGCCAATTCAATTTTGAGGGAACCACAGAACCTTGACCACAGAACCTTGAAGTGAATTGAACACCCCGATCGGAAACAATGCTTGCTGGGACTCCATGTAGCCTAACCAGTTCTTTGACAAAAATCTTTGCCATATCCATAGCTGAAGGTGTACCCTTCATGGGGAGGAAATGTGCCATCTTCGACAGCCTGTCTACCACAACAAAAATAGTAGAGAAACCCTCGGAGGGGGGCAATTCCACGATGAAGTCTATTGATATCATCTTCCATTGCCTCTCTGGAACAGGTAAGGGTTTTAATAATCCCCAGGACTTTGTCCTGGTGTTCTTACTCCGAGCACAAGTGTTGCATGAATCCACAAAATTTTTACAGTCACAGGCTAATTGAGGCCACCAGAAGGTGCGCTGTACCAGCTCAGTGGTTTTCAGGACACCGAAATGTCCGGCCAACTTATGATCATGACATAGTTCCATCACAGTTACCCTTAGCTTCTCGGGAACCACGATCTTGTCTCTTCGCCAAAACAGGCCCTCTCTCCAATCGGTTTCAGGGTACGGAAGCATTCTCACTGAGGCCTGTCTTATCCGGGAAACAAGGTCCCCTTGGAGGAGCAGGAAGTTCCCCGAAGGAAGAATCGTATCGGGAGATACGGTCTTCTCTGAATCGTAAAACATGCGGGAAAGAGCATCTGACTTTATATTCTTGGAACCGGGCCTGTAAGTTATGTAAAACTGGTCTCAACCTTTTGGCTGTTCTCAGGTATTCCAGATTCTTGTGGTCGGTGTAGACCAGAATAGGATGTGCAGCACCCTCCAATAGCTAACGCCATTCCTCCAGAGCTGCCTTGATGGCCAGAAGTTCTTGATCCCCCACATCATAATTTCTTTCCGAATTTGAAAGTTTGCGTGAAAAGAACGCTACTGGATAGAGGAGGGCCTTGGCGCCCTGTCGTTAAGAGAGCACCACTCCCACTGCGATCTCCGAAGCGTCGACCTCCAAGACAAATGGTAGGACAGGGTTAGGGTGTTTCAAAATGGTGGCTGAAGTAAATAGCTTTTTGAGTCTTTCGAAAGCCAACTGGGCTTTGTCAGTCCAAGAGAATCAGGTTCCCTGTTTGGTCAATTCGGTGATTGGAGCGATGATTGCAGAAAAACCTTTAATAAACTTCCGGTAAAAATTGGCAAAGCCAATAAAGCATTGTACCCCTTTTTTATCTATCGGAGCGGGCCAATCCAGAATAGCAGACACCTTTTGGGGGTCCATCTTGATACCCTCCACTGAGATGACTAGGCCCAAGAACTGAATACATTGACGTTCAAACTTGCATTTCTCGAGTTTTGCATAGAGGCCGTGTTGCCTAAGCCGGGTTAGGACATTGCAGACATGTCTACGGTGATCGGTTAGTGAAGAGGAGAAGATCAAGATGTCGTCAAGGTATACTATTACATACAGATCCAGGTTATCAAGGAAAATATCGTTGATGAAATGTTGGAAGGTTGCGGGAGCATTGCATAATCCAAATGGCATGACAAGGTACTCGAAGTGCCCGAATCGAGTACGGAAGGCCGTCTTCCATTCGTCCCCTTTTCTGGTACGGATCAAGTTATAAGCTCTGCGGAGATCTAGTTTCGTGAATATGACTGCGGTTCCTAATCTTTGAAAAAGTTCAGGTACTAAAGGCAAGGGATAACGATTCTTAATGGTGATCTTATTCAACTCCCGGTAATCGATGCAGGGACGTAACGAGTGGTCCTTCTTCTCGACAAAGAAGATGCCGGCACCGGCTGGGGAGGTAGAAGGACGAATGAACCCTTTTTCCAAGTTTTCATCTATGTAAGTCTTTAATGTGTCTAACTCCTGCTCAGTTAACGGTAAGATTCTCCCAAATGGAACTTCAGTACCAGGTAACAGTTCTATAGGACAGTCATACGGCCTATGAGGGGCAAGGTTTCTGCTCCTTTTTTACTAAATACATCCAGGAAGTCCAGATAAGCTCCAGGGACGGACTGACGTAGTTCAGCATCTGAGTCCAAGCACAGGAGTTGGGAGGTCATGTCAGAAGATTGCTGTAAACAATGCTGTTGGCAATACTCAGAGAGAAATTTGACTTCTCCTGTGGCCCAGTTGATACTGGAATTGTGGGCCTGCAGCCAGGGCATCCCTAGGATAATAGGGAAGAGAGGAGAAGAGATGGCGTCCAGACGCAGAAGCTCCTGATGGTGGGTACCCATGGTGGCCAGCAAGGGGACGGTCTCTTGAGTGACCGGGCCGGAACTAAGGATGGATCCATCCGCTAGATGGACAGCAAGCCCCTGAGCCTTAGGTTGAAGTGGAATACGATGGTTGGCAGCAAAGGTCAAATCAATGAAACAGCTGCATGCGCCGGAATCAATAATTACTGACACTGGAATACTCCCTCCTGGATGCTGCAGAGTGAAGGAAAGAGCGAGATGAGAACCAAGTTTAGGTAACACAGATGCACACATTGAAGAGGCAGAACGACACTTACGCATCTTGTTGGGGCAGGCTCTCACGTAGTGCCCGGATTCACCGCAGTGTAGGCACAGGTTGTGGGTTCATCTGCGCATCTTTTCATCTGGAGTAAGCGTAGGCCGGAGAAGACCGAGTTGCATGGGTTCAGGGGGTTCTGGAGTCGAGACAGATGAAGCCGGAGGAAACTGACTGACCGGACTGGGAACCTTGGGTAACATCCAGGTGGGACGAAGGTGGCTGGTAGACCTTTCTGACCGACGCTCTCTTAGGCGACGGTCAATCTGGATGGAGAGATCGATGAGGTCTTTCAGAGACTGAGGTACCCCCACTCAAGCCAACTCGTCCTTGAGTGGGTCAGACAGCCCCATTCTGAACTGATGACGCAGGGCAGCGTCGTTCCAGTCCGTATCGGTGCTCCAACGTCTGAAGTCGACTGCATAATCTTCGGCCACTCTGCGACCCTGTTGCAGAGAGTGCAGTGCAGCTTTAGCAGTCGCTGTCAGTTGGGGATCTTCATATAATTGGGACATGGCCCTGAAGAAATCGTCTAGGCTATCTAGGGAGATAGATTTTTGCTCCAGAAGGCGGTGAGGCCAGGTTTGTGGCTCACCTGTCAGCAGGGAAATAACAAAGCCTACTTTGGTTGCTTCCAGTGAAAATGTGTGGGGTTGCAGAGCAAAGTAGAGTTTGCAGGAATTGCGTAAGGCACGATACTTGCTGCGTTTACCGACAAACTTCTCGGGAGTGGGCTCTGGAGGAAGCATTACTACGGAGGGTGCAGATTGGAATCCAGCAGAAGATGCCCCCTGGGGGTTGGAAGAGGAAGATAAGGCTTGGACTTGTTCCTCCAATCTTGAGTAACCTTCCTGACGGCTTTTCACGGCCTGGGTAAGTCCTGCCAGGTGTCTACATAGTTCATCCATGGGGGAGGCCCCCTGCCCGGACTCAGTCATGGCTGCCTGATACTGTCAGACTTTTACTTACCAGACTCATGAGTCCGCTTGGGCAGAGGGTAGACTCCCTACTTATCCGACTCACGGCCCCTGGTAGAGCAGACAGGAGGCACGAGAGTGCGGAATGGTATGAGAGCCTGCTGAAGAGATTCAGGTACAGGATGAGAGATGATCTTCAGGCAACAGGTCAGTAGTCCGTAACACTGGTAACAGGTGCTGAGCAGGAGCACGACAGGCAGATCGGGACACAAGCAGGGTAGGCAACAGACTGGCAGCAAGGTACAATAGGAGCAGGCAGAAGCGGAATCAAACAGGCCAAGGTCAGGTACAGGCAGCAAACAGGAGAATCCAAGGGCAATCCGGGTCGTCAGGAGATCAGGTAAACAGGAAGACAAGACAGGAAACAGGAACTATGGCACAGGAAGCTGATGATCAGGCAGCACTGAACAGAGTGCCTGACAAACCTAAATAGGCCGGCTTGGCGCCAAACAGCGCCCACGTGCACGCCGACGCTCACAGGCGCGCCCCAAGGCGGCCAATACCATGACCATCAAGGTGAGCTCTCTGACAGGGGGAGGCCGGAATCTGGGGGTCCCCTTGTTAAAGGGGGCTTCCAGATTCCGATAAGCCCCCCGCCCGCAGACCCCCACAACCACCGGGCAAGGGTTGTGGGGATGAGGCCCTTGTCCCCATCAACATGGGGACAAGGTGCTTTGGGGGGGCCGCTACCCTCCCCATGTTGAGGGTATGTGGCCTGGTATGGTTCAGGAAGGGGGGCGCTCTCTCGTCCCCCCTCTTTCCTGCCAGGTTGCGTGCTCGGATAAGGGTCTGGTATTTTTGGGGGGACCCCCACGCCATTTTTAAAAAAAATTTGGCGTGGGGTTCCTCTTAAAATCAGGTCTGGTATGGATTTTGAGGGGGACCCCCAGGCCATTTTTTTTTAATTTTGGCGCGGGTTTTCCCTTAATATCCATACCAGACCTGAAGGGCCTGGTATGGAATTTGGGGGGACCCACACACAATTTTTTTATTTTGGTTTGGGGTTCCCCTTTAATATTCATACCAGACCCAAAGGGCCTGGTAATGGACTGTGGGGGAATCCCATGCCATTTTTTTCAATGACTTTTATGTGTATTGCCGGGACCGACAATTCATTATAGCCGCGAGTACTTTATTTTTATTTTTTTTCTTCCACATCAGTGAACACTTTTGAGAGACTTATTTCAACTTGCTGTTCAAACTATGTCCCTTCTCAATTTCACATCATTGTGGCATCTATAAAAAGGAAGAGTTTATTTATTTATGTTTATACAAAAACTACAAAATTTTTCCCGTTCTACCCCTCCCACCCACTTTCCCCCCTTTCCAACCTCCGCCCACCCCCCACCCCCTTTCTCACCATTACAATTATTTCTTTCTTTCCCTTTATTTTCCTGTCTTAAGACCCTGTACCTTCCGACATCTTCTGCCAATAATTATCCGAGGTTTTATATTTTGCCCACCCACCCCATATAGTATTGTATTTATCTAATTGCCCTTTGTCCTTACTGCCTAGGAGTTCCATTTTACTATAGTAATCCACTTGTTTAAACCATTCTCTTAAATCTGGTCTTTCACTATTTAACCAATTTTTTGGAATCAATCCCTTTGCGGCATTTAATAGTTTTGGCACTACTGTTTTCATGTATAACTTTTTGGGGGTGTTGGAGTCATGAAATAGGCAGGTCAGTATGTTATTATTTATCCTCTCACCCGTTATTTCTTTTATACAAGCTGATTATTTCCTGCCAGAATACTCTTATTTTCGGGCAGTCCCACCATATGTGTACCATTGTGGCTTTTTGTCCACAATTTCTCCAGCACCATGGTGATCCATCTTGGTTAATTTTATGGATTCTCTCCGGGGTCATGTACCACCTGACCAGGAATTTATAGTTCATCTTGATGGTTTTCATGTCCCATGCTTGATTGTCTCCTGCTTCAATCATTCTGCTGACTTGTTGATAATCTAAGCTTATTTCCAAATCTTTTTCCCACTTTACTATAAAGACCTGTTTTGTCCTTCGAGATCTGTCAAAAATTCATAGACTTTCGAGGTGCCTCTTTTCAATGGCGTTGGTGTTGTGCAAAGCTTTTCTAACCGATTTAATCCTTCTCCATATCTAAACAGGTGGGGTGATGTGATAACTAAGTGATTTAATTGAAAAAATTCCCACTCACGCAGTATCTCCAATTCTTGTGCAGATTTCATCTTCCCTTTTGTAATAATATCTTTGATTTGTGGATTCTTTATTCCAAGTCTACAGAATGTGTCTTCCCCAGGTATAAAAAAAATTGTTTCCGTGAGGGCAATTAGTGGTGAATTATATACCCACTTTTCTTTCCGGTGTAGTGCATCCCAAATTCTAAATACATTTTTGGTCAATTTGTGGGAATCAGAATCTAGTGCTCTAAATTTATTTGAAATCCAGATATTTTTGTGAAGCGTGGTTTTACTTAAAGTGTTTTCCATCTCAACCCATTTTTTTTCCTTATTTTCTTTTGTCCATTCAATCATACGTGCTATAATTACCGCTTTGTAATACCTATGAATGTCCGGTGCTGTCTATCCCCCGTGTTGTCTTTTCCTAGAAATTAGTGCAAATTTTATTCTCGGTTTTTTATTTTGCCAGATGTATTTTGTCAATATATTTTGTATAATTTTGAAAAAGCTCTGTGGAATCCCTATTGGTAACATCTGGAATTTGTACATTATTTTTGGTAATATTGCCATTTTAAGCGTATTGACTCTTCCAGCCCATGATATTGATTGTGTACTTATCTTCTTGACTTCTACTTTGATCTCATTTAATAATGGAATGTAGTTTGCGGAGTAAATTTTCTGGAATGATGGTGTTAGTTTAATTCCCAGGTAGGTTAGTTCCCCTTTCACCCACGTAAATGGGAATTCTTTTTGAAGGGCCAGGACATCATTTCTCCCCAATCCGATGCTCAATATTTCTGTTTTTATGGGGTTTATTTTGAAGTTTGAAAGTTCTCCATATTCAGTCACTTCCTTCAGAATGTTTGGCAGGGTCATTCTAGGGTTAGTCATGTACATTAAAATGTCATCAGCATAGGCCGCGACTTTATGTTCTTTTTCCCCCACTCTCGCTCCCTCTATCCCCTGGTTATTTCGCAGAGTCGCTAGAAAAGGTTCCAGTGACAGGACATATAGAAGGGGTGAGAGCGGACATCCTTGCCGCGTTCTATTAAACATTTCGAATACTGGCGACATTTTCCCGTTTTTCCCTTACTCTTGCCATAGGCCCGTTGTAGAGATTTTTAACCCACGTCATTATTTTAGGCCCCATTCGTAGATGTTGTAACGTGATCATCATAAATCCCCAGTCTACCTTGTCAAATGCTTTTTCTGCATCAATTGATATGAGCAGATCTGGGGAGATATTAATACTCTTCTTTTGCAGCATCAAGATTGTTTTTATGCTATTGTCTCTTCCTTCTCTCCCAGGAACAAAACCAGTCTGGTCTGGATTTATCCATAGAGGCATGAGTTTTTTTTATTCTAGTAGCTAATATTTTAGCATAAAGCTTAGCATCCGTGTTCAATAAGGCAATGGGCCTATAGCTTGAGCAGTTGGTTTTATCTTTTCCTTCTTTGGGTATTATAGTAATATGTGCCAAGAGTGACTCTTTTCTGATATCATCTTCTTCTCCTATTTTATTCAGATATTCACAAAGCCTTGGGATCAGATGATCTTGAAATTTTTTATAGTATTTAATCGTGAACCCGTCTGGCCCGGGACTTTTGCCAGTAGGGGTTTCCTTTAGGACCAATTTGATCTCATCCTGCGTTATCTCATTTTTTAGGTCTTTTAATATCTCGGGTTCAATTTTCGGTAAGTTGGCCTTTTCTAAGTAAATTTGGATCTTCTTCCTTCTTTTTTCTGCTTGTTGATTTGTTTCTTGCTTTTTTATTGCATAGAGTGAACCATAATATTGTGCAAAGGCTTGTGCAATATCCATAGTCTTGTTTTTTATTTCTCCTTTTTCGTTTTTTATCTTCTCTATGTAGTTTAAGGTCTTCTTTTTTCTTAGGATATTCACAAGGTATTTACGTGCTTTATTGCCCTTCGTGAATCTCTCAAGTGATATCCTGTTGAATTCCTTTCTGTCTTCCTGTTCCATCAGATCTTTTAATTGTACTTTTTTTTGGGTCAGGGACCGGTATATTTCCCTGTTGGCTTGCTTTTTGTGTCTTATTTCAAAAGTATGAATTTCGTTTAAGAGTCTACCCATGTTTTTTCTTCTCTCCTTCTTTTTTCCCGCTCCTATTGAAATTATTTTTCCTCTAATAACGGATTTGTGCGCCTCCCATATGGTTGCTCTTGACAATTCAGGGATGTCGTTTTCCCGGAAGTATTTTTCAATCTCGTCTTTTATAATTTTTTCAGTTTCGCCGTCTTTTAGTAACTCTTCATTAATTCTCCATGTACCTCTTCCCATGGACTCTCCCTGAAGATTTATCCTCAGAGAGACTGGGGAATGGTCTGAGAGTGCTGATATTTCGGTTGCTGCCTCCAGTACCTCTTCCAGTAATCTGTACTCCACCATGATGTAATCCAGTCTAGAATATGTTCCATGTACTGTTGAGAAATATGTATAATCCTTCTTACTTGGATATTGTACTCACCAAGCATCTACTAATTGATGTTCATATAGTTTCTTTTTTGACCATCCTTAGTTGTTTTTTTTCTCTGTCAGGTACTATAGACGTAGTATCTAATTTATGGTCCCTGGGAAAATTAAAGTCACCAGCTACTATTAGGTTACCATGTTTGAATTTAAGTAGGTCTGTCAACTTGTCCGCTAAATATTTTTTCATGTTTATGTTGGGGCAATATATATTTGCTAATGTGTACCTCGTTCCCTGTATTGTCCAAATAAGGAAGAGAAAACTACCTTCTGGGTCAGCTTTTATCTTTTCAATAGCAAAGCCGATGTTTTTTCCAAAACCAATTGCGACTCCTTTTGATCTTCTAATTGGTGAGTCCCCGTAGTACCACGTCGGGATTTTATTTGAATATATTTTAATTTTTGAATCCTGCATGATATGCGTCTCCTGCAGAAAAATTATTCCGGCCTTAATACGTTCTAGTTCTCGTACTATTACCCGTCTCTTTTCGGGTGAGTTTAGCCCTCGGACATTGAATTTCAGTATTTTAACTTTGTATCTTCCATCTTTATCTCTATGGCACCCATGTGTCCCCCCCAACGGTGGGTCCCCCCTCCCCGTCCCCGGAGGGATCCCAAGAGAGGGCCCCCCCCGGGGTGACATTCGGGTGAGCTCCAGTATTTAAGAAAGCAGTCGGGTCACTAAGTTTTCCTGGTGAGACAATACTAGACCCTCCCACGCCCTCCCTCCTACCCAATTTCCTAGCCCCTTTCCTTTTAGCCACCCCCCCTCCACCCCTCCCCCTGTCCCTAAGCCCTTGTACATTTGACCTTTTGGTCATGAGTAGGTACCATATACTTTAAGGGGTTACTTATCTCTACTCCTTTACCTGAGGTGGAAATCTGCTTGGCACCTCAAACTACCCTCTCTTATACAGTTAGAGTAGTAGCTTCAGAGAACGTCCTTGCCTCCTGGCCCCCTCTCTAGCCCCCCCCGCCAATGCCTCCCCCTCCCTTTCTTCTCTTGATTAACCTTAATTACCTGATCCCCCCGCCGCCATCCCCCTTTCCCTTTCCCCACCGGTCTTGAGAGAGGTCTTGAAAGATCTGAATTTCCTTCCCTTGGTGGTTTCCCCTTTAAGTTTTTCCAGATTTGACTCTTTTCTTCTAAACTTTTGAATTGGACAATTATGTCTCTAGGGGTCTCACTCGGCAGACCTGATGGCCTTCTTGTTCTATGAACTCTTTCAATCTTTAATTCGTTCGTTGCTTCGTTAATGCTGGTTGGGTTAAAAACCCGCCCAATTGCTTCTTTTAGGTTTTCTGTTTGGGAAGATTCCGGGAGTCCCCGAATTCTTAAATTCTTCCTCCTTTCTTTATTTTCCTGGTCTTCAAATCTATACGCCTGTTCCTGTTGTTCTTGTTTTAATATTTTAATTTCTCCTTTTAACTCTTTTATTCTTCTTGTGTGCGTATCTGTTTTTTTTTTCCACTTCCTCTACTCTGGCGAGCATGTGTCCCATATCTTTATGGAGTTTTGTCATTTCTGATTTTAATGAGTTTTCCAGGGCAGCAAACATTCTTTCCATATCTGTCATTGTTGGTAGTTGGACCGTTTTCTGATCACCCATTGTTCTAGGGAAGGATTCTGTTTCTTTTTCTTGCTCTACTCTATTGTCTAATATTGTACTATTATCCATAGATGTTTTAATCTGACCCTTTTAATCTTTTTTTTCCTTAATTTCCTTAGTTTCCAACTGTCTACCTTTAGTGCTTTGTTGTCTTTCTGATGCCATAATTGCCCCTTCTTCCTCTCCTCCTTGGGTCACGTATCTGTTCATCGGTCCAGAGGTGGGACTTGTACTGGGGCGTGGGGATTTTGCCGCAACCCCTTCCACTTTTACCCCTCATTTACACGAGAAAAAAAAAAGAGAATGGCTGGGGTATGAGATTTAAGCAATTTCTCCTGCCTATTACACTCACTCAACCATTCCCATTAAAGTGCTGTTAGGGACCGCTTTAAATATATCAACCAGAGATATTAACAAAAATTCCAGTACAGTTATTTCTCCAAGCAGCAACTGTTATTTGTTTGTTTATAGGCGGTCTATATTAAGTTTATCATAGCCAATCTGACCATGGGTCTGTAGGTCTGTGGGAGGACAAACACATATGGAACAATAACCCTTTTGCCCGACATATTATCTTCTTTGGCAGATTTATAGATGACATTATTGTCATCTGGGATGGCCCATCATCCTCAATAGAGAGTTTCGTTTCCCACTGTAATGCTAATGATCTCGGTCTATCATTTACATCTGAACATAACAAGGAGAGCCTTCCTTTTTTGGATCTAGAATTATTTCACGATCAGAACTCTATTTTTTCTCGCAATTATACAAAACCAACAGCGGGAAACTCTTATCTACATTATAATAGTTGTCATCACCCACAGTGGGTAAATAATATTCCTAAGGGACAATATTGTAGATTAAGACAAAACTGCACTAGGGATTCCGATTATATTACTCAGAGCATTCATCTTAAAAATAAATTTCTTGAAAAGGGGTTTCCTGAAAAATTGGTTGACCAAGCGCATGCCACTTATCTCTCCGGAAAAAAACCCAAAACTTCTAAACAGACTGATCATGGCACTGTTCGCTTCATCACCAGATATCATAATAAGCACAGAAGGATGGAATCCATACTCCAAAAACATTGGAACATCCTTAAACAGGATCCCTTTCTCAACAATGACCTTGTCGACAAACCAAAGGTCACCTACAGAAGGGCCCCAACACTAAAAAACAAACTAGCACCTAGCAGATTTAAAACTACCAAACCAGAGAGCACTCTTTGCCTCATTCCACTCACTGGCATGTATAGATGTAATAAAGCTTTATGTAAGACCTGCGCTTTTGTAAGACATGGCCAACGCAGTTTTCAACACAAGGATAAAACATACCAGTTGGAAGGTTTTTATAACTGTTCGACTGACTACGTTGTGTACTGTCTTACATGTCCTTGTAAATTATTGTACGTTGGACGCACCATTTGTCCTCTGCGACAACGATTCGGCAAACATCGCCATTTTATAGAAAAAGGCTGTGACGAACACAGCGTCCCCAGACATTTTCTTGAACACCACCACCAATCCACTGCCGACCTACAGGTACTGGTAATTGAGTCCATTCCACGCAAATTATCCAAGGCCGAGCGTCTCTCTAAACTATGTGAGCGTGAAACGTTTTGGATTTTTATTTTGGAAACTCTAGCACCCAATGGGTTAAATGAGGAATTAGAGGTTAACACCATTATATAGAATGTATTTATTGATCTATTTTATTCCTTTTTATTCATTCAATTCATTTTATTACACCACAGGAACAACCTAGCGTGTCCTGTCTGTGTTTTTTTTTTTGTTTTTGTTTTTATATTTCATGTTCCATGTATTATTATATTTTTTATTATCTATTTTTACCATACTATTACTGTAATACTATACATGTTGCACATAGCATACATGTACTATGAATCTATTTTTAACATAATCTTTGGCCCCTCCTCGTTCTCCATCTTTTATTCTTCTCCCTTTTTTCCTCGAATGTCACCCCGGGGTGACATTCGGGTGAGCTCCAGTATTTAAGAAAGCAGTCGGGTCACTAAGTTTTCCTGGTGAGACAATACTAGACCCTCCCACGCCCTCCCTCCTACCCAATTTCCTAGCCCCTTTCCTTTTAGCCACCCCCCCTCCACCCCTCCCCCTGTCCCTAAGCCCTTGTACATTTGACCTTTTGGTCATGAGTAGGTACCATATACTTTAAGGGGTTACTTATCTCTACTCCTTTACCTGAGGTGGAAATCTGCTTGGCACCTCAAACTACCCTCTCTTATACAGTTAGAGTAGTAGCTTCAGAGAACGTCCTTGCCTCCTGGCCCCCTCTCTAGCCCCCCCCGCCAATGCCTCCCCCTCCCTTTCTTCTCTTGATTAACCTTAATTACCTGATCCCCCCGCCGCCATCCCCCTTTCCCTTTCCCCACCGGTCTTGAGAGAGGTCTTGAAAGATCTGAATTTCCTTCCCTTGGTGGTTTCCCCTTTAAGTTTTTCCAGATTTGACTCTTTTCTTCTAAACTTTTGAATTGGACAATTATGTCTCTAGGGGTCTCACTCGGCAGACCTGATGGCCTTCTTGTTCTATGAACTCTTTCAATCTTTAATTGTCATTTCTGATTTTAATGAGTTTTCCAGGGCAGCAAACATTCTTTCCATATCTGTCATTGTTGGTAGTTGGACCGTTTTCTGATCACCCATTGTTCTAGGGAAGGATTCTGTTTCTTTTTCTTGCTCTACTCTATTGTCTAATATTGTACTATTATCCATAGATGTTTTAATCTGACCCTTTTAATCTTTTTTTTCCTTAATTTCCTTAGTTTCCAACTGTCTACCTTTAGTGCTTTGTTGTCTTTCTGATGCCATAATTGCCCCTTCTTCCTCTCCTCCTTGGGTCACGTATCTGTTCATCGGTCCAGAGGTGGGACTTGTACTGGGGCGTGGGGATTTTGCCGCAACCCCTTCCACTTTTACCCCTCATTTACACGAGAAAAAAAAAAGAGAATGGCTGGGGTATGAGATTTAAGCAATTTCTCCTGCCTATTACACTCACTCAACCATTCCCATTAAAGTGCTGTTAGGGACCGCTTTAAATATATCAACCAGAGATATTAACAAAAATTCCAGTACAGTTATTTCTCCAAGCAGCAACTGTTATTTGTTTGTTTATAGGCGGTCTATATTAAGTTTATCATAGCCAATCTGACCATGGGTCTGTGGGTCTGTGGGAGGACAAACACATATGGAACAATAACCCTTTTGCCCGACATATTATCTTCTTTGGCAGATTTATAGATGACATTATTGTCATCTGGGATGGCCCATCATCCTCAATAGAGAGTTTCGTTTCCCACTGTAATGCTAATGATCTCGGTCTATCATTTACATCTGAACATAACAAGGAGAGCCTTCCTTTTTTGGATCTAGAATTATTTCACGATCAGAACTCTATTTTTTCTCGCAATTATACAAAACCAACAGCGGGAAACTCTTATCTACATTATAATAGTTGTCATCACCCACAGTGGGTAAATAATATTCCTAAGGGACAATATTGTAGATTAAGACAAAACTGCACTAGGGATTCCGATTATATTACTCAGAGCATTCATCTTAAAAATAAATTTCTTGAAAAGGGGTTTCCTGAAAAATTGGTTGACCAAGCGCATGCCACTTATCTCTCCGGAAAAAAACCCAAAACTTCTAAACAGACTGATCATGGCACTGTTCGCTTCATCACCAGATATCATAATAAGCACAGAAGGATGGAATCCATACTCCAAAAACATTGGAACATCCTTAAACAGGATCCCTTTCTCAACAATGACCTTGTCGACAAACCAAAGGTCACCTACAGAAGGGCCCCAACACTAAAAAACAAACTAGCACCTAGCAGATTTAAAACTACCAAACCAGAGAGCACTCTTTGCCTCATTCCACTCACTGGCATGTATAGATGTAATAAAGCTTTATGTAAGACCTGCGCTTTTGTAAGACATGGCCAACGCAGTTTTCAACACAAGGATAAAACATACCAGTTGGAAGGTTTTTATAACTGTTCGACTGACTACGTTGTGTACTGTCTTACATGTCCTTGTAAATTATTGTACGTTGGACGCACCATTTGTCCTCTGCGACAACGATTCGGCAAACATCGCCATTTTATAGAAAAAGGCTGTGACGAACACAGCGTCCCCAGACATTTTCTTGAACACCACCACCAATCCACTGCCGACCTACAGGTACTGGTAATTGAGTCCATTCCACGCAAATTATCCAAGGCCGAGCGTCTCTCTAAACTATGTGAGCGTGAAACGTTTTGGATTTTTATTTTGGAAACTCTAGCACCCAATGGGTTAAATGAGGAATTAGAGGTTAACACCATTATATAGAATGTATTTATTGATCTATTTTATTCCTTTTTATTCATTCAATTCATTTTATTACACCACAGGAACAACCTAGCGTGTCCTGTCTGTGTTTTTTTTTTTGTTTTTGTTTTTATATTTCATGTTCCATGTATTATTATATTTTTTATTATCTATTTTTACCATACTATTACTGTAATACTATACATGTTGCACATAGCATACATGTACTATGAATCTATTTTTAACATAATCTTTGGCCCCTCCTCGTTCTCCATCTTTTATTCTTCTCCCTTTTTTCCT
Source organism: Lithobates clamitans (assembly GCA_037952925.1). Lineage (NCBI taxonomy): Eukaryota > Metazoa > Chordata > Amphibia > Anura > Ranidae > Lithobates > Lithobates clamitans. Next base: position 2,846,377 of record JBBGZY010000194.1, on the reverse strand, counting down.
CGAATCACTTTTAAAGCTTTTTATCATATTTGGTATCAGTTCATAAACCTATTGAGCCCCCCCCCCCCTTTTCCCTCCCCCTCATTCAGTCCATACTCCTATTAATATATATATTTTTCTCTATATATTTTTTTTCCATTTTTGTGTATTTTTTCCATTTTTCTGAATTTTTTATATATCTTGTGTATTTTTTGTAATGTTTTTGTAATGTTTTCCTATCATTACAGATAATTTATTGTCTCATATGATATATTGGCTTTGATTATATATATACATATATTTCTCCATATAACATGAATTACTGTACATAATTTCCCATGTTCATTACTTATGTTTTATTTATGTATTATTTTTCCTTTTTTTCTGTATTATTTTTGACAACAATTCATACAACTTATATTTATTCATTTATCTCCAATCCTCTCAATTTTATATTTTCATGTCTTCTGATAAACTCTATTAGCCTTATTAGTTTATTATTTTTATATACTATCACTTCCATATCAATTTGTAATCCATAGAGAATTTATTCCTATCATCGTCATTCAATCCCCCCAGATACGTCCCCCCCTTCTCTTGGATTGGTCCAGATCGGTACTTTGTCTCCCACATTGAGCTATTTAAGCTTCCTGGTTTGCTGTCCCATACACACTTGATAAAGGAGCGCGCATGCCCGTTACGAGCTTCGCGCATGCTCAGAAACGCGCAGTGGTCCCCAGTGAATCTGAACTACCCGAGTGACGTCATCACCCATGTGATCTGTTGGAATGCGGAAGTGATTCCTCCACTTCACCGCACACACACCCGGCGCTTCCGAGCGGAGGTCCGCGGCCATCCGCCCGGCACCCATCCAGCCCCACACTATTGGAGTTTTGATGATACCGGGTTCAGTTCTCTATGGAAGCTGTTATTCCTCAGCCATAATGTAAGTGCTTATATATGCTTTTAACACTTAAATAAATCACTGATACTTAAGAGGTGCTTTCTCTTTGAATTTTTTATGAGAACAGTGGTCAGGTGCCAGGAATCAACAATGTCTCTCTTTTTTTTTCCTTCCAAACCGATGTCTTGACCTCCAGCCACTATTTATCTGGTGGGGGGTGGTAGTCCGTCTCCCATTCAGAAATTGGCTCCAGGGCAGTAGTCAGGGAAAGAAAACAGCAATATCACCTTTCTCCCCCTCCAATTGTCACCTTAACAAATCATGATTGTTTTGAATGAGATAGAAAAAAAAAGAAAAGACTAAGCATATAATTGTAACAAGTTACTTATCTGAGGGGGGCTGTAGTCCGTTTCTTTATCAGATGCAGATGCAGGCTCTTCACGGGTTCTCCCAGATGTACCAAGGGGTCAGGTGTTTTAGCAGGGTGTATTCATTCCTTGTCCCGTGTTCAGCAATACAGATGTGGGATCAGGTGCGGGGGGAGTAACGGAACACTTCTCAGTGCTTCTCAGTGCATCCCCAGGCTGTCTCTCACTCTCCTAACTCCACATCTCCCTTTGTCCACCCAGTAGGCCCTACGATACGTTCTCCAATGTCTCCAAAGGAGAGCAGGGGGGTTTACGCCGGCAATCCTCTACACCGCGGCTAGGAGCCACTGCTGGATATCCTGTCACCGCCGCGATCTCCCGCACATCTCTCTATACATAGGAGGAATAAGAGGTACCAGTGGTTTCCCATATGACCTGACATAGGGGTGTCTGGACTTTAAATGTTACAAATTATCTGAGGAAACTAAATATCACCATATTATGGCTGTGCTATTATTATTTTGGAAGTTATGAAACATACTGAAATTTCATACTTATTCCACTTTTTAAGTTTTATGTGCATTCAGGTATTTATGACCGGTATCTGCAGGTTCTCTGAATTGAGAGGCTGACAGTTTTACGACAGGCCTGAACATCCTGCCAGGCCCACATGAGCTGTTTTTACTGACCTAACCTGGTTCTACTTTCTCTGTTGAGATAACTGTTCCTTTGAAATATAAAACTATGAATTCCTGAACACCATGGAGAGAGTGCAGATTGTTCTGTAATATTACGGTTAGCCATTCTGTCATGGCTGCCCTAAGGTTCTCACACAACATGGCCGCTAGCTACAGCTTTTCATATCCAGTACGTGATATTGTTATAACATCCTTCAGCGGAACGACCAGCGATGACCCACGGCTGATGGATGTGGGCGACCGTAGTGTAGATCTGCTGGGTGGGTGCCGCGTAGATGTTTGACGAACAACAGGCAGGCTTAGGCCCTCAGGGGCCGGGTTGGAATCATTCGATCACAGCGTGGTAGGCTGCAGCCTCTCTCCCCGCACAGGGTGATGTGCGCACAGCAAGGCCCGGGAAGAAGAGAGCGTGGCTCGGATCTTCGGACCCTTTTATAGTTCCTCCCAGGAGTCTCTTCGAGTTGTAGCAAGGATCTCTGGGATGTGTAGTCCAGATGTCATGTCACACAAAGGAAACGCCGGTCTGAAAGACTACTAATCCCACAATCCTTTCTGGTCGGGCTTACAGATGTGATGACAGTCACTGGCGCCCAGCACTAGAGGGATATGTCTATAGGTGAAGAATGATGGGGAATTGCCCCATATTATGACTGTAGTACACATTGCTACATCCTTCCCCCACTTGAAAGTGTTTGGTCCCCAAAGACAGAACACAATTTGTGAAATCACTTTACTGCATTTTAAGAAGTAAAAATTTGTTAAGTCACAAACCAGAAGCTGCAATAGTCAATAGTTGACCGAAAGAAGGATTCTCTAGCAGCAAACTATATAAATTTTCAGCTAAAGTCATATCAATTTCGTGACAGGCCAGAAATAGATTAGTGGCCCACCCAGTAGTGTCAGGAGGTGGATCAAGGTCATCCTCTATCAAAGGTTTGATAAAGGAGGCAAGTGCGTGAATAGAACGTTGAGCGGTAGGGATAAGTTCATCAGAATTTTCCCCAAAGGTGTCGTAAGTCTTGGGAGGGCAGATCTTCTGTCTCGACCTAGAATAGATGTTCTCCAATGGCTCTGACCCTTGCTCTGTTCCCCAGAAACTACATCCAGGTTCTGGTTCAAGCTCAGGTTCAGGCTTAGGTTCAGGTTCAAGCTCAGGCTCCTTCCGAATTTCAAGGACCCTCTCACCTTCTACTTCATTGTCATGGGGAGCTGGGATTTCTATCACCTCAGGTGACTGTAGATGGTCATTGGACTCTATCTTAATGCCCTTGATTCCTCCAGGAGTCTGACAAATGGCAGGGTGGTCTTCAGGGGGGGACCTATAACCAATTGATGGTTAGTTCTTCCTCTTCACTCTCCTCCTCTAGAGGCATGGGTTCACGACCCCGACAACTCGTAGGCCTTAGTGTAGAAGACTGGTAGGCCTCTGAGCAGGGGGGTGGAAGCACTCGAACAGCCTCGGATATTGGCAGCAAATGATTTCGGTGCCAAGATTTCAAGGGGTCAGTCTTTCCTTCAGGGCAGATCCGATCCACGGGAAGTCCAGGTAAGCGTCTACAGACAACATAGGGCTGGGAGTGCCATCGATCAGCCAGCTGGTGCTTTCTGGGCACTCCTAGGTTGCGCAATAGCAACCGATCTCCAGGTTGCAGGTCCTGAACCCTTACTTTAAGGTTGAAATTTTTCTTGTTCCTCTGCTCCCTGGTGGTGGATGTTTCATTAGCCTTCTCATAAGCAGCCTTTAAGTTTTTACGAAGTTTGTCGATGTACCCTCGGTAAAAGGCCTGAGATGTGCGATCCAGTGACGTCCCAAAAGCCAGATCCACCGGCCAGTGAGCTTCCCTTCCAAACATCAGCCAGTAGGGGGAGTATTCGTTTTAATCATTCACTGTATTATTGTAGGCATGAACCACTGCAGCAATGTGGTCTCCCCAATGTTGCTTCTTCTCCAAAGGAAGAGTCCCTAATATGTTCAACAGAGTACCGTTAAAGGGTTCAGGCTGTGGATCCCCCTAAGGATGGTAAGGAGTAGTTTGTAACTTTTGGATATTCAAGAGCTCACACAATCTTCGAATGAGTTTACTCTCAAAGTCTCAATCTTAGTCCAGGGTAGGCGCTGAGGAAGCCCATAATGAATGAAAATCTTCTCCACTAAGGTCTTGGTTACAGTACTGGCTTGCTGATCCCTAGTGGGGAAGGCCTGAGCATAACGGATAAAATGATCTGTCACAACTAGGACTTTACTCCGCCCACTCAGGTCAGGTTCCAAACACAAGAAATCAATGCACACCAACTCCATTGCTCCCTGACTCTGTAGAGGGCCCATTGGGGCTGCCTTACTTGACAAGGTCTTTCTTTGAATGCCCCGGATGCAAGACCGACAGTAATGCTCTACTTCAGCTCTCATGGACGGCCAATAGAATCAATCCCTGACAAGTTTGAAGGTACTATCTGAACCTAAATGGCCATGGTCATCGTGAAGGGCGACTAACACTACCAACCAATGTTTCTCAGGGAGGAACAGTTGACGAACACCCTCTGGTTCCTCAGATGGGCCCCTTCGATATATGACTCCATCTTCCAGCCTTATTCATTCCCACTCTTTATAGGCCACCTTAGCTCCCTCAGTGGAACTATTTAACAACATCTGGGGCTCCCAAACCGACAAAGATTTCTTTAGAAGGCTGCCCAATGGGTCTTCACGTTGATCTCTCCTCATGTCTTCTCTAGTTAAAGTGGTTGTAAACCCACTTTGAAAAAAAGAAACTAACACCTGCAAGACAAAGGCATAATGAGCTAGTATGCATAGCATACTAGCTCATTATGTAATACTCACCTGAGATCGAAGCCCTCGCTGCGGTGCCCGTACACAGCACCGGCCGGTGACATCACTCCCGGGGGTTACTTCCGGGTATCGCGGCTCCGGCGTTGTGTCGCAGGGGAGCCGCCAGTAACGGCACATGCACTAAAGCAAGCGGCCGTACGTGCCATCGCTTCAGTTTGCTTCACTACGCATGTGCCGATTATATCAGCACATGCAAATATAGGGGATATCTCCTAAACCGGAGATATCCTGGGTAGCTACAGGTAAGCCTTATTACAGGCTTACCTGTAGGAAAAAGTGGTCTGTAAAGGTTTACAACCACTTTAACAGAGGCAGTTCTTGACTATGCACCAGTGTCAAATCACAATAGTATCTTGGTACTCCAGCAGGGGGTGACCCCCACGGCTTTGGCCCCTGTCGCCCCTCTTTGTCTGTGCTCTACTCCCTGACATACGGCTAGTACTCCCTCGAGGGGCAAATGGACCCAGTTCTTCTGACCAGTATCTGTGGCGCAAGGTCTTCGGGAAAGAGCATCAGCGTCTCAATTTCCCACCCCTTGCCAATACTTTCAACTGAACCAGAACTCAGACAAAGCGGCCAACCACCTATGTCCTGTGGCATCCAACTTGGCAGTGGACAGCAAGTAGGTCAGAGGGTTGTTATCCATTTCACCACAAACGTGGCCCCATATAGGTAGTCCCGTAGCTTGTCTACTAGCGCCCACTTGAGGGCCAGAAACTCTAATTTATGTATCGGATAATTCTTCTCAGGTGGAATGAGGTTGCGACTAACATAAGCCACCATACAAAGCTTCCCTTCCCCCTCCTGATTTAACACTCCCCCTAGGCCATCTCTGTTAGCAGCCACATGTAATTTGTAAGGTTTGGAGGGATCAGCATAGGCCAACACAGGTGCTTCAATAAAGCTCCCCTTGAGTCGTTCAAAGACTTTTCACACCTCCCGGTCCATTGTTCTTGAATAGACTCCCGGGCCTTCCTAGGATCTCCAGGATGGGCCTTCTGCAGGTCCCCTTCCATCTGCTTCTGCAACAACTCATTCAGAGGCTTGGCAATCTGCGAAAAATTCTTCACAAATCTTCCATAGTAGGAGCAAAAAACCCCAAAACAACCTTAATTCAGTGACGGTGCTTGGGCAAGGCCAGGAGGTAACAGCCTCCAACTTCTGAGGGTCAGTGGCTACTCCCTCAGATGACACTACATGTCCAAGATACGTGACTGAGGTCTGATAGAATTGACACTTCTCTAAGGACAACTTCAGCCCCTGTGCGTGTAGCCGTTAGAAAACTTTCTCCAATGGAGCTTCATGCTCCTTCAACATTTTGCCAAACACGATGTTGTCATCCAGATACACTAGCACTTCTATCAAGTTCATGTCGCCCACTGCGTTCTCCATCAGTCTCTGGAAGGTGGCGGGGGCCTTTGTTAACCCCTGTGGCATGCAGTAGAATTCAAAGAATCCTAGAGGACTGATAAAGGCTGTCTTCTCTCGGTCATTCAGGTGCATGGGTATCTGATAATATCCACTCTTCAGATGTAGCACACTGAAGCATCCTGTGACAGACAGCCTTTGCTCTCTGCCTGGGAAACACAGACAACACTGGTCTGTGAGAGCAAAAGGTTGGTAAAAAGCTATTAAACTGTATCTGTGGAAGCTGACAAACTGTAGGCTTGCTCAGCCTGGTAGTTAGGGCCTGTATATATTGTGTAGTTAGTGCCGAGACACGGCTAGGTTTTTGTTTGCGTATTTTTGTTCTGTTTGTTTTCTGAAACACTGTACAGCACCTGTATATAGACTTGTATATATCACCAATAAACACAGCACTGCTTGTCACTACCTCACTGGATTTGGTATCTGTGCCTGAAAGACTGCTTATCCCAGGGAGCTTTGTACCACCTACCTGTCCCCCAGGTTACATATGGTGGAGACTGCGACCAGCTGTAGTAAGTTACTACTTAAAAGGCCAGTACCTAGAGTGACTAAACATGGAGGAAATCCTCAAACAATTGGTGTTATCCAACGCTGCACAGCAGCAAGCAACCAACCAATGCTATTGCACAGGAGCAAACCAAGGCGCTGTGCCAACAGATTGGTGCTGTACAGGAGCAATCGCAGAGACTGTTTTGAACGGCTAGCCACTGCTGCAAAAGCGGATAGGAAAACCCTGACTGAGGTTGTGGAGATGCTAACACAGTGGTCACTTGCTAAAATTGATGATGTTGGAGAAAAGCCCTCAGCCCTCTAAGATGACTGCAGATGACGATCCAGAGGCCTTTCTGCTAACATTTGAACGGACCACTGAGGGGGAAGGTTGGCCTGAAACCCAGTGGGCAGGACTGGTCGCCCCCTTAGTTTCTGAAGAATCACAGAAGGCCTACTATGATCTGGAGTCTGGAGAAGGTCAAGCGGGAAATCCTGGCGTGATTCGGTGTCACCTTGGCCGTTCGAGCACAGTGGGCCCACAGCTGGTTCCTCCAAGATGAGAGGCCCGCAAGATCGCAGATATTTGATCTAATCCACCTGGTGTGGAAATAGCTACAGCCAGAGTCCCTGTCTGCACCACAAATAGTGGAGCATGTGGTCATGGACCAATTCCTGAGGTCACTGCCAATTCCCCTGCAGAAGTGGGTGAGTCAAGGTGACCCCAAGTCGGCAGACAACCTGGTGGAGCTCATTGAGATACTTTGCTGCAGAGAGCCTGGTCACCACCCCTACAGCTGCACGGACTTTCCACACAAAGCCACGGTCTCCCCAGGCAACCGGTAAGACTGTTCCAGGGGAAGAGGGGGGTAAGCATGGCAAGGAGATAGGGGGGAGAATTTTTGGTGCCAGGACTAAAGTTTGGCGTCCCAAACAAGGGAAGCCGCTGCCTGTTAGCAAACCAAACTGGGGCAACATCAGGTGTTTCCGTTGCCAAGAACTGGGACATGTTGCAGCAAACTGTCCATTGACAGATAAACCCATACAGTGTGACGTATCTATTAGAAGGCAGTCTATGTTTGCTGCTGTTTCATGCGCTGCAGCCCCAAATGTAGGAAAACACATGTGCCAAATGACTGTTAATAATAAGCCTATTATGGCCTTGCTGGACTCTGAAAGTTTAGTGACTTTGGTTAAAGCTGAGATGGTTAAAACTGTGAATTTTTATGCTAAAAAAGTTGCTGTGATCTGGGTACATGGGGATACCGGGGAGTATCCTATAGCCACTATTCACTTTAAAAGAAGTCCGACCCATCCGGTCGGACTTGTACCCCACTTGGTGCATGAGGCCATCGTTGGTTGGGATTTCCCTAAGTTTTGGGAACTGTGGGATCGTCCCAACGCGGTCACAGTAACTGAGTCAGTGGCAGAGCCAGAACTCTTGGCCAGCACCAACAATATAGGTTCAGGAGACTCTTCTCAGGGTTCCCCGGGTTTTCCTTTTTCAGTTATGGCAGGAGAATTGAAGGAGCCTGAGGAAGTCCCCACAACCAGTGAAGGTGGACAGCCGTCTGCTAACTCTGAGTCTACATTAGAGTTTGCTGACCTTAATATGCACAAGGAAAACTTTGGTACTGAGCAGAGAAAAGTCCCTACTATTGCCAGGGCCTGGGAAAATGTAATAGTGATTAACGATGTACCTGTCGAACCAAGGGACAAGCTATGTTTTCCATATTTCAGTAGCAATGAGGATTTACTATATTGTGTCTGTAGCACTAAGGAGCTGCTGATATTGATCGGGCCTGTTCTCTACTCTCTTACACCCCCTATAAATTTGTTTCAATCCCCTTGACACAGCTGTAGTGCAGTGTTGTGCTGATACGAATCTTAGCTCACAATATATATATTACAATTATATATACCTCTACCTGGGTGTTTGTTGCTCCACCTTCAGGAGAAAAACAACACTGCACACAAAAATTTGTGATTAACCAAAATGACATCTTTTACTGAACTGATATTAAAAGTAATTACAATGACTATACTGTCACACAAACGTAGCGTGACAGCACAGCGAATATTCACAACAATCTTAGTACATATACACATATATATATATTCCCACCTCCAGCACACTGTAGCAAACACAAAGACGCAGGAATATCAACACCCCACAGTTTTAATCACTAGGGAGCTCCCCCTGCTTTTACAGTGCAGACACTCTATTTTATGACTAAATGCAAGGCCTTGCATTGATAGAAATATTCCTGTTATCTTCCGTCTTCTGCTAGCTAGAGAATCAGTACTTGTAATCCACAGGGCTTGTGACCAATAGGATGGTGCAGAAGGATGCACAGTAGCAATTGCAATCAGGTAAATTGGTTGGATACTCCTTCTCAAAGGGAACATACATTCAACGTCAATCCCTAGGTAATGAAGTCTAGTTTGAAGTCTGCGCAAGTGTGATTTTTTTCACTGAATTGTTCCGTGGCACTATCAGTCCCAGCAACACTTTGCAATCAATATAAGTGTGTGTGGTGTGATGCAAATTTCTGGGCGTTAGCCCTCTCACCGCGCTGAATCCAGAAAGAAGGATGTCTCCATTCCACAAGTTCTTTTTCTATTTGAAGTTACAGCTGCGCTGTTGCGCTGTTCCGTTCGCTAACGACCAGGAGGCCTCGGTTACCGACTTCACGGGTCTCCGGAACAATCACTCGGCTGCTCCAGCACGCTGTGATCTAAGGCAGGATCGCTGGCTGCTATTCCGCTCCTTCACAGGGTAGGCCGCAACTCCGTGGGACACACACCTACAGTGCCCTGCTGGCAGGCCACGCGTCCCAGGAACAAGAGACCTAAGATGGCCGCTCCGAGGCCTTTTATATCCTTCCCACAATGCAGTTCAGTTCTCCTGAGGTTCATGGGAGTTAATGGGCAATGTGGGTAGGTCAAGTTAATGTCCAAAAGTAAACAATAAACAATAAACACTTCCATGTCACTTCCTAAGTGATGAAATATAAAGGTGCTGTACTTTTATATTTTGGCCGCTAGATGACGTCATATACCAACTTATTAACCTTACAGCATTACATATAACTAGAAGCAAAAATTGTCAGCGCTACATGTCTATAAAAAGAATGATGAAAGTGTTGAACAGTTGGTGGTCCCTAAGCCATACAGACGGGTGGTGTTTAGGGATGAACTTCGTGTTCAAGTCGAACCCATGTTCGACTCGAACATCGGCTGTTCGATCGTTCGTCGAATTGCAAACGATATGGGCCGTTTGCGCCAAATTCGTGTGGCGTGTCACGGCCCATAATTCACTGCGGCATCGCAGTGCATTGCTGGCTGATGATTGGCCAAGCATGCACTATGACCCGCATGCTTGGCCAATCACAGCGCCGTCGGTAGAGAGAGCTGTAATTGGCCAAAGCCAGGGTGGCTTTAGCCAATTATGGCTCAGGGGGTTTAGAACACGCCTCACACTATATAAGGCCGCCTGCACGGCGGCCCTGCGTAGTGTGTTCTGGCGTTGAGAGACAGAGACAGAGAGACAGTGTCATTTCATTTGAGTTAGCTAGATTAGGCAGGACAGTCAGTGAGATAGTTGCACTTACAGTGTATTGTGTATATATATGCATCCCAGGTGTTGTATATATATATATATATATAATATATATATATATATATATATATACACACACACTGTATTCAGTTTAGCTAGATCCGTTCCTGTTATCTTCCTACTGACAGGCAGGCTTGTCTTGTTACAGTATTTACAGCTACCTGAAGAAAATTGCTGGTGTTCTTTTGATCCTATTAGTACCACAGTCAGGCAGCTAGACTATTTACAGTTAGTGTAGTGCGTCCTCCTCACAGTGTTCAGTTAAAGCTACAAGTTAGTAACCTCTGCACTGTGTTCAACTAAAACTACAAGTTAGTGTAGTGCACAGTGTTCAGCTAAAGCTACAAGTTAGTTTAGTGCGTCCTGCTCACAGTGTTCAGCTAAAACTACAAGTTAGTGTAGTGAGACCTCTGCACAGTGTTCAGCTAAAACTACAAGTTAGTGTAGTGCACAGTGTTCAGCTAAAGCTACAAGTTAGGGTAGTGCGTCCTCCTCACAGTGTTCAGCTAAAGCTACAAGTTAGTTCAGTGTGACCTCTGCACAGTGTTCAGCTAAAGCTACAAGTTAGGGTAGTGTGTCCTCACAGTGTTCAGCTAAAACTACAAGTTATTGTAGTGCGACCTCTGCACAGTGTTCAGCTAAAGCTACAAGTTAGTGTAGTGCGTCCTCCTCACAGTGTTCAGCTAAAACTACAAGTTAGTGTAGTGAGACCTCTGCACAGTGTTCAGCTAAAGCTGCAAGTTAGTGTAGTAGGTCCTCCTCACAGTGTTCAGCTAAAACTACAAGTTAGTGTAGTGAGACCTCTGCACAGTGTTCAGCTAAAACTACAAGTTAGTGTAGTGCACAGTGTTCAGCTAAAGCTACAAGTTAGGGTAGTGCGTCCTCCTCACAGTGTTCAGCTAAAGCTACAAGTTAGTTTAGTGTGACCTCTGCACAGTGTTCAGCTAAAGCTACAAGTTAGGGTAGTGCGTCCTCCTCACAGTGTTCAGCTAAAACTACAAGTTAGTTTAGTGCGTCCTCCTCACAGTGTTAAGCTAAAACTACAAGTTAGTGTAGTGCGAGCTCTGCACAGTGTTCAGCTAAAGCTACAAGTTAGTGCATCCTCCTCACAGTGTTCAGCTAAAACTACAAGTTAGTGTAGTGAGACCTCTGCACAGTGTTCAGCTAAAGCTACAAATTAGTGTAGTGCATCCCTCTCACAGTGTTCAGCTAAAGCTACACGTTAGTTTAGTGTGACCTTTGAACAGTGTTCAGCTAAAGCTACAAGTTAGGGTAGTGCGTCCTCCTCACAGTGTTCAGCTAAAGCTACAAGCTGGTGTAGTGTGTCCTCCTCACAGTGTTCAGCGAAAACTACAAGTTAGTGTAGTGTGACCTCTGCACAGTATTCAGCTAAAGCTACAAGTTAGTGTAGTGCGTCCTCCTCACAGTGTTCAGCTAAAACTACAAGTTAGTGTAGTGCGACCTCTGCACAGTGTTCCGCTAAAGCTACAAGTTAGTGCATCCTCCTCACAGTGTTCAGCTAAAACTACAAGTTAGTGTAGTGAGACCTCTGCACAGTATTCAGCTAAAGCTACAAATTAGTGTAGTGCATCCTCCTCACAGTGTTCAGCTAAAGCTACAAGTTAGTTTAGTGTGACCTCTGAACAGTGTTCAGCTAAAGCTACAAGTTAGGGTAGTGCGTCCTCCTCACAGTGTTTAGCTAAAGCTACAAGTTAGTTTAGTGTGACCTCTGCACAGTGTTCAGCTAAAGCTACAAGTTAGGGTAGTGCGTCCTCCTCACAGTGTTCAGCTAAAACTACAAGTTAGTGTAGTGCGTCCTCCTCACAGTGTTCAGCTAAAACTACAAGTTAGTGTAGTGCGACCTCTGCACAGTGTTCAGCTAAAGCTACAAGTTAGTGCATCCTCCTCACAGTGTTCAGCTAAAACTACAAGTTAGTGTAGTGAGACCTCTGCACAGTGTTCAGCTAAAGCTACAAATTAGTGTAGTGCATCCTCCTCACAGTGTTCAGCTAAAGCTACAAGTTAGTTTAGTGTGACCTTTGAACAGTGTTCAGCTAAAGCTACAAGTTAGGGTAGTGCGTCCTCCTCACAGTGTTCAGCTAAAGCTACAAGCTGGTGTAGTGTGTCCTCCTCACAGTGTTCAGCAAAAACTACAAGTTAGTGTAGTGTGACCTCTGCACAGTATTCAGCTAAAGCTACAAGTTAGTGTAGTGCGTCCTCCTCACAGTGTTCAGCTAAAACTACAAGTTAGTGTAGTGCGACCTCTGCACAGTGTTCCGCTAAAGCTACAAGTTAGTGCATCCTCCTCACAGTGTTCAGCTAAAACTACAAGTTAGTGTAGTGAGACCTCTGCACAGTGTTCAGCTAAAGCTACAAATTAGTGTAGTGCATCCTCCTCACAGTGTTCAGCTAAAGCTACAAGTTAGTTTAGTGTGACCTCTGAACAGTGTTCAGCTAAAGCTACAAGTTAGGGTAGTGCGTCCTCCTCACAGTGTTCAGCTAAAGCTACAAGTTAGTTTAGTGTGACCTCTGCACAGTGTTCAGCTAAAGCTACAAGTTAGGGTAGTGCGTCCTCCTCACAGTGTTCAGCTAAAACTACAAGTTAGTGTAGTGGGTCCTCCTCACAGTGTTCAGCTAAAACTACAAGTTAGTGTAGTGCGACCTCTGCACAGTGTTCAGCTAAAGCTACAAGTTAGTGCATCCTCCTCACAGTGTTCAGCTAAAACTACAAGTTAGTGTAGTGAGACCTCTGCACAGTGTTCAGCTAAAGCTACAAATTAGTGTAGTGCATCCTCCTCACAGTGTTCAGCTAAAGCTACAAGTTAGTTTAGTGTGACCTTTGAACAGTGTTCAGCTAAAGCTACAAGTTAGGGTAGTGCGTCCTCCTCACAGTGGTCAGCTAAAGCTACAAGCTGGTGTAGTGTGTCCTCCTCACAGTGTTCAGCGAAAACTACAAGTTAGTGTAGTGTGACCTCTGCACAGTATTCAGCTAAAGCTACAAGTTAGTGTAGTGCGTCCTCCTCACAGTGTTCAGCTAAAACTACAAGTTAGTGTAGTGCGACCTCTGCACAGTGTTCCGCTAAAGCTACAAGTTAGTGCATCCTCCTCACAGTGTTCAGCTAAAACTACAAGTTAGTGTAGTGAGACCTCTGCACAGTGTTCAGCTAAAGCTACAAATTAGTGTAGTGCATCCTCCTCACAGTGTTCAGCTAAAGCTACAAGTTAGTTTAGTGTGACCTCTGAACAGTGTTCAGCTAAAGCTACAAGTTAGGGTAGTGCGTCTTCCTCACAGTGTTCAGCTAAAGCTACAAGCTGGTGTAGTGTGTCCTCCTCACAGTGTTCAGCAAAAACTACAAGTTAGTGTAGTGCGACCTCTGCACAGTATTCAGCTAAAGCTAAAAGTTAGTATAGTGCGTCCTCCTCACAGTGTTCAGCTAAAACTACAAGTTAGTGTAGTGCGACCTCTGCACAGTGTTCAGCTAAAGCTACAAGTTACTGCGTCCTCTTTACAGTGTTCAGCTAAAACTACAAGTTAGTGTAGTGGGACCTCTGCACAGTGTTCAGCTAAAGCTACAAGTTAGTGTAGTGCGTCCTCCTCACACTGTTAAGCTAAAGCTACAAGTTAGTTTAGTGTGACCTCTGCACAGTGTTCAGCTAAAGCTACAAGTTAGGGTAGTGCGTCCTCCTCACAGTGTTCAGCTAAAGCTACAAGTTGTAGTGTGTCCTCCTCACAGTGTTCAGCGAAAACTACAAGTTAGTGTAGTGCGACCTCTGCACAGTGTTCAGCTAAAGCTACAAGTTAGTGCAATGCGTCCTCACAGTGTTCAGCTAAACCTACAAGTTATTTTTTGTGAGCTCTGCACAGTGTTCAGCTAAAGCTACCTGTAGAAGGTCGGTGGTGTTTTCCTGATCCTATCACTACCGCAGGCAGCTAAATAAGCTACAAGTTGTTTTTTGGCGAGCTCTGCACAGTGTTCACCTAAAGCTACCTGTAGAAGTTTGGTGGTGTTTTCCTGATCCTATCACTACCGCAGGCAGCTAAATAAGCTACAAGTTAGTGTAGTGCGAGCTCTGCACAGTGTTCAGCTAAAGCTACCTGTACAAGGTTAGTGGTGTTTTCCTGATCCTATTACTACCGCAGGCAGCTAAATAAGCTACAAGTTAGTGTAGTGCGAGCTCTGCACAGTGTTCAGCTAAAGCTACCTGTAGAAGGTTGGGTGGTGTTTTCCTGATCCTATCACTACCGCAGGCAGCTAAATAAGCTACAAGTTATTTTTTGCGAGCTCTGCACAGTGTTCAGCTAAAGCTACCTGTAGAAGGTTGGTGGTGTTTTCCTGATCCTATCACTACCGCAGGCAGCTAAATAAGCTACAAGTTATTTTTTGGCGAGCTCTGCACAGTGTTCACCTAAAGTTACCTGTAGAAGTTTGGTGGTGTTTTCCTGATCCTATCACTACCGCAGGCAGCTAAATAAGCTACAAGTTAGTGTAGTGCAACCTCTGCACAGTGTTCAGCTAAAGCTACAAGTTAGTGCATCCTCCTCACAGTGTTCAGCTAAAACTACAAGTTAGTGTAGTGAGACCTCTGCACAGTGTTCAGCTAAAGCTACAAATTAGTGTAGTGCATCCTCCTCACAGTGTTCAGCTAAAGCTACAAGTTAGTTTAGTGTGACCTTTGAACAGTGTTCAGCTAAAGCTACAAGTTAGGGTAGTGCGTCCTCCTCACAGTGTTCAGCAAAAGCTACAAGCTGGTGTAGTGTGTCCTCCTCACAGTGTTCAGCGAAAACTACAAGTTAGTGTAGTGCGACCTCTGCACAGTATTCAGCTAAAGCTAAAAGTTAGTATAGTGCGTCCTCCTCACAGTGTTCAGCTAAAACTACAAGTTAGTGTAGTGCGACCTCTGCACAGTGTTCAGCTAAAGCTACAAGTTACTGCGTCCTCTTTACAGTGTTCAGCTAAAACTACAAGTTAGTGTAGTGGGACCTCTGCACAGTGTTCAGCTAAAGCTACAAGTTAGTGTAGTGCGTCCTCCTCACACTGTTAAGCTAAAGCTACAAGTTAGTTTAGTGTGACCTCTGCACAGTGTTCAGCTAAAGCTACAAGTTAGGGTAGTGCGTCCTCCTCACAGTGTTCAGCTAAAGCTACAAGTTGTAGTGTGTCCTCCTCACAGTGTTCAGCGAAAACTACAAGTTAGTGTAGTGCGACCTCTGCACAGTGTTCAGCTAAAGCTACAAGTTAGTGCAATGCGTCCTCACAGTGTTCAGCTAAACCTACAAGTTATTTTTTGTGAGCTCTGCACAGTGTTCAGCTAAAGCTACCTGTAGAAGGTCGGTGGTGTTTTCCTGATCCTATCACTACCGCAGGCAGCTAAATAAGCTACAAGTTGTTTTTTGGCGAGCTCTGCACAGTGTTCACCTAAAGCTACCTGTAGAAGTTTGGTGGTGTTTTCCTGATCCTATCACTACCGCAGGCAGCTAAATAAGCTACAAGTTAGTGTAGTGCGAGCTCTGCACAGTGTTCAGCTAAAGCTACCTGTACAAGGTTAGTGGTGTTTTCCTGATCCTATTACTACCGCAGGCAGCTAAATAAGCTACAAGTTAGTGTAGTGCGAGCTCTGCACAGTGTTCAGCTAAAGCTACCTGTAGAAGGTTGGGTGGTGTTTTCCTGATCCTATCACTACCGCAGGCAGCTAAATAAGCTACAAGTTATTTTTTGCGAGCTCTGCACAGTGTTCAGCTAAAGCTACCTGTAGAAGGTTGGTGGTGTTTTCCTGATCCTATCACTACCGCAGGCAGCTAAATAAGCTACAAGTTATTTTTTGGCGAGCTCTGCACAGTGTTCACCTAAAGTTACCTGTAGAAGTTTGGTGGTGTTTTCCTGATCCTATCACTACCGCAGGCAGCTAAATAAGCTACAAGTTAGTGTAGTGCAACCTCTGCACAGTGTTCAGCTAAAGCTACAAGTTAGTGCATCCTCTTCACAGTGTTCAGCTAAAACTACAAGTTAGTGTAGTGAGACCTCTGCACAGTGTTCAGCTAAAGCTACAAATTAGTGTAGTGCATCCTCCTCACAGTGTTCAGCTAAAGCTACAAGTTAGTTTAGTGTGACCTTTGAACAGTGTTCAGCTAAAGCTACAAGTTAGGGTAGTGCGTCCTCCTCACAGTGTTCAGCAAAAGCTACAAGCTGGTGTAGTGTGTCCTCCTCACAGTGTTCAGCGAAAACTACAAGTTAGTGTAGTGTGACCTCTGCACAGTATTCAGCTAAAGCTACAAGTTAGTGTAGTGCGTCCTCCTCACAGTGTTCAGCTAAAACTACAAGTCAGTGTAGTGCGACCTCTGCACAGTGTTCCGCTAAAGCTACAAGTTAGTGCATCCTCCTCACAGTGTTCAGCTAAAACTACAAGTTAGTGTAGTGAGACCTCTGCACAGTGTTCAGCTAAAGCTACAAATTAGTGTAGTGCATCCTCCTCACAGTGTTCAGCTAAAGCTACAAGTTAGTTTAGTGTGACCTCTGAACAGTGTTCAGCTAAAGCTACAAGTTAGGGTAGTGCGTCCTCCTCACAGTGTTCAGCTAAAGCTACAAGTTAGTTTAGTGTGACCTCTGCACAGTGTTCAGCTAAAGCTACAAGTTAGGGTAGTGCGTCCTCCTCACAATGTTCAGCTAAAACTACAAGTTAGTGTAGTGCGTCCTCCTCACAGTGTTCAGCTAAAACTACAAGTTAGTGTAGTGCGACCTCTGCACAGTGTTCAGCTAAAGCTACAAGTTAGTGCATCCTCCTCACAGTGTTCAGCTAAAACTACAAGTTAGTGTAGTGAGACCTCTGCACAGTGTTCAGCTAAAGCTACAAATTAGTGTAGTGCATCCTCCTCACAGTGTTCAGCTAAAGCTACAAGTTAGTTTAGTGTGACCTTTGAACAGTGTTCAGCTAAAGCTACAAGTTAGGGTAGTGCGTCCTCCTCACAGTGTTCAGCTAAAGCTACAAGCTGGTGTAGTGTGTCCTCCTCACAGTGTTCAGCGAAAACTACAAGTTAGTGTAGTGTGACCTCTGCACAGTATTCAGCTAAAGCTACAAGTTAGTGTAGTGCGTCCTCCTCACAGTGTTCAGCTAAAACTACAAGTTAGTGTAGTGCGACCTCTGCAAAGTGTTCCGCTAAAGCTACAAGTTAGTGCATCCTCCTCACAGTGTTCAGCTAAAACTACAAGTTATTGTAGTGAGACCTCTGCACAGTGTTCAGCTAAAGCTACAAATTAGTGTAGTGCATCCTCCTCACAGTGTTCAGCTAAAGCTACAAGTTAGTTTAGTGTGACCTCTGAACAGTGTTCAGCTAAAGCTAGCTACAAGTTAGGGTAGTGCGTCCTCCTCACAGTGTTCAGCTAAAGCTACAAGTTAGTTTAGTGTGACCTCTGCACAGTGTTCAGCTAAAGCTACAAGTTAGGGTAGTGCGTCCTCCTCACAGTGTTCAGCTAAAACTACAAGTTAGTGTAGTGCGTCCTCCTCACAGTGTTCAGCTAAAACTACAAGTTAGTGTAGTGCGACCTCTGCACAGTGTTCAGCTAAAGCTACAAGTTAGTGCATCCTCCTCACAGTGTTCAGCTAAAACTACAAGTTAGTGTAGTGAGACCTCTGCACAGTGTTCAGCTAAAGCTACAAATTAGTGTAGTGCATCCTCCTCACAGTGTTCAGCTAAAGCTACAAGTTAGTTTAGTGTGACCTTTGAACAGTGTTCAGCTAAAGCTACAAGTTAGGGTAGTGCGTCCTCCTCACAGTGTTCAGCTAAAGCTACAAGCTGGTGTAGTGTGTCCTCCTCACAGTGTTCAGCGAAAACTACAAGTTAGTGTAGTGTGACCTCTGCACAGTATTCAGCTAAAGCTACAAGTTAGTGTAGTGCGTCCTCCTCACAGTGTTCAGCTAAAACTACAAGTTAGTGTAGTGCGACCTCTGCACAGTGTTCCGCTAAAGCTACAAGTTAGTGCATCCTCCTCACAGTGTTCAGCTAAAACTACAAGTTAGTGTAGTGAGACCTCTGCACAGTGTTCAGCTAAAGCTACAAATTAGTGTAGTGCATCCTCCTCACAGTGTTCAGCTAAAGCTACAAGTTAGTTTAGTGTGACCTCTGAACAGTGTTCAGCTAAAGCTACAAGTTAGGGTAGTGCGTCCTCCTCACAGTGTTCAGCTAAAGCTACAAGCTGGTGTAGTGTGTCCTCCTCACAGTGTTCAGCGAAAACTACAAGTTAGTGTAGTGCGACCTCTGCACAGTATTCAGCTAAAGCTAAAAGTTAGTATAGTGCGTCCTCCTCACAGTGTTCAGCTAAAACTACAAGTTAGTGTAGTGCGACCTCTGCACAGTGTTCAGCTCAAGCTACAAGTTACTGCGTCCTCTTTACAGTGTTCAGCTAAAACTACAAGTTAGTGTAGTGGGACCTCTGCACAGTGTTCAGCTAAAGCTACAAGTTAGTGTAGTGCGTCCTCCTCACACTGTTAAGCTAAAGCTACAAGTTAGTTTAGTGTGACCTCTGCACAGTGTTCAGCTAAAGCTACAAGTTAGGGTAGTGCGTCCTCCTCACAGTGTTCAGCTAAAGCTACAAGTTGTAGTGTGTCCTCCTCACAGTGTTCAGCGAAAACTACAAGTTAGTGTAGTGCGACCTCTGCACAGTGTTCAGCTAAAGCTACAAGTTAGTGCAATGCGTCCTCACAGTGTTCAGCTAAACCTACAAGTTATTTTTTGTGAGCTCTGCACAGTGTTCAGCTAAAGCTACCTGTAGAAGGTTGGTGGTGTTTTCCTGATCCTATCACTACCGCAGGCAGCTAAATAAGCTACAAGTTATTTTTTGGCGAGCTCTGCACAGTGTTCACCTAAAGCTACCTGTAGAAGTTTGGTGGTGTTTTCCTGATCCTATCACTACCGCAGGCAGCTAAATAAGCTACAAGTTAGTGTAGTGCGAGCTCTGCACAGTGTTCAGCTAAAGCTACCTGTACAAGGTTAGTGGTGTTTTCCTGATCCTATTACTACCGCAGGCAGCTAAATAAGCTACAAGTTAGTGTAGTGCGAGCTCTGCACAGTGTTCAGCTAAAGCTACCTGTAGAAGGTTGGGTGGTGTTTTCCTGATCCTATCACTACCGCAGGCAGCTAAATAAGCTACAAGTTATTTTTTGCGAGCTCTGCACAGTGTTCAGCTAAAGCTACCTGTAGAAGGTTGGTGGTGTTTTCCTGATCCTATCACTACCGCAGGCAGCTAAATAAGCTACAAGTTATTTTTTGGCGAGCTCTGCACAGTGTTCACCTAAAGTTACCTGTAGAAGTTTGGTGGTGTTTTCCTGATCCTATCACTACCGCAGGCAGCTAAATAAGCTACAAGTTAGTGTAGTGCGAGCTCTGCACAGTGTTCAGCTAAAGCTACCTGTAGAAGGTTAGTGGTGTTTTCCTGATCCTATTACTACCGCAGGCAGCTAAATAAGCTACAAGTTAGTGTAGTGCGAGCTCTGCACAGTGTTCAGCTAAAGCTACCTGTAGAAGGTTGGGTGGTGTTTTCCTGATCCTATCACTACCGCAGGCAGCTAAATAAGCTACAAGTTATTTTTTGGCGAGCTCTGCACAGTGTTCACCTAAAACTACCTGTAGAAGGTTGGTGGTGTTTTCCTGATCCTATCGCTACGGCAGTAAGCTATATAAGCTACAAGTTAGTTTTTGGCGAACTCTGCAAAGTGTTCACCTAAAGCTACCTATAGAAGGTTGGTGGTGTTTTCCTGATCCTATCACTATCGCAGGCAGCTAAATAAGCTACAAGTTAGTTTTTTGCGAGCTCTGCACAGTGTTCAGCTAAAGCTACCTGTAGAAGGTTGGTGGTGTTCTCATATTACAGCTACAGACCATTAGTATGTCTGGAAGGCGAACAAGGAGAGGCAGACAGTCACAAGCCAATAAAAGAGGGCAAGCAGGCTCTGTGTCTAGAGGCAACAGTGCTGATCGTGGAGACAGTGCATACTCATCAGCACGTGGCCGTGGGACACGATTGGCCTTTTTTTCGGCAGCTGGCCGCACTGAGCCGCAACATGCGGAAGACTTGGTTGAGTGGATGACCAAGCCGTCTTCATCCTCCTCATCCTCTCTCACCCATGCTCAGGGTACTTTGTCTGGAAAAGCAGCGGCCTCTTCCCTTGGCTCAGTGTCATCAGTGACTCCTTCCCTAGCCCCACCATGTCCTCCTGAGGAGTCCCTTGAACTGTTTGACCACAGTGATGGGTACATGCTCCAGGAGGATGCCCAGCGTTTGGAAGGCTCTGATGATGATACTGAGCTAGATGAAGGCAGTAACGTGAGCACGGACAGAGGGGGTGCCCAAGAAGAACAGCAATCTGGCAGTCATGCTCCCCCTGCTGCAGCATACTGCCAGGTTTGCTCCAGTGATGAGGAGGGAGGGGATGATGAGGTCACTGACTCAACGTGGGTGCCTGATAGGAGAGAGGAGGAGGAGGCACATCACCAACGAGGCAGGATGCCCTCCAGGAGCCAGCCTAAGGGCAGCACACTGACTGCATCACACCCCAAAGCTCCGCATGTGCAGGGCGTTGCAGTCTCTGTGCATTATTCAAAAAGTATTTTGGTGTGGGCCTTTTTTGAGACGAGTGCATCAGATCGCACCGCTGCTATTTGCAACATATGTCTCAAGCGTATCTCGCGTGGCCAAAACATCTCCCGCTTGGGCACCACATGCTTGACCAGACATATGTTGACCTGCCATGCAGTTCGTTGGCAAGCGTATCTAAAAGACCCGCACCAAAGAACAAAGAGGACCTGTCCTTGCTCCTCATCAGCTGAGATCTCCAACCCCACTATACCTTCAGTCCTCTCTGAGACCTGCACTGAGAGGAATGAAGGTGTAGAATTAGGTGTGTCACAGCCAAATACTTGTGGGCAATCTGCTTTCGGTACACCAACGTCAGATTGTACCAGGCAAATTTTCCTGCCCCAGCTGCTGCACCGCCGAAAGAAGTTTGCTCCCAGCCATCCACATGCCCAGCTGTTGAATGCTAGCTTGGCAAAATTGCTAGCACTTCAACTGCTGCCTTTTCAGTTGGTAGACTCTGCCCCCTTCCGTGAGTTTGTGGAATGTGCGGTTCCTCAGTGGCAGGTACCCAAATGCCACTTTTTCTCATGGAAGGCGATGCCGCCTCTCTACCGGCATGTGGAAGGCAATGTCCATGCCTCGCTGGACAGGGTGGTCAGCGGTAAGGTGCATATTACCGCTGACTCATGGTCCAGCAGGCATGGACAGGGACGTTACCTAAGTTTCACGGCGCATTGGGTGACTCTGCTGGCAGCTGGGAAGGATGCAGGACAAGGTGCAGTAGTGTTGGAGGTTGTTCCGCCACCACGCCTCCAAAATGCCACTACTAATGATTGTGACACACATCTCTCCTCCACCCCCTCCTCTTCTTCTTCCTCTATGGCCTCTTCCTGTGCTTTGTCCTTGGAACCAGCGGTGCTCCGTAGGCGTTCAAGGGGCTACGCATGTACGCAGGCCAAAAGATGCCATGCAGTGCTTGAGCTGGTGTGCTTGGGGGACAGGAGCCACACTGGGGTAGAGGTTCTGTCAGCTCTGCAGGGGCAGGTTCAGAGGTGGTTGACGCTAGGCATGTGCAATTTGTTTCGTTCCAAATTCGTTTTTTAGTGAATTTCGACAAATTAGTTAATTCGGGAATATCCAAATTAACGAAAACCCGTTTAACGAATTTTTCCGAATATTCGTAAATTCGATAAAATTGGACATTCGTAAATTCGGCCATTCGTACATTCGCAATTTACGAATGTACATTGTAAATTAGTGAATTCGTAAATTTGTAAATTCAAAAATTCGGAAATATGAAATAATAGTTAACTAATAATAATTTAACTATTAGTAATTACTAGTAACTTTTAAATGATAGGTATTGTAATTTCATTTCAAATTTGGCTGTTAGTGAACGTAACACATACAAATTTATCCGAAGTTATGAACGATCCGAAAAAACGTAATGGAACGTAATGAATTAATAATAATAAATAACAATAATAATAACAACAACACTTTAATATTATTATTATTAATTTGTTCCATTCCATTTGTTTAGATGCAGCATTCAGTTTGGATAATTCGTAACTTCGGATAAATTCGTATTTGTTACGTTCACTGACAGTCAAATTTGAAAGGAAATTACAATACCTATAATTTAATAGTTAGTTACTATTTCAGATTTTTGAATTTTCGGGTTTTTGGATTTTCAAACTTAGAATTTACAAATTTACAATTTTTGCACATGCAGCAGAGGGCCATCAATGAGTACCTGTGCGACTATGGCACCAGGACAGGGTCAGGGGAGCTTGTTTTTTTTTTTCCCATGCCAGTGGGCCATGATCAGGGATGCATGCACTGTCCTGTCACCATTTGAGGAGGCCACGAGGATGGTGAGCAGTGACAGTGCATGCATCAGTGACACTGTCCCCCTTGTCCACCTGTTGGAGCACACGCTGCGTGGAATAATAGACAGGGCACTTGAGGCAGAACAGAGGCAGGAAGAGGAGGACTTCCTTAGCTCTCAAGGCCCCCTTTATCAAGACAGTGTTCCTGCGTGCCCGCAGATCACACAGGAAGAGGACGAGGAGGATTGTGTCAGTATGGAGGTGGAGCCTGTCACTCAGCATCAGCAGCAGTCTTTAAGGGATCAGTCCCAAGAAACACATGGACTTGTATGTGGCTGGGAGGAGGTGGCTGCGGACCATGTCGTCCTTAGTGACCCAGAGGACTCCGGACCTGAACGCTGCATGGCCTCCCTGATCCTGCAAAGCCTGCGTAAGTTTTCTCGTATTCGTGGTATCAAGGAGAAGGACCAATACTGGCTGGCAACCCTCCTTGATCCACGTTACAAGGGTAAGGTTGCGGACCTTATCTTGCCATCTCAGAGGGAGCAGAGGATGAAACATCTTCGGGAGGCCTTGCAGAAAGGTTTGTGCAATGCGTTCCCAGAGACTGGGAGGTTACAAACTCCTGTTTCTGGACAACGTGTTGCTGAGGCTTCGGTCAGTCAAAGAAGGAGCGGTGGAGAAGGTGGCCGTCTGACCGATGCGTTCAGACAATTTTTAGTCCGCAGCCCCAAGTTATGATCGGTTCCAGCAACCATCGCCAGCGTCTGTTTTACATGGTGCAGGAATACCTAGGGGCAAGATCTGACTTGGACACCTTTCCCACCGAAAATCCTCTGGGTTACTGGGTCTTGAGGATGGATCACTGGCCAGAGCTTGCACAGTATGCAATTGAGCTACTGGCCTGTCCTGCATCCAGCGTTCTTTCGGAACGCACATTCAGTGCTGCTGGAGGCTTTGTAACCGATCACAGGGTGCGTCTGTCCACCGACTCGGTCGATCGACTGACCTTCATAAAAATGAATCAGTCTTGGATCACCACCAGCTACCAAGCACCTGATGTTGATGTAACCGAATAATTTTTTTTGAAATCTCAGATCCCTTCAAAAACTGCCTATGCTGATGCTGAGTGACTATCCTGAGTAATTATCCTCTTCCTCCTCAATGATCACGTTGATAGCTTGTAAGAACATTTTTGGTTCTGGGCGCCGTCACCAGTGCCTAAGGCCCATTTCTTCAGCCCCTGTTTAACAGGGGCGTGTAATTACAATTTTTAATGCAATACTTTGCAGAAGGGCCCATTTCTGCGCCCACCAAGAGCGAGTGACGACTTACAGTGTTGTGGCACCAGCACCACCACCAAAGGCCCAATTTTTCTGCCCTTGTTCAACAGGGGCATGTAATTACAATTCTTGATCTAATATTTCACAGCATGGCCTGTTTCTGCGCCCACCAAGAGCAAGTGAGGATTTACAGTGTTGTGGCACCAGCACCACCACCACCACCAAAGGCCCAATTTTTCTGCCCCTGTTCAACAGGGGCATGTAATTACAATTCTTGACCTAATATTTCACAGCAGGGCCCTGTGAGGGCTTACAGTGTTGTGGCCACAACAACACCTAAGGCCCAAATTTCTGCTGAGTATATAGGGCAGGCCCCTACTTTCAAACATCCAACTTACAAACGACTCCACTTGCAAACGGAAGGAGACAACAGGAAGTGAGATGAAATCTCCCCCTAGGAAAGGAAATTCTCTCCTGTAAGAGTTAATATCGGAAAAACATTTCTCCTTTCCACTGATGCTTTATCACCAATCCTTGTTTCACAAAAAACCCCACATTTTCAAAAAACATTTGTCATTGGGACAAAAAGTGAGGTGAAATCTTCTGAAGAGGAGCACAGACAGCAAAACAAATGTCACAGGGGTGATAACCCTTCCCTATGTTTTCCAAAAAGCTTAAAAAAGATTTTTTGGCTGGAGCTAAACACGTTAAAAATGTACCCGTTCAAAATTACAAACAGATTTGTGCAGGGACTGTTCTAAGCATGGGAAACACGCGCCACTTTACAGGCATACTATAGACAACCCCCAGGTACGATATTTAAAGGAACTTTTTTTTTTTACTTTAAGCATCATTAAAATCACTGCTCCGAAAAAACGTCCGTTTTAAAAGTTTTTTTTTCATTGATACATGTCCCCTGGGGCAGGACCCGGGTCCCCAAACCCTTTTTAGGACAATACCATGAAAATTAGCCTTTAAAATGAGCACTTTTGATTTCGAACATTCGAGTCCCATAGACGTCAATGGGTTTCTAACGTTCGTACGAATTTTCGGTCCGTTCGCAGGTTCTGGTGCGACCCGGGGGTTGTTCGGCTCATCCCTAGTGGTGTTGGAACTTGCCCATGGGCACTTGCTAGGAGGCCATTTAGGGGTTGAGAAAACCACTGAAAGGGTGTTACACAGGTTTCACTGGCCCGGGATACAGAAAGATATTGAGAGTTATTGTTAATCCTGTCCTGTGTGTCAGATGTCATCCCACTCCCGAAGTCCTTTAGTGCCCTTGCCCATTATTAAAGTGCCCTTTGAGAGGATTGTCATGGACCTTGTGGATCCCCTTACCGGGGTCACCAGCATATCCTTGTAATCACGGATCATGCTACCCTTTACCCCGAGGCAATTCCCTTACGCACCGCATCTGCTAAGAACATTGCAAAGAGCTGTTCATGGTGTTCAGCCGTGTTGGCATCCCTAAGAAGGTCCTTATGGACCAGACCACCCCATTTATGTCACAAATAACTAGGGAGCTGTGCAAGTTATTTAAGATGACGCAGTTGCGAACCTCTGTGGACCACCCTCAAACTAATGGCTTGGTGGAACGCCTCAATAAAACATTAAGGAGCATATTAAAAAAGGTTGTTGGCAAGGATGGGAAAAACTGGGACTTCCTGATTCCATACTTGATGTTTGCCATCCGGGAGGCTCCCCAGTCCTCTATGGGGTACTCCCAATTTGAGATGCTTTATGAGAGACACGCTCGGGGACTCTTAGACATAGCCAAGGAAACCTGGGAGGGGCAGCAGACACCCCACAATAGTGTCATTGAGCATATCGCTCAAATGCAGGACAGGATTGCAGCATTAATGCCTATGGTAAAAGAACACTTACTGCAGGCCCAAGCAGCCCAACAGAGAATATACAACAGGGGGGCCCAACTCCGTGTTTTCTCACCTGGTGACAGGGTCCTGGTGTTGGTTCCCACTGTTGAAAGAAAGTTCCTGGCTAAGTGGCAGGGTTCCTTCGAAGTAATTGAAAGAGTTGGGGAGGTCAATTACAAAGTATCAACCAAGTAAAAGGAAGCCCGAACAGATTTACCACATAAACCTGTTAATGCCAGTCTATCCTTCCAGGGCTTTAACTTCAAGGTCCCTCCCGGTAACGCCTAAGGGTACTGAGTCCCCTCTGATCCCTGAGGTCACGATTACAGACACCCTGTCGTATTCCCAAATACAGGAAGCTAGAGAGTTGCTGATAAGGAATAGAGAGAAATTTTCAGAGTTACCTGGCATGACTTCAACAGTTCAGCATGATATAGTTACTGAACCTGGGGTCTGTGTCAAGTTCAAACCGTACCAAATTCCTGAAGCTAGAAGAAAGGACATCAGTGATGAAGTTAAAAGGATGTCGGAGCTAGATGTCATTGAGGAGTTCAATAGTGTCTGGTCTAGCCCCATCGTGTTAGTCCCAAATCCGGATGGCAGGTAGAGGTTCTGTAACGACTTAAGAAAGCTTAATGCAGTGACAAAGTTTGACACGTACCCAATGCCCAGGGTGGTTGAACCTATAGACTGACTTGGAAAGGCCCCCCCTACTCCCGGAGTCTATGGGTAGCTATCCAGGCAGATAACCTTTTTCTGCGCACACAATAATAGACTGCTGTTTCTTGTCTGTGTCTTTATTGGCACGTTGCAGATTTTAATACAAGTGTGAATGACACACGTTATATGCGGTAAAACTGAAAATAACAAGAATAATATAACATTACCATACAATAGTAAACATCATATAAAATAACAACTGAAATGACTATCCGCTTTCCCTAATAGCCTGTAGAGGAGGAAGGGGAAGATTGCTTACCTCCGATGCCATGGATGGGAAGAGATTACATCTAGGCAGCTGGGATAATCTTGAAAATGCTGATCCCTAGGGGGTATTCACTTCCTGACTAAAGAGGATGTGATGATTTTTATGTCACATCCTTTAAAGGTTAAAGGTATTATTACAAATGATATTAATGTTTGACCAGTAGGTGGCACATGCGTATAGCTAACCTGGAACAAACATAATTTATAGCTTGATAATGCAGCAACACAATATACAATCAAATGACAATATGAATTCTCCTTATTGAACCTCGAGAGAGAGAAAGGTCTCCTGGAGACTTAACAGCCCCACTATCTGACCACTTTGGACTTGACAAAATGTTATTGGCAAATACCCCTGACTGGTAGCGCCAAAGAGAAGAATGCATTTGTGACCCCGGAGGGTTCCTTTCAATATATAAAAAAATGCCTTTTGGGTTGCAAAATGCCCCTGCCACATTTCAGAAGGCCATGGACAGGACTCTAAGACCCCACCGATGGTATGCAGCAGCCTATCTAGACGACATAGTGGTACATAGCACTGACTGGGAGTCTCACTTGCCCCATGTCCAGGCTGTCCTTGATTCCCTCTTCAAAGAAGGTTTTACTGCAAATCCAAAAAAATGTGCAATTGGTTTAGAGAAAGCCAAGTATTTGGGCTACACTATTGGCTGTGGTGTCATAAAACCTCAAATGAATAAAATAGAAGCCATCCAGGAGTGGCCACGTTCTGCAAAGAAGCAGGTCAGGGCCTTTCTTGGGATCACAGGGTATTATAGAAGGTTTATATCAAATTTTGCAACTATAGCTGCCCCACTGACGAACCTTACGAAAGGGAAAGACTCCGTAATGGTGAAATGGTCCCCAGTAGCAGAGGAATCATTTCAAGTCTTGAAGAAGGCTCTTGGTGCACAGCCAGTGCTGTACTCCCCCATTTCTCCAAAGATTTTTTTTTTCAGACGGATGCGTCTGATGTAGGTATCGGGATAATATTGTGATAGGTACACAATGGGGAAGAACACCCTGTGGTGTACCTAAGCAGATAGCTCAATGACAATGAGAAAAAGTATGCAGTCATTGAAAAGGAATGTTAAGCCAAAAAGTGGGCTGTCGACCACTATGGCTCCAGTTTGAGTTAATAACTGACCATGCTCCCCTGATATGGATGACTCAAAAGAAGGAGACTTATAGACAGGTGAACCCGTGGTTTTTGGCTCTACAGGATTACTCCTTCACTGTAAAAAACAGGCCAGGTGTTGAGATGGGGAATGTGGATGCCCTGTCCCGTGTTCACTCCTGTTGGACCACAGGTGTTCCAACCCTAGGGTTGAAACAAGGGGGAGGATATGTAGCAGAGCATCCCAGAGAGCCATGAAAAGTCCTGTTCGGGGTTTCTAGGTCTCCCAGGCTCCTCTCATACACGTTCAGGGATCTCTGATTCACGATCCAGTTCGGATCTTGGTCCTCTCCCCCAGGCCAATAAACTCACCTGTGACAGACAGCTTTCACTCTCTGCCTGGGAAACACAGACAACACTGGTCTGTGAGAGCAAAAGGTTGGTAAAAAGCTGTATCTGTGGAAGCTGACGAGTAGGGATGAGCTTCGAGTTCGATTCGAACTCATGTTCGACTCGAACATTGGCTGTTCGCAAGTTCGCCGAACAGCGAACAATTTGGGGTGTTCGCGGCAAATTCGAATGCCACGGAACATCCTTTAAAAGTCTATGGGATAAATCAAAAGTGCTAATTTTAAAGGCTAATATGCAAGTTATTGTCATAAAAAGTGTTTGGGGACCTGGGTCCTGCCCCAGGGGACATGGATCAATGCAAAAAAAAGTTTTAAAAACGGCCATTTTTTCAGGAGCAGTGATTTTAATAATGCTTAAAGTCGAACAATAAAAGTGTAATATCCCTTTAAATTTCGTACCTGGGGGGTGTCTATAGTATGCCTGTAAAGGGGCGCATGTTTCCTGTGTTTAGAACAGTCTGACAGCAAACTGACATTTTGAAGGAAAAACCCATTTAAAACTACCCGCGGCTATTGCATTGCCGACAATACACATAGAAGTTCATTGATAAAAACGGCATGGGAATTCCCCAAAGGGGAACCCCGAACCAAAATTTTAAAAAAAAATGACGTGGGAGTCCCCCTAAATTCCATACCAGGCCCTTCAGGTCTGGTATGGATATTAAGGGGAACCCCGGCCAAAATTTAAAAAAAAAATGACGTGGGGTTCCCCCTAAATTCCATACCAGACCCTTCAGGTCTGGTATGGATTTTAAGGGGAACCCCGCGCCAAAAAAAAAACAAAACGGTGTGGGGTCCCCCCAAAAATTCATACCAGACCCTTATCCGAGCATGCAACCTGGCAGGCCGCAGGAAAAGAGGGGGGTCAAGAGTGCGGCCCCCCTCCTGAACCGTACCAGGCCACATGCCCTCAACATTGGGAGGGTGCTTTGGGGTACCCCCCAAAAGAACTTGTCCCCATGTTGATGAGGACAGGGGCCTCATCCCCACAACCCTGGCCGGTGGTTGTAGGGGTCTGCGGGCGGGGGGCTTATCGGAATCTGGAAGCCCCCTTTAACAAGGGGACCCCCAGATCCCGCCCCCCCCCTGTGTGAAATGGTAAGGGGGTACTTACCCCTACCATTTCACTAAAAAACTGTCAAAAATGTTAAAAATGACAAGAGACAGTTTTTGACAATTCCTTTATTTAAATGCTTTTTTTTCTTCTATCTTCCTTCATCTTCTGGTTCTTCTGGTTCTTCTGGCTCTTCTGGTTCTTCCTCCGGCATTCTCGTCCAGCATCTCCTCTGCGGCGTCTTCTATCTTCTTCTCCTCGGGCCGCTCCGCACCCATGGTATGGGGGGGAGGCTCCCGCTCTTCTCTTCTTCTTTTCTTCTCTTCTTCTCTTCTTCATTTTCTTCTCTGGGCCGCTCCGCACCCATTCTGGCATGGAGGGAGGCTCCCGCTGTGTGACGGCGCTCCTCGTCTGACAGTTCTTAAATAACGGGGGACGGGGCCACCCGGTGACCCCGCCCCCCTCTGACGCACGGGATATGACGGGACTTCCCTGTGGCATTCCCCGTGACATCACAGGGAAGTCCCGTCAAGTCACCGTGCGTCAGAGGGGGGCGGGGTCACTGGGTGGCCCCACTCCCCGTTATTTAAGAACTGTCAGACGAGGAGCACCGTCACACAGCGGGGGCCTCCCTCCATGCCAGCATGGGTGCCAGTCTATCCTTCCAGGGCTTTAACTTCAAGGTCCCTCCCGGTAACGCCTAAGGGTACTGAGTCCCCTCTGATCCCTGAGGTCACGATTACAGACACCCTGTCGTATTCCCAAATACAGGAAGCTAGAGAGTTGCTGATAAGGAATAGAGAGAAATTTTCAGCGTTACCTGGCACGACTTCAACAGTTCAGCATGATATAGTTACTGAACCTGGGGTCTGTGTCAAGTTCAAACCGTACCAAATTCCTTAAGCTAGAAGAAAGGACATCAGTGATGAAGTTAAAAGGATGTTGGAGTAGCTGTAGCTATGGGTAGCTATCCAGGCAGATAACCTTTTTCTGCGCACACAATAATAGACTGCTGTTTCTTGTCTGTGTCTTTATTAGCACGTTGCAGATTTTAATACAAGTGTGAATGACACACGTTATATGCGGTAAAACTGAAAATAACAAGAATAATATAACATTACCATACAATAGTAAACATCATATAAAATAACAACTGAAATGACTATCCTCTTTCCCTAATAGCCTGTAGAGGAGGAAGGGGAAGATTGCTTACCTCCGATGCCATGGATGGGAAGAGATTACATCTAGGCAGCTGGGATAATCTTGAAAATGCTGATCCCTAGGGGGTATTCACTTCCTGACTAAAGAGGATGTGATGATTTTTATGTCACATCCTTTAAAGGTTAAAGGTATTATTACAAATGATATTAATGTTTGGCCAGTAGGTGGCACATGCGTATAGTTAACCTGGAACAAACATAATTTATAGCTTGATAATGCAGCAACACAATATACAATCAAATGACAATATGAATTCTCCTTATTGAACCTCGAGAGAGAGAAAGGTCTCCTGGAGACATAACAGCCCCACTATCTGACCACTTTGGACTTGACAAAATGTTATTGGCAAATACCCCTGACTGGTAGCGCCAAAGAGAAGAATGCATTTGTGACCCCGGAGGGTTCCTTTCAATATATAAAAAAATGCCTTTTGGGTTGCAAAATGCCCCTGCCACATTTCAGAAGGCCATGGACAGGACTCTAAGACCCCACCGATGGTATGCAGCAGCCTATCTAGACGACATAGTGGTACATAGCACTGACTGGGAGTCTCACTTGCCCCATGTCCAGGCTGTCCTTGATTCCCTCTTCAAAGAAGGTTTTACTGCAAATCCAAAAAAATGTGCAATTGGTTTAGAGAAAGCCAAGTATTTGGGCTACACTATTGGCCGTGGTGTCATAAAACCTCAAATGAATAAAATAGAAGCCATCCAGGAGTGGCCACATTCTGCAAAGAAGCAGGTCAGGGCCTTTCTTGGGATCACAGGGTATTATAGAAGGTTTATATCAAATTTTGCAACTATAGCTGCCCCACTGACGAACCTTACGAAAGGGAAAGACTCCGTAATGGTGAAATGGTCCCCAGTAGCAGAGGAATCATTTCAAGTCTTGAAGAAGGCTCTTGGTGCACAGCCAGTGCTGTACTCCCCCATTTCTCCAAAGATTTTTTTTTTCAGACGGATGCGTCTGATGTAGGTATCGGGATAATATTGTGACAGGTACACAATGGGGAAGAACACCCTGTGGTGTACCTAAGCAGATAGCTTAATGACCATGAGAAAAAGTATGCAGTCATTGAAAAGGAATGTTAAGCCATAAAGTGGGCTGTCGACCACTATGGCTCCAGTTTGAGTTAATAACTGACCATGCTCCCCTGATATGGTTGACTCAAAAGAAGGAGACTTATAGACAGGTGAACCCGTGGTTTTTGGGTCTACAGGATTACTCCTTCACTGTAAAAAACAGTCCAGGTGTTGAGATGGGGAATGTGGATGCCCTGTCCCGTGTTCACTCCTGTTGGACCACAGGTGTTCCAACCCTAGGGTTGAAACAAGGGGGAGGATATGTAGCAGAGCATCCCAGAGAGCCATGAAAAGTCCTGTTTGGGGTTTCTACGTCTCCCAGGCTCCTCTCATACACGTTCAGGGATCTCTGATTCACGATCCAGTTCGGATCTTGGTCCTCTCCCCCAGGCCAATAAACTCACCTGTGACAGACAGCCTTCACTCTCTGCCTGGGAAACACAGACAACACTGGTCTGTGAGAGCAAAAGGTTGGTAAAAAGCTGTATCTGTGGAAGCTGACGAGTAGGGATGAGCTTCGAGTTCGAGTCGAACTCATGTTCGACTCGAACATTGGCTGTTCGCAAGTTCGCCGAACAGCGAACAATTTGGGGTGTTCGCGGCAAATTCGAATGCCGCGGAACAGTCTTTAAAAGTCTATGGGATAAAACAAAAGTGCTAATTTTAAAGGCTAATATGCAAGTTATTGTCATAAAAAGTGTTTGGGGACCTGGGTCCTGCCCCAGGGGACATGGATCAATGCAAAAAAAAGTTTTAAAAACGGCCATTTTTTCAGGAGCAGTGATTTTAATAATGCTTAAAGTCGAACAATAAAAGTGTAATATCCCTTTAAATTTCGTACCTGGGGGGTGTCTATAGTATGCCTGTAAAGGGGCGCATGTTTCCTGTGTTTAGAACAGTCTGACAGCAAACTGACATTTTGAAGGAAAAACCCATTTAAAACTACCTGCGGCTATTGCATTGCCGACAATACACATAGAAGTTCATTGATAAAAACGGCATGGGAATTCCCCAAAGGGGAACCCCGAACCAAAATTTTAAAAAAAAATGACGTGGGAGTCCCCCTAAATTCCATACCAGGCCCTTCAGGTCTGGTATGGATTTTAAGGGGAACCCCGCGCCAAAAAAAAAAAAACGGCGTGGGGTCCCCCCAAAGATCCATACCAGACCCTTATCCGAGCATGCAACCTGGCAGGCCACAGGAAAAGAGGGGGGGTCAAGAGTGCGGCCCCCCCCTCCTGAACCGTACCAGGCCATATGCCCTTAACATTGGGAGGGTGCTTTGGGGTACCCCCCAAAACACCTTGTCCCCATGTTGATGAGGACAAGGGCCTCATCCCCACAACCCTGGCCGGTGGTTGTAGGGGTCTGCGGGTGGGGGGCTTATCGGAATCTGGAAGCCCCCTTTAACAAGGGGACCCCCAGATCCCGCCCCTCCCCTGTGTGAAATGGTAAGGGGGTACTTACCCCTACCATTTCACTAAAAAACTGTCAAAAATGTTAAAAATGACAAGAGACAGTTTTTGACAATTCCTTTATTTAAATGCTTCTTTTTTCTTCTATCTTCCTTCATCTTCTGGTTTTTCTGGTTCTTCTGGCTCTTCTGGTTCTTCCTCCGGCATTCTCGTCCAGCATCTCCTCTGCGGCGTCTTCTATCTTCTTCTCCTCGGGCTTGCTCCGCACCCATGGCATGGGGGGGAGGCTCCCACTCTTCTCTTCTTCTTTTCTTCTCTTCTTCATTTTCTTCTCTGGGCCGCTCCGCACCCATGCTGGCATGGAGGGAGGCTCCCGCTGTGTGACGGCGCTCCTCGTCTGACAGTTCTTAAATAACGGGGGACGGGGCCACCCGGTGACCCTGCCCCCCTCTGACGCATGGGATATGACGGGACTTCCCTGTGGCATTCCCCGTGACGTCACAGGGAAGTCCCGTCAAGTCACCGTGCGTCAGAGGGGGGCGGGGTCACCGGGTGGCCCCGTCCCCCGTTATTTAAGAACTGTCAGACGAGAAGCGCCGTCACACAGCGGGGGCCTCCCTCCATGCCAGCATGGGTGCGGAGCGGCCCGGAGAAGAAAATGAAGAAGAGAAGAAGAGAAGAAAAGAAGAAGAGAAGAGCGGGAGCCTCCCCCCCATGCCATGGGTGTGGAGCGGCCCGAGGAGAAGGAGATAGAAGACGCCGCGGAGGAAATGCTGGACGAGAACGCCGGAGGAAGAACCAGAAGAGCCAGAAGAACCAGAAGAACCAGAAGATGAAGGAAGATAGAAGAAAGAAGAAGCATTTAAATAAAGGAATTGTCAAAAACTGTCTCTTGTCATTTTTAACATTTTTGACAGTTTTTTAGTGAAATGGTAGGGGTAAGTACCCCCTTACCATTTCACACAGGGGTGGGCCGGGATCTGGGGGTCCCCTTGTTAAAGGGGGCTTCCAGATTCCGATAAGCCCCCCGCCCGCAGACCCCCACAACCACCGGCCAGGGTTGTGGGGATGAGGCCCTTGTCCTCATCAACATGGGGACAAGGTGTTTTGGGGGGCTACCCCAAAGCACCCTCCCAATGTTGAGGGCATGTGGCCTGGTATGGTTCAGGAGGGGGGGGCCGCACTCTCGTCCCCCCTCTTTTCCTGCGGCCTGCCAGGTTGCGTGCTCAGATAAGGGTTTGGTATGGATTTTTGGGGGGACCCCACGCCGTTTTTTTTTTTTGGCACGGGGTTCCCCTTAAAATCCATACCAGACCCAGGTCTGGTATGGAATTTAGGGGGAACCCCACGTCATTTTTTTAAAAAATTTTGGCCGGGGTTCCCCTTAATATCCATACCAGACCTGAAGGGCCTGGTATGGAATTTAGGGGGACTCCCACGTCATTTTTTTTTTTTATTTTGGTTCGGGGTTCCCCTTTGGGGAATTCCCATGCCGTTTTTATCATTGAACTTCTATGTGTATTGTCGGCAATGCAATAGCCGCGGGTAGTTTTAAATGGGTTTTTTCCTTCAAAATGTCATTTTGCTGTCAGACTGTTCTAAACACAGGAAACATGCGCCCCTTTACAGGCATACTATAGACACCCCCCAGGTACGAAATTTAAAGGGATATTACAGTTTTATTGTTTCACTTTAAGCATTATTAAAATCACTGCTCCTAAAAAAACGTCCGTTTTTAAAACTTTTTTTTGCATTGATCCATGTCCCCTGGGGCAGGACCCAGGTCCCCAAACACTTTTTATGACAATAACTTGCATATTAGCCTTTAAAATTAGAACTTTTGATTATTCATGTTCGTGTCCCATTGACTTTAACGGTGTTTGCGTGCTCAAACTAACTTTTTTCCTGTTCGCATGTTCTGGTGCGAACCGAACAGGGGGGTGTTCGGCTCATCCCTACTTACGAGCTATAGGCTTGCTCAGCCTGGTAGTTAGGGCCTGTATATATTGTGTAGTTAATGCAGAGACACGGCTAGGTTTTTGTTTGACTATTTTTGTTCTGTTTGTTTTCTGAAACACTGTACAGCACCTGTATATAGACTTGTATATATCACCAATAAACACCGCACTGTTTGTCACTACCTCACTGGATTTGGTATCTGTGCCTGAAAGACTGCTTATGACAGGGAGCTTTGTACCACCTACCGGTCTCCCAGGTTACACCGGCTTTAGGCTACAGTCACACCAACGATATGTAGTGGCAAATTGTAGTGGTAGAAATTACAGATTCCTGCTACATTTCAGAGCAGCTAGGTGCAGCCATCAGCTATTCATGATAATGACAGGTTGCCGCTACCGGTATATGCTGTTATCCCCGCAGCCAGTGATTACCTGCGGTGATCGCCGGCTGTACAGACAGCTGTGAAAAACTGCAGCCACCAGTGACCTGTCATTATAGTGAACTATAGTGCACTGCACCTAACCGCTCAGAGCCACAAATCCTGTAGCTGCTGACTTTTAATAATAGGACACTTACCTGTCCAGAGTTCCCGCAATGTCGGCACCCCAGCCGATTTTCGTATGACTGCGGCGCCGTCCCTGGTAGTGGGGAAAGGGTACCTGTCAGAAACAGGTACCCCCCCCCAAAAGGTGCCAAATGTGGCACCGGGGGGGGGGGGAGACAGATAAGCGGAAGTTCCACTTTTGGCTATAAGTTGGCTCAATTATAATGTATTGCTTTACTTACCCAATGATCATCCTTGCAGAACAACTGGTCCCCTAAAGTCACATATCTTCTCTGATCATGTGTCCCTTGCCAACATCATCATGTGCAGGACCAAGGTTTCTGCATTGTGTGTGATGATGTTGAGGGCCCACCCTTATCGTGGGCCAAGAGAGGAGAAGACCAGTGGACAGTAATTGTTATTCTGTATTGCATTCTCCTAGACAAAATTAGCAATGTGTGCCTGGTCACTATTTTAAGATTAAAGCCCTGAAGGTAAAGCTAAAATCTACACAAATGGCAAGTTCTTTTTTTGACTACCGAGGACATTGGGGGAATTTAATAAGGCTCTAAGAACACTTTTCTATGGCACTGACTATCAATCACAAGGGGAGAAGACCTTATGGGGAACTAGAGTCTCAGCTTCCCCATCAGGCTCTTACAGTATTTACTTATGTGCACCAACTTAAATACTGGGCCCAAACACTAGCCAGCTAAAGGCTCAGAGCTAAGGACTGTTGACCAACCAATTGCTTTACAGGAACTTTGCCCTGGCTGCTCATACTGAAAGGTACTGTCTTAGGGAGCTACATATACCACCATAGTCTTTGCTAGAGTGCACTCTAGAATTAAAGAGAATGGGCATCATTCGGGAGTCCATGCCTCCCCTATAGTGATAGTATGGAACAAGTATAGATGTATATTGATTGCCTAACACTTAACAGAAGAGCTATTCCCTCACAGAAAGAAAATGCTCTACAATGCCTGTCAGGGGCGAAGTAGTTCAGTGTGCTGGATTTTAAGGGGAGGGTGCTACCAGACCCCTGTGAAAAAGATGATAGAGAGAAGATGGCCTTTATCTGCCCACTGGGGTTCTATGAATTGGACAGAATGCCACAAGGTGTATCTGGAGCTCCAGTGACTTTCCAGCAGCTGAGGGTAATATGAATCTGACCAAAGAGTTGGTGTAACTAGATAGCATTAATGTCTTCAGCAGAACCCTTGAAGAACACAAGGAGCATCTAGAGAAGGTGCTGAGAAGACTTCATGAGGGGCTGAAGCTATCTCTGGAGCAGTGTCAATACTATCAGGTTTTTGTCACTTACTTCAGACACATTGTTTCTGCTGATGGAGTGGCCACTGTTTCCAAGAAGTTGGAAGCTATCACTTACTGGCTAAGGCCAAGTAATGTGACTGAACTGAGATCGTTCCTGGGGTTCTGTTCCTATTACTGAAGATTTGTGGAGGGGTTTGGCAAGATAGCCCTACCCCTCAATGAGTTGCCGAAAAGTGAGGATGAGGAAGATGACGCTGACCTATTGAAAGCAACCAGACAAACTAGAGGGTCCAGGAAATCTCAGGAGTCAGTTCAAGACCAGTGAACTGATTAGTGTGAGTAGGCCTTCCATCAGCTGAAGAGGAGTTTAACAAATGCCCCTGTCCTAGCCTATGCTAAACAAAACCTTACAAACTAAATGACGATGCCAATTGATAAGGGTTAGGCGGGGCATCAAGAGCACGATGGATACCAGTTGCATATATGAGCAGAAGTCTTACCCGTGCTGGGATGAACTATTCTACTCACAAGCTGGAGTTCTTGGCCTTGATATGGGTAGTGAGGGATACATGGAAACATTATCTGTATGATGCTGACTTTGCAGTCAAAACTGACAATAATCTGCTCACATATGTACTTACTTCAGCCAAGTTGGATGCTACTGGGAATAGATAGTTGACTGCTCTATTTGGTTTCCACTTTAGCCTGGAGTATGGCCCAGAGGTTAGAAACAGAGCTGCAGATGGCCTGTCAAGAGGACATTATGGCCCTGAGACTCCCTTCGTAGAGTAAAAACAACTCACGTCAGAATGGGTACAAAGTGTGAAGTATCAGGTTAGAGGAGCCACAGTGGCTGAAGCCATTGGAGTCTTAGTTGCAGGCGTACCCAAATATTACTGTGACCTTTCCCAAGTGAGAGACATAGGCTTGGTCAAGCTCTCAAAAAAGGACTTGAGGAAGGATCAGATGGGCGATCCTCTCTGCAGTCTGACTTAAACCACTTGACTTCATCAATTTTGATCAATATGTATTCTACTACATATCTTTGGTAAAAAAAAACCCAGTAAGCGTATATTGATTGGTTTGTGTGAAAGTTATAGTGTCTACAAACATGGAATATATATATTTTTTCTAGTAATGTCGGCGATCAGCGACTTATAGCATGACTGCTATATTGCGGCGGACAAATCAGACACTAACTGACACTTTTGACACTTTTTGGGGACATTAATACAGTGATCATTCCCAAAACATATGCACTGTCACTGTACTAATGACACTGGCTGGAAGGGGTTAACATCAGGGGTGATAAAAGGGTTAACCGTGTGCCTAGCCTGTGATTCCGTCTAGTGGGGGAGTCGCTTTTACTAGTCAAAGGCATGGATCCTGCTTTACAGGAACACATGATCCATTCCTTCTGTACTCACAGAACGGCAATCTGCCTTGTTTACATAAGCAGACTGGCATTCTGCTTGTGTACCTAAGCATCGGCGGGTGCCGGCGGAGATCGATTTCAACGTACCCGCCGATCAGCTCCCACTGTGAAGAGTCGCCACGTACTAGGTACGTGATCCGGCACAGAGCAGCCGCCCTGCTGCAGTAAATGTATGGTGGTCGGTCTGCAAGTGGTTAAAAGCTTTATGTGCACCACCTTAAAAACTGGGCCCCAACACTAACTGGCTAAAGACTTGGAGCCAAGGACTGTATACCAACCAACTGCTGTACAGGAAATTTGCCCTGGCTTCTCATAGTCAGAAGTACCTACATATACATATATATATATATATATATATATATACATATACCACCATAGTCTTTTCTTAGAGTGCACGCTAAAGAGGGTATAGGCTACTGGTTGCAGAGGACTTGCTGCAGGATCATTTCTTTTATTGCTAACACTGTTTGTTGCTGTGTTGACTTTGCTTTCTTTCTGCAGTATTCTACTCTAATCTGTTACAGTCTAGAAATTCCACTGATCAGTGTACTTGTAAGAAAATTAACGCTTTCAATTTCTAATTTTTCTATGAGCTGCTACTTACCTGTCATAATATATTTACTATATTTATACACCTATGCATTTTTTTTGTGCGTTTTGCAGTTTGTAGAAATGCACTAAAACGCACTACAGTCAAAAACATGGTTTTCTATGGTACACATTCACATCGATGCATTTGGGGCTGGTGCGTTTTGCATGTAATAGACTTCAATGGAACTGCACCAGAAACGCAAGTGTTGTGTTTATGATGCAATTTTTGATGTGTTTTGCATGTTACGGTTGTACCCCTACCCATTCACATATTTGGGGTCGGGCGTGATCTGGGGGCCCTCTTGTTAAAGAGGGTTTCCAGATTCCGATAAGCCCGCAGACCCCGAAAATCAGAGCCCAGGGTGAAGAGGCCCTTGTCCCCATCACCCCAAAGCACCCATTCCCCTATGTTGAGGGCATGCAGCCTGGTATGGTTCGGGGGGGGGGGTGCACTCGCTCATCTCCTCCCTTTCCTGACCTGCAGTACAAAGTACACAATACTACACAGTACAAACTGTGCAGCTGCACAGAGTCCTCTGGGACTAAAGCTGGCTATACACGGATCACAATTTGGCTGGTCCAGCAGGGGCTGAATTAAAGGTGGATGCCGCATCGGTCCAATGCTGCATCTGTCCCCCGGCGTCTCTGCACTGAGAACAAAGCCATCGAACACCGCCGATGGATCGGTTTCCCGAGCAGAGAGCTGCTGCCAGTCAATCAGCAGCTCTCCTGCTCTGCTCCTCCATGCTCACTGGAGCGCTGAGTTGTGGAGGTACGGGGGGCAGCCGTCTCAGCGGCTCGCTGAGAGGCTGAGACAGCCATCAGTCCAGGCACCTGGTGGATCCAGACTTCCAGATGACGCGGTGCCTGGACTGATCTGTGTAACGTCAACAGCGAGCGGACTTCAGACCGCTCTCTGCTGAAAAAGGGTCACAGGAGTTAAAAACGAATTTCACTCCTATGATCCATAGGGGAGGTCCAGCCAAGCAAGCTCAGGCTGGACTTCTCCTTTAATTTTGATCAGTGTGTGGACTCCAGCACTCAACAGAAGTCGATTGTTTGATTGACTTCTTTTGATGGGACCTCTTGCAAAAATTTCCACCGATCAGCAGCTGCAAACAATCAGCTACACCAACTGATCAGTGTATACTGATAGCAACAGTTGCCACTGTAAGAATACAATGTCATGGTGGAGGGGGGTTCCTACGTCCACCTCATTTGTGTGGATGAAGGAATCTGTCGCCAGCTGGCTGAATGAAAAAAAATGTAATTGTATTTAGCCAGCTTTAGGAACCTAGTCATATTAAATGTGAGCAGCACAGGAGCTGGGAACCATTCCCAGTGGATATTGCTTAATGGGATAGTTCACCTTTACCACAAAACGGCCTATGCAGATAAGGGGCATATGTGGATAAAAGCAAACTGTGCAGCTCTGACCAAAGTTTAAAAAAGCCCATGCTATAGGTGTAGGCCATTTGCATACCTTATGAAGGCTGACTGGAATACTCCCAGGACATTGCTAAGTGAGACCTAGTCATCACTGTTCACCTCCACCATCACAGGAGTGAGCTCTCAAATGCTGAACTCAGAACTAATGCATCAGGGGAAAGAGTATGTGAGAGGGTTTGAATCAGTGAAAAAGTTCACTCCTGTGATGGGGGAGGTGAGCAGTGATGACTAGGCCTCACTTAGCAACGTCCTGGGAGTATTTCAGTCAGGCTTCATAAGGTACAGTATGTAAATGGCTTACACCTATAGCAAGTGTATTATTTATCTTTAGTCAGAGCTGCACAGTTTGTTTTATTCTACAAACAACATTTACCTGCATAGGCAGTTTTTTTGTAAAGGTGAACTATCCTTTTAACTCTATGACAAGGGAAAATCAGGAGGCATTCTTGATGACGCTATTATAATGCTCCTGGTTTGTTAGGCAGAAAGATTCTTCATCACTCCTTGCCTTGCTGACACAGAGTCATGCGGCTTTAACCGTATTCTATCAACACCATTTGGGCTGGACATGAAAAGGTTGTTTGCTCTCTCAGCCTAGATACCTATCATGAACTCATGAACCTATCATGGTTTAAGGTATCACATCTGCATTTATTAAGACACAATGGACAAGTGTTGCCATTTGGGCAGCATTCCTACCCAACCCCATCCTTAAACACTTACCTGGCTCCTGTCACCACTTCCACGCTGCCTTGGCTGCAGCACCAATACCCTCACTTGCTACTGCTGCTCATAGGCTCCTGCTGCTGTCAGGGCAACTTCTGAGGCAAGGGAACGGGTGTGTGGCGCTTACCAACGCTGTGTGTGTCTATGGATAGAGAATATATATATATATATATATATATATATATATATATATATATATATATATATATATATACATATATAATCAGTGGCGGCTGGTACTAAAAATGTTTGGGCGGGGCGCAAACAAAATGAAAAGTTCTGAAAAAAAAAACATCAAACGCAGCCACTGTGCCCATCAAACGCAGCCACTGTGCCATATCAAATGCTGCCACTGTGCCATCAAATGCTGCCACTGTGTCCCATCAAACGCAGCCTCACTGGGTCCCATCAAATGCAGCCTCACTGTGTCCCATCAAATGCAGCCTCACTGTCCCATCAAATGCAGTCTCATTGTCCCATCAAATGCAGCCCACTGTCCCATCAAATGCAGCCTCACTGTCCCATCGAATGCAGCCCACTGTCCCATCAAACCCCCCTCCTCCCCGTTCTCCGCGGGTGGTCTGGACCGGCACTTACCTTGCTGTGGTGTCCTCTCCGCCTGTTGTGTCTCCTTCAGTGGGCACTGGCAGCAGTGGTGGAGGAGTCCGCTTCTCATACTTCCTCCGCTCGGGCTCAATGGGAGAGAGAAAACCGGAAGTGACATCTAACTCGGATGTCAATCAATCCACCCGGCCATAGTAATATATACTACGGGCACCGGGCAGGAGCTGTTTGGCGAGATGGAATGCGCCACAAGGCAGGACAAAAGCCCGCAAATGAAGCGCCTTGTCTGAAATCTCGTGATTGCAAAGATGTGACGCTTCCCATAGTGCACAAGTGGTTGGAGGGAAGCTTCGGAATGGCAAAGATGTTTTTATTACAAGTTACGTGAGCAGACTGCAGTTCCTCTTTAAGAAGAATATGTTTGAATTAGAAGTTTGACTTAGAAACAGACATCGAGTTTGTTTGAGGGGATACTTCTCAAACAATTGCCGTTGGATACAATGGGATCAATGAACTATTTTTGTATTTCAGTTGACCGTTAGATATTTTTATTGTATCTGTAACTACGGTAAACAATTCTTTAACTTGGGCAAACAATAGCTTGGCTTGTTTGACATATATGACCTATAGCATGTATGATATCATAGTGCCATCTTGATAGACTCGAGGTGACAACACTCAGCAAAGTGCCACATTCCTATGATTCAATACATAATACATAAAGACAAAGAAATTCTCAATTTTTTGGGACTTTTTAGACACTTGAATCGCAAAAATGTGTATGAGAAGTGAAATACGTTAAAGCAGAATTCATTAATACATCAACATAGCAAGGCAAGGATGGGAGGTGTCATCATACTGGGGGATTTTAATTATCCGGACATAGACTGGGCAGAAGGAACCGTGCATTCCTTTGCCAGTTCCTAAATGTCTTGCAGGACAATTTCATGGGTCAGATGGTAGACGCACCAACTAGAAACAAAGCAATACTAGACCTACTGATTACCAACAATACAGACCTGATCGCGGATGTGGAAATAATTTAGGAAACAGCGATCACAGGTCAATTAGCTTCAGTATATATCACACAAATAGGAAACATAAGGGGAATACAAAGACACTGAATTTCAAAAGAGCCAACTTTCCTAAACTACGAACCTTGCTAGAACATATAAATTGGGATAAAATCTTAGGAACAAAAACACGGAGGAGAGATGGGTTTGCTTTAAGAGCATATTAAATAAGGGCATTAGCCACTGCATCCCATTGAGAAATAAATTTAAAAGAGCGAACAGAAGTCCTGGGTGGCTTAACTCCAATGTAAAAATGCATATAAAAGCAAAGGAGAAGGCCTTCAAAAAATACAAGGCTGAGGGATCATCATCAGCATTCAGACTTTACAAAGAATGCAACAAGAAATGTAAGGGTGCAATTAGAGCTAAGATAGAAGACAAAAGACACATAGCGGAGGAGAACAAAAAAAAACCAAGAAATTCTTTAAGTATTGTAGGGGATCAGAGGGGTGAACAGCTGGCTCAGAGACAGTCCAGTAAAATAAAAGTGGCTTTTATTCAGCAAAATGGCAAAAAACAAACAGAAGACAAGGCAGGCTTATCTTGTCACACGGTTGTGCACACAGGTACAGGTAATAGTTCATGGCTCCAATCAGAGCTATAGTCTTTTATGTGGTTAAGCTCACCCAGCAGGTACACCATCCAGCAATGGACATTTTCACACAGCGTGCTGCTGTGTCTCCCTCTCCTACTCAAACAGCTCCTCTCTGAGACTTTCAGCCCAGCTGACAATAAGCAGGTCTGAAGGGGAAATACCTGCCCTCTTCGATTAATCCCTTCTTAACCCTGCCCCAAGCTGACCCTCTACAGTATATAAACATTAAAAGAGGTAGGACAGACCGTATTGGCCCCATAAAAAATGAGGAAGGGAATCTGGTTACAAAGGATGGTGAGATGGTGAAGGTATTGAATTTATTCTTCTCCTCAGTCTTCACAAGGGAATCAGGGAGCTTCAGTAACCAAAA
Source organism: Lithobates clamitans (assembly GCA_037952925.1). Taxonomy (NCBI): domain Eukaryota; kingdom Metazoa; phylum Chordata; class Amphibia; order Anura; family Ranidae; genus Lithobates; species Lithobates clamitans. Next base: position 2,802,626 of record JBBGZY010000194.1, on the reverse strand, counting down.
CTGCAGTGTTTATCCTCCTGACACATCACAGGAAGCACCCTCATGGCTAACAGAGGACAGAATTAGAAATCGACTTAAAAAACTTAACATTAATAAGTCACCGGGACTCAGTCAAGTAATTGTCAGACCATTGTTCCTAATTTTTACTGACAGTCTACTGACTGGAATGGTACCAGCTGATTGGAGAAAAGCCAATGTAGCACCAATATTTTAAAAAAGGGCCAAAATACATCCCTGGGAATTACAGACCAGTTAGCCTAACATCAATAGTTTGCAAGCTCTTGGAGGGGATGATAAGGGTCTATATACAAGATTTTAGTTATGAAAACTGTATCATTAGCAGTAATCAGCATGGATTCATGAAGAATCGTTCTTGCCAAACCAAACTATTACCATTCTATGAGGAGGTGAGCTGCCATCTAGATAAAGAAAGGACCATAGACGTGGTGTATCTAGATTTTGCAAAAGCATTTAACACAGTTCCCCATAAACGTTTACTGTACAAAGTAAGGTCAGTTGGCATGTACCCATAGGGTGTGTACATGGTTTGAAAACTTGCTACAAGGGCGAGTTCAGAGGGTAGTGATAAATGGGGAGTACTCGGAATGGTCAGGGGTGGAAAGTGGGGCCCCCCAGAGTTCTGTCCTGGGACCAATCCTATTTAATTTATTCATAAATGATCTGGAGAAGGGTGTGAACAGCTCAATCTCTGTATTTGCAGACGATAGTAAGCTAAGCAGGGCAACAACTTCTCTGCAGGATGTGGAAACCTTGCAAGTAGATCTGAACAAATTAATGGGGTGGGCAACTACATGGCAAATGAGGTTTAATGTGGAAAAATGTAAAATAATGCATTTGGGTGGCAAAAATATGAATGCAATTTACTCACTGGGGGCAGAACCTCTGGGGGAATCAAGGATGAAAAAGGACCTGGGGGTCCTAGTAGATGATAGGCTCAGCAATGGCATGCAATGCCAAGCTGCTGCTAACAAAGCAAACAGAATACTGGCATGCATTGAACGGGATTAACTCAAAAGATAAAGCGGTAATTCTCCCACTCTACAAGACTCTGGTCCGGCCGCACCTGGAGTATGCTGTCCAATTCTGGGCACCAGTCCTCAGGAAGGATGTGCTGGAAATGAAGCGAGTACAGAGAAGGGCAACAAAACTAATAAAGGGACTGGAGGATATTAGTTATGAAGAAAGATTACGAGCACTGAACTTATTCTCTCGGAAGAAGAGACGCTTGAGGGGATATGATTTCAATTTACAAATACCATACTGGTGACCCCATAATAGGGATAAAACTTTTCCGCAGGAGGGAGTTTAATGGCCACTCATTAAAATAGGAAAAGAGGTTTAACCTTACACTGCGTAGAGGGTTCTTTACTGTAAGAGCGGCAAGGATGTGGAATTCCTTTCCTCAGGCAGTGGTTTCAGCGGGGAGCATCGGTAGCTTCAAGAAACTATTATATAAGCACCGGAACGACCACAACTTACAGGGATATACAATGTAATACTGACATAAAATCACACACATAGGTTGGACTTGAAGCGTTTCGGAGAGTTCACATCTCCTTCATCAGGGGTATAAGGAGTATCATATCTATAATGCAATATAGGTACATAAGTCATATTCAAAGATTTTTTTTACATGTAGCAGCCTGATGTTTAGGCAGGTTTGCTCCTGCCTAAAACTGCAGGTTTACCTGCCAGGTGTAGTTACCTTGGCTCAATGTTAGGGATCAATTGATTTCACCCTAAGCAACCGGCTACAGCTTTAAATACAGGGACTGCCCACCTGAGCCACGTTGGCTAGTGATGGAAGTTGTTGGGGTGTTTCACCCTGAAAAAGTGACCTGTGATTTTCTGCAGGTTGTTGTTCTTTAAATGGTGAAGAAAACCTTCTTAGTCCCCGGCTGTCATATGAACATAATGAGGACATCCTTGCAAGGGGACCTATGTCCCAAAGTGCGGTCCCTTGCACTATTGCCTGGCTGCTTGTTGTCTGAATGCAGCTGTGCCTCTTGTCCCGGAGTTGTCCCTAAAGAAGAAGGGAAACTGCTGGGAAGTGTAGTCCACCCTGAGTAGGATTGATGGACTGTGACATGTCATGGACACTGTGTGTGTAGTTAGTTAGGTAGAATAGTCTGTGGAAAAGGGTCAAATTCTTACCTTTCTTTGAATAATGGACTCATCCATGCATCAGGACTGTTTACTTGATGAAATCCTAACAAAGTTTATATTTGATTAGGAAAGGGGGTGGCATTTTCAGCTGAGAATGGGGCCTGTTTCATTATGTATATAATGCAGACATCTTATAGGGTGTATTTACACTGTCATGCTGTCTACGGCTGAGGACAATTGAAAACCATTTACCGCATATACTCGTGTATAAGTCGAATTTTTCAGCCCCTTTTTTGGGGCTGAAAGTGCCCCCTTCGACTTATACACAAGTCACCACCGTCTGCCTACATGATCAGCGTGTCATGCAGGCAGACGGCGGCCAGCGTGTGCTGCATAGACTCGGCAGCGGTTCTCACTGTTCAAAAGCCGCGTCTCCTCGTCTGTGATAGGCAGTCAGTGTACAGCCTATCACAGACATTCTCTCATCCTCGTCCATGGTATGAGGATGAGAGAATGTCCATGATAGGCTGACCGCTGACTGCTGGGAAATTGAGTTTTTTGGACGAGGAGGAGGCGCGGCTTTTGAACAGTGAATGGCCGCCGAATACTACACGCTGATCGGTGCAGAGTGGCGCACGGAGGATGCACAGGACACAGGTAGGATGCACAGACACATGCACACAGGTACATACACGCATGCACATATACACAGGTACATGACACAGGTACATGACACAGGTACATATACACATGCACATATACACAGGACACAGGACACATGACACATATGCACAGGACACATGATACATGCACAGGACACAGGGAGGTATACAGCTGCAGATGGGCATTGTTGACCCTCTTTTTCCACTTGCAGTAGCTGCTGCATTTCTCACCCTCGTCTTATACTCGGGTCAATACGTTTTTCCCATTTTTTTGTGGTAAATTAGTGCCTCGACTTGTACTCGGAACGATTTACACTCGAGTATATACGGTAATCACTTATGTACATATTGCACCATGTTATTAAAGGATAGGATGCATTTGCTTTGCTGTTTATTTCTCTTTCAGGTGTTGCTACATCGGTGCGTCTTCCTTGGACAAGGAGTGAGAGGGATCTAACCTGACGACAGCACCAACCCTTTTATATCACTGTATATATTAGTTAGATAGTTAGGAAGTAAGGTCATTGTTTATGTCTACAGTGCATCTAGCTCAGTAGTAGATGCCTTTTCAGTGAGTTCACAGACAAGAGGGACTTCAGTTTCAGGGCGTAGTAGCCCACTTTTATTGAAAGTAACAAAATGAAAGTTCATACGTGCATGGGTTGCCCACACAGGGGTTCTTCTCCCAAAAATTACAACACAAACAAAAATGCCAAGCCACCTGGCTCTCATAGCTCACTCAGCCTTGGTCATAGTACAAAGCTGCGCAGCCCCACTCCTGGCCTCTAAGAAGGGGCTCTCCTGACACTCCAGGCTTTCACACTCCTCCAAGACTCACAGTCCCCTCTGGCCCCCAGGACTCTCTCTTCCAGTTGACTCAGTTATGGTTTCCCCGCTTTATCAGCTTACCCAGCTTTCTCTGCTCACAAATCTTCTGCTGGAACTTCTCAAACTGCCTCTTTGGGAGTCATGTAACTCATTTTTACCGAGACCAGGGCTCTCACTCTCACAGGTGGTACATTACCTTTAAAACTATACATACAAATTTGTGATATTCCTTTTGTCATATATGATTCACCATTTCATGTGTCTGATACAGTGGAACCGTGGATTGCGAGTAACGTGGTTAACGAGCGTTTCGCAATCCGAGCAATGTACTTTTAAAAATCGTAACTCGGTTTGCGAGTGTCGTCTCACAAAACGATCACGATTCAGGCCAAAGCGGTGTGCAGTACCACTTTTGACCTGAAGTGGGGGGGCGCCGGAGCCGAGCAGAGCCAAAAAACGCTGATCTGCGCCGTTCGGAAATGCACGGAAAGCCCAGAGGTCACTTCGGCTGACCTTGCCAAATCTCGGGTAGGAAGTCTTTCCGAGGTTTGCCGAGGTCAGCCGAAGTGTCCTCTGGGCTTTTCGGCCTTTTCAGAGGCTCTCCCCACCGCCTCTGGCCGCATGCGTATTGCATCCCATTGAAGTCAATGCGGAACAAATTATTTTTCCTTTCCATTGACTTCAATGGGAAAACTCTCTTTGATATGCGAGTACTTTGGATTACGAGCATACTCCGGGAACGGATTATGCTCGTAATCCGAGGTTCCACTGTACTTATGTTTAATTTATGTGGTACGCCACATATACCATTGTTATTGTTATTCTTTCCCTGTTTCCCCACCCATCCCAGTTTTTGCCAGGACATTCGCTTGAGAGCTCAAATAATTTTTCATGCAAACTCTGAGACTTAATTTTGTAGGCGGGGGAGGATGTAGCACCCTGATGTTTAGGCAAGGTTGCTCCTAAATTTACCTGCCAGGTGTAGTTACCTTGGCTCATTGTTAGGGATCAATTGATTTCACCCTAAGTCTAGAATTGCTGCACTTCTCTCTTCTGCTGCTAGGTGGCCAGGTACCTGGTGGCATTAGATAAGACAATGGCAAAGCAAGGACAGATTAGGAGTATATGGGGTATCTCAGCCAATGAGCAGGGGTTTTCTTGATCCCCTTGGCCTGCTGGGAGAACCTATATATTTGGGTGGAGTCAGATGAGCAGGGTTCTGTGCCACCTGGATGGCTGTCTGGATGGGCACGTGTTGTACTTCCCGGGCTGCTAGGCCAGAGTTTGGGCCTATCCCGGGCACATATGGCTGCTAGGCTGTCTGAGGGCCTATCCAGAAGCAAGAGAGCAGCGCAGGGTTGGGATTGCGGCATGCAGTCCAACCAAAAGTGACGATTCTGCCGACCGGAGAACCTGTCCTGGTCGGAGGTAGAGGGGAAGCTGTCGCCACTAATGGACCATCCACGTTATTACCAGGGACCACAGTGAGTAGGTGAAGCAAGTACCGGAAAAGAATTCTCATCAACCGGGGACGGCGAAGAATCGGGAAACTTCAGCAGGTGTCAAGCCAGGGACCTAGCCAGTGGAGGTGATGCTTGCAGAGCAGCCTTGTGTGTCAAACCAGGGACCAAGCAGGCCAGTGGGGTGAAGCTTGATAAGTATCTGGAGTGCCAAGCTAGGGACCCAGCGGAGAAGCGGGTGTTCCACTTGAGGAAGATACTACAGTGAAGATTGGAAGAGCTCAAGGGATTCAGTGGCAGTGGATCATCTAGTCTAGTGAGAGAGAGACTGGGAGCTCATTGGGTTGAAGAACTACAAGAAGTGATTGTAGTGGAAGTGACGGAACTGTTACACCTTGTGTTAGAAACTGTTAAAGACTGTTGCCATAGAAGACAGCATTCCTAAACATGCAGATGTGGCGTCTTGCTGGATGCCTTTCCCTGCATGGCTGTCCTCTTGTAGAAGTCTGGGAGCCTGCCAATTAACATTGCAACTGCTTAAGAGTGTCCTGGTCCTAACCCTCTCTCCCAAAGTTCTGTTTAAGAGAAATAAAATAATAATAAATTAAAATCTCTCTGCATTCCAGTCTGGTGCCCATGAATCTAGCTTGCATTACACCCACTATGCCTCACAACCTACTCTTTACGGAAGGATGTCAGCAGTTCTTGGCTCTAAAGGTTCTCATTAGACTAGAGGAGGCCTTGAACCTTGATACATACATACATACTGTACATCATAACTTGAACTCATATTTTATTATAGCAAACATATTTTAATATAGCAGTCAATCAAGTGGTGTTGTAGGTAGGCATGCCATGTTTCAGTTACATACAACACCACTTAATTGGCTGTAAGTGTTTGCTATAATAAAATATAAGTTCAAGTCATTATTGATGGGCACTGGTATGTAAAAAATCTTTGAATATGACCTATGTATCTATATTGCAGGACTCAAAATGTCAAGTCCTGAGCTACTAGCCAGGCCTTAAGGGTTACTCGCCACCAGTTGCCCCACCCAACCCCTACCCTGCCCCGCCCCTAAACATGCCCTCATAAATTATCTCATGAAATGACACTTAAATGTTTTATGCAGAATTAAGTTACAAAAATAAATATTAACAACTTTATCAGTGCCCATCAGTACAGCCTCACCAATGCCCATCAATGCAGCCTCACCTGTGCTCATCAATGCAGCTTCACCTGTGCTCATTAATGCAGCCTCATCTGTGCTCATCAATGCAGCCTCAACAGTGCCCATCAATGCAGCCTCCCCTGTGCCCATCAATGCAACCTCACCTGTGCCCATCAATGCAGCCTCATCTGTGCCCATCAATGCAGCCTCATCTGTGCCCATCAATGCGGCGTGACCATAGCCCATCAATGCAGCGTGACCAGTGCCCATTCATGCAGCCTCACCTGTGCCCATTAATGCAGCCTCACTTGTGCTCATCAATGCAGCGTGACCAGTGCCCAGTAATGCAGCATGACCAGTGCCCACCAATGCAGCATGACCTGTGCCCATCAATGCAGCATGAGTTGTGCCCACCAATGCAGCACCACCTTTGCCCACCAATGCAGCATGACCAGTGCCCATCAATGCAGCCTCATCTGTGCCCACCAATGCAGCATGACCTGTGCCCACCAATGCAATTCACCTGTGCCCACCAATGCAGAATGACCTGTGCCAACCAATGCAACTCGTCTGTGCCCACCAATGCAGCATGACCTGTGCCCACCAATGCAGTGTGACCTGTGCCCATCAATGCAAATCGCCTGTGCCCACCAATGAAGCATGGCCTGTGCCCACCAATGCAACTCACCTGTGCCTGCCAATGCAACTTGCCTGTGCCCACCAATGCAACATGACCAGTGCAGAGGAAGAGAGGGTGGAAGAAGAGGAGAGCGGCTACAGAGTGGGGATTGCCTGCTGTAACAGCTTTAATTTGAATTGCTGCGCGCTCGCCGTCACATACAGTCCCGCCTCCTTGCCTGGTTACTTTGATGACGTCACACTTCCCGGCATTGGTCCGGTGTTCTGTCTTTTAAAGTAGTCGGCCAGGAAGCGGGACTGTATGTGATGGTGAGTGCAGCAAATTAAATGAAAGCTGTTACAGCGGGCAATCCCCGCTCTGTGATCCAGCCGGTCGCTCTCCTCTCCCTCCACTCTCTCATCCTCTGTGAGAACGGCTCCCATTCAACCCCGCCTGCCGGCAGACTCCCCCCCTCCGAGGTAGCCCACACTCGCCAGCAAACATTTTCCACTTGTCAAATGCAAGCAGGCGAGTGGAAATTTTGAGGGCTCCTATATTGTATTATTGATATGATACTCCTTATACCCCTGATGAAGGAGATGTGAACTCTTCGAAATGCGTCCAGTGGAGGAAGATTTATCATATTTTCACATCTTACAGTTGGTGAAATAGTAGCTTAGTTGGCCATGTCTCTACTTTTTGTGTGTTGACGTATTAATAAAATCTGCTTTTACGTATTTTACTTCTCATATACATTTTTGTAAATTAAGTGCCTAAAAAGTCCCAAAAAATAGGGGAATTTCTTTGTCTTTATATAGTGCCATCTTGGGGGCGAACTGGAGAATGTTTCTCCCATTGAAACTCAGTATTGGGAAAGTGACCACACCAATGTGGTATACCTCCCAACATTTTGAGATGGGAATGAGGGACAGCTACTAGCAAACGTATGCAGGAATAGGACACGCCCCCTGCCACACCCTCTTAATGGAGAATTAACCAAAACAAAAGGTTAATTAAACCCACAAGAGCTTTTTTTTTACCACTACTATTCCTTTATATTGGCTTTTAAAATGTACATATGCAGCAATTTAGAATTTGGATGAAAGGTTTAGCACTGGGAACACTTTTTGAAAGATAAAAAGTGCATTTTATATACAACTATATAGATCAGACCAAAATGAGGGGACAAATGAGGGGGAATGAGGGACAGAGGAACATTGCTCCAAATCAGGGACAGTCCCTCGGAATCAGGCACAGTTGGGAGGTATGCATGTGGGGATAGTAAATTTCCCAAATAAAAGGCCGTCCGGCATAAGGTGACAAGAGGACTCCATAATGACTTGTTACCCCAACACTTCATATTCCTGATATGTGCCTGCTGTACCATGTACTTGTATGAGAAAGTATCCTGTTCTCTTTGTATTGCTTCCTTTATGTGAAATCCCTGGTGTTCCTGCTAGTCCCCTTGCTTTCCTATTAAAAACTGACCCCACTAAGTAGGAGAGCACATCGTGGTCAGTTCTCTAGCTATGCTGGGAACTCAGTGTATCCCAAAGCACCCCCCCCATGTTGAGGGCATGTGGTCTGGTATGGTTTGGGGAGGGGGCGCTCGCTTGTCCCCCCCCCCTTTTCCTGACCTGCCGGCTTCATGCCCGTCCCCCCACCCTGTTTTTTTTTTAATTTTGGCGTGGGGTCTCCCTTAAAATCCATACAAGACCCAAGGGTGCTTTTTTTTTTTTGTATTGCCGGGTGCCAGCAATAGCAGCCGTGAAGTACATTTAAATGCATTTTTTTCTTTAGAAATGTCAGTTTTGCTGCATCAAGTTCTATACCCTCCACAAATGCGCTACTTTTTTTTTTTTTTTTTAAATTCTTTTTATTGATTTTCCATTTAGTACAAGACAGTAATACAAACAAGCTGTATTTTAAGGTGACCAACATGGACACCCGCAAGGTATGGCCAACATGGCCTTCCTATTCTGAATAACATAGTTCAACTATCTATCCTATTTGTTCCCCATATCCCTCTTCCCACCCACCTCCCTTCCCATCACCCCAACTTGAGTCACAGCTCATCATAGCGGATTTTGGGTAATGTATTTATCTTAATCAGACATTACTCTACTCTTGTAAAGCCACGTATTGTATCTATGTAAATTACACCGTATTTCTTTATTTATTTGGTTGAATGCTGTTGGTATTCAACATAGATGCACTGCAAGAACTATGGAATTTATATGATTATTTACAGTATCTTTAACACAAAAAAAAAGAAAAGAAAAAAAGAACAAGAAAAGCCACGTAGCATCATCTTTTCCCTTTCTATAAGATCAGGATTCTCCTGTATATCAATGCATCAGGCTGTACTTATCCACCCTATCCCACTGTATCACTAGAGTTGTACCATGTGTGCCAGACTTTATCAAATTTTTTTAAGCAACCTCTTGCTTCATATGTGTGCTTGTAGTAAGGTAGAATAGTATTAACCAAACCCTTCCAGAATTCCACTGTTGGAGCTCCGGGTTTTTTCCAGTGTAACAGGATGGCTTTTCTACCATAAAATAATAAGATATTGAGCATGGTTTTCTCATAACACGTGATGGCACCACCTCCTCCACCAGTCCGAGCAGACAAACTCTGATTGTTACCGGTATGGGTATTGACAGTAAGTCTGCTATGCAAGTTGTTATATCCGTCCAGAACCTCTGAACTTGTGAGCAGCTCCAAAAGACATGATCAGCATCTGCCGGAGACTGAGAGCACCTCCAACATTCAGCTGAGACATTCGGAAAAATCTTTGCTAGTCTATCTGGAGTGTAATAGCTTCTGTGCAAAAATTTAAACTGTATCAATCGATCCCTTGCTGATACGAGGTGTTTAAATGGTTGTGACCACATATCGTCCCAGTCCTCCCCCTGCACATCATGTATCTCCGCCTCCCACTTTTCCCGACATCTAGAAATCCCTTTTGGAGTGGATTTGAAAAATTCCTTATATGTTAGTGAAAGTGTCTTTACTAAATCCTCACTTGATAGTATGGATTCGAGGGACGATGGCAGAGATTCCACCCTCATCTCTCGAAACTGCATCTGAAATGCATGCCTGAGCTGCAGAAACCTGAACAGATATGAATTTGGGAGATCATGTCTGGATTTTAGTTGAGGGAATGTCTGTAATTCTCCAAAGTAAGTAATGTCTCTTAATGTCTTTATACCCTTTATTGCCCATACCGCGGGGTCTTGAAATTTGTAGAAGTGGGGTAAAGCTGGGTTCATCCATAAAGGAGCCGATGGCGAGACTCCCCCAAAACTTGGACTTGCCAGCTTCACCGCCATCTCCCACACCTTTATTGTCGCCTTCATTGTGGTCGTCAGCGGGAGGTCAGATCTAGTTCCTCTAAATAGTGCATATCTGAGGCTTTCATAGGAACCCAGTTGTGCTGCCTCCAACACTGTGGCCGCATCCCCATCCTCTGCTATTAGCCACCTACGAGCAAAAACCATTTGTCCGGCTAAGTAATATTTTTGCCAATCCGGTAGTGCTAGTCCCCCTTGATCGCCAGGTTCCTGTAACGTTTTAAGACCTATTCTTGGGGGTTTGGGTGCCCAAAGGAAAGAAGATACTATACTGTCGATCTTTTTAAAATATGCTTTGGGGATCCAAATTGGAGCATTTCTCAGGAAGTAGAGAATTACAGGGAGGAATTTCATTTTGAGCAAGGCTATTCTGCCTATTAGAGATAATGGCAGATTTGTACAGGCCTGAACTTTTTGCTTTAATAAGGATATCAGTGGTACCAGGTTAAGGGGCATGTAATCCTGTATGTTGGAGGTAATTTTGATTCCTAAATATTTAAGGGAGGAAACCCACTGAAGTGGAAGATCTGGGTCCGCCACTTCACGGGCCGCCGGATCCAAAGGTAGTATAGAAGATTTATTCCAATTTACCCTCAATCCAGAGTATCTTGCAAAACTGTCTATGATTCCCAGAGCTATTCTAAGAGAGTCTCGAGGCTCGCTGAGGAAAAGCAGCATATCATCTGCATACAGTGCTACAGTTTCAGAAATTGTGCCTATTTTAATCGCTGTGATCTGCTCTGAAGATCGAAGAGCCACCGCCAAAGGTTCTAGCGCAAGCGAGAATAGGAATGGGGATAGGGGGCAACCCTGCCTGGTCCCCCTCCCCACTGCGAAGAAGTCTGAAATGAAAGTGCCCAATCTTATTGCTATTTTCGGGGATTTGTATAGTAAGGAGACCCATTTCCTGAAACGTGGACCGAATCCCATTACCTCTAGTACCTTGAGCATGTACCTCCAGTCCACTGAGTCGAATGCTTTCTCAAAGTCTATAGAGACTACAACTCTAGTTGCTGAGAAATCTGACTGAATTTGGAGATGTGTGAATAATCTCCTCAGGTTTGTGTCTGTGGATTTGCCCGGCATAAAGCCCGTTTGGTCAATATTGACAATGGTTTGTATAATTGTGGCCAGTCTAGTTGCCAGTATTTTAGTTAAAATTTTTAGATCCATATTTAATAATGCTATGGGTCGGTATGACGCACATTCCAGAGGATCTTTACCTGGTTTCAAAATGAGAACCATGTAAGCCTCCAACATGGATTCTGGCAAGGTTTCATGCTCATGGCAATATGTCAGCAGTGTATTTAGTCTGGGAGCTAAGGTCTCTACATTCATTTTATAGAAGTCTGCAGGCAGACCATCTGGTCCAGGAGCTTTGTGCGGAGGAAAGGCAAAAATCGCCTGTTGAATTTCTTTGACTGTAATTGTAGCCTCTAGGATACTGGAGTCTTTTTCTGACAATTTAGGTATGGGTAAATCCGTCAAGAGGGAGTCTAGGGCCGATTCATCATACCATGGTATAGGGGCATAGAGAGAGGAAAAAAAGTTAACAAATTCTTGCATGATTAATTTGGGATCTCGTATCATGTCTCCCCCTGTACTTTTAATTACCGGAATATTAGTGATAGAGTGACAGTCAGCTACCAGTAACGCCAACAGCTTCCCGTTTTTGTCCCCTTCTGCAAACACAGTGTTTGCTCTTCTAGATAATTCAGATCGGGCCTGGCCCGTGATGTGTAATGATAAGGAACGTCGTGCCTCTAACAGGGACCTGTAAGCTTCCCCTGATGGAGTTTTGGCGTACTCCTCCTCTCTATCTTTTACCATATTCTGCAGGGTTTTATTTTCTTCATTGTCCTGTACTCTAGCAGTTTTTATGGCTGAGATGCATTCCCCTCTAGTTACTGCCTTGAAGGCATCCCACACTATTGGGGGCTCCGCCGTTTCCGGGTTTAACGACCAATAAGTGGTTGTAGCCTCCCCTATCTGTGCCGCGACCTGGTCGTGCTGCAGCCAACTAGGAGAAAGTCTCCATCCTCCCCCCTTTAACCCGGATGTAAAGGATAAGGTGAGAGAAAGAGGGTTGTGGTCTGTCAGGCCCCCCGCCAGGTAATCTATGTCTGTCACAAAAGGTAAGATACAATCATTCCCAAAGGCCAAGTCAATCCTAGCTGCAGATCCTTGTGTCAAGGATACATGTGAGTAACACCTATCTAAGGGATGTTTCCATCTCCATAGTTCCTTAAAGCCTGTTACTAACACCCAGCCCGCTAAGCCGACTGATCCTCCTCTACTTGGATTGGAGGAGTCCAATGCCGCCTCCAACACTGCATTGAAATCCCCCATTACCACTATTGGAAGGTGGGAGAATGGTGCCAACCTGGTTGTTAGATCATATAATATTTGTCCTTGGAAGGGAGGGGGTACATAAACATTTACCACCACTATTGTCTTAAAACACATATCCATTACAACAGCCACATACCTTCCCCCCGGATCGGACAGCACCTGATGGATCGTGCAAGGGATAGCCTTGCTGATTAGGATTGTGACTCCCCTCGCAAATGTGGAGTATGTGGAATGTAAGGCTCTTTGAATCCATGGTCTGCGAAGGAATAGAATCCTGGATCCGTCCAGGTGTGTCTCCTGCAGGAGAACAACATGTGGCTGGTGCTGCTTGACATATTGGAACACTGAGGCTCTTTTTACTTTGTGATTGAGGCCTCTACCGTTCCAAGATACCATTTTGATTCTACTCGTCATACTTATTTGTCTTAGTTGTCATTTTTCCCAGGATATGCAGTGCCCTATATTTTTCCCAGCTAAAGAACCCCGGATTATTGATGGTGTATGAGTTATGAGTTAAGAGTACCCTGAATACTTTAAATTGAGCTGTGACTCTACCGAACAAAAAAAAAGAACTCACCCCTGCTAGTATGCTAAAAACAAAACATTTTAGTACAGCATATAGCTTTATCCCTGAACCAAAAAAAACCTGAACACTTGGTTTGAAATCCCACCGATGTGGTCGAAAGTCTGGCATTTCTGTTGATACTTGCTTAGCCTCTTCTTGTTGCTCCATTACAGCATACACTGGAGTCTTGACGGTGAAGTCAGCCTTTTTTAAGATGGAGTAGCATTATGGTAGAAAAAGCTGGATTTCTTTCATTAAACAGGTGGCCGGGTCTTCCAGTCCCTGGCTCTGTCCACATTTTACCATGTTCAGGAGACCATGTTCTGCCAGGTTGATGCAATGGTTGTTATTAGTATCAGAAGTATCGAAGGGCCACGTGCAAACTGTAAAAGTATTTACCTTTACTGGTATTATGCCTTAGACAACTGACTGTTAGAACTCTTTGTCCATCCATTCACATGCATCTTCCGGGTTTTCAAAAAACTTCACTGTCCCCTTGTATTGGATTCTGAGCTTGCTGGGGTACAGCATACTATATCTTATTTCTTTTTCCCGCAGGCGTTTGCGGACCTCGTTGAAGGATCTGCGTTTGTATTGCGTTGCAGCAGAAAAATCAGGAAAGAGCATGATTTTTGCATTTTCATATCTCAGGTCTTGCTGTTTTCTGGCCTGGGTCAGAATCATGTCGCGGTCGCGATAATTCAGGAATCTCACCAGAAAAGGTCTTGGGAAGGCACCTGGGGGTCTATTTCCAGTGGGCACTCTATGCGCTCTTTCTATCACATATGTGGGTGGGAGATCTTGCAGTGACAACAGATTTTTAAAAAAGAGCTCAGCGAATGTTGTGGTTTTATCCCCTTCAGCCCCCTCTGGCAGCCCGACCACTCGGATATTGTTCCTTCTTTGTCTGTCTTCTGCGTCGTCTGCTCTGCGTTGTAATGCCTGTACCTGCTCCCGGAGTTCTGTTATGCGGCCATCATGAACATGAGAAACATCTTCCACCTCTGACACTCTGGTTTCTACCGTTGTCAGCCTGCTGCGGATCTTGTCCAAATCATGCCTTATGAGCGTGCATTCTGAGGACAGATGATCTATTCTCCCCATCAGCTCCGCTTTGCTAGCGTTTATGGCTTCTAGGATAGGCCCTGTTATAGCCTCAGCATCCACAGCCAGAACCGGATCTCCCTCCGGATTACATACCGCTGATCCCTGTGCCTGAGCCATCTTACCCGCCGCTGTTTTGGCGCCTTGATCTTTCGGCGATGAAGACAAGATGGCGGGGGCGGAGCCTCTTCCAGCTTCTCCTGCAGAGCGGGTACTCCGGAGGTCCGTGTGAGCCTTGGCAGCCTTTTTTGTAGTGGATGAAGGCATCTCTGTACTCCTGACACCTTCCCCTAAATCAGGGTGCAGCTGAGGAGCAATGGGAGATTCTCCAGTGAGTCGGATAAGAGACAGGGCGATGGAGCTGTAGAGGAACGCGCTCTGCCTCGATCACATCCGGCCAGAAGTCACAAATGCGCTACTTTACAGGCAGACTAAGGAGACCCCCAGGCACTAGAATAAGGGAATTTTTCATTTTTATTGTTTCACTTTAAGCATCAATAAAATTACTGCTCCTTTAAAAACTATTTTTTTTAATTTATTTTTTTGCATTGACCATGACATGTCCCCCAGGGCAGTACCCGTGTCCTCAGACCCTTTTTATTGCTTATAACTTGCATATAAGGCTTCAAAATGGGGACTTTTGATTTTTCAAGTTTAAGTCCCCTAAACTTCAATAGGATTCGGTGTTCGAGTCCGAACTTTCTGCGATGTTTGGCTGTTCTGTTCAGTACGGCCCATCGGTACTGCCTGTCCACCCTTGAATAGTAAGCCGCGCATGTGCAGCTCATTGTACACTGCTCACTGACTTACCTCTTAAGTTATCCCCCCGGCCAATGGAAGCGGCCGGCGATCGAGACCCGGAAACTGTCCACTCGAAGGTGTCAGTGGCTGGGCAGGGATCTTGGGGATGCCGAATCACTGGAGCCGAGGTGAGTAAAGTTCTGCTTTAATTTGCAAATTACATTTTAACCTCTTCACGACCGTGCTATGGCTGAATGGATGATGGCTACAGAGCGGATGCACATTGCTGGGAGGGCTTCTATTGATGTACTCCCATGATTGCACTTCCTGTGCACCCCCTGCAGCGCTGATTGGCAGTGATCTATGATCGCTGTGTCCTTAGGAGGGAGGAGAGAGCAGGAGAGACGGAGGGGCAAGGGAGGAGAGGGCAGGAGAGACGGAGGGGCAAGGGAGGAGAGGGCAGGAGGGGCAAGGGAGAGGAGGGCAGGAGGGGCAAGGGAGAGGAGGGCAGGAAAGATGGAGGGGCAAGGGAGGAGAGATGGAGGGGCAAGGGAGGAGAGGGCAGGAGAGACGGAGGGGCAAGGGAGGAGATGGGCAGGAGGGGCAAGGGAGAGAAGGGCAGGAGAGACAGATGGGGGGGAGGAAAGAGAGGGCAGGAGAGACCGAGGGACAAGGGAGGAGAGACAGGGGGTAAGGGAGGAGAGGGCAGGAGAGACAAGACAGAGGGGTATGGGAAGAGAGGGCAGAAGAGACAGAGGGGTAAGGGAGGAGAGACGAAGGGTAAAGGAGGAGAGGGCAGGAGAGACAGAGGGGTAAGGGAGGAGAGGGCGGGTGAGGCTGAGGGGTAAGGAAAGAGAGGGCCGGAGAGGCAAGGGGGAGAAGGGCAGGAGAGAGGGATGGGGCGAGGGAAGAGAGGGCAGGAGAGACCGAGGAACAAGGGAGGAGAGACGGGGTGTAAGGGAATAGAGGGCAGGAGAGACAGAGGGGTAGGGAGGATTGACGAAGGGTAAAGGAGGAGAGGGCAGGAGAGACAGAGGGGCAAGGGAGAAGAGGGCGGGAGAGGCGGAGGGGTAAGGGAAGAGAGGGCAGGAGAGGCAAGGGAGAGAAGGGCAGGAGAGACGGATAATGAGGGAAGAGAGGGCAGTAGAGATTGAGGGACAAGGGAGGAGAGACAGGGGGTAAGGGAGGAGAGGGCAGGAGAGACAAGACAGAGGGGTAAGGGAAGAGAGGGCAGGAGAGACAGAGGGGTAAGGGAGGAGAGACGAAGGGTAAAAGAGGAGAGGGCAGGAGAGACAGAGGAGTAAGGGAGGAGAGGGCAGGAGAGGTGTAGGGGAGAGATGTGGGAATAGGTGAAATGTGGTCTAAAAAAATTGATAAAAATTTCGTTTGGGTACAGTGCAGCATGACCGCGCAATTGTCATTCAAAGTGTGAGAGCGCTGAAAGCTGAAAATTGACCTGGCCAGGAAGGGGGTGAAAGTGCCCTGTATTGAATGGTTAAAGCGACCATAATGCCAGAAAAGTGTTGGAAATGTTTTATTAAATTCAACCCAATACATTCTAAAAGTATAAAAATGTCAGTTGTTTATTATATGCAGTGCTTAAGCCGTGTAATTCTCTTAAGAACTTTACACCTCCTTGTACACCATTTTGGGCTCTGTAGCAGACAATGTGCCTTATGCCCGCCCTCTTGGTGGCTAACGTAAAGGATTTGTTCTTTGTTCTCCTAGTAATAAAGCTTTGTTTTTTCTGGGCGGATACTCTCGGTAGCTTGAATCACGCTCGAGCTTTTGCCTCTTGTCTCGCGAGACTAGTTCTTTCAGCGCGTGTACTTTGTCGTGTGCACGGAGGGTCACTGAGCAGCTAGAAGATGGCGGACACATTCGATAACGGGGACGGGATGGAGCTGCCCGTCGGGATAGAAGCGGGTAAGATCGGTTTAGGAAGGTTTACGTCGGGATGCGGGTGTCCAAGGTCGAAGGGGGGGTGTGACCGGCCTAGGTCATCTATGGACGCCGGATCACCTTCGAAGAAGAAGCGCGGATCTCGGCATCCTACTCACACCTACTGGCTGAGGGATGAAGTCTTTGCACCCCGGACTTTTATCAGGACTGGGCCGTATACGTATTGGATGGCGGCGAGGAGCCGTACAAAGGGAGGGGAGGGTGTGCAGAGCGAGCACCGATTGTCCTTCATTGGTCATACTATAGAACACGCCGGGCACTGCTTCTGTAAGGGGTGATAGAGAGCAGGAGGGATCATTGAAAGGATGGGGGAAGAAAGATGGAAATTTATAGGTAAAAAGAGCGGGAGAGATGGATGGAGGAAGGAATGGGGGAGGGATAAAGGAGGAGAGATGAAGGGGCAAGGGAGGAGAGGGCAGGACAGACGGAGGGGCAAGGGAGGAGAGGGCAGGAGAGACGGAGGGGCAGGAGAGAGAGGGGCAAGGGAGGAGAGGGCAGGAGGGGCAAGGGAGGAGAGGGCAGGAGGGGCAAGGGAGGAGAGGGCAGGAGAGACGGAGGGGCAAGGGAGGAGAGGGCAGGAGAGACGGAGGGGCAAGGGAGGAGAGGGCAGGAGAGACGGAGGGGCAAGGGAGGAGAGGGCAGGAGAGACGGAGGGGCAAGGGAGGAGAGGGCAGGAGAGACGGAGGGGCAAGGGAGGAGAGGGCAGGAGAGACGGAGGGGCAAGGGAGGAGAGGGCAGGAGAGACGGAGGGGCAAGGGAGGAGAGGGCAGGAGAGACGGAGGGGCACGGGAGGAGAGGGCAGGAGAGTCTGAGGGGCAAGGGAGGAGAGGGCAGGAGAGTCTGAGGGGCAAGGGAGGAGAGGGCAGGAGAGTCTGAGGGGCAAGGGAGGAGAGGGCAGGAGAGTCTGAGGGGCAAGGGAGGAGAGGGCAGGAGAGTCTGAGGGGCAAGGGAGGAGAGGGCAGGAGAGTCTGAGGGGCAAGGGAGGAGAGGGCAGGAGAGACGGGGGGGCAAGGGAGGAGAGACGGAGGGGCAAGGGAGGAGAGACGGAGGGACAAGGGAGGAGAGGGCAGGAGAGACGGGGGGGGCAAGGGAGGAGAGGGCAGGAGAGTCTGAGGGGCAAGGGAGGAGAGGGCAGGAGAGTCTGAGGGGCAAGGGAGGAGAGGGCAGGAGAGTCTGAGGGGCAAGGGAGGAGAGGGCAGGAGAGACGGAGGGGCAAGGGAGGAAAGGTCAGGAGGGGCAAGGGAGGAAAGGTCAGGAGGGGCAAGGGAGGAAAGGGCAGGAGGGGCAAGGGAGGAGAGGGCAGGAGAGACGGGGGGGCAAGGGAGGAGAGACGGAGGGGCAAGGGAGGAGAGGGCAAGGGAGGAGAGACGGAGGGACAAGGGAGGAGAGGGCAGGAGAGACGGAGGGGCAAGGGAGGAGAGGGCAGGAGAGTCTGAGGGGCAAGGGAGGAGAGGGCAAGAGAGTCTGAGGGGCAAGGGAGGAGAGGGCAGGAGAGACGGAGGGGCAAGGGAGGAAAGGTCAGGAGGGGCAAGGGAGGAAAGGTCAGGAGGGGCAAGGGAGGAAAGGTCAGGAGGGGCAAGGGAGGAGAGGGCAGGAGAGACGGGGGGGCAAGGGAGGAGAGACGGAGGGGCGAGGGAGGAGAGGGCAGGAGAGATGGAGGGGCAAGGGAGGAGAGGGCAGGAGAGACGGAGGGACAAGGGAGGAGAGGGCAGGAGAGACGGAGGGGCAAGGGAGGAGAGGGCAGGAGAGACGGAGGGGCAAGGGAGGAGAGGGCAGGAGAGACGGAGGGACAAGGGAGGAGAGGGCAGGAGAGACGGAGGGGCAAGGGAGGAGAGACGGGGAGGGCAGGAGAGATGTGGGGATAGGTGAAACTCAATAAGTTCGTATAATAAAAAGTGAAGAGTGTGATGTGCTGGGATCGCTACTGCAGTGATTCTGCTGGACTGCACACCAGAGGAAGTGAGAGTATTTCAGAGAGGAAGGGATGGGGAAAGAAAAGAGCAGGAAGGGGAGGATTGAGCGTGGCAGAGATGGGAGAAAAAAAAAATATTGGAAGAGAGTAGGAGAAAATGAGGGCTAGAGGTGGAGATGTAGGGAAAGTGGGAGAGATGTGTGAAGAAAAGATGGCAAGTTAGGGTAAGATGATGAAGTGGGGTTGGGGAAATACAGATTGAGAGGGGTTTGGAAGAAGAGACCATGGGACATAAATAACAGTGTGGGAGAGATGGAGAGCTGAGGAAGAATGTGAAAGGGATGGAGGGAGATAGAAAGTGGGAGAGATTCAGGGATATAGGGTGATGGAGGAAAGGCATGGAAAGAGAATAGAAGGAATAGGGGAAGAACGCAGGAGAGAGTGGGATAGCGGAAAAGAGCAGTAGAAATGGTTGAGAGGGATGAGGAGAATGGGGGTAAAGATATGGGGAAATATGGTGGGAGCAAGAGAGAGAGATACTGGGGTTAAGGAAGATGAATTGTTGGGTGGGGGTTCTCGAAGTATAACGATTAGTGAACATACAGCTACTCTTCAAGCCTTCTATGCTGCAGCATGTAAAAGCAGAACATTGGCCTGGCTGGCATCTGTGTGCTCTTCCAATCATTTTAGTGATTGGGTTTACATATTGCCTTCAAATGAGCGATAAAACTCACCTTTGCCCCCTTCCTTTCACTTTCCTTGAGGAATAAAATACTTCAGAGTGATTATGTTGTTTAAAAGATCTTGTTCTGCTTAAAGTGGGGTTCCACCCCAAAAGACAAAAATACCTGGAAAAATTCTAAAAAAAAAAAAAAACATTTGGATATTTTTTTTTTTTTTTCACTTACCTCTAAATGCCTGTTGCTAGGTGGTCCCTCGTAGTCTGCCTGTTCCTTTGCCTGGGCTGGTGACATCACATCACTTCCCCCTCGGCACAGGAAGGGCTCCGCTCTGCTCCCTCCCTCCTGTCAATCATCTGGGACCCATTACAGGTCCCAGGTGATTGAGCGGCCAATCACGGCGCGCGGCGCCGCTCGCGCATGTGCAGTGGGTGCCAGGCTGTGAAGCCACAGCCCGGCGCCCACAGTTGAAATGCCGGCGCTGACGAGCGGGGCTTCGATCCCCCGCATCGCTGGACCCAGGGACAGGTAAGTGTCCAATTAAAAGTCAGCAGCTGCAGTGTTTGTAGCTGCTGACTTTTAATTTTTTTTTTTTTTTTGACGGCCCCCCTGGATGGAACTCCTATTTAAAGTGGAGTTCCACCCAAAAGTGGAACTTCCACTAATCAGATTCCTCCCCCCCTCCGGTGACACAGTTGGCACCTTTCAGGGGGGAGGGGGGTACAGATACCTGTATATTACAGGTATCTGTACCCACTTCCGGCATAAATAGCCACAGAATCTGCGGTTATTTACGCCACTTCCTGCTCCCTCCCGCTGCCTGCTGGGAAACACACACGGGTCCCAGAGGCAGCAGGGAGCATTCGTATTGCGCGGCGCGACTCGCACATGCGCAGTAGGGAACCGGGAAGTGAAGCCGCACGGCTTCATTTCCTGATTCCCTTACCGAAGATGGAGGCGGCAGCACCCGAGGACGGAGAGACGCTTCGGCCTCGGGTGCCGACATCGCGGGCGCCCTGGACAGGTAAGTGTCCATGTTTTAAAAGTCAGCAGCTGCAGTATTTGTAGCTTCTGACTTTTAAAAAATTTTCTTTCGGCGTCGCTCCGCTTTAATATGCAAGTTTGTTTCCCAAACCCTCTTCTGGGACAGCTACACAAGCTATAACTGGCTCCCCCTTGAACCGGAAACAACCCAGAAAGAGATTGAAAAGCCCCTCCCTCCCCAGTCTTTCTCAGTTTTATGTTTTTGATCATCCAAGAGTACGCAGTTATGTTTTGTTCCCCCTGGTTCTGAACATGGTGGTTGTCGGCTCACCCCACAAGTGACTAGATCCTGGTATGCCTGTTTTCTGGTCCATTTGCTTACCTGAGGGTTTTCTCCCTACATGCTCTGGACCTTGCTGCTTAAAGTGGAGTTCCAGCCTGTATAAAAACAATTAAGTCAGCAGCTACAAATACTGTAGCTGCTAACCTTTAATACAGGGCTCGACAAAACCCGGGCGCCAGGTCGCATTTGCGACTAGAATTAGCGACCTGGCGCCTGGGGCATCCTGTGTCCGTTCGACACTCACCCCCCCTCCCGCCGCGATCGCACTGGGCCGCGCCGATAATTGAGGCCCCGGCTTTGCGGCCTACTGCAGTCCTATGGTTCCTGATTCTTTCTGCAATCGGGCGCCCTCTGGTGGTGGCCGTTGGTATGACAAGACATCCACCAATGCTAATGGAGCTTTCCCTACCTGTTTTCACTGCCTGCTCATCTCCTTCCCTTTACCTAGAACCCCCAAACATTATATATATTTTTTATTCTAACACCCTAGAGAATAAAATGGCGGTAATTGCAATACTTTCTGTCACACCGTATTTGCGCAGCGGACTTACAAGCGCACTTTTTTGGGAAAAAATACTTTTTTTAATTAAAAAATAAGAAAACAGTAAAGTTAGCCCAATTTTTTTTATATTGTGAAAGATAATGTTACGCCGAGTAAATTGATTCCCAACATGTCACGCTTCAAAATTTCATCCGCTCGTGGAATGGCGACAAACTTTTACCCTTTAAAATCTCCATAGGCGTCGTTTAAAAAATTCTACAGGTTACATGTTTTGAGTTACAGAGGAGGTCCAGGACTAGGATTATTGCTCTCGCTCTAACGATCGTGGCGATAGGGGGGGCCCTCTCCTGCCGCCGATAAAAGTGATCTCGCTGCTAATCTGCTGCAGAGACCACTTTTATCTGAAAGAGAACCGCCGGCTCTTGAAGAAGATACCGGGTTATGGTAGCTAGCTGCTACCATAACTACGGTATTTCTCTTCAAAGACAGGACGTATATATTCGTCCTGCGGGAAGGAAGTGGTTAATTAAAATGAATTTATTATTTGTCACCTCCCTGCTTGGCCCCTTTCACACGGGCTGTCTGATCAGGTTCGCCTGTCAGTTTTTCAGGCGGACCTGATTGGATCCTTAGCGAGAATATGGTGGTCTTGTGTCCCTGCATGGCAGGAAATAAAAGCAGTCACATTAGTTCTAGTCGTCTCTGTGTAAATTTAAGATTGGTTAATTTTTATATTGAAAATAAAGCTTTGTCGGTCGTTTAAAAAAAAAAAAAAACCTGGCTCCTAACTTTTTTAGCTGGCTCCTAGATTCCAAGCAAATTTGTCAAGCCCTGCTTTAATATAAGGACACTTGCCTGTCTAGGGAGCCCCACGATTTCAGGCCCCCCCCCAAGCCAATCTGTCCTATCAGCTTTGGTCGCAGGCACCGGCATTGCAAGTAAGGCAAACCAGCACAGAAGCCTTCAGGCTTAGCAACCAGTTTCCTACTGTGCATGTGCGAGTCGCGCTGCACTTTCTGAATAGCCCTGTTGTCTTCTGGGACACACACCGGTCCCAGAAGGCAGCTGGAGGAGGGCCCAATGCAATTGTGAACGTGATGTACCTCGCCGCAGCGGGATTGGATGAAAGTCCAGCTAAAAAAACGCAGAAAAGGTACTGAGAGGGAGGTGGGGTGCTATATTGTTTAAAACCTAGTTGGATTTCAGCCTGGAACTCCACTTTAACTGATGCAAGCAACTCTGGCTGCCTGACACTTTTGGCATTGGGCCAGTGAATGATACAGGTTGCAGAAGTGGAGGGCATTCTGCTGTGTGCAGAGCCCAAACAGCAAGCCTCTGAAAGAATCTCCTTTCTATGAAGCAAGTTGGGGTGCCAATGTGAAGTAATGTATCCTCCTGAGCAGGCTAGATTGGTGTCTACATCTACATTCAGAGCTGCACTGCCTAAGGTAAGCCCAAAGCAAGTGCCTTGCTTTAGGTCAATGTTTCTCAACTCCCGTCCTCCGGTATCCCCAACAGGTCATGTTTTCAGGCTAGCCATTATTTTGCACAGGTGATTTGATCAGTTTCACTGCCTTAGTGATTACCACAGCTGTTTTCATCGGAGGGAAAACCTGACCTGTTGGGGTACTTGAGGACTGGAGTTGAGAAACATTGCTTTGTTACTGGGCTCTAAGCAAGGATTTTCTACTCATATATAATGCTGGGGTTGTAAAATCAAGCTTTGTATGAGAAATGTATCATGCTTATAGTAGGATTAGAATCTGCCATTTGCATAAGGGTTTTTATGATGTCCATGTGTAAGGGTATGCTTTCATCAAATTCATGTTCTTGGATTGTGTGCTTTCAGTTGTCATTGGTTTGCCCTAAAGCAGATTTTCATGTTTCCTCTCACTTTAGTTTGTACTAAGTATTTCCTTTATTAAGTGCTGCAGTGTCTCTAGACAGTGTACTGCTTGTAGCTTCAGCTACATACAGTGCTGGGCTCTGGATGTGTGACAGACTTCTGTCTCACACCTGGAACAATGCAGAGTTGGTTTGAGTGGCACTCTGAATACAAAGCTTCCTCTGACTGAGTTGGAGAAAGTGTGATGTTAGCCCGCCCCCCACCCCGACTCAGCCAATCAGAAGAAGCCTTGTATTCATTCACAGAATACAAAGCTGCCCATGAATGACTGAGCACCTTTCAGACCAACTCTGCATTGTTCCACGTGTGAGACAGGAAGTCTGTCACACAGCCAGAAGAACCCAGCACTGTGTACTGTATGAAGCTACCAGCTTGGTCCCAACCCACTACTTTTAAAGTGACAGGAAACATGGAAATCCGTTTTTACTTGTAATGATTTCACATGTGGTGGCTAAAGTTCGTAGTGTTATTTATTCTGTCCAGCCATGCATCCACCTTGTCCCTATTTCACCAGGACGAGCAACTTCTTTTGGGTTATGTATGCCTTACCATTTCTTTGTGGGCGTCACAAATGCTTTGTTATTCAGAATTGACAAACAAGTGAACAAACCCTTAAGGTAAAGGTGGCGGCCCTTTTAAGGGTTTCTGGAAATTAGAATGGAAAGAGTTCTACCCAACTTCTAGTCTTGTATAGTGGTCCCGTATAGGGCTCAGTGCCTTCTAGAGTGCCATGGCCTGGATTAGTGACACTAATATTTCAGAATACATTGGCCCTAGAATTAGAGCTCACTCCTCAAGGTTAACGGCTGCATCAGGAGCAGGTGATTCGTGGGAAGACATTTTTAAGACTGAGGTATAGTCCTTGCATTGGATCTTTAGTCAGGAAATTAGGTCCTGCTAGATCACTTCAGGCTGGCCCCTTTTGCAAGTATAGCTATGTAAAGAAAAAGTTAAAAAGTGCAAATACTGTATAAAATCCAGTAGTACATTGTCACACCCTCTCTGCACATGCTCAGTTGCTCCATTTTTGGCATTGTGCCAAAAACCAGAACCAGTAAAGGCTGATCTGCAGAGGAGATTTAGTGCTGCTCAGGACTTTAGAAAAATGGCAGCTTCCTGCTAGAAGAAACAGAGACAATACTGGAGGCAATTTACAGCACACGCTAATTTTGGTAGTATAATTTATTAATGTAAAATGTATGTTCCTTGCTAAAGAACGTTATCTTTTATCGTGTGTGTAAATGTCCATCCAGAGCCTGTCCTTCGGAAAGGAATGTGTTGCAGGCATCAGTCCCCCACCATGTTATTTTTATCCTCTCAAGTAGCTGTCCTGGAAAATGATTTGGAAAAACCTTGGTTATGCTTACTGGTAACGAATTTTCCTAGTCTCTTCCAGGACAGTGTTCATATTTTCACCCAGATGTTTTTAGTTTAAAGTAATGGTGTTTGAAATTGTTGCATTTTTACCAAAAAAATTCCACTCCTGTACATTGGTGGAGGTTTCCTTACAATAACTGAGGAAGAGGGGCTTTTTAATCTTTCTGGTTTGTGTTTCCTGTTGAACGTAGAGCCACTCATCTCTCGCGTAACTGTCCTGGAAGATTTTTTTAGAAATACAGTTACCATTAAGTGTAACCATAGTTTTGTATCTGGGCATAGATCAGTGGTTCTCAACCTGGGGTCGGGACCCCCTCGGTGGTCAAATGATGATTTGCCAAGGGTCACCAAATCCTGGGCTGTTCCTAAAGCCCACGCTGCTCTCCCAGCCTTTTCACGGCCAGCCAGCAGGGCTGTCTCTGGAGCCTGTGACTGCCTGGCTGAGCTGTTCCTGGAGCCCATGGCTGCCCACTTGGCTCTTTGCAGCCGCTCATTCAGTTCACGGCGTGGCTGGAGGACAGAGACTAGAGGTTAGCAGACTGGTGGGGAATGCGAAATGGGAGGGGTTGGAGGAGACCCTATCTCCTGATTTCGGTATAGGTGTCACTTCTACGAGACACCACAAAGTTGGAGACACAGTGAGTAACACTACCTGTGATTATAGTTGCCATTGTTCCTGAAGGTGAACGTATCCTTTAAACGGGTTCTAATATAACAAATGATGGACATGAAACAAAACCATGCATTCAAATTTTCTAAGTGCGCATTATAGCGAGTTTCTTGATGTGCCAACACTCGTTGCTGTACATGCTTTTCTGCATCTGCCTCTCATTTTCCTGTACATGGCCATGTGTTCTTCTTTCTTTTCTCCTCCTCTTTGAAATTTTAGCCTCGTCAACACCATTTGGCTCAACAAACTTGGCTACAAAAGACCCACCCATGTATGCTTGTATGGCACTTGAGCATAAATGAATTCTACTGGCCCGAATAATAATAATCATTTTATTCTGGCCATTGGAGTAAATTTTTACACACCTTTTTCTCTGCTCAAAAGTTCCTCTAAGGCCCCTTTCACACTGGGACGGTTTGCAGGCGTTATTGCGCTAAAAATAGCGCCTGCAAACCGCCCCTAAACAGCCTCCGCTGTTTGTTCAGTGTGAAAGCCCGAGGGCTCTCACACTGAAGCGGTGCGCTGGCAGGAGAAGAAATAATCTCCTGTCAGCCGCATCTTTGGAGCGGTGTATTCACCGCTCCTAAACCGCTCCTGCCCATTGAAATCAATGGGACAGCGTGGCTATAGCCGCGCTATACGAGGGGTTTTAACCCTTTTTCGGCCGCCAACGGGGGGGTTCAAACTGCACCGCTAGCGGCCGAATACCGCGGTAAAACAGCGCTAAAAATAGCGCTGTTTTACCGCTGACGCCCCCTACCGCCCCAGTGAAAGGGGCCTTAGGACCCATCTTTGGATTTTTTTTTTCCTGCCTGTGAAAGCGCCTCTTCAAATTCTGTAAATGCCAATGTGTGCATGGCCACATAGGTTAACATATATGTGCTTTTACCGGCATAAAAAGACAGCTGATCTGTTTTTAAGCTCTGTGTACATGAGGCCTAAATCAGCAATTGTTTTCACCTGCAATCGATTTAATAAACGTTCAGAATACACACAGAACAACCTCAGTCCTACCAACTGGAGTAACAGGAAGAATAACGGTGTGATCACAGCCATGCAAAAGCAGCAATACTTTAAAATGTCTACTAAGGAATGCATTATGCTTTGTGTATTTAAAAAATGTATTCTTTCATAAATGTTTGAGAGCATTCCTGCTTTTCTATGGTCATCTGTTGCAATTTCTTCTGGGGTGGCTAGGCAGAACATAAATGCTTAAAGAGACCCTGTTACAATCGCACCAAAATAAGACATTGCAAGGAGACAGAAAAACACAATAAGAAACAAGGATTGGGCTTGGTATGAATATTGAGTGAGAACACCACACTTTTGTTTTGGGGCAGTTACCTTTTATATTCATGAGTCTCTATTCCTGGATAAGGGTCTGTTATTATATTAAAAT
This sequence comes from Lithobates clamitans, assembly GCA_037952925.1. Lineage (NCBI taxonomy): Eukaryota > Metazoa > Chordata > Amphibia > Anura > Ranidae > Lithobates > Lithobates clamitans. The sequence goes on along the minus strand of JBBGZY010000194.1, from coordinate 2,775,905 downwards.
GTATCAAAGGGGAACCCCACACCGCTTTTCATTTTTACCACAGAGTATGAACACTGAGGGGCGTGACACCACACTTTAACTTTGCCATGGAGTTGCCCTTTATATTCATGCCAGACCCTAATCCTGGTTGAGTGTCCTGTTAATGATGGTAAAGGGGACCCCTTCACAGCTTTTAATGTTTGCTATGGAGTTCCCTTTTATAATCATGGCAGATCCCATTCCCATCCAGGGATTTGGAATTGTAGGCAGATTCGGCGTGATTCTGCCCACGTTTCCCGTCTGCGATAAAATCCTGCTGCAACATGCATTTGGGTGTCATTCATTCTTAATGGCACTCCAAGCATGTTATTGACATGTGGAAATCATGGCAAAACGTGCATGAAAAAAATTGCGCAAAGCTTGTTGTAAAAAGGTGCAGGAGCTTCAAGTGAGCCTTATGCAGGACATGTAAAAATTCAATAAAGCAAGTAACTGCAGCACACTAGTAAGAAAGTGTACATGTAAAAGCCTCAGGCAATGCCACTCCTCAGACCAAGCCTACTGACGCGTTCACCCTGCCCACCCGACCTAGCTGCCTGACAAGTCGCTCCCCGTTCTCTACTACGGAACCGTTCTAATAGGAGCGACACAAGTCGCTCCGACTTAGAAAAAGGTTCCTGTAGTATTTTTGGGGCGACTTCAGGCGACTTGCATTGACTTCTATACAGAAGTCGTTTTGCAAGTCGCCGTTGAAGTCTTGTGCAGTTCGCCTCGGTGAGTCGACCTGCAAGTCGTGTTGCCCCTGTGTGAACCGGCGCTTAATAAGGAGCACCAGTCTTCCCCCCCCCCCCCCCCCCCAAAAAAAAAGTCAGCAGCTACAAATGTTGTAGCTGCTGCCTTCTAATATAAGGGCACTTGCCTGTTCAAGAATCCTGCAATGTCCTCACTTGAGATGATCCTTCAATCGGCTTCAGGTCCAGGCATGACCTCTTGGGTAAGGGAAACCGGCCGTGAAGCCTTCCAGCTTCCCAGCTGCTTTCCTACTGCTCATAAACGCACTGCGCTTTAATGGTCCTGCAGTCTTCTGGGACCTGTGTGTGTGTCCCAGAAGGCTGCGGGGGGAAGGAGGGGGGTGCTGAACTTGTCCTTTTGGATGAAGTTCTGCTTTAATCATAGAGGTGAGGCATGAGAGCAGGACAACAGAATTTAAACATTAGCTTATAGATGGGGGGTAAATCCTTAAGGTTGAACTGCATATTACCACCCCTGAACTGTTCCCCTTTAGCTGCAGCGGCTGGGGGTGTACACATGCTGCGTCAGCGAGACTTTTGCTTCATGGTTGTGGCAGGAGTTATACCCTGTTGCACTCAGGCACTGCTGCCCACCAAGTCCAACCCATTCTGTTGAATGAAGCTGCAACTGCACGATTGCAGTGTTAGTCTGGCATTTAGGGGGTCTAAAACAGGTCACGGAGGTGATCCAACTCCTCACCATTTGTTAAAGACTCTGAAGAGGGATCCGAACACAGATGGCTAATTGGACATCAAAGCAAGTGTAAATGAGCAAAAATAATTTTTCATGTACCATACCTGTCTTGCAGTATGCCAAATAATATTGGCACACTGCAAGACTACACAGGGCCCAGGGAGGTTTCTATGAAGGTGTAAATAAATTGTGACAGAGAGCAGGCTCTGAGGAGTGGGACTCTTCACACTGGTCAGCATAGTATTTAACAGGGCGGGATTGAATGCTAATTGTGATCCATTCAATCCCACACAGCATCAGAACTAGCTTTCCATAGAGGCTCTGTGTATTTTATAACGGTCTCTCATTCAATAAAGCAGTGATCTGGGGCGGGACTTTGTAGGTCAGGATCTGGGAGGGCGGGATTTTGCAGGTCAGCATCTGAGAGGGCAGTACGCCGTTCATTACACTGGGCAGCAAAGGATTTAGCGCTAATTGTGATCCATTCAATCCCACCCAGCATCAACCCTGCTAACTTTTCTAAACAGGCAGTGTGTATTTTGAGGTATTTTCATCATAAATAATGCTGCAATCTGTGAGACAGGACTTGGGAGGTCTGGATTCTTCCTGTAGGTGTGATTAGGCAGGATTACATGCTAATTTAGATGCATGCAATCCCACATAGCATTAGCGCTGTGAACGTCGTTGCATCATTTTATAGAGTCAGAAGGACTACAAAGGGTAGTCTACTGCAGAAAGTGGCTGTACAAGGAATAGCGTCACCCATTGGATATACCGTGTCCAAAGTGACAAAGCAAAACTAAACCCAGGATATCAGGGGATCTGCAAACAAGTGTGCAACATGGTACAAAGGTATGATCTATGCTGGGATTTCTAGGTCCATTCATTGTGTAAAAGCAAATTTGGCTTTCATCTTTAATGCACGGAACGCATTAAGGTAAAAAATGTTTTGGCTTTAGAACCATTTTAAAGTTTTTTTTCTACATGTTAGACTGGGTGCAAACCTTTTTACGTGTGTTCTGAATTTTATGCATTTTGTCTATAAGGTTTTCATGTGTACACAGTACTATGTTGTAGTCTCTCAGCCAGTGAAATGTTGAGGTTGCTGTGGGAGGGGCTGGTTACCACACGCATGTTACATATGTTTTCGTGCATTTCCATTAGTTGGGGCTAATATCACCTATTGACGCACTAAAAACAGACCTAAACGTTTTTGGTCAACTACTCTCTGTAAATGCTGTATAACCAACTTTTTGGAAATGAATAAACACGCTGGTGTAGAAATGATTACAACATAGAGCTTGCTAATGGTGCTCCTAGACACAGTGCATCACAGTTGCGGATGAGGAGGGGATTAATGTACAGGTCACCTACAGTGGCAGAATGGCGATGAGAGGGGAGGGCAACTCCTTCTACCGCATTATGCCCAGGAAGGTCTGCCTGATCGTGTGACCACTGTGATTGACTGTCACCATGGTCACATGATCTTGAACCAGTCCCGCTGGCTCCCAATCATTACTCGGGACTGAGGTAAGGTTAAGCATCTTCCTTTTTTTTATAGGGTTGTTAGAATAGGAGTTAGAAGGTGGGTGGGAGCATTGTTAACCATAGTTAGATCTGGACTTTATTTCCAAGCGGTAGTAAACCCAAAAATTTAATATATTGCAGCTTACCAATCATTGGATGTGGTGGCTGCATTTGTTTTAATTTCCTTGGCTTTTTCCTCTCTGTTTTCACCTGGCGATCTGGCCAGTGACACTACTCTGGAGCAATGAGAAAAGGAGGAACATCAACATTGTTTGGATTGGAGGGGAGTGTTTTGAGATTTAGAACCACTAACAAATTGAAGCCAAACTCCAGCTAACATGTTAAAATTAGTTATAGCAAACGTTCAAACTTTTTTTTTTTTTTTCTTTTAATTTTTGGGATAGTTTTTACATGAATAAAGAAAATCTGATCATTTTAATCACCCCAGCCAGTGTTAAATTGATACATTCTGCTGGAGAGCTTGTGCTTTTCAAAAACAGATTTGCTGGCTGGATCACCAGATGAAAATAGAGGAAAGTCTAAAAAAGGAAACTAATGCAGTTGGTAAGCTGCAATATAGTAAATGTAAATAAATAATAAAGGGAAAAGAATGTTCAGAACATATAGAAAAAAGGGGGCCATATATGTGGGTATGCAGACACAGAATGGCGCCCAGTCGCATAGCGTTTTTCTTTTGGCTTTAGAACATAAACTGTATTTTTTTGTTTTCTCTTACTAACTGCTTGCGAATTCAGTTTTGTTGCTCAAAAGTGTGTATTTTTGAGTTGGTTTTATGTAGTAAACGTTTTTAACACATTTCTTGTGTTCTTAATTTTCAGTAAACCGTTTAATCCGAGAAAATGGCCACCTTTTCTCTGATGGCCACTGTAAAGTGTGCAGTGCTGTTTTGATTTCGGAGTCACAGAAGCTTGCACATTACCAGGTAACTTTCTGTTCATATTTACAACTTTGTTAGATGAGTAATCTAAAATGTATTTAGTTTAAATGCATGGACTTCCAGTTTCCATTGGTCTTTTGAGGCTGCTTGATCACAGGTCTGTATCATACATAAAGACTCTACCCATCAGAATTTCTGTTTTTAGAGGATTAAAGTGTTACCCTAACATTTCATATTCCTGAAATATGACTACTGTACCATGTACTTGTATGAAAAAGTAACTTGTTCTTTTTGTATCGCTTCCTTTGTGTGAAATCGCTGGTGTTCTTGCCAGTCCCTCTGCTTTCCTATTAAAAACTGACCACACTAAGCAAGGGAGCACACTGTGGTCAGTTCTCTAGGTGTGCTGGAACTCAGCCTGCTCTCCTCCAATGATCAGACTTGTCCTGACTCAGTCCCCCTGCACAGCCTTTCATTAGGAAGCTCAGTGTACTGTTGCTTCTCCCAATGTGCCTATTGTGCCTGTTTTTACTGTTACCATTTTTCAGTAAACAAGCTTTGATTTGCATTGTATGGTGTGCAGCCGTTCAAACCGTCTCTCTCCATATGTAAACCTGCAGCAGTGACAGGGCGTACACCCCATACACCATTATTGTTGGTTCACCTGGAACAGCAGGGTTGTTTTTAACTTCAAACATTTGTTTTAATGTCTCTAAGTATCATTAAATATGTAAATGTGTTTTTTTTTTGTTTTTTTTCAGAGTAGGAAACATGCAAGTAAATATCGACGTTACCTGACCATTCACCAGGCAGAGGGTGTTACACCAGCAAAAAGAAGAGCTGATACTGCTGCTCTGGTAAGTCTCATGGTATTTATAAATATAGTGCTGTTTAGCTGTTATAATTATATATTGTAAATTTTAGGTGAGTTTGTACTCTGCTCATTCAAGCTGTTGACTTGTCTGACTCCATATAACTCCACTCCTTTATTACTTTTAGAAAGTACAGGCAGTCCCAGGGTTACAAACAAGATGGGGTCTGTAAGTTCTTAAGTTGGATTTGTATGCAAGTGGGAACAGGTACATTTTTTAAGTGTAGCTCCAGCCAAAAATTGAAATATTTTTATGGTTTATGGATAGCATAGGAAAGGTTAACACCACTGTAACATTTGTTTCGTTGTCTGTGCCCCTGTTCAGAAGATTTCAACTCACATTCTGTCCTTGTGACAATTGGATTTTGAAATTTTTGGGTTGTTGTGGAAACAAGAATTGGTGATAAAGCTGCTTTTCTTTTCCCGTGATACCTCTTACAGGAGTAAATTTCCCTTCCTAGAGTAGATTGCTGTAAGCAGGAGTCATTTGTAAGTCAGATGTTTGTAAGCTGGGGAACCGCCTGTATAGCGCCACTGTGGGTGGTGTTCGAATAAAAATGAGTTTAGACTTTCTAAGAGGTTCTGTTGAGCTCTTTGAACTCTACGCATCTCTTTAAGAGTCTGTCTCAAATTTGCCATGAATCAGGGTGGATATAAATCAATGTGTGTTTTTTTTTAATTTCAACTAGTTAAGGATTTGACCAGGCCATTTTTTTTTTTTTTGCGCTACCGCACTGCATCGCTTGAACTGACAATTGCGCAGTTGTGAGATGCTGTACCCAAACAAAATTGACGTCCTTTTTTTTTTTCCCACAAATAGAGCTTTCTTTTGGTGGTATTTGATCACCTCTGCGGTTTTTATTTTTTGCGCTATAAACAAAAAGAACAACAATTTTGAAAATAACTATTTTTTTTTTATGCTATAATAAATATTCAAAATAAAATGAGCTGAAAAATGAGCTGAAAACGCTCAGGTGTGAATGCAGCCTAAGTTAAATCCACCCTGCCATGAATTAAAGGTATTCTATTTGAAAGGAGCTCAGTCTATTATGGGCATTTCAAACAGTAGATAAAGGGTTGATTTTTCTAACATTTAAAAATATTTCAGTTGCTTCCATGATGTATGAGACCTGTCAAATTTCAGACATCCCTGCACTAAGAATTTCCTTTTTGCATTAAGGGATGCAGATACTGTAGCTTTGCTCAGAACACTGAAATGCTAGGTGATTATAATAAAAGCTGACTCTCCATTCAGAATGAACAGCAATTTTATAAGGCGTGTAAAAAGTTTTATTAAATATTTGCATTTAATATTCTCAGGGTTGGGTGGATTTGATTTAAATTGCTAGTAAAAATACTTGATTTAAATCAACTTGCTTTAAATGATATTTTTTTAAAGAGCAACTGTCAAATAAAATGAAGGTTTCTTATTTAAAATAAGCTGTCAGGTTAGTAAAATGGCGATATCAGAACCGATTCAATCATACAGTTTGTAGTGTACATAGATTTGCAAAACAATAGGATAAATGAATATTCCTGAACTTTGTTTTATCTCATGGTTACTGTGAAATTGTGTAAATGCATCAATGCAGTGGATGTTATCTCAGCTTGGATTCATTGAATGAGTTTACCAAAAATTTAATTTTTGCAGAATATACAGCCTCATCCTACATAACTATAAGCTCCATTTCATGCTGAATAAACAAAATAATGTATCTTCAATAGAAAACTATCTTAGATTTTTACTCCATAAGCATATTAAACTTTTTATTTATTTTTTTTAATCATTGATTTTTATTCACCCTACATAGAGGGGATTTTTTCTCCCGGCAAAAGATGAAAAATGCGTTTTTTTAACTAAAATGCTTTTGTATGTGCAGCTGAAACTGAATTGGTTGATCTAAAAGTGGAAATGATCAAAGAATGCACACTATAAAATGCATATTTTATGTACAAGGCTAAATTTTATTCTGTTCTTGGTCACTATTTTTGTATTTGCAGGACGCTGGTAATGAGACCGATAGGAATAAGTGCTGCCCAGTCTGCAACATGACCTTTTCATCTCCTGTGGTTGCAGCATCCCACTATGAAGGAAAAACGCATGCAAAAAATTTGAAGCTGACGTTACAGGGTGGAGTTAAGGAAGGTAACCAATTTTTATTTTTTTTCTATTTATAAACTGCTACACAGCTGTTTATTTTTAAATATAATTCTAAACACTGTTTTAGAATTGTTGTTTGACTAATCTCTTACCATAAAAGGGGTTAACTTCTTCCCACCCGCCATAATATAAGTTGTCCTCTTGGTAAGTTCCCTGTGCTGGGATGGTACTTGTGCTTATGCCTTTTTGTAGCATCTCTCACCCCCCAGCCTGTGCAGCCATTCACTGGGAAAATCAGTGTCTTGCCCCTCCCCCAATATGTTTCTATCCTTGCATTGCATGGTGTAATTTAGGTGTGTTCTTTTATGTCTATATTGTAAATGGAATGTGTATTACTTTGCCAAAGATGTTATCTTTGCATAAACTTGAGTTTGTGCTTAACAGGAATACCTCTTCCCAAGAAGCCTCGTCTAACACCACCTGCTCCAGAAAAAAATACAGGGACAGGGATAATTGATCGGTCGGACCCTGAAAAGTTTTGCCAGCTCTGCAATGCCACATTTAACAATCCTCATATGGCACAACAGCATTATGCGGGCAAGAAACATAAGAAGCAGGAGACCAAGAGCAAGCTCATGACTATATATACCAGCTGTGGGAACGCTTTGCCGCAAAGTACACCTCTCAAACCTCTAACGCCAGGCTCTGCTTCAAGTGAGTTAAATGCTGAGCCTGATACTGAAAAACCTGCTGATATTTGAGGGAATGTCGTAGTGTTTTATTTTTTAGTGGGGACATCTTTCCATTGCCCCATACTTTTTATTTACAAGCCTTTTTTGTTTACAGCATTTATTGTATCTCTGCATAACATATGCATGACCTGCTAGTATATTCAATGCTATATCTTTAGGGATGTATAAATTTTAAAAAGTAGCTTGCTAGTTTAAAGAAACATACATGCAATGTAGGTTAGGACTGGTACTGTTTTTGTGTTTTGTAAACTGGTCTGTCTTGCTTCTACTATGCCCACCATGAAATTATACGGTAATGAGTGAAGATGAGTTGTTTTGTCTGCTGGTAAATTCCTGTTATGATTAATTTTGACTTTTATACAGTGAGCTTTAGACGCCTTATAAAGAATTTAATGAATCCCCCCCCCCCCCTTTTCTTTTCTTCTTTTCCTTCATCTTTCGTGTTATACTGCTGCCCACAGGAGGATTGGACACTGGCAAAATGCTGGCCAGCCCAAAACAACCCCTCTTAATACCAGCATGCTTTAATTTTTGATAGTTTCCAGGAACAATGGACATCTTTTCTTCAGGACATTGCTGAACTGGATGTTGCTGAGTGCCTGAAAGTGACCTTCATGTACTGAGATAAGCATAAGATGCTTTCCAGACTGTTCTGGTAACCACTTAACCATGGTGCACTTTCCAGGTCTAGACTAGCTGTCACTGCCACATTTCTTTCCCTGTCTTTGAAGACTCGCCTAGTGAGTGTAAGCCTTTGAGAGCTACCTCAATTCCTCATGTCATGGTGGTTTCTATTGCAGAGGGGTTAACACTGTGGTATTGAGCACTGACATCTGCTGGGTGGCGTATGGCATGCTTCATGCTGTTTCCCATCATGCAGTTTAAAGTAAGCATCTCGACACTGCTGCATGCTAAGGGCTATGTGGAACTTTTCAGCTGAGGTGTTTTTTCTTTTGTTTGTTTTTGGTGGCCTCTGCTGCCATATTTTACTGCAGAGGCTTCCCTAGGGATTCTATATCTGATGTACCTGTGGCTTCTGAGCCATGGACTGGTTGAGGCTCCGATTCGGAGCAATCCAGTCTTTGCCTGTCAAGCCTATTCTAGAGGTGGTGTAGTCTTCTGTTGCTCCCAACTGGAAGAGGAGTTCCAGTCTCTTTGAATTAAAATAAATACTATAGCTACTTTTTTAATATAAGGACACTTGCCCGTCCAGGAATTATGCCATGTCGGCACCCCTAGCCGCTTCGTCATTCGGCTTCGAGTGCAGGCGCTGGAATCTGTAGTAAGTGAAACCGTAAGTGAAGCCTTGCAGCTTCACAGTCTGTTTCCTATTGCGTTTGTGTGAGTCTTTCTTTCTGCGCTTTTTGAATGGTCCCACAGTCTTCTGGGACCTCTGTGTGTCCCAGAAGGTAGTGGGGGGGTGCCAGAAATGATGTAGATCGTTGTGCAACGATCTTACCAGGAAGTCGGGGCAGGTACCTACTAAAGCGGCAAATGGGGGGGGCGCGTCGGCGGTAAAGCGCCGCTATGGTAAGCGCTGCTTTACCATCGGTATTCGGCCGCTAGTGGGGCGGTTTTACCCCCCGCTAGCGGCCGAGAAAGGGTTAAAAACCACCACAAAGCGCCTCTGCAGAGGCGCTTTGCCGGCGGTATAGCCGCGTTGTCCCATTGATTTCAATGGGCAGGAGCGGTATACACTCCGCTCCTTCACCGCTCCGAAGATGCTGCTAGCAGGACTTTTTTTTCCCGTTCTGCTAGCGCACCACTCCAGTGTGAAAGCCCTCGGGGCTTTCACACTGGAGAGACGGCAGCAGCTGTTTCGGGTCGGTTTGCAGGCGTTATTATTAGCGCAATAGCGCCTGCAAATCGCCCCAGTGTGAAAGGGCCCTTAGACTTCCTAAGAAAGCAAATACTTTGCCGTTGCACCCGCTGTTCAAAGTCTTTGTTTAGAGACTGGAAACACCCTAAAAATATGGCTCTCCTCCTAAGCGTTTTTTGGCCTTGTATCTGTTTTGAAGAGGACTTTGTAAAGTACTCCCCACTGTGGATGGTACAATGTCCCACTTTAACAAAGTGACTGCCATAACAGCGGAGGGTGTAATGTCTTTAAAGTGGTTCTAAAGACAGAATGTTTTTTATCTTCATGCATGAAGGTAAAAAGCCTTCTGTATGCAGCTTCCCCTAATAATTACCTGAGCCCGATTTTCTCTCCAGCGATGTGAGAGGCCCTATCAACTCTCTTCAGTGGTGCACACAGCAGCGGTATTGGCTGCAAAGCAGAGGCGTAGTGGGAGGGATTATCCTAGGCTGGCCTATAGGTTTTTTTGCCAGTATCCAATCCTCCTGTAAGTGGCAGTATAACCAACGATGAAAGACTTCTCTGTCCCTTTATGGACTCCAGGAAAAGCATTTTACAAGGAGTACAAAAATCCTATTTTTTTATTTTTGTTTGTGTTGGAGAGATTCCTTCACGTCTGTTCGGTAAAAAAGGTAGTGAGGAAAGGAAATTTTTCAGAGCCATAGCGGGCAGCCTCCTTCAGTACCACATGGAAACCTGTAGTGCTCCTTCCACCCTCCTCCCCCTGAATCAGCTGCAAAGTTTGTTACCAGATCATACTTTTTTTTTTTTTTTTTTTTTTTTCAAACTCCTGTATTTGGCTGTTTGTTACATCTTCATGATGGAGGCACCACAGTGGGATTGGAGAATGAAGGGTTTGCCCCAAAACCCTGAATTCAGGTGTCACATGGTGTATGCAGCAGTAGATTGGAGCATTGTGCAGGCAGGTCTACACAGAGGAAGAGGTCTACTTTGCAGTCATGGAATAAGTTAGCTTTTTGTAAACCTCAGATTTGAAGTAGATAAAACCTACTTTAGATATGCTTTTATAAATTTCAGCTGGGTTACCCTTTAAAGTGAACTCCAGTTTTGTTGCATGTACAAAATATCCTCTTCTAGTCCTCCATATACATTACAATGATTTTAGTTAACTTTTTATCAGAGCTCATTCTTGGTTTTTTTCTGTAAATAATCTAGTTACTTGGGGAAAGAAGAAAAAAATAAATGTTTTAAGTGATCTGCCTAATGTAACAACTGAGCAGTTAGTTCCAGTGTTGTAATAAGAAACCTCAGAGCACCCACCCCCTGAACACCTCCTAGCTATACATTATTTTACAAGTATCTCACCAAAGATTGTCGGTGGATGATGTTGTCTGGGTTCCCAGTAATTATCGCCTCTGTACATTTAACAGGAGCAAGAAATTAGAAGTCTTTGTCATGATCATGGGGGAGAGAAAAAGTCTTTTTTTTTTTTTTTTTTTTTTTTTTGTTAGACGCACACACTTATTTTATTTTTTTTAATTCTCTTTTCTCTGTAGATACAAAACTGGAGGTTTCCTTTTTAAAATAAGTGTGTCAATTTTTTTTTTTTTTTTTTTTCGTTTGGGAATGGGAGTTGTACATTTTTAAATAGCTTCCTTTTTGTCATTTTCATTGTTTTAGGGAGTCTGAAGTTCTCCTTTAATGCCACATCATAAGTACTCATTCTATTTTTAAATAACCAACGTTACTGTTGTATTGATTAGTATTTGTAGGTCTGAATCACTGGAAGATGTGATTGTGATTTAATAAAATTTATTCTTTCCTGGAGTGAAAAGAAAAATAAAATATGTATTAAACTTTCACATGCATATAGTTGTCTGACATTATTTAAAGAGGAAATTGTAACTGAATTATTTTTAATGTGACTACATATTAAAAATAATCAGTGTTTCGTTATTTGCTGTACCATACGCCTAATGTTTTTTAAAAGTTTTATATTCAGACTCTTGGTTCTTTCTTCAGCAATGAGCCATATTATGACACTCATACATTCATATGAGTGGTGTTATTCGCTGGGATTTTTCACTTTCAACAAAAAAGGAGATCCACTTAATTGTAGAGATTTGTGCACAGTCTGCCTATATCACCATAGTCAGCTGTTTTGGGGCCTCTTAACAGCTTCAGCACTGGAAGATTTTACCCCCTTCCTGACCAGAGCACTTTTTACAATTTGGCACTGCGTCGCTTTAACTGACAATTGGTCGGTCGTTTGCTATACCCAAATGAAATTTGCGTCATTTTTTCCCACAAATAGCGCTTTCTTTTGGGGGTATTTGATCACCTGTGCTATAAACAAAATAAGAACGACAATTTTGGGGGGAAAAAAAAAATATATTTTTTTTTTCACTTTTTTGCTATAATAAATATCCCTAAAAGGTTTTTAAAAAACAAAAACAAAACACATTTCTACATCAGTTTAGGCCAATATATATTCTTTTACATATTTTTGGTAAAAAAATCGCAATAAGCGTATATTGATTGGTTTGCACAAAAGTTATAGCGTCTGCAAACTATGGGAAAGATTTATGGCGTTTTTTATTATCCTTTTTTGTTTTGTTTTTTTTCTAGTAATGGCGGATATATATTTATTATAATATATTTTTTGCGGTACTGCAACATTGCGACGGTCAGATCTGAGACTTTTGACACTTTTTTGGGACCATTGGCATGTATACAGTGATCAGTGCTATAAAAATGCACTGATTACTGTGTAAATGTCATTGGCAGGGAAGGGGTTAATGCTAGGGGGCCATCAAGGGGTTAAATGTGTGTTCCCTCAGCATGTTCTAACTGTGTGGGGATGGGAGTGACTAGGAGAGGAGCCATATAGTTTTTCCTACTTAGAAGAAAGAAACGATATGGCTCTTCTCCGACAGCACAGGAATGTGTGTTTACACACACAAATGCCCATGCTGACGATCATGCCCGACAGCTCCATGCATCGGGTCCCTCGCTGTGCGGCAGGCACGCGTGCCCTCTGGTGGCCGAAAACGGGTAGGACGTACCAGTATGGGATGTCACCCAGGAGTGCCATTGTGCTGTAGTGTATCTGCATGACATGGTCGGCAAGTGGTTAAGAAGTTTCAAGAGGCCTGTAAGACATGGGGCTGGTGGACATATATTGCCTCAACCCCTCCCGAGCACTGAAGTTTGACTAATTATACTTATTGGTATTATATTATTGATGATCTGACCAACTCCCCAAGGAGGTCTTGCCTTCTGCAGACACCTTATGATTGGCAGGAAGATCTAGGCCCCATTCACTTAAGAGTTGGTTCATTAATGGTACTACCCACTGAACGCTATTGGGGAAATTACTTTTTTTGCTGTGCCACAAAGTATCACAGCCATGGCATGTGTACAACCCCATCCGGCTGCCTTTGCAGTTTACAGGGGAAAGTTAAACTGCTGCTCAACCACCTAATTGTAGACTACGAAGGAACTATGATATGAGCATGTAGCTGCAGAGTTTACTAAAAAAAAAAAAAACAGCAATTTTAGGTTTGTTTTTTGGATTTTCAAAATTTACAGTTCTGTTCACTGAAACTTTTTTTTTCTTGCATGAGCATTGCTTACCCAGCTCCTGGGATTTGTTCATTAAGGACAAAGTCAAGTGCAAGTTGGTACATTTTCTGACAAGGCTTTGCAAAAAAAAGGAATTATATAAACTCTGTGTGTGGGGTGTTTGTGTGTGGTGTTGTTTTTTTTTTTTTTTTTTTTAAAGCAGTCTGTATCCTTTTGCAGGTTTTCCTACACTTCCTGTCTAGTAAATCCTATTGTTGGTGGCATGTAAAATCTTTCAAAGGAAGCCCAAGATAGCTACAGGAGTTCTAACCCTTCCTCAAAAACAGTGTTTTACTCAAGATACACTTTCACGTGTCAACACTTCAGTGGATTAACCCCTTGGAGCCAGCGCCTCTTGGCCCTTTAAGGGGTTTAGGATGCTGGGAGGGGTTTGTGGTCACGTGATTGGCGGTCACATGATAGGAAAGCTCCCAGTCGCAAGCAGCGATCAGGAGCTTTCCGTTAGCCGCCGGTAACTGCAGAGCGCCAAGGCCTATCCGGCGAGAGGTCGAATCTTTTGCATGTGGCCAGCCCCAAGAGATTAAATGCATGTTCACATTTACAAGTGCCCTTATGGAAATGCCATATTACTTATTACTTATTACCATATTACTTATTTGTTCTCAAATGAATTTCAAAAACCCTTTTGACCTGGGGTTTCTTGGTGGTCACATGATCACTGTATCCTTTCATGTTCCCAAGCTTTGAGGAGTGGGGGAGACTCCTACTGATCCCGATTCCTACCAGGAGCTTCTTGACAGTCACATTCTGCAGGGGGCGAGTCTTGCCCATAATCTCTGCCATGGGCCACTGTCAGTCAAGTTCTGCTGAGCAGGCAGTAAGTCACTACAAACACGCCATGCTGTAGTATGCGGATAATAATGCGGAAAGAATTAATAATGGGGGCATGGTGGCAGAGCTTGGTATGGAAAATACAGGCACACCATGCATTGGCACTGCGTCCTGTTGCACTTGGCAGCAATCCCAGGTACACAAGGTGACCATGTCAGCATGCATCTGCTTCTGTGCTTGATGTGGTCAACAGCAACAAGAGAAGGCAGGATCACCACCAGGTATTTTACAAAAAAAAGCTAAACAAAACTGGTTACATTTATAAAAAATTATATGAATGCAAAAAACATATGTCTTATTTAATTTTTGGGGTAACACTTTTAAGGGGTAGTAATCCCTGGATTTTGCTTATATTAAAGCTTACCTGTAGGTTAAAGTGGTTGTAAAGTCACATCAATTAATTACTTTGATCCTCTGTTTTAGGTCTGTTTAGTACAGCGTGTGTTTTCTTAATATTCTAATGCTAAATACCGTCTTTGCACAGTGCTGCTGTGCAGTTGTCCTCCCTGTGCTTCCCTTCCCAATCTGAGAGCACAGTGGGAGGAGCGGAGATTCCCTTCTGATGTATGCAAGATGGCAGAGGGAGGACACATGACTGCACAGCAGCACTCTGCAAAGAAGGCATGTACCAATTTTTTTAATTTTAAGAAAATGCACACTGTACTAAACATAGACCTAAAACAGAGAGAATAAAAGTAATAGATGTTTAAAAAAAAAAAAAAAAGCACTGTAGCAGCTGCAGAGAATAGCATTGCCCAAGCAGGAGGGGAGGAGATGGGCTTCGGAGTTCAGACACTATGGAAATGAGAGGGAGGGGGAGATGCAGAGATGCTGAAGAGAGAGCAGGATGGTGAAGGCACCAAAACTGACCACGCTGTCTTGAATCAACAGCTACTTCGAGCGTGGCCAGTACACACAGGAACAGGCAGGACCAACCAGGTATTTTACAACATGGAAAGAGCCAAATGACACTGAAAAAAGCACCGTTTTATTGTTTTGTTTTAATTAAAGGGACAGGAGCTTATTACAACCACATTACATGAATATCTCCTAAACATGCACCGTTTAGGAGATATTCGCCTGATTAGCAGCCAGTGACGTCACTGGCGCATGCAATTTGAAGGAATGGCATACCCATGCTGTTGCCATGACTCATGCAATGTCATCGTGGCTTGGCCATTCAATTGGCCACAGCCCACGAACTTGGAAGGAACACCAAATGAAGATGGAAGCCTCTGCAATGGTGACAGCTTGCTGCTGGAAGGCTTTGTTTCAAGGTAAGTTTTTCTTAATGTGCTAGTATGCAATACATACTAGCACATTATGCCTTTACATTGCAGGTAGAAAGTGTTTGTGTGTTTTTTTTTTTTTTGTTTTGTTTTTGTTTTGTTTTTTTTTTCTTCTAACAAGTTTACTACCACTTTAATGAAGAAAGCATTTGGAACATCTCAACTGTGTGAATCCTGCCAGTAACACTTCCTGACCTGGGGTGGCAATTCTCTTTCATTGTACTGTATCTGTGGAGATGTATTGTTGCCTTAGGCTGCTCTCCTATTTTGGACTACAAACACCACCACCTCTCAGGTGTTCTGTAATTTTACAGAAGACAGATGAGATGGCTCATAACATTCTTTTATATTTCAGTTTAGTACACAAAGGTACAAGGACTGGTAGGATCAACAGGCATTTTATATAACTGCAAAAATGTATTTGCCTGAAAATAAACCAATGCAGCCACCACATCGAAGAACTAGCAAGCTGGAACGTATTCTGCTTTTATTCTTGGGTTTAGATATACTATAGGACACATTGAATGGACTTTTACATTATAACAGTACCAGTATTCTATAGCCAATATGGAGTGGTCACCCGTTTCCTAAAATTATGCTTTCACCTCTGACCTACAGCATTTTTTAAGTGAAGGCAAATCTACTCGTTAGACCATGCAAATCTTTATTGTTTCCAGTTAAAGCGGAACACCACTCTCCCAATCAACATTTGATTATTTTTCTGCTAGCATTCGTAAATAGATAGGAAAGTATGTCAGTTGTTTTAAACTTTTTTTTTTTTTTACATTTCTTCAGTTAATTTCTAGCTTCTTGCCTATGCAAAATATGTCATACATCCCAGGAGTCTTCAAAGCTAAGCGAACACTCCTGCATGCATGTTTTGACGGCAGATGGATTCCAATTTAATGCTAGATGAATAATTTGCCTTTACTCAACGTGGCTACGGCCAGAAATGCCAAGGAGGTGTTTTTCAAAGTAAATTCTCAAAGCATGGAGACCTGGATGGATGGGAGTGTTTGCTTTGCATATTAAAATAATTTAAATAGTGCGTTTGGTGCCCATATGCAGTGAAGTTCAGCTTTAAAGTTACCAAACCCACAACAGTAAATTCAATCTGTATATGCAGTAAAGCATGCATGTTATATGGGCTGTGGTAATACTCTGCAGTGTGTAAAAAGTCTGTTTTATCCTCCCCCTCTTTTACTGTCCCCAAGCCATTTGCTAATAGAACAGAGCCTTGTAGACAGACTGCACATGCTCAGTTTGCTGTGTATTGCTAGAGTGTGCTGTTTTTTTTTTTTGTTTTTTTGTTTTTTTTTTTGTGGGGCGGGTGCATGTAATCGGCACTGTCCAGACAGAAAGTCAGGGGTCATGCAGCCTCATAGGCCATAGGAAGTCATAAGACTTCTATATACTGCTGATGAGAAAAGGTATTTAGCAGTTTATATTTACAAAAATAATTGTATTTCCATGTTCTGTGTACTGTGGGAGACCAGATATAGTGAATGCAGAGTCCTGTGTTTAGTAACACTTTTAGTAAAATCAGTGCTTTCGCTGATTAGCAGCTGTAAGAAAAGTTATCGTTTCTAGACTTGATTCTCTTATATACTGCAATTTGTAACACATTTGAAGCATGCATGGTTTTTAAAAACTAGCATATACTGTTGCTTTTGATAAAATTTTACCCAGCAGTGGATGGAGGCTGTCAATATGATGTGTCCAATCCCAATGTCCACAACTTTAACTCCGTACATGCATATCATTGGCCATAGGTGTCAACACAGGAAACTTCACCCAACTCCTCCCAGTTAGGCTTCGTTTTTTGTTTTTTTAACTTAGAACAACTCCAAAAAGTATTTTCCTATGTTCTTAATTTAAACATTTGGACAAATATCACCTGATATATTTTTTTTTTTATTCAAAACTCCAGACAGTCTTAATACAATACAGTAGACTAATCCATTACAATGGCAAATTTATCATAAAATCTACCAGAGTACCTTCATATTTTTTTTAATTTATTCATATCGGCCTTTACTCATCCCTTGCATAGCAGCACTTAGTCTTTTCTATGGCATCAGTTTGAGAGGATTCTGAGATCATTTAGAAGGAATCAACAAGCACAGTGGATCTCCTTTATGATCTACTTCAATTGTTTGTTTTGTTTTTTTTTGCTTTTCAATAGACGTGTATAGTAATGCAAAACCATGTTAACATAGGTCCTGTGGATAATGGGGCTCTGCTGCAGTGCACTTGAGCTAAGAAGAAGAGGCAGAGTTGAGGAGTCTTTCATTGTTCAATCAGCAGGTGCCTGTGGAAGGGTGTTCTTGTCCTATCTTTTCTGTTGCTTTGGAGGTAATGAACCTGGCTGTTCTGCCAGGCAGGGCTAGGTTACAAAGTTAGCTAACAGAATTACAAATCCTTTGGCAAGTAAATGAATTCCCATTTCTAACATCCTTATGCAAAGGGTGTTAGTACCAACAGAAAATTTTAGATTTGATCAAGTGTAGTCTTCAACATCTCCTGTCTATGGATATCTTTTTTACTTTTGTCTGTCCTTGCCACAAGTTTAGTCCTGGGCATCTAGATCATGCTGAGAATGCCCTCGCCTCATACCAGGTAACTTATCTTGTGCCACTAGCTAACACCAGCAAGGTATAATTTTTATTTCAGCTATGAAAAGTGGGTTTCAAGAACCCACCCTATTAAAACAAAATAACACAATAGTATTTCACTAAATGGACTGCGAATGTATATTAGCTGGGAACATATCTCAACAAGAGCTATAGGCAGCAACACATCTGTCCCTACATGGAACCCATCACTGTGGCCTAGTGCTGTCTTCTGATTTAAGCAACTGGTTTATGAAGGTAAAGTGTTTCCTTTTTATCCTGTAGAAAGCATTCCACATCTGCCACTTAAAGTGGAAGTTAACTTCCATTACTGACTTTTACCTATAGTTACGCCTATAAGGCTTACCTATAGGTAGTGTAAATACCTCCTAAACGTGCACCGCTTAGGCGATATTTACTGTACACGCAGCCAGTGACATCAATGGCGCATGCACTATGAAGGACCCGTGCCATTCCTTCAGAGCCCTGTGCTGTGAACGGCAACTCCCACATGCATGCCCGGGAGTGACCTCATCGCAGCTCCGGCCAGTCAGAGCCGGAGTCCGTGAACATTGAAGCAAGATGGGGGAAGATGGAAGCGGCCTCCAGCTCTAACATCTCGGTGCGGGAGGGCTATATTTTAAGGTAAGTTTAACATAATGTACTAGTATGCGATGCATACTAGCACATTATGGTTTTACCCTGCAGGGTGTTAAAGAAAAAAAAAAAAACGTCTAGCGGTTTACGACTGCTTTAAATACCAAATTGAACTTACAGATTCTAATACGTGCCACTTTCCAGCTGGTGCCCCTATATCTTTTGGTAGCTTTTAATATACATATTTTTTTTTCTTTTAGAAGAACAAAACAAATAATGGCACAATCGAATCGGCCATTTTCGATCAACGCAACGTTTGGTTTTCAACTCCTCTATGGCTGGCCTAAGGCTACATTCCCTGTTTTTTTTTCTTCGCTGGTGTGAATGGCAGTGGCAGGTATCTGCTGACACCTGTGAGCAGCTGGGTGTGGCTGCTGAGCCTGTAAACTTTAACTAACACCGGGCAAATTCTAACACTTCTCACATAAATGTAAAGATCTACTTTTTTTTTTTCTCGTAAATTATTTGGAACCCCCCCACCCCACCCCAACACTATTTTTTTTTTAAGCAGAGGCCCTAGAGAATAAAATGGTGGGTGTTGCAAATTATATCACAGGGTATTTGCGCAGCACAGTTTCAAACACAATTTTTTGGAGAAAAAAAAAACATTTAATGCACAAAAACACAATAGAATACCCAATTGTTTGGTAAAAAATAAAAGTTGTTATGCTAAGTAAATAGATACCGAACATGTCACGCTTTAAGATTGCACGTTCCTGGAATGATGCCAAACTGTGGCACTTAAAAATCTCCATGTTTTATAAGTCTTTAGGTTACCAGCTTAGTGTTACACTTGAGGTCTGGTGTTAGAATTATTGCTCTCGCTAGAATGTTCATGGCAATACCAGGTGTGGTGCAAACGCAGCTTACATATGTGCATGACCTAAAAAAAATACACATTTTTTATTTTTGTATCTTTTATAGCTATCAGAAGGGATGAACAACATCCATTGTGATAGCATGGGCCATGACAGATCTTTATGGAGAGATCTTGGGTCTAATGGCTTCTTTATATGAGCCTAGAACCGGAAGTGATGAAATCCTCATCACTTCCTTTTTCTGACATCACACTGTGGGAGGAACAACATCAGTTCCTCTCGCTGTGTCCCAGGACCCGGATGCCGCTGGTTGTATTGGAAAGTCGCTAGGATTACTTTTACATTGAAGGCAATGCCAGCCCTAAAAAAAATATCTCAATCATTGCTGTAGAGATGACTGAAATATCACCCTTCCATCTCAACGGTGTACTGGTACGGCGCTGGTTGGCAAGTGGGTAATGATAGTTTTCCATCAGCTGCAGATATTCATGGCTGTTCACACAGCCAGCGATTACCTGTAGTGGACGCACACAACAGTCTGCATTCACAGTCCATTTTGTGAAATATCATTTTTTTTTTTTTTTTTTTTTTTTTATGGCAGCACAGCCCAGAAGATCTAATTTCTATCTGCTGCAGATTAGTAACAGTTCCAGGTTTTGTACTCCCCAGCCTGTGACTGGCCAGTAAAAGAAGAATCTGCAAACTAATGAGCTCATCTCTGAGTCACTCTGTTCTCTCCTCCCATTAGCACGCTCAATGCATGGCAGCACAACTAATTGGCTCGGGTACTTAAACTACTTCCATTTAAAGTAGTAGTAAAAGCTTTTTTAAAAAAATTATACCTACAGGTAAGCCCATAATAAGGCCGCCGTTTGATTGACGGTGACGTCACCGGCGCACTGCGTTCTTAGTGGATGATGTACCGTTCATAAAGAGAGCCGTGCCGCTGGACTGACGTCATTGTGGCACCGCCAATTAAACGACGGCTGTCCACAAACCCCGAAGAAAGACGAGGTGAAGATGGTAGCCCTGTCAGCGCTGGAAGGCTTTGTTTTCAGGTAAGTCTTTCAAAATGTGCTAGCATTGCATGCAAAGCACATTGTGACATTAATTTGCAGGGAGAAGATATATATATATTTTTTACAGTAAATACATTGAATTATGTATTGAATACAGAGCTGCAGTAAAGTGTTGGTAAACCACCTAAAAAATAAAACAATAGGCCCCCTTCAGGTTTAAGTCATAGTGTACTAGTATGCACTGCATACTAGCACATTATGGCAAACTTATCTGTACACGGAGCCCTCCAGCGCAACGCTGTCAAGGCTCCTGGCGCTGCTATCGTTACCCGTTCTTTCCGGGTTCGCAAGCTCTGGCTGTATGAGTGGCCGGGGCCGCGATGATGTCACACTCAAGCATGCGCACAGGAGCCCTTGGCTCTGACACGGTGTGCGCCAGTGACGTCACCGGCTGCATGTTGTGTGAAAATCTCCTAAACAGTGCAAATTTATGAGATATTCACTGTAGGTTCAAAAGTGGAGTTTAATTCCACTTTAATGTGTGCCCTTTATATCTGTATAGATCACAGCATTAAAAACCAATGTCAATTTATGTCTGGCAATGCTCACTCTGGCTGACAGTTTTCTATATTGGCATGATTTGATTCATGTTTTCAGACAATCAAACATGCATATTGGGATTGCGAAGTGTACATGTTGAGAAAACAAATGGGTGTGAGGTACACTGAATGATCACATATGGATCTTAAAAGTGTAATGTGTAATATAATGACTTTACCCTAGGGATATCTATCATAATAAATGCATGCTATTCCTATGTCTTTCAGCTGGGAACGGCTTCACTTGTGACGTATGCAATATTGTTGTGAATTCTATAGCACAGTATGAGGCTCACATCAGTGGTGCAAAACACAAGACCAAGTAAGTATCAATCCATTATCTAAGTAATTTACCTATTCACTATATTGAACTTAAGTAGTGGGGAATTTTAATATTTGCTTATTTTGAGCATAGTACAGTTTAATTTTACTTTTTCTAAATATCTGCAATGGTAATTTTTCAGATTTTGAATTAAATTATTCTTTGTTCAAATTTTAGATTTTGATTCCAGGAGTTCACCGTCCAGTTCAGTATAGGGTGTAGTTACCATAAATGCCCCTGACCTCTAACCCATCCCTAACTGTTAAAATAACTCTTAACCCTTCCACCTACATAAATGCAACCCAACACTTAACCTTAAAGTGATTCTAAAGGTTATATATATATATATATATATATATATATATATATATATATATATATATATATATATATATATATATATATATATATATATATATATATTTTTTTTTTTTTTTAAATAACAAGCATGTGTCCAATGGCTTTGCCCAGAGCAGGCCCAATCCTCTTCGTTTTGGGTACCCCGCTGGTGGTCCTGGTTCCTCCCCCCTGCTGAGTGCCCATAGCAAACCTCTTGCTGTGGGGGCACTTCAGCAGGCTCGCCCCCAAGCCACATTTCTGTGAATGGACATTCACACACAGAGCGTGGCTCGGCCCCCCCCTGCTGTTTCCTCATTGGCTCACTGGCTGTGTTTGACCGCTTCCGCTGCTGTGTGAGCCAATGAGGAGGGAGAGACCTAGGAAAACCCCTGCTCTCATGCACATTGTTTGATTGAGATGAGACTCTGTAGAGATAAGGGGGTTGGGGGGAGCTGCACCCAGGAGTTTTTTTTTTTTTTTTTACCTTTTAAGTATTTGTTAACCTGAAAAAAAATGGATCCGGTCCTTTTTAAAGCATGGTATACAGCACGGTGCTTGTGCTGTGCAATTTGGCCCCCTGTATCACCTGAAATACCTGGCTGCTCCTGCCAGTTTCTGCCCTCCCCTTTTTTAAACTGACGGTGTATCATGGCTGCTGAGCCCTGACACCGTGGTCGGTTTACATGCCTCCATCATCCGCAGGTCTCCTGTCCTCCTCACCCCCCCTCCCTCCTCAGCTCCTGCTGCTGAAATAACATTTAATATCTTATATAATGATCGTTTCCTAAGGATAGGTGCTCCTGTGTCTGTGTTTTATTTTAAAAAATGCAGATTATACCTCATTTCAGAGCGCTGCTTGGTGCTGACGTGACCAGCCGGCTCTTTCCTCCTCCCCCTCCTTCTCTTCTCCTCCCCTCCTGACATCAGTGGGGGGATCCCGGCCTCGCCCGCTGCATCTGTCAGATGGAGAGAAGAGAGAGCCGGTCTGTCACATGAGCGCCGAGAGGCGCTCTGAAATGAGGTATAATCTGCATTTTTATTTATTTTTTTTTTTTTTTTATAAAACAGACACAGGAGCACCTATTAGGAAACAATGAGGATTATATGAAGTTCTTACAGTGGGTTAACAACCACTTTAATGCATAGAATGCATTAAGGTAAAAAAAAAGTCTGTCTCTAGAACCACTATAACCTGTCCCTCTGCTCTTTTCAGAGCTGTTTGTGTGCGTCTATAATACAGTGCAGCAGAAAAAAATTCCAGCTCTTACATCACTCCACTCTTCTCTCTCTTCAGGTCCCTGAGTAATGCCACAACCCCCTGAGTTAAATAAAGATAAATAATTTCAGAACTTTTTCCACCTTTTTAATGTGACCTATAAACTGTACAATTCAGTTGAACAACAAACTAAAATCTTTTAGGTGGAGGGAAGTAAAAAAAAAATAAAATAATGTGGTTGCATAACTGTGCACAGCCTTAAACTAATACTTTGTTGAAGCACCTTTTAGATTTTATTATAGCACTCAGTCATTTTGGATATGGGTCTATCAGCATGGCAAATCTTTACTTGGCAATATTTGCCCACTCTTCTTTGCAAAAACACTCCAAATCTGTCAGATTGCGAGGGCATCTCCTGTGCACAGCCCTCTTCAGATCACCCCACAGATTTTCAATCAGATTCAGGTCTGGGCTCCTTTAATCCTCTTCTGGTGAAGCCATTCCTTTGTTGATTTGGATGTATGCTTTGGGTTGTTGTCATGCTGAAAGATGAAGTTCCTCTTCATGTTCAGCTTTCCAGCAGAAGCCTGAAGATTTTGTGCCAATATTGACTGGTATTTGTAACTGTTCATAATTCCCTCTACCTTTATTAAGGCCCCTGTTCCAGATGAAGCAGATGGAGAAAAACAGCCTGAAAGCATGATGCTGCCACCACCATGCTTCACTGTGGGTATGGTGTTCTTTTGGTGATGTGCAGTGTTGTTTTTGTGCCAAACCTATCTTTTGGAATTATGGCCAAAAAGTTCAACCTTGGTTTCATCAAACCAGAACACATTTTCCCACATGCTTTTGGGAGACTTCAGATGTGTTTTTGCAAAATTTAGCCACGCTTGGATGTTTTTCTTTATGCCACTCTACCCCATAGCCCAGACATATGAAGAATACGGGCGATTGTTGTCACATGTACCACAGCCAGTACTTGCAAGATATTCATGCAGCAACTTTAATGTTGCTGTAGGCCACCTGGCTGCCTCCTTGACCAGTTTTCTTCTTGTTTTTTCATCAATTTTGGAGGGATGTTCAGTTCATGGTAATGTCACTGTTGTGCCATATTTTCTCCACTTGATGATGACTGTCTTCACGGTGTTCCATGGTATATTTATTGCCTTGGAAATTCTTTTGTACCCCTCTCCTGACTGATACCTTTTAACTATGAGATCGTTCTGAGGCTTTGGAAGCTCTCTGAGGACCATGGCTTTTGCTGTAGGATGTGACTAAGAAAATCTCAGGAAAGACCTACTAGAACAGCTTAACTTTATCTGGGCTTAATCAGAGGCACTTTAAATGATGGCAGGTGTGTACTGACTCCTATTTAACATGGATTTGAATGTAATTGCTTAATTCTGAACACAGCTACATCCCCAGTTATAAGAGGGTGTACACACTAATGCAACCACATTATTTTATTTTTCTTTGTTTTACTCCACCCCACCCCCCCTAAAAGATAAGATTGTTTTTCAATTGAGTTGTACAGTTTATAGGTCACATTAAAGGTGGAAACATTTCTGAAATCGTTTATCTTTTTTTTACATCACATAAACCCAACAGGGGTGTGTAGACTGTTTTTTAACGTTCTGTGTGCAGCAGCCCCCCTAAACTTTGGGAGCCATCTCGATCCAGCGATGTTGCACGAAAGCCTTGGCTGTCCGGGACTCTCCCTCTTGATTGGAGCCATTGGCTCCTGCTGCTGTCAAAGTCAGTGAGCCAATGAGGAGAGAGAGAGGGTGGGGCTGCTGAGCTGCACAGCAAGCTGCTTGCTGTGGGGGCACTCGGCAGGATGGAGGGGCCAGGAGCACCGGCAGGTGACTCAAGAAGAGGAGGATCTGGGCTGCTCTGTGCAAAACCACTACACAGAGCAGGTAAGTATGACATGTTGGTTTTTCTTGTTTAAAAATAAAGACTTTAATATCACTTTAATCAGTACAGTTTTCATCCGAAAAAAAACCTGAAGAGCAAGACCACGCATGCTCGGAAACTACAGAATACATTACAATAAAATACAACACATTACATCAGTTCCAAAGTTGTATTCTGTTGTGTAGGAATTTCTGTAACTTTAGTAACCTCTTTATTTTTAATATGAGACTAGCATGCAATCATTCATCCAATAATCTCATTGTGTGTGTACGAGGCTTAAAACTACTCATCTTTTCTGGAAATATTTGTAGTTTCGTGTGCATATTTGGGGCTTCAGATAGTCATGCCTTAGCCTAAAAAAGGTAAATGATTCCAAAACCCACATTCTTAATAAAGAAGACATGTATTGCCATTCCTAATCCCCTTCTGAGCTGATTTCCCCTCATTCGACTTTTCACCTCCACACAAAATGTGTTTTTACTCAAACTGTTGAGCTATGAAGAAGTCGTAGATCTACATCCGTTAAATATAGCCTAGGTTGTGTTGTCATGTTTTCACTGCAAAGTTGTTCCTTGTGCTTTAGTTGGGGCAAAACAATATACTGAAAGATGCATTAAAGCTTCCTCATTGACCTCACTGTTTCAGAGCCTCTCCAAAAGCCGGTTGCCCTTCAGGGGTAGAAGTATATTTTGAGGACGAGGTCCCTAAGCCCCTACTAGAATGACCAAGACATCTTTGCACTGAAAAACCGTGATCATCATAATCGGTAAGTGGATCCTATTGGAGTGTATTTGCTTTGTATGTATATATGTGTGTATATATATATATATATATATGTGTGTGTGTATATATATATATATATATATATATATATATATATATATATATATATATATATATATATATTATATACACAAAAGTTCTACATCCTTCTTTTTTTTTTTTTTTAAACCCACATTGTGATATGCTTACCCACATGGGAATCCTCCAGTATGCAATGCTTACTAGATATGCTTGTTGGGTTAACATATTCATCAACTTAAAGTACTCATTATACCGTGTAGATTTTGATAAAGCCAAAGAAATGTTCATTAACTTTCACAAGCAAAAGTTGTATTATGTCAGTTTTGAAGAATGAAGTTAATAAACAAATGTGCACGAAGGTAAGAAAACATTATATATAATCGGTTAAATAGGATTTGTAAAAAAATCCACTATAGGGGGCATTTGTATACTCATTACTAATTTTATGTTTTGCAGCTTATCAAAGCAGCTTCTTCAGTTTTAATAAGTGCCAGGGCCATACCCCAGGATTTATAGCCACACAGGTCTGTCACATTATTCCAGCCACCATGGAATATGTCAAGTCAGATGTTGTCCAAGAAGGATGGGAGGTATGATAGTTTGTTCAAACACCCTGTTCTGATTACACAATCCAATCCCATAGTACCAGGATGTCTGCAATGTGTGTTAAAGTGATATTAAAGGAAAATATTATACTTACCTGCTCTGTGCAGTAGTTTTGCAAAGAGCAGCTCCTACCCTTCTCTTGGATCCCCCACCAGGTGCTCTGGGCTCCTCCCCCTGCTGAGTACTTGCTATGGGGGCACTCATACATGCTTACTCCCAAGTCCCACTCTGTTTGTCCTCAACCCTCCTCACTGGCTGGGATTGACAGCAGGGGCCAATGGCTCCCGCTGCTGTGTCTGAGCCAACGAGGAAGGGAGCTGCTCTTGTGCACATTGCTAGAGATTGGGCTTTACATGATTTACACAGCTGCCTTTCTAACATGTCTACCCTGTCATTTGAAAAGACTACACATCTACAGCTATGAAAATTTAAGAATTAAAACCTACTGCAGGATTCTTAGCACCATGGGATTGGATTGTGTAATTAGAACAGCATGTTTGAACAAACTATCACACCTCCCTTCCTCTTCATGGAGAATCAGTATCTGCTTTGACTCATTCCATCATCATTTTAATAATTTGACTGCGTTTTCTGTGTGGCTATAAATGCTGGTGTACTTTATGTTCCTGTCACTCTTTAGAACTGAATAATCGGCTTGGATAAGTTGTGAGATGTCTTCAAAATCAGTAAGTCCAGTTGAATGCAATTACTACTTTGCTATACCATGACCTGGATAAATGACAACCTAGGCCAGGGGTGTCCAACCTGTGGCCCCAGAGAGTATAGCATGTGACCTAGGCTGTCTGGAGAGACAACGGTGATGCTGTGCAAGCACAGCAGCCATGGCGGCCGACGCAGACAATCCCAGCCCATGCATGTCTGTAGGGACACCGTTGAAGCGAGGCAAACATAACAGCTGTGGCAGCCTACATTGACAAGCCAGGCAAATGCATGCCTGGAAAGATGCCAGGGCTGCCATGTTTGCAATAACAATGACAGCAGGGGTGCCAGGTAAGTAAATGCTGCATGGCCATAGCTAGGGGAGTGCTGGGGTGGGATGACGTGCAAGCACAGCAGCTGACACAGACAATCCCAGCCCATGCACATCTGTAGGGACACCGGTGATGCTATGCTCACACGGTGGCGACTGTCTACATTGACAAGCCAGGCGAATGTATGCCTGGAGGGATGCCAGGGCTGCCATGTTTGCAATAGCATTGGCAGCAGGGAATATAGGGGCACCAGGTAAGTAAATACTGCATGGCTGTATCTGGGGGGCACTGGGGTGGGTTGCAACCCCCCCAGATTTCAATTGCGCCCCTCCAAAGCCTTCCACCCCGAACCCCACCCACCTCGCCACACAGCACAGCCACAAGATAAACTGCTCATCAGCTATCCTTATTGCTAGTGCAGGGGTGCCCAACTGACCTCTGAAGTGCCTGCCACCTCCTGCTCAGGGATAACGGGGCGGCAAGCCCAGTTTGCGGGTTCCTGACCTGCCATCCCCGAGCATTACTGTGAAGAACGGAGCCGGCGCTAGAGGAGGCGGAGCTGATGGTTCCTGTACATCGCTGGTTCCTGTCACAGGCTGGGTGATACCAAATATACTCTGCCTGTGACAGGAGCAATACAGGAAGCATCGGCTCTGCTTTCTACTGCAGCCTCATGCTTCCTTCAGAGCCAGCTCCTGTCACACTAATGCTCGGCGATAGCGGGTTGGGAACCAGCCAGCAGTACCCACCCTGGAGGACAGCCAGCAGCAGCCACCAGCCATACCCACCCTGGGGACAGCAGCAGCCAGCAATACCTGCAGGAATCCTGTGGAAGAAGTGAAGATTGAGGTCAGTTGAGGTGCAGGTAAACTGCAGTGCATCAGTGTAAAAGCAGCCTTAGGCCCCTTTCACACGATCGGTCTGTTAAGGTCCGTCCACCTGTCCATTTTCAGGTGGACCCAGTCGAGCCCTCCATTCACCTCTATAGAGCATCCGATGTAAATGGAATTAAAAAAACAGAAGGGGATCCGCTCCCTTCCATCTGAGCGGATCACCTGGAGAGCCCAAAGAGTAGAGTGGGCTGTGTCTGTGTCTGCTCTGCATATGCAGGGTGGACACGGTTCTGTCATCTGCCTGCTCCGCTCATTGTGGCCTGCGACCTGTTACCAAGTTATTAAAGTGGCCCTCGCTCCATTTCCAATGTGGCCCAGGAAGGTCAAAAGGTTGGACACCCCTGCCCTAGACAATAGACAATGTATTTCTCTTAAACCTGCAAATAAGGTAAGGAATCTGGTTGCTACAGTTTTAAGTATTTCCACCTAAGTGGGTAACCTATTTATTTCTTTAGGTTTATGTGCCTAAATTCCCTATTGTCTATTTATTGCCTGTTTTTCTTTCTATACCAGTGTGAATTCAAAGGTAACTACACCTGTGGACAGATTTTCAACTTCTAATTCTATGGGTCCTTATTCAGCTAGAGGTCCCTCATCCAGATTCTACTCTTCAGCAAGTAATTTCCCATCAGCTGGCTTTTCTTCAGCACCTCCTAATACTGTTGGTACACCTCCTCCCAGGAAAGAACTTTTGTTTCAAAGGTCATCTGGTTTTGGTTCGGGATTACTATCACTGCCCCCTTATGCATCACAGCGATATGCTCGCAAAGATCCGACAGGACCAGAGGGCTACCATTACTTTGGCCAAGGCTACTAGATCAAGCGGTCTGTGTTGTTTTTGGCCGATTCAGTGCTGTGGAACCAATGATTCGGAAATGAAAATGAATGTGTTGTCTCACCTCAACCCTTATTCTGTTCCTATCCTGTGGAAACAGTACTTAAACAGGAACTGGCTACTCCCTGAGCAACGTTTAGAACAGATAAAACTGTTACATTTCAGTTTGTTTTTATTTTTTTTTTATTGTAAACTCATTGAGTGCAGTGAACAAAACAATGTTCATATTGTACTGATCCACATTAAATGGTCCATAAAATTGAACTCATCCTCCAACTCAGCAAAACATCCTGTCCTTGCTTCGTGGTGATCTCTATACTGATAAAAAGAGGTGTGAATTTAACACAGGAAGTTCTGTAAAAGTGGGAAAGGAGGGATAGTTCTTATTTACCACCCCTTTTATTTTACAATTTGATTTACAGAAAGTAGATTGAAGGAGAGTTCCTCAAACTCCAGTTAGTCAAGTTAAGTTCAACTCCAGCCCAAACTTTTTTAGTTTAGCGTGGAAAAGGATAGGAACATCTAACAGGCTTTTTTTCCCTGTTTGTGACTCAGGTGATTGGGGGATATTTACCCTCATATTGTGTTCCAGTGATACCCCTCTGACACTATAAGGAAAGAAAACCACAGAGCAATACAAACATTACAGATTCTCTAACCTTTTCCAGCTATCCTGTAAAATGTGCTTTCATTGCCACCTCTTTCCCAATATTCAAATGATATTCCACTAAGAACTTGAAATTACCTCCTGAGCTACCAATCCGATTCAAGCTTTCCCTGAAAGTTTGATCCTGATTGGTGATTGTAGGGAAATCACTCACCTACTTATAAGAATGCATTGATACATTATCTTTCATACTATTACTGTTCTACCTTTAAAGTGACCCTATCAGCACAGCGTCATTTGTATACAAAGTTTACCTGCTAAAAGAAGTGGCAATATGCTTAAGCCCCGTACAAACGGGCCGAATGTCGGGAGACATTGGCCGGATCAAAAAAAAAAAAAATTGTTTGGCCGGCTTCTGTCTGACGAGCATACTGGAAAAACCAGCAGCCGACGACTCCAGATAAGCGTTCTTAGCCAGGAGAATGCTGATTGGAGTGTTCTGGGGGGGGGGGCGCCCTCCCCCTGTCAGAACACAACAGTTCAGCGGGGGGGATCGCTGTACTAACTCCACATAGTACAGCGGCTCCAACCGGGCTTTATCTTTCCGGAAATCCATGTCTTAAAACGCCACTGCTTTTCTGCTCCCAGGCCACTGAAACTATTCCAAGCTTCCACGTGTGTGAAATACCTGCTTCCCTGTTGCACGCTGTGATTTCTTTTACCAGCTTATGTGTCACTAGATGACATATGAGCCAGAGGGAGGAACCACAGTGTGCAACGGCGAAAACAGGTATTCAACTCGCCCCAAAGGTGTGATTCCTTGCAACTAAGCAGCTGCATTTCAAGCCGCAAAGGTAAATAGATTCATTCTTCTTTTAACGGGTATGCATTTCTATACAAGTGACCCAGTGACCACAGGGTCACTTTTAAGATTCTACCTTTTATAGACCAGGAGGCAGTTTATAGTATACATGGCTTTTTGCTTGTAGGTTGACTGAAGCTGCTTTTATCCACACACCTTACACATACTATCCCTTTATCCACTTTTTACAGAGTGATTCTAAGGCTAAAATAAATGGCTTAGTCACAAAATGTAAATCTTGGGAATAATCTCTGCATCACAATACTTTAAGCTAGGTTCACACCTATGCGTTTTTGGGTTTCTGCAAAAGAAAAAAAAGGTGCATGTACCTTTTCAAAAATGCGGCTGCAGGGAAATCGTATGGTCTTTTTGACCATGCGATTTCCCTGCAGTTCCCATACACACACTACGATTTTACATGTTTGGGGATACCATTCAGAATGAATGGTAGCCCTGTGCGTTTTTGCAGAGCAGGGTGGTTTTTACTGCGGGTGCAAGAATTGTGCGATTTCCGCAGTCATACACAGAAGTGCGAACCAAGCCCTAAGGTTGGAAGCTACATAAGAGACTTTTAGCAGTGTGAGCGAGCCATTGATCTTCAAAAATCACACAATACTGTAAGGAAACAAACTATTGACCCAACGATATTCTGTGGTAACACTTAAAGTGATTGAAAAGTCTGGCTTTTTTTTAATATATTAAAATAACAAACCTGTATACAGTATACGTACCTGCTCTGTGCAGTGGTTTTGCACAGGGCAGCCCGAACCCTCCTCTTCTCGGATCCCTGGTTGGAGCTCCTGGCCCCTCCCTCCTGTTGAGTGCGCATAACTGACATCAGATCATCTATGGACTCTGTTAATTACACTGTTATAGCATTCAGTATTTAAATGCAGACATTTTTATATTGTTCTTATTAGCTTAAAGAGGAAGTAAACCCTGATGGGTTTTACTTCCTCTTTTGGTCCCTGCAAGTAAAAGCATAATGGGCTAGCATGCACCGCATACTAGCCCATTATGTGTCACTTACCTGCAAACAAAGCCCACAATGTCCCTGCTGGTGGCTGTGTCCATCTTCACCCCTCTTCCTTCCAGGGCCGTGGACTTAGGCTCTGTGACTGGCTGGAGTCGTGTGACGTCACTCCTGCGCATGCGCGAGCGGACGGTCACGGCACGGGCCCTTTAGAAACAGCACGATTTTTCCCTTCAGTGCGTATGCGCAAGCGTATATGGTAAATATCTCCTAAACTGTGCAGGTTTAGGAGATATTTCCAGTACATATAGGTAAGCCTTATTATAGGCTTACCTGTAGGTATAAGTGGTGTGTGGGGGGTTGACAACCACTTAAAAGGAGAAGTCCAGCCTGAGCTCGTTTGGCTGGGCTTCTCCTATGGGTCACGGGAGTGGAACTAATTTTGCACTCCTGTGACCCGTTTTCAGCAGAGAGCAGTCTGAAGTCCGCTCTCTGCTGACGTCACAGGAATCAGTACAGGCACCGCGTTATCACGACAATAAAGTCTTGATCTGCCAGGTACCTGGACTGACATCCATCTCAGCCTCTTAGTGAGCCGCTGAGAGCCTGAGACGGCCGCTCACCGCCCCTCCACAGCTTAGCGCTCCAGTAAGCGAGGAGGTGCAGAGAGGAGAGCTGCTGATTGACAGTCAGCAGCTCTCCGCTCGGAGGTCTGAGAGAACTGAGCCATCGGCGATGTTCGATCGCTCGGTTCTCAGTGCAGAGGTTCCGGGGGACAGATGCTGCATCAACCTAGGTAAGTATAAATGGACCAAAAAAAAACCCATACTTCTCTTTTAACTTGTCTCATTTTAATATTCATGTAGAGAAAAAAAAAATCTTCTTTTGCAAATACCCACAAGGTGGCACTGTACACACATAGTTCAATAAGTTCATGCTAGAAACCATTACTCGTGACTGTGAAGATAAGTTTTGTAGGTCAGTTGCTTAAAGTGTATTTCCACTTTTGTACCTAAATTAGGATATCGCCTACTTTATATTTGCTACATGTTGCTTTTCACATAGCATAACTTACAAAAATGATTTCAAAATCGTTTACAAGTACTATTTAGCTTTTCCCTTTTATGTAATGTTAAGGAGGGGTTGCGGAACCACTTTATTGTTTACAATAATTAATCCTGCCTGTACTGTGCTGGAAGATCTTCATCAGTAGTTGTTAACTAGATGTGCACACTGTCTGTCAAAGGGTTAAAGATCTCTTGGTTTGGGTGGTATTTTTTATGTAATGAACTTAAAGGCTAAGTTCACCTTTAAGAAAAAAAATAGGAAATGGATATATTTTGGCAGAAAGGAATGTGCATTTATTATTTTTGCCACAGGGGCCCGCAAGCATTGCACCCCCAATTTGCAGTTGAAATGTCAGGCTCCTATAGATACTTCCTTTGGCTTGCTGCCCGTACCCCTGCAGGACTTTCAGTTAGAAAACTTGGAGGAAGTGTCAATGGATTACGAGAGTGCTGATTAACGTACTCGTAATCCATTGAGAACATGTTCCTAAAGGTAAACTTAGCTGTTAAGAAAAAAAAATGTCCCTACAACTATCCCCTAATTGCACATTTCCAACTGTTCTGAACAATACAAGCTGCCTATAGAATGCTATGTATAAATCTGTTAAAAAAACAAAACAAACCCACAACGTACGAACGTATAACAAAAGTATAGTGGGGGGTTTTTTCAATTTTGACTGTAAAAGTGGAAATACACTGGACATTGTCTGTGAAAAAGGTCTCCTATCTACTGATACCTTGCCAACGATCCCCCGCTCCCCCTTCTACTCTAGCTAAGGCAAAATAGCTGTTGCTTTCAAGTATGGGGGAGCAGGTGAATTTTTCCTATGTGACAGTGATCGGGTCTAGCAGCCAATTACTGGGCCCGAGCACTGTCACATAACAGAGGGGACTATATTAAAGAGGATATTCAGCCTCCCCCCCCCCCCCCCTAATTTTTTGTTTTCCCTTATTTACCTGATACTATGTTCTGCACAGCACAGATACTCGCCGATCCAGCATTGACCTGCGTGGGGCACCGTCATCATTTGCCTAGGTAAATGCTGGAAGATTGAGGGTGGGACGAGGCTTTTAGCAGTAAAAAAAAAATGTAAGTAAACAACAACAACAAAAATCCTGATTTCTGTGCTACGGATAAGGGGGGGGGGGGGGGTAGAGAGGAGGAGAGTGCTGCTGGAGGGTGAAGGTCTGCTTTAACACTCCCTCTATCTCTGAAAACAGGATTTTGGTGCCTGAAGCAGAGGAACAGCGGATTACTGGAAAGGTATCATTGGGTCAGGAGGACTTTTGACAATGGGGTTGATTTACTAAAGCTGGAGAGTGCAAAATCTGGTTCAACTGTGCATGGTAGTCAATTGGCTTCCAACCATCTTCAATTAAGCTTAGACAAAAAATCTGGAAGCTGATTGGTTTCATGCAGAGGTGCACCAAATTCGGCACTCTCCAGTTTTGGTAAATCAACCCCTGCGTCTCTTAAAAGGGAATGTATAGTGTTTTTAACCCTTTTTTAGATATACGTGTAAAAGAAATAAGCTTAATGTAAATAAAGTCTGTGTCGCGGTTTAAATATCATTTGCATTGATAAATGATATGTTTACATAGGGGCAGCTGTGTTACTACATACCCAGCTCTGCTTCTGCTTTGCAGTACTATTTAACAGTTGTTATACTTTTCACTCCTTTTCACAATAAGTCTGTGAATTGTTTGGCCCAGTAAAAATAATGTTCTCCCTGGCATACAATTTGTTCTATTTTATAATTTACAAATTCTTTATTTCCAGCATGTAAAAATGAAGCCCCCTTTTAAAATTACTTTATGGTAAACTGTGCAGTAACAGCTTAAAATACATACTTAGTGAAGAGCATTGGGAGTTATTTACTAAAACTAGAAAGTGCAAAATCTGGTGCAGCTCTGCATAGAATCCAATCAGCTTCCAGGTTGCATTACCAAAGCTTAATTGAACAAGCTGAAGTTAGAAGCTGTTTTGCTACCATGCACAGCTGTACCAGATTCTGTGTGCTCCAGTTTTAGTAAATCTCCATCATTATGCTTTCCTTCAATGGCTGCATTGTCAGTCAGCATTTTTAATGATAGTTTTATAGGTACCAGAGTTAACTTGTTGCTTGCATGTAAGGGTAAGCATAAGTTAACTTAAACCTAAATTTGTTAACTGGAAAAGACCACTGGATTCATGTTCCTCGTTTTCAAGGATTTACAAAAAGTTGCAAAGATTCCCTTTAAACAATACAAATTTGATGTGATTTTTCATCTGTACAGTTCAGGAGCCCCTTTTTAAGGACAGTTGCTTATCCAGCAATTATTTCATTAAATTTACAATACATGAATAGCCTGTTTTATTTCTGTACTGGTGATAAAAACAAAACTAACCTGTAGGATTTAGGACAACTGGATAGACTGACAAGTAAGTGCTCTGCCTATCTCCAACAAGCAAGGAGATTTTTTTTAATAATTGAATGTCTTGTACGTTTTATTTCTATACCTCTGGAAAGATCAAGTTTCCATTTTTAGTTTTTAAAGCATTTTACTAGGTTTACTTAAACAGCACATTAAAAAGTGACAACTTGGCAATATGATCAGGAGTTTATGGACTAGTGTGCTTATTTGTTTTTTTGAGCTAGTCAAAGCAGATTTCTTTCTGCCTTGTATAGTTGACGGGCTATCAAGATTTCCAGCATACTTACAATTTAAATCTGATAGATGCAGGCTTGTTTGCTAAGGCTAGAGGCAAAGGTTGGTAACTAACAGCAGATAATCCGAATTCATCTTTCCGTGATCTGACTACACACATCTATGTTATGACTTATTGGTGATGATGATAAAATGGATTTATAATTCTTATTAGAAAACACAAAAAACAGCCTATTGAACTTTATAACCATCAAGCATGTTGTGTAGGGCGGCACAGGCGGGTTGCAGATGCAATTGGGCCCCCTTTGCAACCCAATATTCCATACTTATTCCCCACTTACACCTTATATGTCAGCACAGTATCTGCTGTTCACCCTAGGGAACTGAAAGCCAGCTGCCTCTGCATCACACGACATGTGCTTACATGACCACATGATGCAGAGCATAGAGAAGCCAAGAGACACTTCCCCTTCATAAACGGTGGGTGCCGTACTGACAATGTCTGAGTGGGGAAGCTGCATAAGTGTCCAGAGACAAGGATTACAGATATATAAAGGGACAGATATATAGATAAGCTTTGCCTCTGGATACAACAATGAGGAAAAGGTCTTGTGAGGTAGCCTTGTCTTTTGCAAAAGTGCTCCAGAATGTGAAGCTACATCAAACCCTAGCATCTTTACATTTCAGTGTTCGAAAAGGTGACTTATTGAAGCAGCTTTAACAGAGCATATTCATTTTGTTATACTATTTTGCTTAGCAACTTTCCTGTTGCTGCATCTTCCTGCTTTGTCCACTGTTGACCCAAATACCCAAAGGGGAAAGAAGAGAGGTGTTGAAAGCTAGGCTATATTAAGAGCATGGTTGTCCTTCATCTTTCTATGATTTGGGCCAGCTTGTTGCTTAAGTGTCCCTGGAGTAACAGTCACTGCATGAGAATGGTTTCCATGTCTTGTTACCCAGGAAGCTACTGGTGCCTGCTGTCTACTCTGTGCACACCTGTTCAGCGCTAGCATTTGTGAATCTGTTACAAGAAGATTACTAAAGTCTATACACTTGTATGGTTTGCTATTTCTAATGTTTGTTTTGGGTTGAATCTTTCTGTTCTAGCTAGATTCTATTGCATAGCTGAACATCGTTTGGGTTTCAGAAAAGCCATCATCAATAATGCTTGTACCCACTAATAGGATGATAAGTACGGATCTGACAAGCACATCTCCTTCCTGTCAGGAACCATACTGTTTTGGCTCACCTGTCTGTGTGTGACCTTGTGGCATTCTGAATGTGAGGAGTAACAGATGCTCTCTATACTGTGTTGTGTTTTAATGTGCATTCCACCTGTAAAAAAAAACTCCTGGTGTTAGTAAATTAAACATATATGTTTTCTTTACTTGTGTGTTCTCTTTATTTTGGTGAGCAAAATCTTATGCTTAAAGAGGAAGTAAACTACCCTGGATTGTTTGTACCTATAGGTAAGTCTATAATAAGGCTTGCCTATAGGTACTGCAAATATCTCCTAAACGTGAACTGTTTAGGAGATATTTACTGTATACGCCTCAGATGACGTCATGGGTACATGCGCTCTGAAGGAATGGCCGCCTGTGCCATTTCTTCAGAGCCATGCACGCATGCACGCAGTGACATCACCAAGCTCCGGCCAGTCACACAGCCGGAGTCTGCAGACCCAGAAGGAAGACGGGTGAAGATCGATGTGGCCCTCAGCATTGACAACAATGGCTTAGTTTGCAGGTAAGTTTCATATTATATGGTTTTGGTAAATCTGAATACAAAAATCTGCAGAAATTCTAATAGAGTGTATGGGGTCTTAAGCTTTTGACAATAAGCCTATTTTCACATTGGAGCGGGTTAGAAAGATTTCTAACCCGGAGATTTGACAGACATCTGTGCGGGTTCCTGCACAGATGTGTATAAAAATCGCCAAAAGTAGTACTTTTGGGAATCGGTGCAGCGCCGCACCGATTCAGACAGTGCCATTGCCGGTAATAGCCGCCGATTTGGCATGCGATTTGACATGTCAAATCATACCAATGTGAACCTAGGCTAAAACCTAGAAGCTGATTGGTTTCTATGCACTGCTGCATCAGTTCTAGTAAATATCCCCCCACAGTTTTCATTCATACACATTTAGGGCCGTTGCTCACACAAAGTGAAATGAGAATCTTGGTTGGAAATAATTAAGCATCTTCCAGGAGCATTTTATCAGCACGTACGTTGGGGGGGTTCTGGTGGATGTACATTTAGCAGCCTAAACTTTTTGAGCCTCATAGTTGAACTACTGCCTTTGATGGCTAGTCTTGTTTGATTTAGTGGTTGAAGAAAGAGTCCATACTCCACGGAAATCCTACTGGCAAATTTATTGTGTATAGCTGGTGATAGACACAGTCCCCGCCCCTTTGAAATGCCACCTAGGGCTTCATCATAGAGGTAGGGGTGGCATAGGCTGGAGAACATTTGAACTCTTTAGTTGATCATGCAATTAAAAATGCCTACATCAATATACAATCCACACTACATAATCCCAAATATATTCTATGTGTGTGGGAGGGACCAAGAGCTCTATTACCAATAAAAAAGCAGTAATATGCCATTGTCACCTATCTGGTAGAAGAGCCTGATCTAATGAGAAAGGCCTCTCTTACACCTCTGGCTCAGGGCCCCTGATAGAGTAGACAGGAAGTGCAGAGCGGTCTTGCTAGCCACAGGGCTGGACATGATCTCCCGATCAAGCAGCGGATGGTCTTCGGTGAATTACAGCAGGCAGAGATGCCGATAAGCAGTAGGCAGAAGCAGGCTGGCACTGGAGACAGCTGGCAGGTGGATAACGGGTAGATGCTTGCAGTTTGATAATTCAGTAGGGAATGGAACATAGACAGGGTCAGATGAGCCAGGTCATACACAGGCAGACAGATCAGGTACAGATGCAGAAGTGAAGTCATGGTGCAGGCCAGGTCCGTAACAAATTGGCAAAGTAGCAGTAATTGGTCAAAAGCGAAGGTCAGGGACAAGCCTGGGTCGGTGCAGGCGGAGTTCAGGAGTAGTCAAGGCAAGCCAGGTCAGTAACTGGAGACAGATGTAGAGTAGCGGGCTAGCACGGGAATGCTGTAGACAAGACATCACTGATCTTGAGCACTGGCCCAGTTTAAATAGTCCATTTGATGCCAACTTCTGTTACGGGGTGCACATGCACACGGCAATGCATGAGCACGTGTACATTTCCTAGGTGCACGTGAAGAGCTGTGAACAGGAATCTGCCCAGGGGAGCCATCTTGTCTGCTGGCATGCCCTTCCTGACAGCCACTGAAACAGATGAATGAATGAGATAATATTTAGTGCAACAAAACTTAATTTTTCAAAGATCATCCCAGCTCATTAAATACTGTATGTCAAATCAACAAGAGAGATTATTTGGAACAAAACTTAAAGTAATCCCTCATCTCCTCCCAGTCGTTTGCTCCTGCCCAATGCCCAAATAGTAGCAAAATACAGTGTTGCCACAAACCTCTACAGATAGCATGATAATGGTGATCATATCAAGAACAGTACTATAAAATACTGCAGGAAGACTACACAACAAAAGAAAGCGTGCATACACATATGTAAATCAAGTCAAACCACAGACCATCTGTTTGAATTCGAGAGCCTGTCAAAGATTCCCCTCTCCACAGTCCAGGTACACTCACAGGAACAACAACCCCTTCAGATCAAAACCCTTGATATCAATAAAGGAACAGAGCCAGAAAAGCTCTTGTCACCTCCTGCAACCAGAGCAGTGGACTTCCCGAACGACTGTTTTAGGAGCTTGGAGCGGTGCAGTTTTTCTTTTGGCGTTCCAAAAAAGAGATTTGATAATGTCATTGTTAAGACATTCACTGTCTAAAGGCCATCAGCAGTAGGATCTCCATGCTTCTGCCTCCTCGATTTTGTGGATCTGTAATGGGACCATCACTTTCTATAATTACTAGTTTCCTTTGTTATATTTGAGGTCAATACTTCAACTAACTGATCCCAGAGCCAACATACAACAAGATGAATCAAAATTAAGTCAGGACTCCTGATCTGTGTACTTCTGGGGCAGTAACTCTTATGCCCCGTATACACGATCGGACTTTCCGACAACAAAACCATGGATTTTTGTTCGAAGGTTGTTGGCTCCAACTTCTCTTGCATACATGCGGTCACATAAATGTTGGCCAACAATTACGAACGTGGTGACATACGACGGGTGGGTTTCTTGGAGTATGCAAATATGGGGGAGGGTTTT
Organism: Lithobates clamitans; assembly: GCA_037952925.1. Taxonomy (NCBI): domain Eukaryota; kingdom Metazoa; phylum Chordata; class Amphibia; order Anura; family Ranidae; genus Lithobates; species Lithobates clamitans. The sequence goes on along the minus strand of JBBGZY010000194.1, from coordinate 2,736,642 downwards.
GATAAATTGGAACACCAGTGATCTTTTGACTGGGGAGTTCAGACCCCTGGTGTTCCAAGAAATAATATTAAGGACAGACATGGGTGTTGGAAAATGCAGTAAAGTTAGGATTGTGTGAATAGGAACTTAGTGGACTTGGCATTCGGACCCAGACGGAGCCGTCCCGGTGCACATGTAATGCTGGGAAATCAGGCAGGAACAATTGTAAAGGAGCAATAAAACATCCAAACTTTAAACTATAAAGAAAAAAACAAAACAGCCCTGATAGGGCAAGACCCCCCACTCCCACCCGGTTCGTTCCCCCAAAACTGGGAAGAGCTTCCATTCCCCAGTCCCAACTCAGAAAGCTGGCTGCAAAGGGGGATCTGTGCAAGAGGCGAGCTGAAGCCCACTGGATCTCATCCGGGGGGGTCCAAGCAAGCATATAAGTTGTCCACAGCAGTCTCCTCTGCTGGTTACAAGGTTGCTAGTGGGGATTGTAGGAGAGTCACAGGGGAAGAGCAGGGGGACAATATTCTCTGTGTGCTCCACAGCAATAAAAGTATTAACCATCAAGGAACCATGAAATCTGTTCTGTGACTCAATAGTGTCAGGATAAACAGAGGAAAGAGAACTAACTGAGTCTCCTGAGCTTGTCAGGGGCACAAAACTTGTGTTGCAGTAAAAAAGAAAAAAAAAGAACTTAAACCGAAGGCAAACCTCAGAGTAGGCCGAAGCTTAGGCATATCAGTGCAGACCTCCCCCAACATCTGGTGTGTTTATTTACATTTATTTTTGTAAATGAGTCAGGATGGATCTGATTTAAATCAAGTCGATTTAAATCATGATATAAATCACTAGTAAAAAGGCTTGGTTTAAATCAACAAGATTTATATCATAATTTTTAAAGACCAACTGTCATCTCTGTCCCGCAGTGGCTCCTTCTCTGACGTGCTGTTGACTCACCGACAGTCCCATTCAGTTTAATGGGACAGCTGGTGATGCGGCAGTGACACAACAAGGTGAGGGACCTGGTGGCAGCAGGTGAGTGGATGCCCGCTAACAGGCGCTGCCATGATGGATCTGAAATGACAGGTGCTCTTTAAATGTAAGCACTTATTCTTGCTGGTAGTTAGAATCTTTAATATTTGCAAACAAGTTTCCTATTTAGAATAATAAGCTGTCAGGTCAGTAAAACAGCAATATCAGAACCAATTCAATCATACAGTTTTTAGTGTACATTGATTTGCAAAACAATAGGATAAAGGAATATCCTGAACTTTGTTTTATCTCATGGCTACTGTGAAATTTTGTGAATGCAACAATGCAGTGCATGTTATCCCAGCTGGCAGAGCTTGGATTCATTGAATGAGTTTACCAAAATTGTAAATATTGCAAAACATACAGCCGCATGCTACATAACTAAGCTCCATTTCATGCTGAATAAACTAAATGATTAATGTATCTTAAATAAAAAACTATCTTTAGATTTTTACTCCAAAGGCATTCTATTAAAATAAATTTGATAAAAAATCAAATAAAACGATTTAAATAAAAGTAAAAATCAGATTGTTTTGATTTTTTTTTTTAAATCATTGATTTATATCCACCCTGGAATGAGTAACCAGGAGTATTTTGTACCTCTTACTCATTCACGTTGGAGGGGGAGGGTGAAGGGTTGGTATGAGGGCCCCTTATTTTAAAAAGGGCTTTCAGATGCTGATCGGTTTCCTCCTGCTGTCCCCACAACCACTGGGCCAGGGTTTTGGGGATGAGATCTTGTCCTCATCAAGTCTGAGAAACTCTATGAGAGCAGTATATGGAGAGGAATCATAAAGTCAATAAGCCAAAACAATAAAGTACAAACTGTGCTTCTCTTGGGACTACAACTTTCTCACAAAGATGTGGACTTTCTGATAGTCCAGATGAGCAGCTAGAAGGATGCCCTGGCCTGCTCCACAAGCAAGGGGCAGTCACCAACAGACCTGCGGTGGTCAAGACAGCTATAGGTCACGAACTTGGAAGTCTGGCTTTTCCACTTCCCTATGTTCTACCCATGATCGGTCTTTGACTAACTGTTGAATTTTAGATAGGCGTTGCTTCTAGTCCTGAATACAAGAGGTCTAAGTGTTCTCCAGGTCTTCTGTGAGGACCGTGGGTCCTCCAAGAGACCAGCCAAACATATAATGGTAGGGTAAGCGACTTGTCACTGAGTTTTTCCAGACCACTTCTACCATGTAGTGGATCCTTCTCTGTTTCTTGCAAACAAAGCCTCTCAACAACTGTATCAAGGTATGGTTGAACCTCTTGCAGGTCCCATTACCTTGTGGGTGGCACAGAGTGGTGTGTGATTTCTCAATGCCTAGTAAGTTATACAATTCCTGAAAGAATTCACTTTGGAAACAGGGTGCCTGTTCTGATTGTAACTTCTGTGGCCAGCCATAAGGAAGGCAAAGTGCTGTCACATCATCCGGGTGGTATTCTGTTTGCGGGTCAACACTTCTACCACAAACTTTGTGAAATGATCAACCTAAACAAGTATGTGATGGTGTCCATCTACCGATGTGTTGACGATCAATACTTCCGGTGGGGTAGATGTGTACTGAGTCAAAGGTGGCTACTGGGGCTCAGACCCGTTTGACAGTGAACAGACCAAACAATCTCAACAAAAATTGTTAAGCTATCTGAAATAGGCCCATGCATATACAGTATCTCACAAAAGTGAGTACACCCCTCACATTTTTGTAAATATTTTATTCTATCTTTTCATGTGACAACACTGAAGAAATTACACTTTGCTACAATGTAAAGTAGTGAGTGTACAGCTTGTGAATATCTGTGTGCGTGTCACCGGCGCAAAACCAAACCTTAATTTCTTATATTAAATACTAAATATTGGGTATGCTGCACTCAAAAAAAGAGGGACCCCTCACTTAGATGGGTAAAAAATATTAGTGGATATATGTGAATGCGCTGCCCCCTTATTACATCACCACCTGTGTTACTTATCAACTACCAATCATAAATGTTACATGTGCATATATTTTAAATTCAGATCAATAAATAATATGTATAACAAAAAAAGTCCTTCAAATATGTTGCAAAAATCTTGTATCCATTTAAAGTGACTGGCGTGCTCCTATGTTACTTCAATTTTCATATGTGACTGAGTGGGACCCTCCACCATTCAGATTGGCCACTCACCAGATACTTCACTAGGGGTACGCCTTTGGTTCATTTAGGGATAACCATTCCACTCCGGTACCACTTCTCACCAGTTTACAACTTGTGTTATTTGAAGGTGCCCTTTTGCCGGCACGAAGCTTATCCAGCAGTTACGGACGGGTATCTACTAGCATGGTTTGCATGGTAACTGTAAGCGGCCTCCACGCTCGGCTTGCACTCCAAGCCTCGTTTCCGTTTTCGTCCGGTCACGTGATGCGTAAAATCCTCCCAGCAGCCTCTGGGAGGATTTTACGCATCACGTGACCGGACGAAAACGGAAACGAGGCTTGGAGTGCAAGCCGAGCGTGGAGGCCGCTTACAGTTACCAGGTGAACCATGCTAGTAGATACCCGTCCGTAACTGCTGGATAAGCTTCGTGCCGGCAAAAGGCCACCTTCAAATAACACAAGTTGTAAACTGGTGAGAAGTGGTACCGGAGTGGAATGGTTATCCCTAAATGAACCAAAGGCGTACCCCTAGTGAAGTATCTGGTGAGTGGCCAATCTGAATGGTGGAGGGTCCCACTCAGTCACATATGAAAATTGAAGTAACATAGGAGCACGCCAGTCACTTTAAATGGATACAAGATTTTTGCAACATATTTGAAGGACTTTTTTTGTTATACATATTATTTATTGATCTGAATTTAAAATATATGCACATGTAACATTTATGATTGGTAGTTGATAAGTAACACAGGTGGTGATGTAATAAGGGGGCAGCGCATTCACATATATCCACTAATAGTGTACAGCTTGTACAACAGTGTAAATTTGCTATCCCCTCAAAATAACTCAACACACAGCATTAATGTCTAAACCATTGGCAACAAAAGTGAGTACACCCCTAAGTGAAAATGTCCAAATTGGGCCCAATTAGCTATTTTTCCTCCCCGGTGTCATGTGACTCGTTAGTGTTACAAGGTCTCAGGTGTGAATGGGGAGCAGGTGTATTCAATTTGGTGTTATCGCTCTCACTCTGGTCACTGTAAGTTCAACATGGCACCTCATGGCAAGAACTCTCTGAAAAAAATAAATGTTGCTCTACATAAAGATGGCCTAGGTTATACGAAGATTGCCAAAACCCTGAAACTAAGCTGCAGCATGGTGGCCAAGACCATACAGCGGTTAAACAGGACAGGTTCCACTCAAAACAGGCCTCACCATGGTCGACCAAAGAAATTGGGTGCACGTGCTCAGCGTCATATCCAGAGGTTAGAAACAATAGGAAGAAAGGATGGGGATTTTTGAAGGTGCAAAAATATCATCAAATGTATTCAATAAAAAATATTTTTATTTCTGGTTTTGAAAGGCAAAACAGAAAATATGTACATAAAACCAACTCCATTCATCATTTCTGTTTCTCCATAAGGAGGAACAGGTAAGCATTAACCTCACTGACAATTAATCCTTACCTGTTCCTCCTTATGGAGAAACAGAAATGATAAATGGAGTTGGTTTTATGTACATATTTTCTGTTTTGCCTTTCAAAACCAGAAATAAAAATATTTTTATTGAATACATTTGATGATATTTTTGCACCTTCAAAAATCCCCATCCTTTCTTCCTATTGTTTCCATGTTTATCTAGGGGTTGGTGCCATTATCTGGCTGTATTTTCCACAACCAATTATCTGTTCATATCCAGAGGTTGTCTGTGGGAAATAGACATATGAGTGCTGTAAGCATTGCTGCAGAGTTTGAAGGGGTGAGGGGTCAGCCTGTCAGTGCTCAGACCATACGCCGCATACTGCATCAAATTGGTCTGCATGGCTGTCATCCCAGAAGGAAGCCTCTTCTAAAGATGATGCACAAGAAAGTAGGGGTGCGCATCTTCACTGGTCTCACGATTCGATTACGATTATCTGGTCAATGATTCGATTCCGCGATGCATCACGATTACTGACGAGCTCCCACTTCCGCTTGGGCCGCCTAGGCGGCCCTTCCACCCTGCAATCTTCTGGGACACATCACAGTTCCCAAAAGATTGCCCGGCTATGCAGGACAGCGCAGTGAGACATGCGCACCCGGCTGTGAAGCTGCAAGCTGTCACAGCCGGATGCCCACAGTAGTATTGCCAGCGCTGTGGACAGGCAGGGGAGAGAATGGAGGGTTTGGGTGGCCACGTCGCTGGATTGTGGGACAGGTGAGTGTCTTTTTATTAAAAGTCAGAAGATGCACTTTTTTTGTAGCTGCTGACTTCTAATAAACAAAAAATTGACTGGAACTCTGCTTTGAAATAAAAATAACCTCACTCCCAAAAAAAGTGCACTAATCCGGTGCATTACAGGGTACAGAGATTCACACACACACACGGCTGCTTGGAGGTCAGAAGGGATAGAATCCACAGATAACAAACAGCCCCGTGAAGTTCCCTGTACTGTCTCTGTGCTGGACCAGTGGCAGCTGGTGCTCAAAATTTTTTTGGGGGGCGCAAACAAACTGAAAAATACAGAACCTCCCCCATCAAATGTAGGCTCACTGTGCCCATCCAATGCAGCCTTACTGTGCCCATCACATGCAGCCTTACTGTGCCCATCCATCAAATGCAGCCTCACTGTGCCCATCAAATGCAGCCTTACTGTGCCCATCAAATGCAGCCTTACTGTGCCCGTCAATCGCAGCCACTGTGCCTGTCAAATGCAGCCACTTGTGCCCGTCAAACGCAGCCACTTGTGCCCAAACGCAGCCACTTGTGCCGCCCAAACGCAGCCACTTGTGCCGCCCAAACGCAGCCACCTGGGCCCAAACGCAGCCACTTGTGCCCGTCAAATGCAGCCACCTGTGCCCGTCAAACGCAGCCATCTGTGCCCGTCAAACGCAGCCACCTGTGCCCATCAAAAGCAGCCACCTGTGCCCAAACGCAGCCACCTGTGCCCATCAAAAGCAGCCACCTGTGCCCAAACGCAGCCACCTGTGCCCGTCAAACGCAGCCACCTGTGCCCAAACGCAGCCACCTGTGCCCATTAAATGCAGCCATCACTAACCCCCCACAATTACTTTCTTTTAATTAATGTTATATTACAATAGATGCTGTGCCCCCGCTGTATGTGCTTTTAAAAAACAATGTCACCTCATACCGAATTTCGCCGTAGTAGTAGTACGATCATGTGACTCCCGGCTCATCCCGCCCCTCTCCGCTCTCCTCTCCGCTCTCCTCTCACGTGTCTCCTGAGATCTGACGTCAGCGGGGAATTCTCAGTCCCACCCGCTGACTATAGTTATCGTATCAGAAGAGAGGCGGGCAGGACTGAGAAATCCCTGCTGAAGTCAGGACTCAGGAGATGGAAGAGGAGAGCGGAGAGGGGCGGGACGGGCTGGGAGTCACATGATCGTACTACTACGGCGAAATTCGGTATAAAGCGACATTGTTTTTTAAAAAGCACATACAGCGGGGGCACAGCATCTATTGTCATACAACATTCATTAAAATAAAGTCATTTTAAAAATACGCTCAGAGCGCTTTCCCAGGAGGGGCGGGGCTAGTAATGACGTCACCGGACATCAATTTTCCGGTCCTTATGCATCGATGCCGCATCGGGGACACCCGAATCGCGATGCATCGATGCAACGATTAATTTCAGCACCCCTACAAGAAAGCCCACAAACAGTTTGCTGAAGACAAGCAGACGAAGGACATGGATTACTGGAACCATGTCCTGTGGTCTGACGAGACCAAGATAGACTTATTTGGTTCAGATGTTGTCTAGCGTGTGTGGCGGCAATCAGCTGAGGAGTACAAAGACAAGTGTGTCTTGCCTACAGTCAAGCATGGTGGTGGGAGCGTCATGCTCTGGGGCTGTATAAGTGCTGCCGGCACTGGGGAGCTACAGTTCATTGAGGGAACCATGAATGCCAACATGTACTGTGACATACTGAAGCAGAGCATGATCCCCTCCCTTCAGAGACTGGGCCGCGGGGCAGTATTTCATGATAACATGATAACGACCTCAAACACACCTCCAAGACGATCACTGCCTTGCTAAAGAAGCTGAGGGTAAAGGTGATGGACTGGCCAAGCATATCTCCAGATCTAAACCCTATTGAGTATCTGTGGGGCATCCTCAAACAGAGGAGCGCAAGGTCTCTAACATGCATGGAGGAGTGGAAAAGGACTCCAGTGGCAGCTGTGAAGCTCTGGTGGACTCCATACCCAGGAGGGTTAAGGTAGTGCTGGAAAATAATGGTGGCCACACAAAATATTGACACTTTGGGCCCAATTTGGACATTTTAACTAAGGGGTGTATTCACTTTTGTTGCCAGCGGTTTAGACATTAATGGCTGTGTGTTGAGTTATTTTGAGGGGACAGAAAATTTACACTGTTATACAAGCTGTACACTCACTACTTTACATTGTAGCAAAGTGTCATTTCCTCAGTGTTGTCACATGAAAAGATATAAAAAAATATTTTCAAAAATGTTAGGGATGTACTCATTTTTGTGAGATACTGTAGCTTTTCTTGTGAACCAGGTGAATAACTTATGAACACCCCAGTGTGTCGCTTCCACATAGATTCTTCCTGCCATGGAGAGAGCTCGGGCCCTAGATAGTACAATCTGGCAGGTCATTGTTAAAATATAGGGTAACATTACTCTGCAATACAGTTAATCATCCCTCAGGATGAGGTAGGACCAAAGGCTTAGCTGTCTCCTAATTGACAATAGTAACTTTCATCTTTCCTCGAACTGAGCCATTGACACAAGCATATTGCAGTATTAGGGGTGACCACTGCATCTTCTTTCTGTATCTCTGTACAGTTGTACTCTTCCAGTACATGGATGATGTTTGAGGCTTGCTCTTAGGTCTTCCATTGGTAAAGTTGGGGATTTCTCTTCTCTTTAGTTTCTTCATCCACAACCTTTGTTCTGAAATGGGGAGTCATTCCACTTTGCCTCCCCACTGCTTAACTCCAGGCAGTGGGGCATTCAAGTTTAATGGCTTTTACTTAGTATGTTTGGGGTGGTATACCTGGAGGTGGCACTCCTCGACAGACCCAGCTAAGGACTAGTGACCTTGCCTGCCATGGCCACATCTGAGGCTGTACAGATCCTGCTTACGAGGTTAGAGCGGTAAGGATGTCGAACTCCCTTCCACAATCGGTGGTGTCAGCAAGAAGTCTTCGTTCATTTAAAAAAAACTATTGGATGGGCATCTTAGCAAACACAATATACAGGGATATGAAAAATGGTAGAGGCATAATACATATACACATCCACATAGATTGAATATGTAAATTTGAGTTTATTTAATAAATGTAGAGTAAGGTTAACAGTACAAACCTGGTCAGAAATGCAAAGATTATGCATTCAGTATAAACTTATACATACATACATACATACTTATAAGCAAACAAAAGCTTTTAAGTGTATTTCCACTTTTGTAGTCAAATTTGAGAAAACACCACTATATGTTTGATACAAGTTCCTATTCACACAGCATACCTACAAAAAAATATAGGGCTTCATACACCAACGTCACAAATAAACCATTCAATGTGTATATTACTAAACAGATCTGATTGTATTCTCTTCTAAACACATTTGTATACTACATGTTCAAAAGCGTTTACAAGCTCAGCATTTAGATATGTTTTACCAAATCAAGAATACATATCCAAACCTGCTTTAAAACTTGTCTCTGGCTTAAAAAAAAAATTCCCTGCTCATGCAGTGGGGCTTTTGCCGCATACACACGCCTGGACTTTACGGCATACTTTGCCCGGCGGACTTTTCGTCGGACTTTACGAATGAACGGACTTGCCTACACACGATTAACCAAAGTCCGACGGATTCGTATGTGATGACGTACGACCGGACTGAAACAAGGAAGTTGATAGCCAGTAGTCAATAGCTGCCCTAGCGTTGTTTTTTGTCCGTCGGACTAGCATACAGACAAGCGGACTTTTCGACCGGACTCGAGTCCGTCGAAAAGATTTGAAACATGTTTCATTTCTAGGTCTGTCGAACTTTTGGGGAAAAAAAGTCCGCTGGAGCCCACACACGATCGAAATGTCCGACGGACTCCAGTCCGCCGAACCATGTATGCCGTAAAGTCCGGTCGTGTGTACGCGGCATTAGTCTGCACTGCACGGGTTAAATCCTTGTTTTTGTCTAGCCTCTAGAGGAAAGGAACAAGGAGATTTATTTACCTAATAAACCTAATCCTCCATTCCCCCCCAGCACCAGACTGTTCCAGCACCCTCGCACTCCAGCGGTCTTCAGTTGTGGACTGTTTCTGAAGTCAACTAGCCCAGAGCAGGCTCCATAGATGGATAGGGTGAGTATAGGCTTTCTCGTCACCCCTAGAGAAAATGAGAAGTTGACCCATGCAATGCGTGGACACCTCCACTGCATGGGAAAACTGTTTTTTTTTCCCCCCGCAGTTGGGCTTTAAAGCAGGAGCATCTTACTGCAGAAAAAAAGTGATCTGGGAGGCATAAAAGTTGTTTAAACATCCCAGATAACTTATTTTTTGATTAGAAAAGCTAAATGCAAGATTGCAAGTATGTATGAGGCCTTTCAGGTTTCTGAGTAGACGGTGACATGGTTGACTGCAAGCGTTTTTCAGGTAGTTCAGCATGATCTGACTCAATGGCTTGGCTAGGGACTGTGCCCACTAGTGCTGCCAATCCATGCCCATCAGTGTCACCTATCAGTTCCGCCTATTAGTGCTCATCACCAGTGCTCTCTATCAGTGCAGCCTCATCAGTGCCTCCTCATTAGTGCCCATTAATTCCCATCAGTGCCGCCTCATCAGTGCCCATCAGAGCAGCCTCATCAGCGCACATCAGCGAAAGAGAAAAATTACCCATTTGCAAAACTATAGTATAGATGTGATTAATTATTATAAGCACAGCTTCCCAGCCACCTTATAACAAAGAGAACTAAGAATTTTTCTTTACTGGAAAATCTAGAAAAGACCATCTAATAAAAGGTAATCTGCAATGTTTATTTTATTTATGTATGCTGTTTGAATTGAGACATGTAGCAAATACTGTATAAAGTAGGTGTTATCCCAATCTTGCCGCATAAGTAGAAAAACCATTTTAGAGCATAGCTTGAATGAAAAATTTGAGCCGGCAGCTCCAAAGAGTAATACCTGTATTACTCAGTAAGGCCACTAGGTGGCAGTGCAGCACTGTCTCTGAGAAACTCTACAGAACAGTATATAGAGAGGAATCACAAAGTCAACAAGCCATAAGGCCCGTACAAACGATCAGACTTTTTGACAACAAACATGCAAATTAGCTGTTTTGGAGCAACATCCAACCGTGTGTACGCTCCATTGGACAAACTTTTTCTGTTTTCATCGGACTTTTGTTGGCTGTGCGAACGCACAAACTTTCCGGCAACAAAAGTCCGATGGAGCAAAGTCCAACCATGTGTACACAAAACCATTGGACTTTTGTACAAACTACTACAGTACGCAGCCGTGAGAATGTTTCCAGCGCGATCCCATCACGCTGGTTCTCGGTAACAGGGTACTGTACATCTCGCGCTGGCTGCAATAGGAAAAACACCTTTTCCTATTGCAGCCAACACGAGAGGGAATTCCCCTCTGGGAGCATACCAGGCCCTTAGGTCTGGTATGGATTTTAAGGGGAACCCCCTACGCCGAAAAAACGTTGTGGGGGTCCCCCCCAAAATCCATACCAGACCCTTATCCGAGCACGCAGCCCAGGGGGTCAGGAAAGGGGGTAGGGACAAGCGAGCGCCCCCCCCTTCTGAACTGTACCAGGCCGCATGCCCTCAACATGGGGGGTGGGTGCTTTGGGGGAGGGGGGCGCCCTGCGGCCCCCCCACCCCAAAGCACCTTGTCCCCATGTTGATGAGGACAAGGGCCTCTTCCCGATAACCCTGGCTGTTGGTTGTCGGGGTCTGTGGGCAAGGGGTTTATCGGAATTCAGGAGCCCCCTTTAATAAGGGGGGCCCCCAGATGCTGGCCCCCCACCCTATGTGAATGAGTATGGGGTACATCGTACCCCTACCCATTCACCTAGGGAAAAAAGTGTCAATAAAAAAACACACTACACAGGTTTTTAAAGTAATTTATTAGGCAGCTCTGGGGGTCTTCTTCCGACTTCGGGGGTCTTCTTCCGACTTTGGGGGTCTCTCCGGCCTCTTCTCCCGATGTCTGGTTCTTCTCTGCTCTCTCTGGCCTCTTCTCCCGGTGTCCGCTTCTTCTCCTGGTGTCCGCTTCTTCTCCCGCTCTCCAGTTCTTCTGCCGGGCTCCTCCGCTGTCTTCTGCTCTTTTGCCGCTCTCTTGCTAGCGGTGGCCCGGTCTTCTTCATCGTCTTCTTCCCTCTTCTCTTCTTCCGATGTTGACATGACGCTCTCTCCCGCGGTAATGGGGCGTGGTCACAGGGCATGCTGGGACTGTGATGTCATAAGGGGTGTGACATCACCCGGTGACCACGCCCCATGCCTATATAAGTCATCGCGAGGCGCTCACACAGCATTACAGCGGGAGAGAGCGTCGTGTCAATGCCGGAAGAAGAGAAGAGGGAAGAAAGACGATGAAGAAGACCGGGCCACCGCTAGCAAGAGAGCGGCAAAAGAGCAGAAGCTAGGGGAAGAGCACGGCAGAAGAACCAGACACTGGGAGAAGAACTGCACACCAGGAGAAGAGGCCAGAGAGAGCAGAGAAGAACCGGACCCTGGGAGAAGAGGCCGGAGAGACCCCCAAAGTCGGAAGAAGACCCCTGGAGCTGCCCAATAAATTACTTTAAAAACCTGTGTAGTGTGTTTTTTTATTGACACTTTTTTCCCTAGGTGAATGGGTATGGGTACGATGTACCCCATACTCATTCACATAGGGTGGGGGGGCCGGGGTCCTGGGGGCCCCCTTATTAAAGTGGGGCCCCCGGATTCCGATAAGCCCCTCACCTGCAGACCCCGACAACCAACAGCCAGGGTTATCGGGAAGAGGCCCTTGTCCTCATGAACTTGGGGACAAGGTGCTTTGGGGTGGGGGGGCCGCAGGGTGCCTGGTATGCCCCCGAAGGGGAACCCATGCCGTTTTTTTATTTAAAATTTGGCGTGGAGTTCCCCCTCATAATTCATACCAAATGCAGTGCCTGGCATTGGCGGGGATCCAAGTCGGATCCCCGCACCAGTGTGAACCCGGCTCACAAGGTGCCAATCTTGCCGATAAAAGCAGCGAGATTGACACAATATCAGACAATACAGAAGTTGACCAAAGAGTGGTGGTAAAGAGCTGAAAAACCACGTGATTTGGTGAAAGTTGGCTGAAAAAGTTCTGCTGTGTGTATGCAATACAAACTTATGGCCAACGCCCTTTGTACAAAAATCCACGGGAAAGTTTATACTAAGTCCTATCGTGTGTATGAGGCTATACAGTAAAGTACAAATTTGCGTTTTCTTTGAAGCTATACCTGTCTAAAGGCCCATACACATGATAGGACTTTGTACAAACTTTACTGTGGATTTTTGTACAGAGGGCGTCGGCCATAAACTAATTAAGCATACACACAACAGGACTTTTTCAGCCAACCAAATCACGTGGTTTTTCAGCTCTTTACCGCCACCCTTTGGTCAACTTCTGTATTGTTGTCTGATCTTTTGCATACTTTGGTTCTGAGCATGCGTGTTTGTACTTTGGACTAAAGTCCTATGGACTTGTGTACACACGATAGGATTTTGCACCATAGGACTTTTGTTGCCGGAAAGTTTGTCTGTTTGCACAGCCAACATTTGTCCAATGAAAACCGAAAAAGTTTGTCTGATGGAGCGTACACACGGTAGGATGATGCCTTAAAACAGCTAATTTGCATGTTTGTTGTCAAAAAGTCCTATCGTGTGTATGGGCCTTTACAAGGAGGTGGACTTTTCTTTGATAGATCTCCAGGGCTGCTTCATAGGCAAGTGGCATGAAGAGTCTCTACTCTGGACACAAGTGAATGGCTTTAACCACTTACCTACAGGGCACTTTCACCCCCCTCCTGCCCAGGCCAATTTTCAGCTTTCAACGCTCTTACACTTTGAATGACACTGTAACCATGTGAAATTTTTATAACTTTCTTCACACAAATGAGCTTTCTTTTGGTGGTATTTAATCACTGCTGGGTTTTTTATTTTTTACAAAAAAAAGACAGAAAATTTTGAAAAAAAAAGTTTTTCTTAGTTTCTGCCAGTAAATTTTGTAAATAAGTAATTTTTCTCCTTCACTGATGTGCGCTGATGAGGCGGCACTGATTAGGTGGCACTGATGAGGTGGCACTGATGAGGAGGCACTAATATGCCGCACTTATGGGCACTGATGGGTGGCACTGGTGGGCCCTGATAGGTAGTACTGATGGGCACTGATAGGTGGCACTGATAGGCGGCTCTGATAGCCAGCACTGACTGACATTACTAATGGGCACTGATTGGTGGCACTTGTGAGCACTGATTGCTGGCACTGGTGGGCACTGATTGCTGGCACTGGTGGCGCTTTATTGTAATCAGGGCACTAATGATCAGTGCCCTGATTACATGTCTTGATATCCCCTGAGAGGAGATGCCGCTGATTGGCTCTACTCGCAAAACACTCTTTCAAGTGTGAAGCGAAGAGAGACGATTACTGGCATTTCCGTGTTTACATGTGACTGGCTGTGATTGGACACAGCCGATCACATGGTTAAAGAGCTGCGGCTCTTTACAGAGATCGGGGTCGCGCCGCGTCCAGCAACACAGCATGGCCACGATCGCCGCTCTGCTTGCCTCCACGGGCGTGGCCGTTCAGGTGCGCCATCAAATGATGTTCACCCAGAACAAGAGCCGCACCGTCCCTCCGTTATTTGACGGTGGGCGGGTGGCAAGCGGTTAAGCACAGGGCCACCCCACTTTTGGCTCACCACTCAGTAGACCAGGTGTTTCAAACTGATGGCCCTCCAACTGTTGCGGAACTACAAGTCACATCATGCCTCTGCCTGTGGGAGTCATGCTTGTAACTGTCAGCCTTGCAATGCCTCATGGGACTTGTAGTTCTGCAACAGCTAGAGGGCTGCCAGTTTTATGGTGTCTCCCCCTGAAGGATGTGACCTTCAGGGGGCCCCAGCATGAACTGCTCAGAGCTGAGATGTGACACCCCCCCGGCCCCCGCATGGGAAAGGTAACATCGGCAGCCAGCGGCGGGGGGGGGGGCGTTGTTCACTTTCCCGGGGCTCCGGTGTATCAGACTGGTGGCAAGCTATAGGTGACAAGTGGCACACTGCATCTGTTGGCAGGCTACGGGTGAAAAATAGCACATTGCATCTGGTGGCAGGCTATGGGTGGAAAGTGGCACACTGCATCTGGCGTCAGGCAACGGTGGCAAGTGAAATGCTGCATCTGGTGGCAGGCAATGGGTTACAATTGGCACACTGCATCTGGCATCAGGCAACGGTGGCAAGTGAAATGCTGCATCTGGTGGCAGGCAATGGGTTACAATTGGCACATTGCATCTGGTGGCAAGTGACAAGCTGCATCTGGGGGCAAGCGACAGTGGCAAGTAACAAGCTGCATCTAGTGGCGGGCAATGGTGGCAAGTGGCACACTGCATCAGGTGGCAAGTGACAAGCTCAGGGTCCCCACTGATTCAGCATTATGGTGAGTTGAACAATTTCATTATATATTACAATGTAGTACAACACCAGCCATTCACCCGACAAATCACCCCTGCCGCCGAATTCCCCATCAACCCCGAGACTACATTCCCCCAACCCCCCCATATTTTTTTGGGAAGGGGGGCAGGGGGGTCCCTGAATGGCAGTTTGGAAATGTGGTCACCCTAACCTGTATAGAGTTTGCACATTCCCCCTGTTCTTGTGTGCCTTTATTCTGGTTTCCTCCCACACTCCAAAGACATGCTGGTAGGCAAACTGGCTTCTGTCTAAATTGACCCTAGTATTTGTATGTATGCATGTGAGTTAGGGATCCATTACTGTTGACATTGACATTAGTGCTGGAGGATATTGTTGCGTCCACTGACACCAATATTGGTTGTTATTACTGCATCCACTGACACCAATGTTGGGGGTTATTATTGCATCCACTGACACCAATGTTGGGGGTTATTATTGCATCCATTGACACCAATGTTGGGGGTTATTATTGCATCCACAGGCACCAAAGGTTGTGGTTGTTATTGCGTCCATTGACACCAATGTTGAGGGTTATTATTGCTTTTACGGACTCCAATGTTGGGTGTTATTACTGCATTCACTGATACCAATGTTGGGGGTTATTATTGTGTTTACTGACACCACTGTTGGGGGTTACTGTACTCCAACTTCTTCAGTGTGTATTGCGATACACTGCAGCATAACCAAAGTTTTTTGGCATTGAGGTGCGCAAAATGTGCTGCTATTGTGCGGCCCTCTGAAAGTGCCGGGGGCTGCACATGAGGCCCTCTATAATTTTCAAGTTGACCACTACTGTTTTAGTTTGTTTGGAGAAAGAAGTTGTACTTTTGCAAATAACCACAAGGTGGCACCCTACAAACAGTTGAATTGATGCTAGAGTTTAGCTTATAAAGGTCAGTCTTGTAGGTCAGAATGTATCCTGTTGCCCGCGTCTTCTAGTTTTTCAGGCATTCTTATTGGCCAGTAAAGCAGACTAGTAGTAAAGAGGTGAGTCTGCACTTGTTACCTGCCAGTAGCTTTTTTTAAGTTTCAACCATATGATTATAATATCTGTAAACATTTTCTCCTTGTTAATTGTTCTTCTACTCAAGTTTTTAAAGTCATTCTATTTTTTTTTTCTCCAGAGAGAACTTTTATATTTTTGTATGCATAACGTGAAACAATGGAGGGCAAAACAGGTTCTCTTTAAAGCCATACCTGCAGTTTGTTATATTTATCTTCCCTTTGGCCCCTGTTGCTCATTTATCTCCTGAGAGTGAGGAGAAGGAACTCTGTGCTACTTTAAATTTACACGGGACCGAAAACTCACTCCCTGTCCCAGGCAACAGGCAGCACCAGCTATTTTTTCCTTCCCATTAACTGAATTCAGCAGTGGGATAGTGGAGGGGCACAAGTAAAAAAGGCTGCAAGTGGCGGACATCAAAGTTAATCTGTTAATTTGCCTTGCAAGGGCAAAGAACAGGTTCAATTTACAACCCCTTCAGATCCACATTTTAGCCGAATGATGGCTACAGCGCGGATCTACTTTGCTGGGAGGCCGTCAATAGACGTCCTCCCCTTTGCACGCGCCCGGCTCGCGCTGTGATCACCGAGTCAATGAGACTTGGGTGATCACAGATCAGAGTAAGGGGTCGATCCCGGCCCCTTACCATGTGATCAGCTGTCAGCCAATGACAGCTGATCACGTGATGTAAACAGAAGATCGGTAGTCGTTTTGTTTTTCTTCTCACGCTGACAGCGTTCATAAATGTGCCAGCAATCAGTGCAACCTATCAATGCCCATGAGTGCCACCTATCAATGCCCACCAGTGGTGCCAATCAGTGCCTCATCAGTGCTGCCTATCAGTGTCATCTACCAGTACCGATCAGTGCCCATCACTGCCATCCATCAGTGCCACCTATGAATGCCCTTCAGTGCCACCTCTCAGTGCCCACCAATGCCACCTATCAGTGCCCACCAGTGCCACCTCATCAGTGCCCATCAGTGCCACCTATTAGTGCCCATAAGTGCCGTCTTATCAGTGCCCACCAGTGCTGCCTTATCAGTGCCCATCAATGCAGCCTATCAGTGCCTATCAGTGGAGCCTATCAGTGCCCATCAGTGTAGCCTCATCAGCGTACATCAATGAAGGAAAAAATTACCTGTTTGCAAAATTTATTAACAAAATATAAAACGGTTTTGTATTTTATTTCAAAAATTTTTACCAAAAAATAGAAAACCCAGAGGTGATCAAATACCACCAAAAGAAAGCTCTATTTGTGGGAAAAAAATTATAAAAATTTCATTTGGGTACAGTGTTGTATGACCGCACAATTGTCATTCAAAGAGTGACAGCTTTAAAAGCTGAAAATTGGTCTGGGCAGGAGGGGGGTTTAGGTGCCTAGTAAGCAAGCGGTTAAAGTGGTATTAAACCCAAGAACAAATATTTAAAGTAGTTGTGGCTGTTAGGTTGCTAGGCTAAATGTAATTTGTGGCTTCACTGCAGTCAGTAGAGCAGTAATTGATTTTTTTGGTCTGGTAATAGTTTCCCAAGCTGGGTGTTTGATGTTTCCCATCTACTTCTGGAAGAAACTTCCAGAATATAGGGCATGTAGAAGCAAATGACCAGTATGAAAATTTATCATGCCCCAGCCAATCCAGAAGAAGGCGCCTATAAGGTGGCTAGGAAGGTGCTAAATGTTTGAGAGGCCTGCTTAGGGTGTTCTTTCTTCTCCAGGGAGCCTTCCGATTCTCTTGAGGCTGCTGTCCCTGGAGGCAGCAATACTGAGCCAAGGATTGCAGTCTGAGTCTCAGCAGGAGCTAGACTGCTGGCTTGGAGAAGATTGCAAAGAAATTTTTTGTTAGGCTGGGCCTGGTAATATATCAGTGCTGGAGGCTCTGCCTGCAGGGGCGGCTCGTACATTAAGGATGCATGGGCTCCGCCCCCCCCCCATCCATGCGTCCGGGCCCCTTTCAGGACATCAGCGCATGGATTACAATGCGGGGGGGATACCCGATTATCTGAAAGGACAGGTGATACTATTGGATGCCTAGGAGGAGGAGGGGAGGAGCTGAAAACCACCACGGAGGAGAGGACACGGAGCTGCTGCACCACGCTGCCTGCTGCCTGCCACCCGCCAATGGGGTAAGTGCTGGACCGACTGGCAAAAAGCAGGGGGGAGGGGGGTGGGTGGTTGTTTGCCGCAAACCCCGCAAAAAAAACACCAGCCACCATTGACTGCCTGAGATCCTGGTCTGGAGAAGGATACCTTATTTCCCTCACTGGGGATCTCCAGGTGGAAGCTAGGTGCTGTATGGCTCCTGGGACACTGTGAGTAGAACCTGGTTTGGGACTTTAATGTATGACTGCAGTTATGAGGATTTAGTCTGAAGATTTTCCTCCTGTTGATTGCTAACAGAATTTTTAGCATCTCGTGATCCTGAAACCCCTCGTTTCAAGTTCTTCAGCAATAAGTTCTAAAAAGAAATCTCCTAGACTGAGCCATTATTGTTGGTGTGCATGAAACTGTGCTTTTGACTGGTAGCCTCTGTACTACTTTGGGAGAGTTAGACATGTTCTCAGTGGCCCCTTAGGGGGTGTAAGCCCTACATGTGGGGGCTCGTCTGGGATATCCCTGTGGTATATGCTGCCTTTGCCATAGCAAACAAAAAAAAATTGTGAATTTAGGGGGTTGTTTCTATTGACTGGATAGCCTTCTGTGCTTTGTGCAATCAGTTTAGAATAAGGAAGAAAGGTGACTGGCAGGAACAACTAAGTACTTCAGATGGAAGACATACATGAAAATGATAGACTGTGATTTATAAAATAGACATATGTGAGCACACACGTGGGAAAAAAATAAATATTTACATTAACATACACTTTGATATATTGCAGCTTACCAAGTCTTAAAAGTAATGGCTGCATTTGTTTTCTTTTTTTAGGCTTTTTTTTCCCTTTAATTTCACCCAATGATCCAGCCAGTAACACAATTCCTGTCTTAGGATGTCCCAACGCTGAGAGAATTCCATTGCTCCTCCATCTAAACAAAAGCATTGTCAATTTGGGAATATAGTAGTGGTAGATACACTAGCATATTAAGGGCTCATTCAAGTTAATCCCATCCTCCGTGCAGAGCTGCTGGAAGATGCATTTACAGCTTTGTTTTGGGGTTTAATACCACTTTACATTTTTTAATTGTTTAGGGCAAAACTGGATGGGATTCTGAATGTAACAATGTCCAAAATCAAAAAATGATATATCAAAAAATGATATATACTGTACAATGCAGTCTATCAGTAGCATTAACACAGTAGTCCTTCTGTAACATAGTTTATTACCTGGTGATCCAGCCAGTAAGTCATTTTTTTCAGTTTTCTTCAACAGACCAAGCTGTCCAGCAAAAATGGCAGTGAGATGATTGGACAAATCATTTAATACTGACGGGGATTGCTTACATATCCCAAGAGGAAAAAAAATATTGCTTAAAAAGTTTTAGCTGAAGCTGTTAGTCGCTGTTGTAAAGACGATCTAAATCTACTAGTCCATCCAACACCACTGTCTCCACTGATTGACAATACTGTTGACTAAGGGTGACTATGCTCCTCCATGGATGCAATGGAAAAGTGAATTTAGCCACCTTAAAGCCTCATACACACGATGAGACTGTCAGATGACTGATCATCCTTTTTTTTTGCATGCTAGTCTCATATTTAAAATCCTCCCGTTCCATAGTTCTAGTAAATCTAAAGGAAATTTTACAGAGGTTATACAGATTGCATAGTGTATGGCCATCTTTATACAAGTACATAGTAGGGAGTGGATGGAGACACTCAGCTGTCAGGCTCCATTCACATCTTCACATAGGGGGAACTCACATTCCTGGACATTTTTTTTTTTTTGGGGGGGTGGCCTTTTAGAGCATTTCTGCTCATCATGTATAGGGCTGTCCATTCCCTTGAATGGGCTGCCCTATGCTCAACAATCGCTCCAAGGAAGCTCTAGAATGGAACATAGTGTGTGTTTTACTATGCTTTTTTGTGCATTTGCAGCGTGTTTCTGATACGTACGGCAAAGTGAGCATTTTCGGTGCAGTTTGCCATGCGTTTGGAAGCACACCAATGTGAATGGAGCCTCATTGTTCTTGTAAAGACACACCAATTTCACTTTCAGGCCCCATTTACACCTAGAGTAGTGGGAGCACATGTTTTTTGCCTAGTTTTCCCATGACACACATAGGGCAGCCTGATTTCAATGGGCTGTCCTACACATGGCAAAGTAGCTCATGGGACATTTTGGT
Organism: Lithobates clamitans; assembly: GCA_037952925.1. NCBI lineage: Eukaryota > Metazoa > Chordata > Amphibia > Anura > Ranidae > Lithobates > Lithobates clamitans. The sequence continues at coordinate 2,716,536 of JBBGZY010000194.1, read as the reverse complement.
GTGGTGTCAGTTGCATGTTTTTTACTGTTCGTTTTGTTGTGCTTGTCACCTTTTTTTCATGTGGCAAAATGTGTGTTTGCTGTGCCATTAACAATTAATGGCACTGCAAGTGCAACTAGTTACTTTTAGGTGTATAAAGGTGGACATACACTATATAATCTTATTGTATAATCTCTGTGCAATCTCCTTTAGATTTACCAAAACTATGGAATAGGAGGAGACACCATCTATCCAATCACTCTGTAGCCAATCAGGCAGGCCCTTGCACGAGGTGTCCAACCCGTGGCCCCAAAGAGTTTAGCATGCAGACATAGCAAACATAGCAGCTGTGGCAGCCTACATTGACAAGCCAGGCACATTTGCGTGTGGAGGGATGTCTGGAATGCTGAGCAAACATAGTTGATGGGTGAAGGGTGTGTGCTAATGAGGTCAGCTGGTAAACTCCTTCCTGTCTTTTACTGGTTTCTCCCTCCCAAATCTATACTAGGAAGTCTCTGAAGCTTTCTAAGAAATACAGAAAGAGCTAAAGAAAGCTTTTATTTGTCTGCAACCGAGGTACATTAATGGTATAATGGTACATGGGAGGTGGAATTTAGAAAAAAAATGATTCTTTAAAGTCACAATACAATGATAAATTTAAATAAATTTACTATAGACCTATAGGCTGGGCCGGTGCTAAACTATTGTGTACCCTAGGCAAGACTAGCTACTTGCACCCTCCCCCCCAAAAAAAACTTCAGAGCATGTTCAAATAAAAATTCATATATTTATAATTTTTTATATTTATTTATAAATTATCTTTGAAGCAGGGAGAGGGGGGGGGCAGGGAGAGAGAGAGAGAGAGAGAGAGAGAGAAAAGGGGGGGTCAGGGAGAGAGAGGGGGTCAAGGAGAGAGAGAGAGGGGGGCTCAAGGGGATTGAGAGAGGAGGGGGCAGGGAGAGAGAGAAATGAGGGGGGGTCAGGGAGAGGGAGGGGGGTTAAGGGGAGAGAGGGGTTAAGGGGAGAGAGGGGGCAGGGGGAGAGAGGGGGCAGGGAGAGAAAGAGAGAGAGAGAAAAGGGGGTCATAGAGAGAGAGAGACACACAGAGAGGGGGGTCAGGGAGAGAGAGAAGGGGGCCAGGGAGAGGGAGAAAGGGGGGGCAGGGAGAAAGAGAACTTTTGTGCAAACCAATCAATATACACTTATTGCAATTTTTTTTACCAAAAATATGTAGAAGAATACATATCGTCCTAAACTGTGGAAGAATTTCGTTTTTATATATTTTTTGGGGATATTTTTAATAGCAAAAAGTAAAAAATATTGCTTTTTTTAAAACAAAAATTCTGCCTTTTTTTGTTTATAGCGCAAAAAATAAAAACTGCAGAGGTGATCAAATACCACCAAAAGAAAGCTCTATTTATAGGGGAATAAAGCACATCAATTTTGTTTGGGTACAACCTCGCACGACTGCGCAATTGTCAGCTAAAGCAACGCAGTGCCGAATCGCAAAAAATGCTCTGGTCAGGAAGGGGATAAATCCTTCCGGGGCTGAAGTGGTTAAAGTAGTAGGCAAGGCACCTGCAGTGCAAGGAAAATACCATGCAATGTGGGGTACTGCATTTAAAATAAAAAGGTGGAGTGGAGAAGGGTTGGAACACCTGTGAGGTTTTTATTGCTGCCATTGCCCCTGTTAACCAGATACACCTTATCTATTTGTCCTGTTTATCATAAGTGAAAGTGAAAGAAAATCCAGAATTTTGGGTTGTCACCAAAACAGGAATAGAGGGGCAACCTTGGTGAAAACCAGGGATTCTCTTATTTTGGAGGGATTTTCCCTCACTTCCTCTTTTAGATATGGGACAGGAAGAGAAGCAAAATCTCTCTGATGGAACAAAGATGGCAAAAAAACCTGGCAGGAGTTAAAACCACCCCTTATTCTATCCAGAATGAAAAAAAAAGTTTTGCCTTTAGTTAAACAGCAAAGAACAACCTTTTGAATATTAGTTTATAGTCAATAGCAGGTGGCATAAGAGCTCAGGGCTGGTAAAAGAGTTACAATTGCATTTGGGCTTTTTTGCAACCCAAATGTCCCATATTTCTCCTCCACTTATACCTACTGGTCAGCAGAGTGCCTGCTGTTAGCTAAAGGAAATGAAAGCCAGCTGCCTCTGCATCATGTGATATGTGGTTATATGATCGAGTAGCACTACCCCACAGGGGGTGCTGGTAACTGGTTCCACCTATTCCTGCACAGCCAGGCAACACACATTCTCCACTCGCATCCAGACACAAGAAATTTGTCTCTGTAACTTTATATATATTTTTGTCATTTTTTCATTTATTGATGAACAACAATTCATATCAAAAACACTCAAAGAAAAATAAATGAATAAACCTTCCACCATTATAAAATAAAGACAATGTCTATGAATTTAAAACGTCAAAACACTCAGACAGCATACACATACATGCTAGAAAACAGATGATTGAATGTTGAGATAATCTAACAGAATTTAAATGAAAATCACATTCAAACTGTGATAATAGTAACATCTCAAAGAACAAAGAACAGGGGGAAAAGAAAGAAAGTTATCTGATGGCTGATGAAAGAGGTGTATCCAGATGAATCAATCTGATCAGAACACCTCACAAGCAGAATGATACCCCTTGTCGATCAAACAAAGAATCTGTTCAGCCGATGTGCGGCAAACAAAGTATGTGAAAGCGTGGAGCTAATGGCCGGCACAGGTGTATGACAGAAACGTAATCTCCAGTAATAAGCACCGAGGCTAATTAAGAAAGGCAAATGAGAAGCAAAAACAGTCATTCATATTATTTACGTATTCCTTGTGGGAGAAAGGAAAGCCTCCAAACATTTTAGGTAACTTGCAAGCTGGTCCCAGCTTCTCAAAATGATGAGCCTTGTAAACAGGTGATAAGCAAACGCCTCACCGGGATGGATGGCTTTCATGCTAGATGTGTAACTCACCCCTGAAACAGAGGTTTAGGCAATTCAGTGATGAAGAGATCTCCTTTCCAAACTGTGTGGATAATAGCTTGCCTTAATCATAGCATAACCTCATGCCAAACCCAGGAGCAGCAAATGATGGTTAAGCTGCAGAGATGCGATGTCTTGCTCATGGACTGCGTGCACTAAACCGCTGAACTGTCCAAGCTACAGTGGAGGCAGACAGGAGCGTGGAGTGATGTCAGGAATGTGAAGACATGCATCTACATGTTTCGCTAAGGACTCTAGCTTCATCAGGACGTGAGGCCCTCTGGCTGTTAACAGTATTTATATACCTTTTAAATCCAGTCACAGGTGTTTCATTGGCAGGTGCCTACTGCTTCATTAACACATCATGACCTTTTAAAATAACACAGATTGAATGCAAATTCAACTAAATTGTAGCAGATAACTGAGATTGTTCCACATAATAGTGAAAAACGATGGTAAAAAAAATACAATGAAAAATGGTGCAAATCTACAATGAAAATAATTCATATATATCTGTCCCGTTGCATATTTAGTCCATCCATACAAGTCAAATTTACTCATTACAAAGAGCTATATAATGAGAAGAGCAGAAAAATATAGAGTAGGTAAGTAAATGAATAGAAAATAAAAAAGATGAGCTAATTAGTCCAAGAACACCTGAAGATTTAACTCCTTGTTTTAACCCTTTAGGCATCAATGAATTTAATCTATATATCCAGAATTTCTCTTTTTAAGGAGCACTTTGTCAAAGTCACCTCTTCTGGCACTATTTTTAAGTGCATAAATCCCCTTAACTAGTAACCCATCGTGTTTTGACTGATGATACAAAAGAAAAGGTGCCAAGGGGCTTTTGGGTTCCTTATGTTTTATATCACCCAAATGTTGAAGATTGAATGCAAATCCAACTAAATAGTAGCAGATAACTGGGATTGTTCCACATAATAGTGAAAAATGATGGAAAACAGAATACAATGAAAAATGGTGCAAATCTACAATGAAAATAATTCATATATATGTGTCCCATTGCACATTTAGTCCATCCATACAAGTTAAATTCACTCATTACAAAGAGCTATATCACGGAAAGAGCAGAAAAATATAGAGCAGGTAAGTAAATGAATAGAAAATAAAAAAGATGAGCTAATTAGTCCAAGAACACCTGAAGATTTAACTCCTTGTTTTAACCCTTTAGGCATCAATGAATTTAATCTATATATCCAGAATTTCTCTTTTTTAAGGAGCACTTTGTCAAAGTCACCTCTTCTGGCACTAATTTTAAGTGCATAAATCCCCTTAACTAGTAACCCATCGTGTTTTTACTGATGATACAAAAGAAAATGTGCCAAGGGGCTTTTGGGTTCCTTATGTTTGATATCACCCAAATGTTCCCCTATTCTAATACGCAGTTGGCGTTTCGTTTTTCCAATATACATCTTTTGGCATGGACAATGCAGACAGTAGATTACCTTCTTGGTTGCACAGTTAATCAGACTATTAATTTTAAATGCATTCACATTGCATCTGTAAATGTCTCTGTGTGTTCTACAAATTTGGCAATGTCCACATTGAAACATGACCTTAGTTCTTGGAAAAGAAGACAGCGAAGAGTTCCCAGGACTCTGTACATATTCCGATTGAGTAAGGATATCAGATAAATTAGGGGCCCTATGCGCCACCATGTGTGGATAATCACCAACTATATTGGATAGTGTGGGACAAAGAGACAAAAGGGACCAGCGTTTGTCCAGAATTTCTCTAATTTTAGGCCACTGATTGCCATACTGAGTTATGAACCTCACTGGTTCCCGTTGTATTTTCTGTTGTCCAGATGGTATAGGGATTCTTTCCTGTAAAAAAGATATCCTGTCATGTTTCAATGCTTTTACTTTAGCTTTTTTAAGAACTTTATGGCTATAACCTCTTTCTCTAAAATGGGCACATAGATCTCGTGTCTCTTTCTGAAAATCAGAGTCACTGGTACAATTCCTTCGAACACAGAGGAATTGACCAACCGGGATGCCATGCACCAAAGGTCTAGGATAGAAGCTGTCTGCGTAAAGAAGTGTGTTCGCTGCTGCTGGTTTTCTATAAGTGGATGTAGTTAATTGACCTTTTTTTTAGTGATTTTTAGATCTAGAAAGGCAATTGATCTTGAATCAAAATTATGAGTATGTTTGAAATAGTGCCCTTCCAGAGCACCAAGACGTCATCGATATAATGTAGCCATAGGCCCACCCACTTATTGAACAATTCCAGTTCCCAGACAGAAACCTCCTCCTAAAAATCCAGGTGCAGGCATGCATAGGAGGGTGCCCATGGGACCCCCATAGATGTGCCAGATATTTGTTGGTAATTGATTTCACTGAACTGGAAGAATTTATTGTGTAGGGCAAAATCTAGCAAATCTAGAATAAACTAATTTTGGGGAGCCATTTCAGGATATAATTTTTCCAGAAAAAAAAGTGCAGCATTTTGGGGAATTGAAGTGTTAAGACTCTCAACATCAATGCCCACCAATAACCAACTTTCTTCCACTTCAATGTCATGAATTTTTCTCAGGACGTCTTTTGTGTCTCTAACAAATGAGCTCAGAGTGGGTACCATGGTTTTTAAAACCTCATCTATATATTGGCCTATTTTTTCCAAGGGTCCATTTATGACAGACACAATAGGTTTGCCTTGCGGATCGGAGAGATTTTTTATGGAGTTTCGGGATGATATAAAGGACTGGGATATTATAGTTACATAGTTACATAGTAGGTGAGGTTGAAAAAAGACACAAGTCCATCAAGTCCAACCTATGTGTGTGATTATGTGTCAGTATTACATTATATATCCCTGTATGTTGCGGTCATTCAGGTGCTTATCTAATAGTTTCTTGAAGCTATCAATGCTCCCCGCTGAGACCACTGCCTGTGGAAGGGAATTCCACAGCCTTGCCGCTCTTACAGTAAAGAACCCTCTACGTAGTTTAAGGCTAAACCTCTTTTCTTCTAATTTTAATGAGTGGTCACGAGTCTTGTTAAACTCTCTTCTGCGAAAAAGTTTTATCCCTATTGTGGGGTCACCAGTACGGTATTTGTATATTGAAATCATATCCCCTCTCAAGCGTCTCTTCTCCAGAGAGAATAAGTTCAGTGCTCGCAACCTTTCCTCATAACTAAGATCCTCCAAACCCTTTATTAGCTTTGTTATATTCTTCAACTTTTAGAAAATTCAGTTCCATTTTAGTAGTCCTCCTTCACAGGCCAGGGTCAATATAAAGTTGAGTTTTTCTACTAGAGTTGGAAAGGGGGAATTAGAAAGTTTTTTGTAAACCTCAAAGTTATTTAATTGTCTCTTTATTTCCTTAACATAATTTTCTTCCTTCATAAGGACTACTGTCAGAGAATACCAACCAGCCGTTTGGCTAATAGAAATGTGCATGTACGAAGACGTTTGGCTAATAGAAATGTGCATGTCAGAAGACATTTGGCTAATAGAAATGTGCATGTCAGAATGTATGTTCACAGAATGGCCAACGGAAATTCGCATGACAGGGGGGTGCGGGCTAGCAGAGAGGGGTGGGCTGATAGAGAGGGGGCGCTGACAGAGAGGAGGGCGCTGATAGAAGGGGAGGGGGGCTGACAGAGAGGGGGCACTGACAGAGGGAGTGGGGGGCTGACAGAGAGAGGTGGGCTGACTGACAGAGGGGGATGGGGGCTGACAGAGAGGGGGGCTGACAGAGGGGGAGGGGGGCACTGACAGAGGGGGGCTGACAGAGGGGTGGGGGGCTGACAGAGAGAGGTGGACTGACTGACAGAGGGGGAGAGGGGCTGACAGAGGGGGCGCTGACAGAGGGGTGGGGTGGCTGACAGAGAGAGGTGGGCTGACTGACAGAGGGAGAGGGGGGCTGACAGAGAGGGGAGGGCTGACAGAGGGTGAGGGGGGCTGACAGAGGGGAGGGCGCTGACAGAGGGGTGGGGGGCTGACAGAGAGAGATGGGCTGACTGACAGAGAGGGAGGGGGGTTGACAGAGGGGATGCTGACAGAGAGGGGGTGAGGGGGGCTGATGAGAGAGAGACCTCAAGAGACACAGCGCGCCAGGAAGAGAGGCTGGACTCACGTGTGCCGCTGTTCCGGTCGCCATATCTGAAGGAACACCGCGATCACTCAAAGACCAGCCCCGCCTCTACAAGTGACCAGCTCCACCGGGGCCAATTGCAGACGCCTATGTCGGCCATCCGCACATGACCTCATTTGGCCAATCACAGGGCGCTCGTTGCCCATCGCTAACCTGGGCTTGGATTCGGTCAGTCTGCAAGTGCCGCTACATCAAGCCAGCTGCCGGGCTGCATTTGTGTTGGAGGCGGCCGCGGGAAGACTTTTTTGCTGCCCCCCCGCAAAGTGCCACCCTAGGCCTAGGCCAAAATACAGCACTGACAGGAACTGGAGGCTTTTTGCCAAGAGGAATGGGCAGCTTTACCATCTGAGAAGATAAAGAGCCTGTATGAACACTGCTGATTGGCATTCTCAATTCCTTGGATATCTTTTTATATCCCTTCCCTGTTTTACACAGTTCAACTACCTTTTCCCGCAGATCCTTTGACAATTCTTTTGCTTTCTCAATGACTCAGAATCCAGAAACGTCAGTGCAGCACTGGATGAAAGATGCAAGGGTCTGTCAGGAGTCCAGAAACTCATTGACCTTTTATACACACACACTAATTACAAGCAAACAGATCACAGGTGAGGATGGTTACCTTTAATAGCCATTCAAACCTCTTTGTGTGCATGTTATCAGGCCAAAATCACCAGGGTATGTAAACTTTTGATCAGGGTCAGTTGGGTAGTTTCTGTTGTGATTATGATTTAAAAAGAGTAAACACAGTTTACCAAAATTTTGCCAAAATTTTGTAAACTTATGAGCACAACTGTATATATACAGGAACGGTGCTTTAAAACCAGTGTTTCAGAACCCTTTTTCCATCAATACAGCCTTTAAAACGGCACAATCTTGAGGCACCCTATTATAAATGTAACTAAACTAAGAATTTTACATATCGCAGCATCATCCACACACGTATGACACCCAACATGGGAGGTGATTTATTCTTACAACGCAGATACATCTTTGCACACTGCTACTGACTGGTATACTAGTGCTTTTCTTCTTTCTCAGTTTCTCCTTCTCACTCAGCTAACGTATCCCCAGTGCTGTGGAGGGAGGCAGGATAGTGGCAAACAAGGATGCTGTGCAGACGCCAAATGTCCTCCTTATTAACCAGTGACGTTAGAGGTTGTTAGGATGCCGGTGGCCAAGGTTTTAATGGTGCACAATAAAAATCTGTGGCTTTGTGTAACAAAAAAGCAGGTTTGATCCACCTGTTGGCTTGTATACAGTTTTGGGGCAATGTTTAGGCATTTTGCCAAGGCACCCCTGAGGAACACAGAAGGTACCCCAGAGTGCCTCAGCAACCAGGTTGAAAAAGGCTGCTTTATACTAAGGCCTCATGCACACTTGTAAACGCTGTTTCTCCTAATCAGCATTAAAAACTTCCCTAAGCTGCGTTTCTTCAAACCAGTTTAGGAAAGAGTGTATGGCAGAGTTTGGTAGCATTTGGTGTTTGGGTGTTTATTTAATTAGCCATACATTTAAAGTGGTTGTAAAGGCAGTGCTCACAATTACTGGCAGCCCCTCTGCTATGTCAAAATATACTACACTGGGGTTTATTTACTTGTAGCCAAGTCCCAGGTCTCTGCAGGCCTAATGGTGACCTCCAGAGTTAGGGACAGCTGACATCCTTCTATGTGGAGTGGGTTACGGGGCATGGTGGGTGCAATGCAAGGTAGATTAATGGGCGCCAGACACTTCTTGAATGCAAACAGATTATTTTCTCTTAACAGAACTGTGGCAGAATTCTATAGGTAGACAGCCATGCAGGGAAAGGCACCCAGCCGGACACCACATCTGCATGTGTAGACACGCTGTCTCCTATGGCAACAATCTTAAACAGTTTCTAACAAAGGTTGTAATGAACTCTTTCACTTCCTCCACAATCTCCTTGTTTAGATCTTCACTCAAATTAGCTCCCAGTCTATCACTTAGACCCGCTGATCCACTGCCACTGGATCTCCTGAGCTCTTCAAATTTTCTCACTGAGTATCTTCCTCAAGCGTCACCCCCGCGTCCCTGCTGGGCCCCAAGCTTGGCACTCACAGATACTCCTCAAGTGTCACCCCAGTGGCCTGCTCGGTCCCTGGCTTGTCACACAAGACTACTCTGCAAGCATCGCCTCCACTGGCTGGGTCCCTGGCTTGACACCCCTCTACCTCCGACCACGACAGGTTCTCCAGACGGCAGAACTTCAGGCTGGACTGCAAGCTGCAGTCCAAACCCTATGCTGCTCTCTTGCTTCTGGACAGGCCCTCAGACAGCCTAGCAGCCAGATCCCAGTCCCCGAGATAGGCCTCGGGCTCTGGCCTAGCAGCAAGGGGCAGCACAACACATGTCCACCCAGACAGCAATCCAGGTGGCACAAAACCGGGTCACCTGACCTCACCCAAATAAATAGGCTCTCACAGCAGGCCAAGAGACCCCAAAAAATCCCAGCCCATTGGCTGAGACACCCCATCTATTCCTAATCTGACCTTGCAATGCCCTTGCCTTATATAATGCCACCAGATACCTGGCCATCTAGTGACAGAAGAGAGAAGTGCAGTAATTCCAGAATTAGGGTGAAATCAATTGACCTCCTATAAATCGGCCAAGACAACTATCACTTGGCACGTAAATTTGATAGCAACCCTGCCTAAACATCAGGGTGCTACATACTAAAGGCAAATCCACTTTGCACTTCCAAGTGCACTTGGAAGTTCAGTCCCTGTAGATCTGAGGGGGGCATGCAAGAAAAATAAAAAACAGCATTTTGCTTGCACATGATTGGATGCTAAAATCAGCTGAGCTTCCCCTCATTTTAGATCTTCCCCTCAGATCTACAGCGACTGCACTTCCAAATTCACTTGCAGTGCACTTGTAGTGCAAAGTGGATTTGCCTTTACTAAATCAACCCCATAGTGTCTTTGTTTTCTTAAAATTCTCCTGCTATACTTCCCTCACTGAACCAGATTCAAAACTTGCTTATATGGTCCAATGGGAAAGAGATTTGAATCTAAATTTTGACCTCATTGAATGGCAAGATCTTGCTTATCAGTTATCCAAAATCTCCATTTATACTACTCTGATAGAGGTTAACTACAAAACGCTCCTACGTTGGTACTTGGTACCCATTAGAGTAGCTAAGATTCATCCTTCCACTTCACCAAACTGTTTCCGACGCTGTGGTCAGTTGGGGACGATGCACCATATCTGGTGGCAGTGCCCCCTCGTAACCAGATTTTGGATTTGAATTTTCAACTTAATCAATTCAGTGACAGGGGGAAAACATTCACAGATCTCCTGAAGCCGCCCTTTTTCATAAACTGCCTGATGAAATACCCAAACAATCAGTAAAATTAATTAAATATATATTACCGGCGGCAAGAATTACGATTGCAAGACATTGGAAACAGTCAATAATCCCTCTTCACCAGGTTAAGAATAAAATTAATTGGATTATGATCAATGATAAACTCACTCACATTCTTTGTAATAAAGTCAAGAATTTTAATAAGATATGGGACCCATGGATTGATTATATTTCTACTCCATAGCGAATCCCAGGGCGACCCTCTCCCTCCCCATTTCACTCTTTTACTCTTGTTTCTTCCTTTTTTCTCTCCTCTTCTCTCTTTCTTTTTGTTTTGTTCTTCTTTTTCACACTTCCGGAAACTCTGATACAATACAGATGATCTTATATAAGATCTTCTATGACCATGAGACTTGGGACTGTCCCAGAGACCATGTCCGGGACCTCCCCGAACTCTGGGTCTGTGCCATTCCCTCACACAGGGGGTGTCCAGCTCATGATTGAGAGGTTATGGTTAAATCCCACCGTTATTTGGATGTTCGTCGCATTTTTTATGTTTTGTTACCACAATAGATGGTGAATAAGTAATATGAATCTACCTTAATTATTTCTGTATTGGAATATACTGCTTTGATAATTCGATACTAATCTGCCTATGTGACTGGCTATTTTGTAATTTGTTATTTTTTCAATAAAAACATTGAAATATAAAATTCTCCTGCTAAATACCTTATTCCACTTCACCTATCTGCGGTCATTTTACCACCTGGCTCTCTCCTTCTCCGATCTATGGACTACAGAGGGAGGGGCTGTGATCCCCCTACTGACGTCTACCAAACGGTCACGTGATCGCACATCGGCGAGGTGGAATAAGGTATTTAGCAGAAGGATTGAAAAAAAACAAAGACACTATGTACTGTACTGTATATACTATACTATACTATACAAATTTTTCAGCCCCTTTTTGGGGCTGAAAGTTCCCCCCTGATCATGCTGTTTGCATGATCAGCATGTCATGCAGGCAGAGGGCGGCCAGCGTGTGCTACATAGCACTCGGCGGCGGCTCTCGGCTCTCATTGTTCAAAAGCCGCGCCTCCTCGTCTGTGATAGGCAGTCAGTGTATAGCCTATCACGGACATTCTCTCATCCTCGTCCGTGGTATGAGGATGAGAGAATGTCTGTGATAGGCTGACCGCTGTCTGCTGGGAAATGGAGTTTTCAGCCTACCATGGACGAGGAGGAGGCGCGGATTTTGAACAGTGAATGGCCGCCGCACACGCTGATCGGTTCGGAGCGGCACACAGAGGATGCACAAGACACAGGTAGGATGCACACAGACACATGCACACAGACACATGCACACAGGTACATATACACATGACACATGCACACATACACAGGACACAGGTACATATACACATATACACAGGTACATGACACAGGTACATATACACATGACACATGCACATATACACAGGACAAAGGTACAGGACACATGACACATATACACAGGACACATGACACATTTACACAGGACACATGGCACATATACACAGGACACATGACACATATACACAGGACACATGACACATTTACACAGGACACATGGCACATATACACAGGACACATGACACATGCACATATGCACAGGACACATGACACATGCACAGGACACATGCACAGGACACAGGGAGGTATACAGCTGCAGATGGGCATTGTTGACCCTCTGCATTTCTCACCCTCATCTTATACTCAGGTAAATAAGTTTTTCCCATTTTTTTGTGGTAAATTAGGGCCTCGACTTATACTCGGATCGACTTGTACTCGAGTATATACGGTAGTACATTTTGTGATAGCAGAGGGGCTGACAGAAATTGTGAGCAGTAGGAACAGGATCATTCCCTTTTTATTTATTTATTTATTTAAGTGTAGCGCCGACATTTTTGCTATGTAATGTTAATCAATAGACAATGTTATTAATTGGCATTTGGCGCCATCTAGTGGCTTAAACGTGAAATGGACTTCATGTATTTTTCTGTTACAAGAACATGGAGAAATGTTACAGGAAGTGACTGTTTGTTTACGTGATACAAGAACTGACCTACCCACAATGCCAAGTTACCTTTCCATGAGCACCAAAAGACTGTAATGCATGCTGGGTAGGATATAAAAGGACCCCGCACGGCCATCTTGGGTCTCTTCTGGATGCATGGCCTGCCTGTGAGGACCTGTGAGGAGGTCTCCGGAGAGGGTGGCCTACACCAACTGCGGAGCGGAACAAATACTGACTCTGTCTTACACCACAGCATAGAAACAAAAGGGGGGGTTTTCCGGCGCTCCGCAACATGTGATGTCTAAGGTACATAGTACAATGGTAGCTATAATAGCACATTAAAATAAGGCAGGTAAACTCTAGAATGAGGAGGCAGCCATCCTCAGAGGGTGTCCATTACCTCTGTTGATAATCAATGTTGAAAAAAAGAGGGGTGTGGAGGCGCCAACTGTGGTAGCTTGTTTATGCAAAAATAAAAGTTAGTGTAACAATTACACTTACTGGTTCGCAGGGTGGAGGTGTTTCTTTGAGATGGAAAAGTGTCCTGGGATGTGCTGTTATCTTGTTTCCGGCTCAGATTTCATTCCTTCAGGCGTCTGGGTGTGGAGTCTGTACACAGGCTGAACTGCTGCATCCAGTGCATGGAAAGCTCCACGCTGACCACTCTGGAGTGCAGAAGAGGAAATGACATCACTGATGCACGGCAAACATCCAGGCTGGTGTTGGGGATAATGCAGGGATAGTACAGGCTACGCGCTCGGGGCTCACAGGTCCTTCTACTGGCCTTTAGAAGGAGCTGTGAGCCCCGAGCGCGTAGCCTGTACTATCCCTGCATTATCCCCAACACCAGCCTGGACGTTTGCCGTGCATCAGTGATGTCATTTCCTCTTCTGCACTCCAGAGTGGTCAGCGTGGAGCTTTCCATGCACTGGATGCAGCAGTTCAGCCTGTGTACAGACTCCACACCCAGACGCCTGAAGGAATGAAATCTGAGCCGGAAACAAGATAACAGCACATCCCAGGACACTTTTCCATCTCAAAGAAACACCTCCACCCTGCGAACCAGTAAGTGTAATTGTTACACTAACTTTTATTTTTGCATAAACAAGCTACCACAGTTGGCGCCTCCACACCCCTCCTTTTTTTATACCACAGCATGCCTGAGCAGCAGTGTGGTTGGATCGGGAAGAACCCAGAGGCCCTTGACGGAGGTAACTGAGGACTCACGGTCATCTGGTGGAACTGAGCAGCGTGACGGCGTGACCGCAGCAAATACACTGAGATCTTGTGGAGCGGAGGCATCCAGCTTTTCAGGCCTGTTTGGATGAGAGGGATGTCGCCCATTTTCACACTTAGACTCTAAACACAGTGTTGCTGGGACCTGTAGTCCCACAGAGGAGATCTTATATAAAGGACTGAGTTTAAACAGGCCTCAAGCCTACACTCCATTGATTACTGACACGGTTCAGAACCAATTACACCAAAGGCAGTTGTAAGTGTGCTGCATGGCAAGTACAGTTCTAACACTCACCCTACAATAATCCTTGTTGTTCAACTGTGTGGATTACAATTACTACAACACAAATAGCTAGCAGAAGACAGAAGACTAAAGACTGCATCTCTTTTTGCAAGGCCTTGCATCCTATGAGTATTAAGAGGGACTGCATAATAAGGTAGGGGGAGCTCCCTAGTAATTGTATTGCACTGTAATGATAGCTCTGCATTCCTGTGGTTACCTAGGCATGCTGGAAGTGGGAAGGTGCCCAGAGTTGAGATGTTGTCACACTGAGAACTGGTCCCACTTGGAGATACGCATGCAAGGGTCACTCAAGGAAGTTATATATTGTTAACAAATTGTGGATACTTATCACATTACGTTGGTGTGGCAGTGTAGTTATTGTAATTATCTTTTCTACCAGTTTCAGTAAAGTCATATTCTGGTTAATTACAATTGGTGTGAAGTGTTGTCCATTACCCTGCAGGTGGAGCAACGGATACCCAGGTAAAGGTATGGCATTGGTACATTGTTATTGTGGGATTGTCTTTGTTGTTTAACTTCACACTAAAACTGCACCACAGCTGTGTCAAGCGGATTGAGCCAATTTATTGGGGGGGGAAAAGCAGAGTACAGGCCCAATCAAAAATCAGCAGCTCCTTCGGGGGGTAAGTGCTACATAAGGTTACAACCTCTTTAATTTTTTCTGGCCATTGAAATTAATAAATGCTGAACTGCTAAACGCTTCTAGTGCTTAGGCACGTTTAGACGCATTTAGGGCTCGTGTACACTGCTGCTGCTAAACGGACTTCGTTTTTTTTATACCCAAAGCTTCTTTCCTGAACGCAGCTCTTCCAAGGAGTTTTGACTGCCTCTAAACTTTGCTGCTTCTAAACTCTGGTAAATGGTTTATTGCGTTGCGTTTGGGGCTTTGGCAAAAAAACACTAAAGGCTCCTAAGAATGAGTTTAGGAGCAGCAGTGTGCATGAGACCTTACACTGCCCCTGGATACAAAGATGTGCAAAAGGTCTTAGGAGGCTGCCTTGTATTTGCAACAAAGCCCCAGAATGAATTTATATTTCAGTGTTCAAAGGGGTCATTTGTTTAATTAAAACAGCTGTAAAGAAGCTTATTCATTTTGTTATATTGGCTCTTTTGCTTTGCAGTTGATATCCCTGTGGCTGCATCTTCTAGCTTGGTCCAATGTTGATTGAAGTGCCCAAGGAGGAAAGCACAGAGGTGATGAAAGCTAGGCTTCATTAAGAGCACTGTTATCCCTCGTCTTTCTGTGATTAACTTTTGTACATTCCCATGTCTTTGGGCCAGCTTGCTGCTCAAGTGTCCCTGGAGTAACATAGTGACTGCATGAGAATGGAATCCACGTCTTGTTACCCAGGAAGCTACTGGTGCCTGCTGTCTACTCTGCGCACACCTGTTCAGCGCTAGCAGCTGTGAATCTGTTACAAGAAGATTGTTGAATCTCACTGAATGGGGAGCTCATTGTTCAGAGCGTAAGCAGCAAGTTGTATTAGTGGCATGGCTGTACATAGTCTATACACTTGTCTGGTTTGTCATTCCAGAATTGTCCTTTGACTGCTGCACAGTTCCTTGTGTTTACATTTTGGGTGGAAGTTTTTGAATTCAGCCATAGAAATACCATTTGGGTTATAGAAAAGCCATTATCAATAATACTGGTACCCACATCAGAAAGAGTATAGTTTAGATCTGTAAAAGCACATCTCTTTCCTGTCAATAGACAATACTGTTTTGGCTCACCTATGCATTGTGGCCTTTTGGCATTCTGAATGTGAGGGGTAACAGCTACATTAAGCAAAGGTGACAGCACATATCGGTCATAGCTGCATGTAAATGTAGCACTTTGAAGTTTAGGTAAGGTTGCTCCTAAATTTACCTGCCAGGTGTATTTGCCTTGGTCAATTGTTAGGGATCGATTGAGTTCACCCCTAAGTCTGGAATTGCTGCACTTCTCTCTTCTGCCGCCAGGTGGCCTGGTACCTGGTGACATTAGATAAGACAAGGGAAAAGCAAGGACAGATTAGGAGTATATGGGGTATCTCAGCCAATGGGTAGGGGTTTTCTTAAATCCCTTGGCCTGCTGGGAGAACCTATATATTAGAATGAGGTCAGGCGATCAGGGTTCTGTGCCACCTAGATGACTGTCTGTTGTGTTGCCCAGGCTGCTAGGCCGGATTTTGGGTCTATCCCGGGGACATCTGGCTGCTAGGCTGTCTGAGGGCCTATCTAGAAGCAAGAGAGCAGCATAGGGTTGGGATTGCGGCTTGCAGTCCAAACAGAAGTGGCGGTTCTGCCGGCCAGAGAACCTGTCGTGGTCAGAGGTAGAAGGGAAGCTGTCACCACTAAGGGATCAACCACCTTGTTACCAGGGACCACAGTGAGTAGCTGAAGCAAGTACCAGAACAGTATTCTCACCAACCAGGGACAGTGAAGAATCGTAAACTTCAGCAAGTGCCAAGCCAGGGACCCAGCTTGAGGAGAATCTGGAGTGCCAAGCTAGGGACCCAGCAGGGAAGTGGGGGGTGATGCTTGAGGAAGATACTAAAGTGAGAAGAGTAGAAGAGCTCATGGGATTCAGTGGCAGTGAATCAGCAAGTCTAGTGAGAGAGACTGGGAGCTCAGTGGGCTAAGAATCTACAAGAAGTGACTGTATAAAAGTAAAGGAGTTCGTTACAACTTGTGTTAGGAACTGTTCTAAGTCTTTTGCCATAGGAGACAGCGCTCCTACACATGCAGATGTGGTGTCTTGCTGGATGCCTTTCCCTGCATGACTGTCTTCCTGTAGAAGTCTCGGAGTCTGCTAATTGACACTCTGGTGTGGTTTAACCACTTGTCTACTACTTAAGAGTGTCCTGGCCCTAAATCCCCTCTCCCACCGTTCTGTTCAAGAGAAAATAAATCGCTTTGCATTCAAGAAGTGTCTGGCGCCCATGAATCTACCTTACATTACACACACTATGCCTTGCAACCCACTCTATACAGAAGGATGTCAGCTGTCCTTGGCTCTGGAGGTTCTCATTAGACTAAAGGAGGCCTGGGACCTTGCTACATAAAATTGATATTGGTGCTAAAAATCTACACTAGGACTAGGACACTCTCTGGTGTGCTTTAACCACTTGCCTACTGGGCACTTTCACCCCCTCTTGCCCAGGCCAATTTTCAGCTTTCAGCACTGTCGCACTTTGAATGACAATTGCGTGGTCATGCAGCGCTGTACCCATATGACATTTTAATAATTTTCACACAAATAGAGCTTTCTTTTGGTGGTATTTAATCACCACTGGGTTTTTTTTACTAAACAAACAAAAAATTAACAAAAATTTTGGGGAAAAAAAGTTTTTCTTAGTTTCTCTTATAAAATTTTGCAAATGGGTAATTTTTCTTTTTTGCTGATGTGCACTGATGATGAGGCACTAATAGGCAGCAGGGATGGGCACTGATAGGCTGCACTGGTGTGCACTGATGGGGAAGCACTGATGAGACTGCACTGGTATTCGGCACTTATGGGTACTGATAGGTGGCACTGATTGGCAGCATGATGGGCACTGTTGGGACTGCACTGAACATCAGGACACTGATGATCAATGCCCTGATTATTAGTGTAGATGTCCCCTTTCACACTTGACGGTTACCGGAGGAGGGCTTTAACCCCTGTCAATTTTTTCACCATTTGTGTCCCACCGGGGAGATTTTCATTCACTTCCTGTTCCATAACCAAACCAATTCCCTCCAAAGTGAGGGAATTCCTGGTTGTCACCAGAACTAGTTTCCCCATTGGAAGATTTCCCCAATATTCATGTTCTGGTGACAACCTAAAATTTGTGATTTTCTTTCACTTATAACAGTAAACAGGACAAATAGAGAGTTTGAATCTCCCTAATAAGGGCACAGACAGCAATAAAAACTGACAGGTCTACTAACCACTCTCCACTCCATCCAAAACTTAAAGTAGTATTAACCCTTTCATGACTAAGCCTATTTTTGAAATTTGGTGTTTACAATTTAAAATACGTATTTTTTGCTAGAAAATTACTTAGAGCCCCCAAACATTATATATACTGTATTTTTTAGCAGAGAATCTAGAGAATAAAATGGTGATTGTTGCAATAATTTATGTCACACGGTATTTGTGCAGCGTTTTTTTAAACGCAACTTTTTGGGAAAAGGAACACTTTCATGAATTTTAAAAAACCAAACAGTAAAGTTACCCCAATTTTTTTGTATAATGTGAAAGATGATGTTACGCTGAGTAAATAGATACCAAACATGTCACGCTTTATAATTGCACGCACTCGTGGAATGGCGACAAACTACGGTACCTAAAAATCTCCATAGGCGATGCTTTAAATTTTTTTTACGGTTACCAGGTTAGAGTTACAGAGGAGGTCTAATGCTAAAATTATTGCTCTCGCTCTGACGATCGCGGCAATACCTCACATGTGTGATTTGAACACCGTTTACATATGCGGGCGCGACTTCCATATGCGTTTTCTTTGCTGCTTTAATTGTGTTTAAAAAAAAAAAATTTTTGATCACTTTTATTGCTGTCACAAGGAATGTAAACATCCCTTGTGACAGTAATGGGTGGTGACAGGTACTCTATATCGAGGGATCGGGGGTCTAAAAAACCCCTGATCCCTCCTTTGCACTTCAAAGTATTCAGATCGCCAAAAATGTCGATTCTGAATACTGTATATTTTTTTAAAACCGGCGCCATTGGCAGCCGAGTAAACGGGAAGTGACGTCATGACGTCGCTTCCGTGTTTACTATTAGGAGGCTGGAACGAAGCCACTCACGGCTTCCTTCCAGACTGTTGCTAGCTGCCGGAGGCGGCCGATTGGTCACGGGCCTCCCGATGGAACGGGAGGCCCGGTAAGAGCGGCGGGAGGCGACGGGAGGGGGGACGTCCCCTCCCGCTCCTCCGGTATAACAGCCGAGCGGCTTTTAGGCGCATCGGTTGTTACACCAGGAAAGCTGATTGCCGGCTCCAAAAAACAGTACCGGGATGATGCCTGCAGCTGCGGGCATCATCCCTGTATAACCTCCGAAAGCCGAGTATGCACATCTGCGTATGCTCGGCGGGAAGGGGTTTTAAGTACCCAAAAGCAAACATTTATTATATTGCAGCTTACCAAATTCTTATGCCGCGTACACACGAGCAGACTTTACAGCAGACTTTGCCCGGCGGACTTTTCGTCGGACTTTACGACGGACTTTCTGAATGAATGGACTTGCCTACACACAATCCACCAAAGTCCGTCGAATTCCTACGTGATGACGTACGACCGGACTAAAACAAGGAAGTTCATAGCCAGTAGCCAATAGCAGCCCTAACGTGGCTTTTTGTCCGTCGAACTAGCATACAGACGAGCGGACTTTTCGACCGGACTCGATTTCGACGGATTGATTTAAAACATGTTTCAAATCTAAGTCCGTCCAACTTTTGAGAAAACAAAGTCCGCTGGAGCCCACACACGATCGAATTTTCTGACGAAATCCAGTCCGCCGGGCAAAGTCTGCCGTAAAGTCCGCTCGTGTGTACGCAGCATTAGATGTGATAGCTTCATCCGTTTTCTTTTTTAGGCTTTCTTTTTTCTGTTTTCATCTGGTGATCTGGCCAGTAAGTCTGTTGTTCAACAAAAGAACAAGCTCTGTTCCAGATGAGTATCAATTTACAGGGATGAGACAAACCATTTAACAAAGCATTTAACACTGTCAGGAGTGTTTACAATGATCGGCTTTTATTTATTCATGTAAAACCTTTATCCCAAAAGGGAAAAAGGTTTGTTGTAATAATCATGGTACGTGATTTTGTGCAGTGGGTCTGGGGCGCGCGCCAGTGGCGACCCGCTACCGCTGTGATTGGGTACAGCGGGAGCCAATCAGAGGGTCCGACGGCTGGGATGGCCGCTGGCACCCCATGATCATTCACAGGAGAGGCAGAATGGCGCTCTACCAATGTAAACAAGGTAGACCGCCGTCCTGTGAGAGAGGAAGATGGAGATCTTGTGTTTCTGCCAAGCAGAAACATGGATCTTTCTTTTCCACCACTCACAGCATCCCCCCCACAGTTAGAAAGCACTCCCTAGGAGCACACTTAACCCTTTGATTGCCCCTGATGTTCACCCCTTCTTTGCCAGTGATATTAGTACAGTTACAGTGCATATTACTTAGCACTGATCACTGTATTAGTGTCACTAGTCCCCAAAAAGTGTCAAAAGTGTCAGTTAGGTGTCCGATTTGTCCACCATTATGTTGCAGTCCCGCTAAAAAATCACAGATCGCTGCCATTACTAGTAAAAAAATAAAAATAAAATTAATTCCATTAAAATATTTTTTAGTTTGTAGACGCTATAACTTTTGTGCAAACCAATCAGTAAACGCTTATTGGGATTTTTTTTACCAAAAATATGTAGCAGAATACATATTGGCCTAAACTGATGAAGAAATTAGATTTTTACATTTTTTTTATTGGATATGTTTTATAGCATAAAGTAAAAAATATTGTCTTTTTATTTTCAAAATCTTTGGTCTTTTTATGTTTATAGCGCAAAAAATAATGAGGTGATCAAATACCACCAAAAGAAAGCTCTATTTGTGGGGAAAACATAAATTTTATTTGTGTAGAGCGTCGCACGATTGCGCAATTGTCAGTTAAAGTAACGCAGTGCCGTATCACAAAAAATGGCCTGGTAATGAAGGGGGGTAAACCTTCCGGGGCTTAACAACGCTTAGTCATAGCAGAGAGTTAGCTTAGTCACGTAGAAAGGTTCCTGGTGTGCCCTTGTCCAGTATGTGCTGTCACTTTATTTGAATGTGGATATTGAGCGGTATCAATTTGGACCAGCACCATAGGGGCTTTGGCAGATAAACGTTTATCGACTGGTTTGTAGACAACAGATGCTGACTATACTGTTTTGATGTGTATTCCACCTGTATAAAACTCCTAGCAGGAGCAGCCGGTCCATTAGAGGCACCACCCCCCACCCCCCTAGTTTGCATGCGGGGATGCATGCAGGGAGCTGGACTCATACGTTTGTATGATTTTTTTTTTTTTTCAATATAATTAGAGTTTGAGGCTCTAATTGGCTTGAAAAAGGTTGGGCTTTAATGTTTCACTTGTGATGCGATGGGCGTCCCGGAGACAGGTTCATTATATCCTGTTCTCTCATCTGTAAATTATTGCTGACACCATACTCTAAAAACTCTTAATATTAGATAAATGCATGCAGTGGCTTGTATCATTGGCATCCAGTAAGCAGGCTGAATAGGAGAGGCGGCTTCTACTCGAAGTGAGGGGTGATTATTCATTGTTGCGCATACAGACCTTGATAGGTCTAATTATCTGGTAAGAGGATATATTTGCCCTGTCTATCTCTTGGGGAGCACTGGGTGATGCATCTGTTGAGAGTTGAAGGACACTTCAAGGCCTTCAGCTCGTCTGCATTGTTGAGTCTGATGTCTCTCATCTTCCTGTTGACAATTCCCCACAGATTCTCTATAGGGTTTAGGTCAGGCGAGTTTGCTGGCCGATCAAGCACAGTGATACCATGATCTTTAAACCAGGTATTGGTACTTTTGGCAGTGTGGGTAGGTGCCAAGTCCTGCTGGAAAATGAAATCGGCATCTCCATGAAGCTGGTCAGCAGGGTGAAACATGAAGTGCTCTAGAATTTCCTGGTAGAGGCTGCACTGACTTTGGATTTGATAAAACACAGTGGACCAACACCAGCAGATGACATGGCTCCCCAAATCATCACTGACTGTGGAAACTTCAAACTGGACCTCATGCAACTTGGATTCTGTACCAAAAGAAGAAAATGGGAGTAACTGGCGTAAAACACAGTGTGATCATGAACAATGAAAGCCCTATAAGTAAGCACATGTACACATGGGCAACATTAAATTTCAGGCAAGTAGAGGGAGCCGAAGCTCCGAGCGCATAGCCTGTTCTATACCAGTGTGTGCTCTTCCTGTGTGTATCCTGGCCGCCTCCCTGCCTCCGGTGTCCTCACATCCGCCCTGCATTCCACGGTGGTTCTTCCAGTTTCTCTGTTGCCACAGAGCGCCATCCAGCCTCTCCACTGTACCAGTGTCCTCTGTGCACAGCATAATGTCCGTGGGATGGATTGGAGCGGCCCGCCTTGAACTGGATGAGGCTATTTTACACTTTCTTCCTGTGACTGTTTTTATTCCTGTGAATAAACTGCTTGTTTTAATACTACACTCAGGTGGCGCATCCTGCTTTGTCTTTTCAACTTGGATTCTGTGCCTCTCCACTCTTCCTCCAGACTCTGGGACCTTGAATTCCAAATGAAATGCAAAATGTACTTTCATCCGAAAAGAGGACTCTGGACCACTGAATAACAGTCCAGTCCTTCTTCTCCTTAGCCCAGGTAAGGAGCTTCTGAAGTTGTCTCTGGTTCAGGAGTGGCTTGACACAAGGAATGCAACAGTTGTAGCCCATGTTCTTTATATCTGTGTGTGGTGGCTCTTGAAGCACTGACACCAGCAGTAGTCCACTCCTTGTGAATCTCCCCCCAAATCCTTTAATGCACTCAAGGCTGTGGTTATCACTGTTGCTTGTGCACCTTTTTTTACCACACTTTTTCCTTCCACTCAACTTTCCATTAATATGCTTGGATACTCTGTGAACAGCCAGCTTCTTTAGCAATGACCTTTTGTGATTTACCCTCCTCGTCAATGACTGTCTTTTGGACAACTGTCAAGTCAGCAGTCTTCCCCATGAGTTTGTAACCTACTGAACCAGACTGAGAGACAATTTAAAGGCTCAGGAAACCTTTACAGGTGTAATGAGTTAATTAGCCGATTGGAGTGTGACACCATGAGTCTACAATATTGAACTTTTTCACAATAGTCAAATTTTCTGAGATACTGAATTTTGGGTTTTCACTATCTGTAAGCCATAATCATCAAAATTAATAGAAAGAAATGCTTAAATTATATCACCCTGTGTGTAATGAATTTACTGTATAAAATAATGAGTTTCACTTTTTAAATTGAATTACTAAAATAAATGAACATTTTGATGATATTCAAATTTTTTGAGATGCACCTGTATATAATTGAAATCAAATCTTTATTATTTTTTGGCAGTAACATGGTGTGGGGAGATTTCTTCCAGTCACAGGCTGTGTGACACCCCTCCAGCCTATGTCTTAGAATAAGAGGGAGATGAAGCCTCCATTATTCTTGCTGGGTGTCCAATGTGTCCCTGTGACCTTAAGGAGAAGTGGGCTCCCTTCAGGCAAACTTGCCCTTAATTTATCCACTGCTGTAGACTTGGAGACTCTCAAATGTATAGAGTTAGGACAGCAGTATAAAGAGGAGCCTTGACATAGGCACTGCAGCTTCCACGTGTATTTGCAAATGTGTGCGACTAAACCCTCTGTTTTTAACATGAATTGTTAGACAGGGTAAATTTGTTTTTTTTGCAGGCTAATTGGTAAGTGTGCTGGGAATTTTTTGTCTGTTTGTGACTGGCGTTGGTCCCGGAACTATGCAGACATATCATATGGGAGGTCGATCAGCCAGACCTCAAAGAACCCCTTAGCAATTTCTAGAGGAACCCTAGGGTTCCGTGGCACTCTGGTTGAAAATGGTTTCTCTGTAGTATTCCCCTGCAACATAAAATGTATTGGAGGTTATGTGGCGAGGGTTTGTGCGCAGACAAGAATTAGACAATCCCCTAAAAAGAGCGAACCCGCTTGGTACTGCTAGACCCCCTTATCCTCCAGTCACCCCGTGCTGGTACTACTTGACTCTCCATCTTCCAGCTACCCCTCCCTGGTACTGCTAGACTCCCCTCTGTCCTCCAGTCACCCCATGCTGTTACTGCTGTACCCCTCCAGGCCAGCATGGTATGGCTGTCCAGCTGTGTCCTCCTGGCTGTTGTAGTTAGTGAGGAAGTATACAGCACTATGGCCATGAGACCACCCTTAAAGCACTCGTCCATGGTCACCTGGGCTCCCTCCAGCAGTAGCACAGACACGGGGATCAGCATGGGAGGCTGTATTCTCTGCTCCATGGGCTCTCCATGGGAGATCTGTGTATGATGTGGGGAGTGGGAGGACTGGGAGACAAACTCGCTGTGTCCTCCGGGGAGACAGCTCTCATAGGGCTGCACCAGTGTACGGGAAGTTTGTTTGTCCAGGAGATGTGTATACTGGAGGGCTCCGCCTGTGCTCTGTACAAAGGAAGAGATGGAGGTGACTCTGGGGTCCCGGGACTCTGGGGGGGGATACTGAACTGAGTGGCGCTCTATGGGCCAGGAGAAAGGGGCTGGCTAAGGACACAGGTGGGGAATGTGAGACTGGATAGTAGTGCGGAAACTGCTACCCACCCCCCTGTCCTCTACCCACCTGGGCGTTGGTACTGCTACCTACCTCCCAATCTTAGGCTGGGGATTCAAATTTCGTATATTTTCATATAAGGCAGCTGCCTTATTCTGGCACTTGCCCCTGGCAAAAGACTTAAGCATATACAGTTAGTGGGACAAAGCATGGCATTGGTATAGGGTGTGCAATGATCATTAACTAAGTTAGCTTAAGGACCGAGACCCCCTATCATCCGGACCCACCACCGGCCCTCTGCACGAGAGCAAAGACCCGCCGAGGCCCGTCGGAGATGGCGGGACCGGACTCGCAAGATGGCGCCGCCGCTGCAGCAGCCAAAGCACAGCGCACACCGCGTACGACGGACAAACCCAGGGAAAATACCAGTAAGAAGCAGATGAAAGGACAGGGTAAGGAGCAGTACAGAGACATGACATACTATACACAGAAAATACAAATCCCCGAGGGAGCTGGGGAGTCTACAAGTAACGGGGAAGCTGCAGATCCTTTTACACAAGCTGATTGGGGCCTTGATACAGACACCATGCCCGAGCAGCTCCATGAGGACATTAATCATCCTCCCTCCCCCCCACCGTCAGATGAGATAATTGAGACCCTGGAGCAGCCCACCCTGGCTGATATTTTGAAGGCTGTTAATGTGTGCACGGCCACAGTCACTGATATGAAGGAGCAGTTTGGGGGCCTGAGGGAAGAGGTCTCACTACTTAGACAGGACCTCCAGAAGCTTAGAGAAAGAGCAACTGCAGCTGAGAGCAGAGTAAGTGATTTGGAGGAGCAGTTACCTCCGGTGGCGCGAGAAGCAAAGGCAGCTTATCGCATGGCCCAAGATATATATAACAGAGCAGAAGACACCGAAAACCGTTTACGCAGAAACAATGTCCGTATAGTCGGCCTCCCTGAGAAATCGGAGGGTAGAGACCCCACATCGTTTGTGGAAAGTTGGCTGGTTGAACTGTTTGGCCGAGAAGCCTTTTCACCATTCTTTACAGTGGAGAGGGCCCATAGAGTACCGGGGCGGCCTCCCCCACAGGGTGCTCCCCCCAGATCAATGTTGGCCAAATTGCTACACTATCGTGACAGAGAGGCAGTGCTACGCTGCGCAAGAGAACAGGCCACAGTGAAGTTCAATGGCGTAAGAGTGTCTTTCTATCCAGACTTCTCGGCCGAGGTGCAAAGAAATAGAGCTAAGTTCAGTGATGTGAAGAGGCGCCTAAGAGCTTTGCAACTGCCATACGCTATGCTATACCCAGCGAAGCTCCGAGTAACAGCAGATGGCCAGGCACAATTCTTCGACTCTGCCAGAGAAGCAGCTGCCTGGTTGGACCATAATGAACAAGCACTACGACGTCATCGTGCTGAGATGGAAGGCGACTGAACAGGTCACACTCCTGGATGGTAAGAGAACTGCCTACACGTCGAGATGCCACATTTTTTCTTTTTTGCTGCCTTTTCTGATCCACACAGTCACCACTAAGTCGTACCTGGGCCCCCTCCCCCTTTTCTCCTTTTCATTTTGGTTTTTTACACCCTTTTACCATACCTTACCAGCTTACCTGTCCTCTTCAAAGTTTCCCATGTGCCGGGAATCATCCCATATTTCTTCAGCGAGAGGAACTGAACAGTGAAACCCCCCCTTTTTACTTGACTTGTGATGTCTGAATTATTAGTTGGTCTGTTCTTAGACCGTGTTGGGTCCTTTGGGCCTGCCCCGTTGGCATGGCTCATCAGGATGCCCACTTTGTTTATCCTTGCCTGCTCTCCCACAGGAACGAGAGCACCAAACCACAAAAGGAAATACCTCAGTGCAGCAGCACTACTGTTTGTTGGCACCATTGTGCTATGTTATTCTATGCATCCTGTTTTCTACCGCAGTCCAAGAGTCTCACTCCCACTAAACACCTGCTATTTTGAACTTACTCAAGCCTGCCGCACTCCCTCACAACAGGATTTCGGTGGTCTCAGCACAGGCAAACCACCCTCTAACCTTCCCCCACAACTAACTGTTTTTTTGCCATGGCGGGTTCACCGGTGATCTCCTGGAATGTTAGGGGCATGAACTCCCCCCTGAAACGCACTATGATTTTCTCATGTCTGAAAAAGTTTTATCCTGCAATTATTTGCTTACAGGAGACACATTTAACGTCTGATTCTTTAGGCTGTTTGAGATATAGGTGGATTGGGTGGTCGTACCACTCCACTCACACCTCCTTCTCACGGGGGGTGAGTGTAGTGATACACAGCTCCCTGGACTATCAAGAATTTGAGTCCAAAATAGACCAAGAAGGTAGATTTGTATTTTTATACTGTCGTATTGGTATTCTGAAATGTGTTCTGGCTTGCGTGTACATTCCCCCCCCGTTTAATGCTCGGGTACTCCGGCTCCTCCTAGAATTTCTGGAGGGGAAGCCGGATCTCCCGTTGTTGTTGGTGGGCGATTTCAACAGCTGGCTTGCTCCGGCCCTGGATAAACACCCGGGCCCGGGCACCCCGGCTTCTTGCGGTTTGACTCCGCTGGCTAGATTGCTACAGGAGGTGGGATGGCTGGATTTATGGAGACACCGGAATCCCACTGCTAAACAGTTCTCCTGTTTCTCGAAAGCACACGGATCCTTATCTAGAATAGATTTGGCAGTGGGAAACCCGGCTATGCTCTCCTCGGTGCTAGACATTTCCTACAAACCTCGGTGTGTATCTGATCACTCCTATTTGGTGATAAACCTCATTGTATCCCACCAATCCACACTCCCTAAGGTACCGTGGAAATTTAATGCCTTTTGGCTTCAGCTTTTTACCTCCCCTGAGAACTTAGAAAGCAACATAAAAAAGTTTTTTACTTGTCAACCGGGCTCAATGTCTACCCTTGCAGAATGGGAGGGCTTCAAAACACACCTTAAGAAAATACTTAGTAATGAGGTTACCAAGGTTAAGAAGCATTCTGAGGCGCTCCGGGACACACTGGAATCCCATGCCTACTCCCTTGAGGCAAGATATGTCCAAGACCCAACTGACTCCGCGAGGGAGGCTTGGCAGTCGGCTCAATCAGCTTATGAGCACCTGCTGACCTCCTCGGCGGACAAAAAGAGGTTCTTTTCAAAGACTGCCTTTTTTGAGGAAGGGGAGACGACCGGGCGCCTCTTAGCCAGAATAGCCAATTCTGATAAGAGATCTCCGGCAATCGGATCCATAAGGAGGGCGGACGGACGGCTGGTACACTCCCCAGATCAGGTACTTCAGACGTTGGCGGAGTTTTATGAGAAGCTATATTGCTCCTCTTCCAGCTATAGCTCCGACGAACTGTCCAATTACTTAGATGGCATTGTATTTCCACAGCTTACGGATTCCCATAAGAAAGAATTAGACGCCCCTCTGACTCTTGACGAAATGCAAGAGGCGGTGGCTGCATTCCCTAACTGTAAGGCCCCCGGAGGGGATGGTATCCCTATGGAAATCTATAAAACCTATTCTGAGATACTACTCCCCAAGCTCTTAAATGTATTTCTTACCGCCAGGAAGCACAATACCCTGCCACCCTCCATGTCTAGAGCCCACATTGTTCTAATTTTAAAACCTGGCAAGGACCCAGTAGACCCGGCCTCATATAGACCGATATCCCTATTGCAGTCAGACATCAAAATATTGGCAAAGGTTTTGGCTATAAGGTTGAATAAGGCTATTGCCTCAATTATACACTCTGATCAGGCGGGATTTATGCCCAACAAATCAACAGCAATAAACCTTAGAAGACTATATCTTAATATACAGTCCCCACCGGATAATATAGGTAAAAGGGCATTGCTGTCTCTCGACGCAATGAAAGCCTTTGACAGTGTGGAATGGCCATACCTATGGGAGGTAATGAGGAGATTCGGCTTTGGAGAGATATATATTTCTTGGGTGCGTTTATTATATCATTGCCCTCAGGCGATCATTAGAGAGGCGGGAAGAATGTCACTACCCTTTACTTTGGGGCGGGGTACGCGGCAGGGGTGCCCTTTGTCCCCCCTGCTGTTTGCTCTAGCCATTGAGCCGCTGGCAATACGGGTCAGAGACTGCCGAGATATCACCGGCTTCTGTTATGGTGACAGACAGGAGAAGGTGATGCTCTACGCGGATGATACTATGATTCTTTTGGGTGACACTGACTACTCCTTAAAAAACACAATGGATACAGTGGTTCGCTTTGGGGATTTTTCAGGCCTTAAAATAAACTGGTCCAAGTCGGCCCTGATGCCAATAGATGATGTAAGACTATTAAATGAAGAGAAGGTTGGGGGAATTCCAGTGTCCACCTCCTTCAGATACTTGGGGATACAGGTCTCTCCTAAAATTAGGGAGTACAGTCAGTTGAATATTTCCCCACTACTGGCTCGATTTCGGCTGCGAGTTAAAACCTGGAATGCTCTGTGTATGTCGGTTGCAGGCAAAGTGAATCTAATTAAAATGATTCTGATGCCTCAACTGCTATACATACTACATAACTCCCCGGTAGTCATCCCACTTAAGATATTTAGAATAATTAATACCATTTTTCGTGAACTGATCTGGAAGAACCGCCCACCAAGGATAAAACTAGAAAACTTACAACGCCCTAAAGATGAAGGTGGTCTTGCATTGCCAAATCCATGGCTTTATTACTTGTCATCGCAAA
Organism: Lithobates clamitans; assembly: GCA_037952925.1. NCBI lineage: Eukaryota > Metazoa > Chordata > Amphibia > Anura > Ranidae > Lithobates > Lithobates clamitans. The sequence continues at coordinate 2,687,503 of JBBGZY010000194.1, read as the reverse complement.
TGCAACATTTAATAGGCACTATGGCCGCGGAGGGGGAATCTCCGGCCGGGGTCCCTAGCGCCTCAGAATACATAATGCTACATACGTTAGGGGTTAAATCAGTTCCCACGGCTTTGGAGGCCGCAGCCTTTGGTAAGCCTCAGAAATGTTTTCCCACTTATGCCCTCATACAAAAAATATGGAACAAAACTAAATACATTCAGGAGGCGACAGGTATCAACGAATATAGTCCCATATGGGGAAATGAGTCCTACCCAGAACTTGCTAAACTGCAACATGTGGAAAGGTGGAAGAGGTTTGGCATTTTCTACCTAAAGCAAATCATAAGAGAGGGCAAATTATGCTCATTTGACAATTTAAGGGACCTATATAACCTCCCGTCCTCCATGCTTTTTTATTATATGCAACTTAGACATGCATTTGAAGCACAGTCTAAAACCTCTGATTGGCACATTGCCTCGAACCCTCTGACAGATTTGCTTAAAGGGGCAGAGACCTCTAAAGGATTCATTTCTCAGAGCTATAGCATCTTGCTCCACAAATACCTTTTAAAGCATCCTTTGACAGTAAAAGAGAAATGGGAGTTGGATGTTGGGCCCTTGGATGGGGATCAATGGGAGGAGGTTTTACAGTCTGTTTCCATATGTTCACTGAATGTAACACAAAGACTAACGCAACTATATACACTCCTGAGAGCGTATTACACACCCCATAGGCTACATAATATGGGACTTCTTCCCACCCCAACCTGCACTAGATGTAAGAGAGATCACGGTGATTTAATACATATGCTATGGAGATGTCCCAGATTACATATGTACTGGAGGGGGGTGGTGGACACGCTGAACGCAGTGTTTGGGGTCTCCATACCGCTGGACCCTAGACACTGTGTTTTGAATGTGTTAGATGAACTAGAGTGGGAACCCCACGTCAGGGAAGCTTTAACTAGAGCCCTATTTATGGCCCGCAAGCTAATCATGGTACACTGGAAATCTGAAACGCCTCCCTCAGTCAAGGAGTGGATCACTGCACTGGGACACATGTTAAGAATGGAGAAAATTATATATCAACACAGGGGATGTTCCAGAAAATTTGAAAAACTATGGGAGCCCTGGCTGGGCACTCCTGGGTTAGCTCCGGAGGACCTGATCATGGACAGATTAATGCGCCTTAATAATTGCTGAGCAATGGTGTACCCCGCCTCTAGCCCTGATTGGAACTCTGTACTCGGGTGGGTTACAAATAGAGGGTTGGTATTTCCAAAGGATGGAGGTTCTGTTATTACTTTCTAAATTTTTTTTTTTTTTTCTATCAGTGGGATGTACTTTTTACTCTTGTATATGACTGGTTTGTATATGGAATTATGATTGTTCAGAATACTATGTACAATGTAACTGTGATTTGCCTTGGACTGTAAGTATTTACTTTTTCAATAAAAACTTTTTCTTGGATAAAAAAAAAAAGTTAGCTTAAGGAAAAGAACATTTAGCCAATTAATTCATTCCACGTAAAATAGCAATTTTGCTAATAATTTTCTTGCAAAACAGTAAATCGCAATTGTATGCTATATATATAACACTTTTAAGTTATACAAAGTGAAAGATTTAATGGTCCCAGTACATTTTTTTTTTTTTTTAATTTGCAGGAGGTTGGTTATCCAGAACCCAAACATATTGAAAATATAGTATATAGACAACAAAATGCTGATCCTTCTTTATATAGAGTCAAAATCATGTTTGTGGCTAAGTGGTTAGCAGAACTATGCTCGTCAGTTCAAACCCCAACCACAGCACTACCGGCCCGGAGTTTGCATTTTCTCCCTGTGTCTGCATGGGTTTTCTCCGGATACTCCGGTTTCCTCCCACATTCCAAACACATGCTGGTAGGTTAACTGGCTCCTGTCTAAGTTGGCCCTAGAATATGTACTGTATATATGAATGTGAGTCAGGGACCTTAAATTGTAAGCTCCTTGAGGGCAGGGACTGATGTGAATGTACAATATGTATGTGTAAAGTGCTGCGTAAATTGACAGCGCTATATAAGCATAAGTACCTGTAATAAATAAATAAAATAAATGTTTGAATATTGAGTGTTGAATAATGTAGTTATGTGATGAAAGTATCTGATGGTGTATGTAGTTACCATATAGCAAATTATTTCAGGCACTGAACGTATGGATCTTTGAGATTTGGGCATATGCTTTCAAATGCCCAGCCTCTTGACCAGTATACAAAACACTTCAATGTGTATCACAGGCTGTTGATATTAGAAAATCTAATTAGAACAGCACCTCTAAAAAGCAGACCACTCCAATCTTTGAAACCTCATCAACCTCTGAAAAGTGGGTTCATCTATACCCTCACCTCGCTGCTGTAGATTGACCCTGCCCCACAGGGGCATTTTTATTTGCAACTTGGTCAAGTGTGAAGCATTAATATATGAATGGTGGGTGTAATGGTAAGAGAAGGAAGGTTTTAACAGCCGTAGGAAACACTTGGAAGAGAAACATCTTACTAGTAGTTAGAAGGAAGTTGGGTTAATTAGATTTGACTGTATGGTAATGGGTCATAGAAATGGTTTCACTTCCTGGCAAATGTGGAATGTAAACATGTTTGACTACCAAGCAACATCTGTTCATCTTCACTTGTAATGGCAGATAAAGCTGCTGCCTGAGTTTATTCTAACGTGTCAAGCTAGCTTAGTGAAACATATTAACCACATATTTTGAGGGGGAGGGAGTGCTCATAAAGATTAACATATATGTTCCTGACATTTAGCTGGAGGCAAATGCACAGAAAGGGGGACTTGGTAAGTGTAGGAAACAGATAGTAAAAGCAATGAAGCTTGACTGCTGGAGAGATCCATGGAAACAAATTTTAATAGAAATGTTATTCCTTTTACATTTAAAAGAATTTGTAGATAGAATAGTTTTCCCCACTTATGTATTTTGTCTATGTGATGGTTCGTTCAGGCTCTGGAAATGCCCTCATACTTATTCTGTGGCCCTGTGGCACCTATGCAGCCCTCAGGTTCCCTGAAGACAGTAGTCTGTGTTTTGGTGGCGCTTAGTGAAGGAAAAGTATTCTGTAGACACGGTGAATTTTTTTATTTCTTTCACACTATACTACTTTTTTTTGTGTTCATCCCCTTTCTCTTTTTATATTTTTTTCTTCAGATTTCCCTAAAGGAACACACTGAAGGAAATAATAAATATAGCACAAGTATTTTTTAAGAGAGCTGTAGGGAGCACCAATGTGGCGTCATTAATCTGTAGAGGGGGGCAATAATATCCGTAATCTCCAGCAGTCCGCTAGTTATACCCAAGTTGATTGATCGATAAACTTGGTACATTCAGCCTGCCTATACACGTTCCGAATCTCAGCAGTACTGTCTGTGGCCGGCTTAAGTCACCTTTTTTTGATGGGAAGGGTCCCAACAGAATTGACACATATATTTTTGTCAAAGTATTCCCTTTTTTTTTAAAGGGGTCATCAGCGTTGGCACTCTTCCTTTCTTTTTTAGTTTGGGGTCTAAGCTGAGATAAGAGATGAGAAAATGTATTTAGTGCTTTCAAGATTCGTCCTCTATCAAGCTGAATAGCCACAGTGGAGATTTGTAAGTCTGATCCTCCATTGTTTAATCTACTTTTATTTTTTTATCAGTTTTTATTACACATCAAACCAGAAAGTTCCAGACAAAAAGCTAAAAACACAAATGAAATATGTTCAAAGAATCACACATAAATATGTTGATGGTAAATGAAACATCAGCCAACATTTTCAATGAATCCCAACAAATCGCTTACAAAATACACAAAAAGTTGTGCTTGCGGTGCCTTTGATTGTTCATTCCATGTGGGAAAAGATGGCCCTTTGCATGAGATTATGGATAGGTACGCCCATGTGAATGAAGTCTTAAATGGATAAACCATGTGGTAAATACCTTCTGTTTTAAGAAGTCAAACCCGCATCTGAAATTACTTTGGAGGTGGTCTGTTTGGTTCCTTTTGTACCACCTCATCACAAACTTAAAGTGGTGTTCCGGCCGAAATTATAATTTTTAAATAAAAATACCCCTATAATACACAAGCTTAATGTATTCTAGTAAAGTTAGTCTGTAAACTAAGGTCTGTTTTGGTAAATTATAGCAGTAGTTTGTTATTTTATAACGTACAGCAGGCCGTGGCCATCTTAAGTGTGGGCATCTGAAGCCAGACTGTATTTCTTCCTGGATCTCATCCCTGCAGATCTCGCACATGCTCAGTGCAGCACAAGCAGTGTAATAGGTTTTAGGTCAGGTTTCCATAGCAACGACAGTGTCAGAGGATGTTGCCGCCCCTTCCCTGAAGGCATTGCAAACAGGAAATGATGCGATGAGCCACGGCTAGGAAGGAGGAAGTGAAAAATGAATACAGCAGATATACAGTAGGTGCTGAGAAAAAAAATGTAAAAATATCCAAATCGTTTACAGTGCACAGTTTAGTGAGGGATGCTGAAGAGTTGTAAAAGTGGGTGGAACTCCACTTTAATGATTGTACTGTTGCCCTGGACTCACACTCTACTATTCCCCTCTATTTTATTTTTATTTCAGCACAATTCCAGACACCTTCAATCTCAGACATATATCAGCCCCTACAATCTGGAGTATTTCAAGGTTGCCTTGTGTGATATTTTCTAGAAGGCACAGTGGATATAAAAAGTCTACATACCCCTGTTAAAATGTCAGGTTTCTGTGATGTAAAAAAATGAGACAAAGATAAATCATTTCAGAATTTTTCCACCTTTAATGTGACCCTATAAACTGTGCAACTCAGTTGAACAACAAACTGAAATCTTTTAGGTGGAGGGAAGTAAAAATAAAAAAATAAAATAATATGATTGCATAAGTGTGCACACCCTTACACTAATACTTTATTGAAGCACCTTTTGATTTTATTACAGCACTCAGTCTTTTTGGGTATGAGTCTAACCTCATGGCACATCTTGACTTGGCAATATTTGACCACTCTTCTTTGCAAAAACACTCCAAATCTGTCAGATTGAGAGGGCATCTCCTGTGGACAGCCCTCTTCAGATCACCCCACAGATTTTCAAATCGTATGCAGGTCTGGGCTCTGGCCGGGCCATTCCAAAACTTTAATTTTCTTCTGGTGAAGCCATTTCGTTGTTGATTTGGATGTATGTTTTGGGTCGTTCTAATGCTGAAAGATGAAGTTCCCCTTCATATTCAGCTTTCTAGCAGAAGTCTGAAGATTTTGTGCCAATATTGACTGGTATTTAAAACTGGTCATAATTCCCTCTACCATTGACTAAGGCCCCTGTTCCAGCTGAAGAAAAACAGCCCCAAAACACAATGCTGCCACCACCATGCTTCACAGTGGGTATGGTGTTCTGTTGGTGATGTGCAGTGTTGTTTTTGCGCCAAACCTATCTTTTGGAATTATAGCCAAAAAAGTTCAACATTGGTTTCATCAGACCATAACATATTTTCCCACATGCTTTTTGGATACTTCAGATGTGTTTTTGCAAAATTTAGCCGGGCTTGGGTGTTTTTCTTTGTAGGAAAAGGCTTCTGTCTTGCCACTCTACCCCATATCCCAGATATATGAAGAATACAGGAGATTGTTGTCACATGTACCACACAGCCAATATTTGCTGCAGAACCTTTAATGTTGCTGTAGGCCTCTTGGCAGCCTCCCTGACCAGTTTTCTTCTTGTCTTTTCATCAATTTTGGAGGGACGTCCAGTTCTAATAGTTGTAATGCCACTGTTGTGCCAAATTTTCTCCACTTGATTATGACTGTCTTCACTGTGTTCCATGGTATATCTAATGCCTTGGAAATTCTTTTGTACCCTTTTCCTGACTGACACCTTTTAACAATGAGATCCCTCTGATGCTTTGGTAACTCTCTGTGGACCATGGCTCTTGCTGTAGGATGCGACTAAAAAAAAGTCAGGAAAGACCTGCTAGAACAGCTGAACTTTATTTGGGGTTAATCGAAAACACTCTAAATTATGGCAGGTGTGTAGTGACTACAGTATTTAACATCAGTTTGAATGTGATGACTTAATTCTGAACACAGCAAAACCGCAGTTCAGCCCCGTTTTTGCCACCCATATTACAGATCCATTAGACACTTGCCATCAGACCAGTGTGCCTTCAGTTATACTTTCAATCTGTATACACATCTGTAAGTCTAGTGTGATAGTCATTACATACAAAATATGACACTAAAGAAATGCAGGATGTGAACAAAACAAACAAACAACGAAAAAAGTTTATTCCCAAAGCTAGCATTTGTGCCAGACTTGCTAAATGATAGTGGTGAATTAGCACTATTCCTTCTTCTGCCTTGAGAATTCATGCCAAAGGCTGTAAAGCAAGTTCATAGCAATCTTAGTTAAAAAATCCAGTACCAGACACTTTCACCTCCTTCCTGCCCAGGCCAATTTTCCACACAGCGCTGTCACACTTTAAATGCCAATTAGTCATGCAACTCTGTACAGGCATACCCCACTTTTAAGTACAACATGGGGTTTATTTACTAAAGCTGGAAAGTGCTAAATCAGACTCATTTCTGCATAGAAACCAATGAGTTTCCAGGTTTTATTACCAAAGCTTAATTTAACTTATTTTTTTACAGATAGAGCTTTCTTTTGGTGGTATTTCATCACCACTGGGTTTGTCATTTGTTTGTTTTTTTGCCATATAAATGAAAAGTTTGTAAATAAATTTTCTTAAAGTGATTGTAAGCCTTCATTTTTTTAAATTTAAAATAACAAACATGTCATACTTACCTACACTGTGCAGCTCGTTTTGCACAGAGTGGCCCAGATCGTCCTCTTCTGGGGTCCCTCAGCGGCTCTCGCGGCTCTTCCCTGCATCAGATAACCCCTTAGGAGAAGAGGGGGTTACCTTGCAGGCGCGATCCCGAGTCCAGAATTCGGCATTCATAGACAAGAATGCTGGACTCGGCCCTGCCCCCATCATTGGATTTGATTAACAGCAGTGAGAGCCAATGGCTGCGCTGCTATCAATCTATCCAATCAAGAGCCAGGACCCTGTACAGAGAGGGACAGCGCGTCTCCGCCAAGGGAAATACGGGTCTCAGGTAAGTAAAACAGGGGGGCTGGGGGGCCGGTCACTGCCAAAAGTTTTTTCACCTTAATGCATTAAGGTGAAAAAACACGAGGGTTTACAGCCCCTTTAATCTCTGTTAAAAAATTTTGCAAGTATATAATCTTTCTTCATAAATTGAGGCCAAAATTTATTCTGCTACATTTCTTTAGTAAATAATAACCAAAATCCGTGTATATTATTTAGTCTGTGTGAAAGTTATACAGTCAACAAACTATATATTTGAATGTTGATCAATCCTGATGTACCGACCGTCTCTTATTTTTTAAGGCCCCAAAATGCCAGGACAGTACAAATACCCCCCAAATAACCCCTTTTTTGGAAAGTAGACTGTCTAAGGCAGGGCTCAAATTTTCAAACCCTGAGCTACTAGCCAGGCCTTAAGAGTTACTCGCCACCAGTTACTCCACCCAACCCCTACCCTGCCCCACCCCTAATTCCACCCCCAAACTCACCCTCATAAATGATCTCATGAAATTACACTGTTAAATGTTTCATGCAGAATTAAGTTACAAAAATAAATATTACCAATAACTTTATCAGTGCAGCCTATCAGTGCCCATCAATGCAGCCTTACCTGTGCAGCCTCATCAGTGCCCATCAATGCAGCCTCATCAATGCCCATCCATGCAGCCTCATCCATGCCCATCAGCGCAGCCTCATCAGTGCCCATCAATGCAGCCTCATCTGTGCCCATCAGCGCAGCCTCACCAGTGCCCATCAGCGCAGCCTCACCTGTTCCTGTCAATGTAGCCTCACCAGTGCCCATCAATGCAGCCTCACCAGTGCTCATCAATGCAGCCTGATCAGTGCCCATTGAGGCAGCCTCACCAGTGCCCATCAATGCAGCTTCATTAGTGCCCATCAATGCAGCCTGATCAGTGCCCATCAATGCAGCCTCACAAGTGCCCATCAATGCAGCCTGATCAGTGCCCATCAAAGCAGCCTCACCAGTGCCCATCAGCGCAGCCTCACCAGTGCCCATCAGCACTGCCAATCCGGTGCACTGGGATTACAGGGATGAGAGCCGGACAGATCATTGACCGACGGCCGCTGTCAGACAAAGTCCCGCCTCCTGGACCGGCTCCTACGATAGACGTCACACGTCCTGGCATTGGACCAGTGTTCTGTCTATCATAGAAGCCGGTCCAGGAGGCAGGAGTTCGTTTGACAGCGGCTGCCGGTCAATTCAAATCCATGCTGTGTCACAGCGGGAGATCCCCGAGGTAAGTATAGTAACAAGTCCTATTTGCAACCCCAGAGCACCCAATAAGGAGATAGTATTCGACTGGTCTAAACTAAGTGGCATGTTCACCAATTCCAGGAGTCTGGCGGACAAGATGGGAGAACTAGAGCTTTAGATTTTTAGAAGGATTTAGATTTTGTAGGAATTACAAAGACTTGGTTTGACAGCTTGCCAACCTTGCTGGCAACCATTCAAGAGTATTCCCTATATCGCAGGGATAGGGAGGGTAAAAAAGGGGGAGGGGTATGCCTGTATATCAAAAATGATGTACAAGTAAATGTGAGAGATGACATCACTAAGGGAGAAGGTGGAATCATTATGGGTAGAGCCACAAAGGGAGGAAACTAAGGTTAAAGTATTACTGGGAGTATGCTATGGGCCCCCTAACCAGAGGGAGGAGGCGGAGGTGAACCTCCTAACACAATTTGGATTAGCGGCAAGAATGGGAAGTGTCATTATAATGGCGGATTTTAATTATCCAGACATAGACTGGGTGGAAGGAACCGCACATTCATCTAAGGCTCGCCAGTTGCTAAATGTCTTGCAGGACAATTTCATGGGTCAGATGGTAAATGCACCAACTAAAAACAAAGCGTTACTAGACCTACTGATTACCAACAATACCGGCCTGATCACGCATGTGGAAATTACGGGGCAATTTAGGAAACAGCGATCACAGGTCAATTCGTTTTAGTATAAATTACACAAATAGGAAACATAAGGAGAATTACAAAGACACTGAATTCTCAAAAGAGGCAACTTCCCTAAACTATGATCCTTGCGAGAGGATAATAATTGGGATAAAATCTTAGGAACAAAGAACACGGCGGAAAAATGGGTATGCTTGAAGAGCATATTAAATAAGGCCATTAGCCAGTGCATCCCATTGGGAAATAAATTTAAAGCTAATAAAGCTTAGAGCTAATAAAGGTCCTGGGTGGCTTAACTCTAACGTAAAAATGCATATAAAAGCAAAGGAGAACCCCCCTTAAAAAATATAAGTCTAAGGGATCATCATCAGCATTCCAACTTTTCAGAGAATGCAACAAGAAAGTCACCGGGTCCAGATGGCTTGCACCTGAGGGTCCTTAAGGAACTCAGTCAAGTAATTGCCAGACCATTGTTCCTAATTTTTACAAACAGTCTACTGACTGCAATGGTACCAGCTTATTGGAGAAAAGCCAATGTAGCACCAATATTTAGGGCCAAGATACATCGCTGGGAATTACAGACCAGTTAGCCTAACATCAATTGTATGGAAGCTCTTCGAGGGGATGATAAGGGACTATATACAAGATTTTAGTAATGACAAGGGTATCATTAGCAGTAATCAGCATGTATTCATAAAGATATATTCTTGCCAAACCAATCTATTAACCTTCTATGAGGAGGTGAGCTGCCATCTAGATAAAGGAAGGCCCATAGATGTGGTGTATTTGGATTTTGCAAAAGCATTTGATACTGTTCCCCATAAACGTGAGTCTGTTGGCATGGACCATAGGGTAACTAAGTGGATTGAAAACTGGCTACAGGGGCGCGTTCAGAGGGTAGTGATAAATGGGGAGTACACAGAATGGTCCGGGTGGAAAGTGGGGTCCCCCAGGGTTCTGTCCTGGGACCAATCCTATTTAAAGTGGTGTTCCGGCCGAAATTATACTTTTTAAATAACAAATACCCCTATAATACACAAGCTTAAAGTATTCTAGTAAAGTTAGTCTGTAAACTAAGGTCTGTTTTGTTAGTTTATAGCAGTAGTTTGTTATTTTATAAACTTACAGCAGGCCATGGCCATCTTAAGTCTGGGCATCTGAAGCCAGACTGTATTTCTTCCTGGATCTCATCCTTGCAGATCTCGCACATGCTCAGTGCAGCACAAGCAGTGTAATAGGTTTCAGGTAGGGTTTCCATAGCAACGGCAGTGTCAGAGGAAGTTGCCACCCTTTCCCAGAAGGCATTGCAAACAGGAAATGATGCGATGGGCCGCGGCCAGGAAGGAGGAAGTGAAAAATGAATACAGCAGATATACAGTAAGTGCTGAGAAAAATATAAAAACATATCCAATTTGTTTACAGTGCACAGTTTAGTGAGGGATGCTGAAGAGTTGTAAAAGTGGGTAGAACTCCACTTTAATAAAGAACCTGGAGGATGGGATAAACAGCTTAATCTCTGTATTTGCAGACAATACTAAGCTAAGCAGGGCAATAACTTCTCAGCAGGATGTGGAAACTGAACAAATTAATGGGGTTGGCAACTACATGGCAAATGAGGTTTAATGTAGAAAAATTGAAAATAATGCATTTGGGTGGCAAAAATATGAATGCAATCTACTCACTAGGGGGAGATCCTCTGGGGGGATCTAGGATAGAAAAGGACCTAGGGGGTCCTAGTAGATGACAGGCTCAGCAATGGCATGCAATGCCAAGTTGCTGGAAGCAAAGTAAACAGAAATTGGCATGCATTAAAAAGGGGATCAACTCCAGAGATAACACAATAATTCTCGTACTCTACAAGACTCTGGTCCAGCTGCACCTAGAGTATACTGTCCAGATCTGGGCAGTAGTCCTCAGGAAGGATGTGCTGGAACTGGAGAGAGTCCAGAGAAGGGCAACAAAACTAATAAAGGGACTGGAGGACCTTAGTTATGAGTAAAGTTTACGAGCACTGAACTTATTCTCCCTGGACAAGAGACGCTTGAGAAGGGATACGATTTCAATGTACAAATACCGTACTGGTGACCTCACAATAGGGATAAAGCTTTTCCACGAAAGGGAATTTAATAAGACACGCGGCCATTCACTAAAATTAGAAGAAAAGTGGTTTAACCTTAAACTGCGTAGAGGGTTCTTTACTGTATGAGCAGTTAGGATGTGGGATTCTCTTCCACAGGCGGTGGTTTCAGCAGGGAGCATCGATAATTTTAAAAAACTATTAGATAGGCATCTGAACGACTGCAACATACAGGGATATACAATGTAATATTGACATAAAATCACACACATAGGTTGGACTTGATGGACTTGTGTCTTTCTTCAACCTTGCCTACTATGTAACTATGTAACTATGTGTAATTATCTATTATCTGGCTCTCTCTATATTCTGGCTCTCCTCTTCCTCTCCTCTCTCTTCCCCTGGCTGATCGCTGGGAGGAGAATGGCAGCTCCCATTCAACCCCGTCTGCCTGGTCCCAGGCAGCCAAGAGTTCTTTTTGCACACTTTACAAGGAAAACGCCTATAAAATCCTCTATTATTGGTACCTGACCCCAGATGTACTCCATGCCGTCTACCCCACTAGCTCTGACCGCTGCTGGCATTGCCAGGGGGATAAGGGTACCCTCCTCCATATCTACTGGAGCTGCCCACTGATTACTCCTTTTTGGCACACGGTTCAACAGCTGCTGAATCGCCTTTTTGAGGTACCTGTCCCCATGACACCAAATTTTTACTAGGCCTTTCACCACTGAAAATTGTCAAACCCTATAAGAAGTTATTACGTCTCATCCTCACAGCCGCGCGTTGCCTATTTGCCCTTAACTGGAAGCGCCATTCCCCCCCTTCCCCTGGTGCCCTATATGCTAGAGTCAAGGATGTGGAACTGATGGAGAAAATGACTGCCAGGATTCAGGACAGAATAGAGGTCCACCATAAAGTGTGGGAGTTGTGGCACCTCCGGGAGGATCCACCTTGAGCATGTGGGTGAGTTGATATGATGACCTATTGCTTTCTTCTTCTCCTCCCTCTCTTTCTCTTCTCTTCTTATTTCACTTTATGCGATTCTTATTATATCATACTAGTTGATAAGTATTGTTATTTAGCGTTCTAATGCTTGAGCAGTGATATTGCTACACCAGAAGTCTTACTGGTACTATCTTTATGCACATCATACAGTGCTATGGTTGATTATAAAACGGTTATGATGCATAATGCGCTTCCTTCTTTTGAATGTATGTATCTTCTGTTTTTTCTTTGTATTGATAAAAACCAATAAAATTATTATTTGGAAAAAGAAAGAGGCATTAAGAAATTGAAAAAATGTTATCTATTTCTCTTTTTTTTGTTTACATATTGTCACCAAAGCAGTACAGCATCATCATATGACTGGTGTGGTGGTGATAAGGGATACTGACTGGTGACAATATGTAAAAAAATATATATTTATTTTTTTATACATTTTTTCTTTTACAATATATATATATATATATATATATATATATATATATATATATATATATATATATATATATATATTACATACTATGACCAGAGCAGTGAAGATCATTCTTATAAGCAATCCTTTTTATGAATGCCATCCATTCATTGCCAGTGTGTACTATTGTAATAGCTGTGATTGGCCACAGCTCTGACATGATACAGATGTGCTGTGATTGGCCGTGTATGTACCATGTGATCACTGTGACCAATCACAGAGATCATCACAATAGTACACAATGATTAGCTATGAATAAAAGCCATTCATTGAGTACAGCTGACATGTGATTTCTGTAATTGTTCACAGCGATCACCTGGTACTAGACATGTGCGTTTTGTTTCATTACGTATCGAAATTCAGAAGAAATTGTAATGAATTTGAAATGGAAACACTGCAATCAATACAGCAAGGTATACAAGTGAAATAAGCTGATGATTCCTACTTAGCTTTATAGAATAGAGTAGAAAAGAATAATATAGCATACAATAAAACAGAATAGAATAGAACAGAATGCAATAGAAAATAAAGTAACATAATAGAATAGAAAATAAAATAATAGAATAGAATAAAACAGAAGAGACTAGAAAAAAATAGAATAGAAAATAAAAGAATAGAATAGAAAATAATAAAATAGAGTAGAAAAGAATAGAGTTGAATAGAATGGAATAGAATAGAAAAAATAAAAAAAGATTAGAATAGATGTTTTCTATTCTTTTCTATTCCATTACAATTTATTCTATTCCTTTATATTCCATTCTATTTTTGTTTATTCTATTTAGTTTTATTATATTCTAGTCTATTTTATTGTTTTATTTCCTACTATTCTATAAAGCAGCCTAAGTAGGAATTATCATCTTTTTTCACTTTTATACCTTGCCGTATTTATTGTAATATTTCCATTTTGAAATCAAATTCATTTTCGAATTTGAATTAATTTCGAATTGATTTGAAAATAATGAATATAACAGTTTGTTTCTTTTGCACAAACTATTAAATTTTGGTCTTTGAGTGTTCTTCACATATGTACATACAATAGGCGCATACAATAGTAAAACTTAGTTGAATATTGCTCTTAAGTCGTTGCAAATTTGCATGTGTTCTACAGCTGTCATTTGAATTGTATGTACTTTACTATAAGTGACTCTCTGTTGTCGGTTTGCTGGTGACATATTTCATATTTGCGGAATATGGTTCTTAAGTTGTACCATATGAGAATTCTTATACAATTGCTTGCTTCCTTTATGTTGATCTATATGCCTTTTAAAACATTTGTAATATGTTACATGCAGAAAGTATTGCCTGGATTTTTTTTTTTTTTTTTTTGGTTAGAGAGGTTGCAGGGGATGTTTTTGGTAGAAAGACACATCTCTTCCCTCCTTCCAATTTAGGCTGGCTATACTCTTTCTTATTGAAAACTGCAATCTTATGATAGAAAGCTATGGACATGTATTTTTATGAATTGGTTTCTTTTCTTCCAGGGCGCCCTTGAGTCCTTAAAAATTCACATAAATAACAAGCTTAATTAAATGTTCAATTGTATTTTAATTGCCTTGATGTAGAGAGGGGAACTTGAATGTGTAAATTTGTATTGTTTTTGTGTTTATTAATAATTATTTTAGTTTTCAACAAATACTGCAAAGGCTAGAAATGCAACCATGCATGTGGTGTTCCAAGAATCTCCTGGGTACATAACTATTTCTTTGCATTAGTTGGTAATGTTCATTACTGGTGTTTTCTAGTGTTGTCATTTATGATATATATATTATTTATTTTTTTATATTAAATGCTTATACTGTGTGTGTGTTTTCTGTATATGACATTTATACAGTAATGTACATAATTTCCTGGACTTATTTATAAAGGAAAGTAGTTATTGCTCTCCTTGGAGTAGCCACCCTGTCCTAAGCAGGTGCATCTATTTAAATTATGTATGTAAACTCTCATCTTGTAAATAAGATTTTCCTATAGACCCCAGATCTCTCAATAAAGAGGACCTGTCATCCCTTATTTCTATCACAAGGGATGTTTACATTCCTTGTAATAGGAATAAAAGTGATAAAAAAATAAATAAAAAAAATTAAAGGGACAGTGTAAAAAATAAAAATAAGATAAAATAAATAAGAAAAAAATAAATTAGAGCCCCATCCCTCCGTGCTCACATGCAGAAGCGAACACATACATAAGTCTTGCATGCATATGTAAACGGTGTTCACACCACACGTGAGGTATCGCAGCGAACGTTATAGCAAGAGCAATAATTCTAGCTCTAGACCTTCTCTGTAACTGTAAACAGGTAACCTGTAAACATTTTTTAAAGCTTTGCCTATAGAGATTTTTAAGTATTGTAATTTGTTGCCATTCCACAAGCGCGTACAACTTAAAAGCGTGACATATTAGATATCTATTTATCTAGTAACATCATCTTTTATATGTTACAAAAAATTGGGTTATATATTATGTGTTTTTTTGCTTTAAAATTCATTAAATTGTATTTTATCCCCCAAAAATTGGGTTTGACAAACTGCTGTGCAAATACCATGTGACATAAAAAGTTGCAACAATCGCCATTTTATTTGCTAGGGTCTCTGCTAAAAATATATATAATGTTTGGGGGTTCTAAGTAATTTTCTAGCAAATAATACTGATTTTTACTTGTAAACAAAAAGTGCCTGAAAAGGCCTGGACCTTAAGTGGGGCACAGCATACAAAAATATTCAGTTAAATATGTGTACAGTTTATTTACAAAGACTTTGTACACTATGCGCAGAAGCAAAACAGAACAACAAGAGAAAAACAGAAAATAAAACCTTGCCACTTGGCGACTTACTAACGTACTGTACAGGGTCCGTGGCTACCAGACCTGGAGAAACCTTCTACAAACTGCCGGCATCTGGGACATACGTACCTCCCGTCTTGAATAAAACCAAATGTTATTATTGGCCGCAGTCACATTACCATCCACCCTTCTTGTTTCAACCTTGGGGATAGAACAAAGGATGCCAGGCAAGTGTGTACAAGGGACAAGGCATCTGCATTCCCAATTTTAACACAAGAGTAATGCTTTAGCATTTTACAGCTAAAAATAATTATTCAATGATTTAACTTGTGGGTCTTAAGTTTCCTGCTGATGTAAATGATGGGTTGTTCTTCCGCATTAAAAAGCTGAGACAACACAGCTTCCAAACCAACATCTGACTCATCGGCCTGTGCTATAAACTTTCTATAGAAGTCAAGAGTAGGGATGGGCCGAACAGCCCTTGTTCAGTTCGCACCAGAACTTTCGAACACCACAAAAGTTCGGACCTAAATAACAAACCCCATTAGAGTCAATGGGACCCGAACGTCAAAAATCAAAAGTGCCCATTTTGAAGGCTTATATGCAAGTAATTAGGCATACAATGGTTATAGGGGTCTGGGTCCTGCCCTGGGGGACATGTATTAATAAAAAAAAAGTTTGTGAAAAACGTCATTTTTAAATGATGTGATTTTTTGATTTTTTAAAGTGAAAGCATAAAAGTGAAAAATTCCTTCCAATATAGTGCCTGGGGGGTTCCCTTAGTTTATCTGTAAAGTGGCAGATCTGTACCATGTCTAGAATATTCCGCAGCAATAATTGCATTTATAAAGCCAAAAAAAATGAAATTTTCCCTGCAAGCTGCCTTTATTTTGCACAGCAGCAGCTGGGGAGCCAGTGTGTATGATGAGGCCACAATGTAGTGCACTGAGTACAAGATTCGAGATTTTTTGGATACATTTTGGTCTCACTTTGACTTTGGATAGAAGTAACGGGTACGTAAAAATTGGTCTTTGGGTCGCCTTCCCACCATAACCCTATAGAGGTAATCTTGATGAAAGCAAGAATTGGCCTTGCTGTAAAAAATTGCAATGATATGCACCTGTCAAACAGGTGCAGAAAAATTGGTCTTTGTGTGTCGGTGGTGCCTTCCCACCATAACCCTATGGAGGTACTCTTGATGAAAGCAAGAATTGGCCTTGCTGTAAAAAAATGCAATGATATGCACCTGTCAAACAGGTGTAGAAAAATTGGTCTTTGGGTATCGGTGGTGCCTTCCCACCGTAACCTATAGAGGTACTCTTGATGAAATCAATGATTTGGCCTTGCTGTAAAAAATTGCAATGATATGCACCTGTCAAACAGTGCAGAAAAATTGGTCTTTGGGTGTGGGTGGCGCCTTCCCACCATAACCCTATAGAGTTACTCTTGATGAAAGCAAGAATTGGCCTTGCTGTAAAAAATTGTAATGATATGCACCTGAAAAATTAGTCTGTGTGTTAATTGTACCCATGAAACCTATACCAAAAACATTCTTCCAGATGAAATGATTGAACACCCTCAAAGCTAGGCAGCCTCAAAGTCCTGCAGAGATTCCACATCCCAAAAAAATTTAATCAGTGACATCAGCATGAGGGGTTTCGTAGCTGATAATCCAGGACTAATTATTTTTTTATAAAAGCCAAACAGTCCATGGAGTCTGTGGACAGACGCATTCTATGATCAGTAACAAAACCTACTGCAGCACTGAATGCCTGTTCTGAAAGCACACTGGATGCAGGGCAGCCCAACAACTCAATAGCATACTGGGCAAGTTCTGGCCAGTAGCCTATTCTCATGACCCAGTAAGTCAGTGGATCGTCAGCTGGAAAGCTCTCCATCTCTGTTTTGGCCCCGAGGTAATCGTCCACCATGTGATGCAGACGCTGCCGATGGGATGTGGAAGCTGACAGCCCTGGGCGGGGAGGACAAAAAAAATTCCGAAATGCCTCACTTAGGCGGACGCCTTCTCCAACGCTCCTCTCTTGACCAACAGAAAACTCAAAACTACGTTTTCCACCACACTGTAACCTACAAGAGTCAGGAAAAACGTTCAATAAAATCCTCTTTAACGTGTCCTCAAGAGATTTTATCTTCTGCACTCTCTGTGGGGACGGGATGAGTTCTGAGACCTTCCCCTTATAACAGTGGTCAAGGAGGGTTGCCAACCAGTAATCATCCTTCTCCTTTATGCTATGTATTCTTGGGTCCTTTTGCAGGCTTTGAAGCATGAGGTGGCCCATGCGCCTCAAATTTGCAGAGGCTTGAGAAGCAGACTCCTCGGGGTCACTCAGGATGACAGCATCTGGAACTTCCTCCTCCCAGCCACGTACTACTCCCAAGGGTCCTGGGGTTGGAAAGCCATCGCTTACAGATTGACACATGTCTTCCTCTTCTTCGAAGCCTATGAAAGTGCCAGAATCCTCCTCCTCATCCTCCTCCCCTCTCCTCCTGTGTGTTCTGTGACATAGGAATGATGGTGTCTGGATAAAGTGGGCCTTGAGAGGAAAGGAAGTCCTCCTCTTCCTCCTGCTGCTCTGCCTCCAGTGCTCTGTCCATAATACCACACAGAGTCTGCTCCAGCAGGAACACAACAGGGATTGTGTCACTGATGCATGCACTGTCACTGCTCACCATCCTTGTGGCCTCCTCAAATGATGACAATAAAGTGCATGCATCCTTAGCCATTGGCGTGGGGAAAAAAAGCAGAGGCGGCCTGAGCCTGGCGTCGTGCCTTACTGGCACAGGTACTCGTTGACGGCCCTCTGCTTCATGTATAGCCACTGCAGCTTTCCCAAAGTTGAGTTCGACCTGGTGGGCATGTCACAAATCAAGCGGCTTACGGGCAGGTGGAATTCCCGCTGAATTTCAGCCAACCGAGCACTGGCTGTGTATGACCGCCTGAAATGGCTACAGACTCTTCTAGCCTGCTTTAGCACATCTTGCAACCCTGGGTACGTACTTAGGAAATGCTGCACCACCAAATTGAGGACATGTGCCAGGCGGACAGGAGGTTTGAGCCATTATCGGACACCACCATTCCTGGCTCCAGCTGGCATGGTGTGAACCACCTCTGGGCCTGTCCCTGCAGAGCTGCAAGAATCTCTGCTCCGGCGTGGTTACTGTCCCCTAAACACACCAGCTGAAGCACTGAGTGACACCTTTTAGCCTGACTCTGGGAATAGCCCTTTGAACGCATAGGGGGTATCTGATGTTCATAAGACAATTCTGCAGAGGAGGGCATGGAGGTGGCGGAGAAGGAGGGTGTAGAGCTCACAGGTCTGGCATCATCACCACCAGCTGTATAGAGACGTGGGGACACAACAAGCTGCAGCACCGAGCCCTGTCCTGCATCCTTTTGAGTTGCAAGCAGCATTACCCAGTGTGCTGTGAACAAAATATATCGTACCTGCCCATGCTTGCTGGACTACTTGTCAGCAGTAAGGTGGATTTTACGTCTAACTGCCTTGCCAACAATGCAAGAACGTTCCCTTCCACGTGATGGTAGAGGGATGGAACGGCCTTACGTGGAAAGTAGTAGCGACTGGGAACCTGCCATTGTGGTACAGCGAATTCACGGAAGGGGGCAGAATCCACCAGGCTGAAAAGCAGAAGTTGGAGAGCCAACAGATTTGACAAGCTTGCATTCAGACCCTGGGCATGTGGGTGGCAGGGACTGTATTTTTTTTTTCCACTGCAGCAGATGAGGCAGAGAAATTTGCTGGCTACAGTCTACAGCTGGTGGTGTGCTGCTAGGACCTGGGACACCCTGTGCTAAACCATCATCCCTGTCTGTGGAGGCTGCTGAGATGTAATGACTCTGTATCACAGGAGCAGACTGAAGTGGATAAGGAGGAGGAGGGACACATTTGTGCCCCTTTTGTGTGACTTTTAGATGCTCTTGCCAACAGGCTGAGTGGTTGGACGTTAAATGCCTTGTTAAGCATGTGGTACCCGAATGGTTGGTGTTTTTGCCACATTTGATGTGCCTGAGACACAGTTTGCAGATAGCAACAGTGTGATCTGCTGCAGATGTGCTGAAAAAGGCCCAGACAGCTGAGCTTTGGGGAGTGAGCCAGGAGATAACAGCTGCAGAATGTGATGGAATAGGGTGGCTGCTCTCTATGCTTTCTGGATGTTGGCCTCCTCAGGGTTGTGCCGCCTCACCTTCAGTTTCCTCTTCTGCTCTATCTGGCACCCAAGTTGCATATGGCGTTAAACTGGCAGTAATGCACACATAAGTAAATCGCGTTAAACTGGCAGTAACGGCCCCAAACTATATGCCGTTAAACTGGCAGTAACGCACACATAGCTATATGGTTTAAACTGGCAGTAACGCACGCAAAACGATATGGCGTTAAACTGGCAGTTACGCACACAGAAGTAAATGGTGTTAAACTGGCAGTAGCGCACAAAACTATAAGGCGTTAAACTGGCAGTAACGCACACAAAACGATATGGCGTAAAATTGGCAGTAACGCACACAGAACTATATGGCATTAAACTGGCAGTTACGCACACAGAACTATATGGCATTAAACTGGCAGTAACACACACAGAACTATATGGCGTTAAACTGACAGTAATGTACACAGAAGTAAATGGCATTAAACTGGCAGTAACACAATCAAATAGAAGGTGTTTAACCATCACTACACTGACGCTATCTGAACTGTCCCTACTCTAGCTATATAGTAATGTAAAGATTACTGACACGACTCACTACACTGCACTGAAACTATATGAGCTGTCCCTACTCTACACTAATGTATATGTATGAATGACACGGCCTCACTACACTATAGTGAGCTTTCCCTTCTCTAGCTGCACACTATGCAAAGCTGAATGATGGTCCTCCTCACTACACTCACACTATCCCTAGACTGACACTAATATTCTACACTGACAATTGAAGCAAAATAGAACAGTATAGCACACTAACTACCTAATAGCACTGAACAGGGCCTTGTTCTATCTCTCTCCATGTTGAAATCACTCTGAAAATGGCTGCCATTGAAAGAATATTTTTATACTGTGGGGCGGGAATGAGCCATGATTGGATAAAGTCATGATGACAGTGTCCAATCATGACTCTGACAGTACTCTGTGCCCTGATTGGCTGAAGCTTTCACTTCTTCAGCCAATCAGGGCTTGCAATGCACTGTTCAGCGCCACAATGCATTGTGGTCGGTTTCGGGGGCCGAACAAAAGGTCAAATGACTTGTTTGTTCGTCTGTATGCCGAACGACCAAACAACGAATGTTCGGCCCGAACTTATGCTCCGGCCGAACTGTTCGCCCATCCCTAGTCAAGAGAGTACAACACTGGCTGAACACACAAGGCCTATTTTAAAGAATCAAAGGCTGCTTATGCTGCTTATACTTTGGGGGGCCACCTAATCATACCTGACTCCTTCTCTTTTGTCAAGTTGGCCATGGGAGCATTCTGCAAAACAAACTGGGGAAGGAATTTCTGTCAATATCCAGCGATCCCTAGAAACTTTCATTTTGGGCTCAACTTTGTTTACCAGGGGTTTATTATTATTACTCTCCCAATAATATATCCAAGATTTTTGCCTCCTTCAAAGGCTCATTTTTTAGGATGGGCCTATAAACCCAGTTCCTGTATAATGTTTAATATGGCCTGAACCTCTGGCAAATAATGAGAGGCCCAATCGCCCAATCTGCACTCTGAATGATCATGTCATTTAGGTAAGCAGTAGCATACTTTTGATGGGGCCAAATCCATCAATTGCTGAAATGCTGCTGGAGCATTTTGCAACCCAAAGGGCTTCCTCAGATATTAGAATCCCCCGTTGTCGATTGATTACAAGTGCTGTTTTTTTTATTTTGGCTGACTTGGAGAAGAAGATATGCCAATAGCCCTTGGTCAGGTCCAACGTGGACATGTACTGGACTGGTTACAGTCAGTCAATTGACTTGTCTATGTGGGTCATAGCATAGGTATCAAACTTAATGATCTTATTCAATTGACAAAAATCATTGCAAGATCACCAACTCCCATATGGTTTGGACATTTTTTGGACTTTCTTAAGTATTGCCTTTCATCTAGCTTCTGATTTTAGTTTTTCCCTTTCCCTTGGGAGGCTAATAATGTCATGCTTGGTCTGTAATAGAGAGGTTCATATCTCTATTACAGAGCAAATATTTTTCAGCTTCCTGGTTAATAGCTGCTATCCAGACTACAGGAACTAGTCAGACTAAAGCTGGCCATAGATGGATCGAATCTTGGTCTGTTCAGCAGGGACCGGTCAAGATTCAATCCATCCATGGGCAGACTGATTGTACCCAAGTCAATCCATCATTGGACTTTGGTACAACCAACGTGTCGGATTTTTAGCATGCGATTATTGGCAGCCACTTCATACAGTCAGTGTTGATGGGGAATTTGAGCAATTTTCTTTCCTGCAACCCATTGTTGCAGGAAAGAAAATCGCATAATCTATGGCCTAAAGTAAAGTCTCAGCTACTAGGGATTTCAATCCTGCCATGGTTGTAACAATTTCACACGCCATATCTGCTCTGTTTTCTGCCTCCGTGGTTGGCAAACTTTGTAATTTACTTCACCTGCTTTTTCCATCACTTTACAGGGGCCCTGCCATTTGGCTAGTTATTTACTTTCCACTGTGGAGACCAGTCACAAATATACTATGGCCAGGTGAAAATGTATTTTGGGCGCGTACTGCGCATGTGCGAGGCTCTCTGCGTGCTGTGAATGACCGGGCAATCTTCTGGGACCTATGACGTGTCCCAGAAGATTGCAGGGAGGGAGGGGGGAGAGGTGATCTTCCTTCCGGTGCCGCGACACCAGGGGAGGAAGTGGGAGCTGGGTGCCTGTAAAAATAGGGTACCCGCTCCCCCCCCCCAAAAAAAATGACATGCCAAATGTGGCATGTCAGGGGGTCGCCAGCACTTAAAGCGGAAGTTCTATTTTTGGGTGGAACTCTGCTTTAACCACCTCTTCCGTAACATCTGTATTAAAGTTTTGATGAACATTTCAACCAAGGTGAAAACCTTAACCAGATCTTTAGATATTGTTCTAGAAGACATACAGTACTTTAAAGAGGCATCCCTTCTGGATAACCGATGGCATAGTCCATTATACCTAGAATATACTGATGCCCCCTAGTGGATTTCAACAAAGGGACGACCAAATCTATAACAATCCTTCAGAAAGGGACCTGCTAAACCGGCCACATTTTGTTTTATGTATGACCAGCTTTGCCAGCTTTTGTCAACATTGTTTGCTTTTTTTCTTTCATAGCCACAGTAGGTCCCTCACATAGAAGACTGCAGCTGGTGAGATGAAAGTGGCAGGTTTCCTCACCTTCTTTTTTTTTTTCTTCGTTTTGTATACAGTGGGGAAGGGTTAGACCCCTTGTCAGGTTATCCTGCTGTCCAGGAATCCTTTAGAGTGCTTTTCTCTGACTCACTGTTCAGAGTAAACCTTTTCACAAACAGGAAGTTAAGGTAGAGCTCCAAAAGCAACTTAGACAGCAGTCAAAATTTTTTTTGTATAATTTTAATTTTCAGTTTAGTGAGTATGCAGAAGTAGAATGCTTAGTACCTATGGTAACAAAGTTAAGAATATTGCATGTACAGTCAAATGCATGAGATTGAAAAAGTGTTTTTCAATTGTCAAAATGTGTTTTAGGCTAGGTTCACATTGCTGCGATTAAATTTTGATGGGATTTTCAGTGCGATTATGTAGTGCAACTTGGATGTAGTTTGGATATTGCTTGCATATGGGGCCAAATTGCACCTAAGTAGTACAGGGACCTTTTGCAAAATTGCACTGCGTTGCATTGGTGTGAACTGGAATCATTGAAAACAATGTGATTTCCATTGTTATGTGATACTGTAAGACTCAAGTCGCCTCTGGAGTCGCACTAGTGTAAAATGGAGCCTTAATGTTTGGTGGGGAATGCTAGAATACCTGTCAGCTTTCTGTTGTTGTCCATTATCCTAATACAGATTTACCTTTACTTTCTGTCTTGTAAAACTTTGTCCCGACAGAAAGTATGGGGAAATCTCTCTAACAGAGTCTGGAGTCCTGGATAGCAGTTACACACGGCCTGGCCTTATGCATTAATTCAGCCTCTCAGCGGGTGGGCTTTACCGCCGAGAGACTGCATATATGCATGCCAACTGTACACATTTCAGTACTGAGGGCGCATGTCCTGCGTGTTCCTAGCACAATTACCGGTGGGTAGCTTTCCAATCATGTGACCTCTGTGACAACCACTCATAGCGGTCACATTATCAGAATGCCCTCAAGCTTTTAGAACCTCTTATAGGGCCGGGAGGCAGCGGCTTTCGGAAGGGGTTAAAAAGAAATGGGCAATATTTAAAAGTTCTTGTTACTAACCTTTCATTTCTGTCCATACAGTCTTAAGATTTACACAGCCTGCTACACAACACAGCCTGGTGGATAACACCATTTACAGTTAAGGGATACAGTGTTGTCCTATTTCCACTCCCAGACTGCTGAATGGACAGTGATCAAACAGTGAAAGATCATCCTGCTAACTCTGCCCTCTCCTATCAACAAATAAACCTTATTAACATATTTACCGGCAGCACACCTAACTGGCTCCTAGTCTCGCCCTTCCCTCTCCCAGTCAGAGTGCTGCTGTATAGGTGATTGCAAGATGCTATAACATAAGCTGCATTCAAAAGAATACACATATCAATTTATCATTGAATACATCGTTTTACATTAATGTGTGTATTTCATATCTATTTAGAGCTCAGCTTTAAAGCACCACTGCCACTCATAGTAAGGTGTGGTGGGATTTGTAAGCTGCTACCACTCCTAGCCAATAGTAAAGGGTCCACTGGACTACTAACCCACTCATCCCAACGCAAGTTTTATTTATTTATTTCAGGTACTTATATAGCACCGTCAATTTACGCAGCGCTTTACATATACATCGTACATTCACATCAGTCCCTACCCTCAAGGAGCTTACACTTTAATGCCGCGTACACACGGTGGGAATTTCCGACAACAAATGTTCAATGGGAGCTTGTTGTCGAAAATTCCGACCGTGTGTAGGCTCCATCGGACATTTTCCGTCGGAATTTTCGACAAACAAAATTTGAGATCTGGATCTCAAATTTTCCGACAACAAAATCCATTGTCGGAAATTCTGATCGCGTGTACATAATTCCGACGCACAAAATTCCACGCATGCTCGGAATCAAGCAGAAGAGCAGCATTGGCTATTGAACTTCAGTTTTCTCGGCTCGTCGTACATCACTGCATTTCTGATGTTCGGCATTTCCGACATTTGTGTGGCCGCGTGTATGCAAGACAAATTTGAGCCAACATCTGTCGGAAAAAAAACATGGATTTTGTTGTCGAAATGTATGATCGTGTGTACGCGGCATTAGGTTACAGTTTTTTATAGTTATATATTTTTTAAACTTTTGAAATAAAGAGTTTTTACCATTTACCAACTTTATGAAAAAGAAATAAGTAACAATGTATTGGGTCTTCCTTCTTCGCATCTGTCCCATTCTCAGGCAAACTGCTGGTGCATTACATTTTTACTTATTGACTCATCAAAATTTTTTGGCAAAGTTGACATAGGCCTTTTCTTTTCATGCTTGAGCAGCTGGGGGACCCATCTGGCGGACCTCTGAGTAGTCCAGATGCCTTGAAGAATCCTCATATCCTGGCAGGTATGGTTTCTTCAGCTGAAGATCAGAGGTCTTTCCTCCCTAGGTTCATCATGCCTTGTTTAAAGCTGCGCTAGCCACTTGTGCGTATTCTGGAGGATTCTAGCTTGATCCCCAAGGCAAACTTTTAACAGATCATCTCCACCAGCACAGAACAATCAAGGAGCAAACTATGTTTTGTTATCAAACATGATGTGAGTGCTAAACAACATATCAAAAATAAAAAAAGACAAAATTATTTGAACTTTGAGACCTCCTTCTGCATACACTTCATGCAATCCCTAGTACAAAGACACAACTAAGAAAGCTACAGACCAATGGTAGGATTGTTGTACCGTAGAACAATATATACTTATACTATCATGTATACTTAAGGTGTATGCGATCAGTTTTGTTATAATAATTATTATATATTAAAATTAGGTAATTTCAAAGCAAGTGTAAAGTGCTGTAGGGATATATAGTCCCAAGCTCAAAACAGGCTTGTTTGCTTACAGGGAATCCCAGCCCTAAAAATTGACAAGGAAACAGTAGAGAATGTAAGGAAATGGGCATTTAAGTGGTAATTCCCTGATGATATAGCATACACATAAATTCGTAAAAACAATTGTTTATTGAAATATACATAGAAGATACATATCCAAATACATAAAAGGGCTTACAAAGAGTCCCCTATATCTATAAAATTACCACATGTGTAACAAAACATCAAATGGTATAATATAAAAACTTGGCACAGCATAATGTCAAATGGGTGTTGTATGGAGCTCGCCAACATGTTTCCTGGCACAATGGCCGCTTCCTCAGGGCTTCATTCTTTAGAGTATAACGCCACACCTATGCTGTGTATAGACAAATATAAACATTATCAACATACAGCATTATACATTAAGCTATATAACTACCTATCCCTCAAAAAAAGAGGGGATGAGAATATCGAACTGAAGAAAATAAAAAAAAGGGGGGAGGAAAAAACAAGGCCAAAAAAAAGAAAAACACAGTACTCAAAGTCTATAAGTGTACCTCAAAATTGTCTGGTGCGTCCGAGCTAAGAGGAAACCAAATAAAAAAAACTGTCCAGTCAGCCACCAACATACAGGAAAGGAAACCCAGCTATATCAGAGGATACATGGTGTTTACACTCAAATCTTGGAAAAATAAAGGAGAAGAGCACATTATATTTAAAGAATGCAGTATCTATACCGGGATAAAGGACTATGTATATGTGTTAAAAAAAAAAAGATCACATCAAACTCACTGCTGTGTAAAAAACACACAAAACCTACCTGGATATGATGAGCCACTGAAAAGTCAATCAGAGGTTAGGTAATCCCTGCAACAAGTGCATATCATCCACATGCTCAGATAATCAATGGATCCTTATTCTAATAACAAATAAATATACATATCAGTACCTGGGATAAATCACCATCCACCAATTGTAGACTAGACCAGAGAAACAGACATCCAGCCAACAATGCTTACCAATATTGAGATATATGCCACCCACCAATGACACGGATAAAGGGTAAAGATGTCTCACATCTCTGCAAGATACATGGAAATACCTCCTATATGTGGAGTGGACAGAAACGATAAGTATCCGGGTCTCCCGTGGAACTCGCAGTCCAGCCTGAAAGTCCCCAAAGCCAACCTGACCCTATATATACACTCAAATGAAGGGGCGATCGACAAGGTGCTGGGCAGGTCCTCTCTCCATTGACCAATCAAATCAAAGAATAGCCTATTACAGGCCATCCTCATGGCTTCAAAAAAGGGGCGCCAAAAATCACCCAACACAAATCGACTGTCCTACATACAGACGTTCACCTAATAGACGCCCAAAAAGGGTGTCCCCAATATGAATGAATGTCCAGGGGCAAGGGGCAAGTGCACCATCCAAGACGTCCATGCATGAATTTCAAAGCAAGTTTTACTTAAAGTGAAACCAAGCACACACTGTTTAATGTACAATGTCCCCTCTTTTTTCTGTATGTGAATGATGGCACTGTAATTATTTTAATAAAAAACTTCTAAGTATCTTTTTCCTAACTTACATACAGCTGTCACATGACCCAGATTTTTCCCAGCCTGTCTGCAGAAAAACAGGCAGGAGGAGCTTCTAGTCCTCTGCTGCCCGTCACATGTTCAAAATAAAAAAAAATAAAAAAAACAGCCTTTGGAATACAAAGTAAAAAATAAATAAATAATATCAATAAACTGTTTTTAATTGACATACAAATACATATTTGAAATTAAATCTTTCTTATTTTGTGGAAATAACATGGTGTGGGCAGATTCCTGACAGTCACAGGCTGTGTCACACCCCCATACCCCCCAACTTTCTGAGATGGGAATGAAGGACACCTTTTAGCCCACTTAAAAGGAGAATTGTACAAAAAAATTATTAGGTAAACACACAAGTGCTCTTTTATCATTACTATTCCTTTATACTGGGTTTTGGAATTTACAGATGCAGCGATTTAGAAATTGGATAAAAAGGTAACCACTGTAAAACACCCTTTGAAAGATAAATGGTGTATTTTGTATACAACTCTTTAGATCAGACCAAAATGAGGGACAAATGAGGGGAAAAGAGAGACCGAGGGACTTTGTTCCAAATCAGGGACAGTTGGGAGCTATGTTAGAGTAATGTTAGGAATACACGATAAAAAAACAATTTTCTACTCGTTGTTGCCCAACAAGTAATACCCGATATCAATATTTTGAACGAAAAAGACTGATTGAAAAAATTGTGTCGTATCGTTTGACAAGGAATGATATTCTATTCGTTGGTGTGTCGGTCGTCAGTAAAAAAATCTTCTGAACATTAGCACGCATGAGCACTAATGAACGACCCGGAAGCAGTGTTTAAGAATGATGTTTCGTAAACACGAATGAAAAGTTCCAAATAAACAAGAAAAAATAATTGTGAGCAAAAGATAAGAATATATAAAAAAAAAAGTATTTAATTTTTTTTTCTCATATTGTATATTATCTTCTTAAATTATAATGGCATATGTTTTATATATATATATATATATATATATATATATATATATATATATATATATATATATATATATATATATATATATATATATATATGTATATATATTCTTTTGATGTGTACAGACTCCCCTATTATGTGCATTATGATTTAATTAAATAAAACCATATACCATGTGTATGTTGTTCTTCCCATATTTTCTAAAAAAAAATAATATAATAAATAAAAAATAATTAATGCCCATTGTCTTTTGCAACAGTAGCCAACAAGAGAGAAAAAAAAGCCTTGATTCATTGTCGTTACCATCAGAGTCCACATTTCAGTATGTGTGTTCTGCAACTAGAACACCCCGTCCATATACTACATATGTATACATTTTTAAAAATAAATAATTACACAGAAAGAAGACACCATAAATCCCAAAAACAAGTATTCATTGTGTGGCTTTTTTTTTTAAATAAAGGCCATAAAGGTAGCCCAAAATTACAGAAACATGTAGGTTTTGTATAAAAAAAAAAATATAAAAAAATATAAATATAAATATATAAAAAATATAAAAAAAAAAAAAAATATATATATATATATATATATATATATATATATATATATATATATATATATATATATATATATATATATATATATATATATATATATATATAACATACAACATAACAACAGTATGCATTGTAATGGAGACATAACACTCACAATTAACAAATAGTACAAATTTGCCATATTTAGAACTGCTACAGAGCTTTATAAAACACACTGATTAAACAGGCCTGCTCAATGGAAAATGCCATCATGGTGTAGGTTGTTCCTATTTCTATCTACAAGTCCTTGCAGGTTAATTTTGGGACATCTGTATGCCATAGTGGCAATCTAACTTCTCTTAGCAACTCATACAATCCAAAGATGCAATGGGAAGTTAAAGAGGAAGTAAACCCTGGGAAGTTAAAGCAATATTCCCAAATGGAGAGGAATGGGGGCAGATTATTTTTTGCTGACCACCACTGTCACAGGATAAGCAGAAAGCTGTGTACTTTATTTGTACATTGGTACACAGGTACAGGCTATATGCTGTATTAGCATATAGCCTGTACCTGTGTACCCATGTAAAAAAAAAAAAGGGACTTTTATTCAAGAGTATCCTTGTTGCTAGCCCTCCTGTTTTAAGAATAATATACATGTTGTATATTATTGTGATTTTTTCAGTGAGATACTTAGGAGTGCTTGACACTGCATCTCTTGATGCCTTTTCTGAGCCCGTGCCATCTCTGGTATCATTGCAGTGGGTTTCTTGTTCAGTAATATCAATGTCGAAGTCCAGTACAATAGGAAGGTCATCATCCTCGTGTAATCTGGTCGCGTTGTTGTGGTCTTCTGTATCAGATATCATATACTCCTGCTGTATGTTCTGTGTGTCTAAACAAACACAAAAATAATTACCATCTAGCACTCATGTAGTGTTTGTGCAATCCCACATTCCATTAAAACATGTTTACATGCATGCCTGCTACATATTTTGTTATGATCCCAAATCCCAGTGCATCTTCATACATACCCAAAGTCCTTTTGTCATCCTGTGCCTGTGTCTTATAGTAACGTCCTTCCCTTGGCTCCTGCTGCTGTCAACCAAATCCTCTCATGAGTGCTGAGTATGTAGGACGCATGCTTTCAGAGTTTATTTTTTAAACAGCATGGGTTGAAATGTACACAGTATGTGTTCCCCATTTTAAGTGTTTTAAATGTGAACATTATTAAAAATGAACCATCTGTGTTAAAAAAAATGTGAAAAACACAAAAAGCACCTAAAGTCCTAATAACTATTCTCATCTTCAAATAAAGGAAAATAGAAACTATCCAATCATTGGAGAAACACCACAGATGATTACAAAATACACAGCTGCAAAATCACTATTTAACCACTTGACAACTGGGCACTTAAACCCCCTTCCTAACCAGACCAATTTTCAGCTTTTGGTGCTCTCACATTTTGAATGACAATTACTCAGTCATGCAACACTGTATCTATATGAAATTTTTGTCCTTTTTTTCACACAAATGGAGCTTTCTTTTGGTGGTATTTAATCACCACTGGGTTCTTTATTTTTTGCGCCGTAAAAGAAAAAAGACCGAAAAATCTGTAAAAAAATACATTTTTCTTCATTTCTGTTATAATATTTTGCAAATTAGTAATTTTTCTTCATATATTTTGGCCAAAATTTATACCGCTACATATCTTTGGTAAAATTAACCCAAATCGGTGGATATTATTTGGTCTTTGTGAAAGTTATAGAGTCCAAAAGCTATGGTGCGAATATCTGAAAATTGATCACACCTGAAGTATTGACGGCCTATCTAATTTCTTGAGACCCTAACATTCCAGAAAAGTACAAATACCCCCCAAATGACCCCTTTTTGGAAAGAAGACATTCCAAGGTATTTAGAAAGATGCATGGTGAGTTTTTTGAAGTTGTCATTTTTTCCCACAATTCTTTGCAAAATCAAGGTTTTTTTTTTACTTTTTTTTTCCCCCACAAAATTGTCATATTAGCAGGTTATTTCTCACACACCGCACATGCATACCACAAATTACACCCCAAAACACATTCTGCTTTTACTCCCGAGTACGGCGATACCACATGTGTGAGACTTTTATACAGCGTGGCTACATACAGAGGCCCAACATGCAGGGGAGCACCTTCAGGTGTTCTGGAGCACCCAGGCCAATTCTGACATTTCTCTCCTACATGTAAAAATCATCATTTATTAGCTAGAACCCCAAAACATTATATATGTTTTTTTTAGCAAAGACCCAAGAGAATACAATGGCGGTCATTGCAACTTTTTATCTCGCACGGTATTTGCGCAGCAATTTTTTTAACGCGTTTTTTTTGGAAAAAAAACTGTTTTGTGCTTTACAAAAACCAAAACAGTAAAGTTAGCCTAATGTTTTTGCATAATGTGAAAGATGAAGATACGCCGAGTAAATAGATACCCAACATGTCACCTTTCAAAATTGCACGCGCTTGTGGAATGGCGCCAAACTTTGCTACTCAAAAATCCCCATAGGCGACGCTTTAAAATTTTTTACTGGTTACATGTTTTGAGTTACAGAGGAGGTCTAGGGCCAAAATCATTGCTCTCGCTCTACCGATCACAGCGATACCTCACATGTGTGGTTTGAACACCGTTTTCATATGTGGGCGGGACTTACGTATGCGTTCGCTTCTGCATGCGAGCATGCAGGGACAGGGGCGCTTTAAAATTTTTTTATTTTTTTTTTATTGCTCATTTTACTTTATTTATTTTAGTTTGATGCTTTTTTCCAAAAAAAAAAAATTTTGACCACTTTTATTCCTATTACAAGGAATATAAACATCCTTGTAATAGGAATATGGCATGACAGGTCCTCTTTACAGTGAGATATGGGGTCAATAAGACCCCACATCTCACCTCTAGGCTGGGAAGCCTGAAATTAAAAAAAAAAAAAAAAACATCCTGGCTTCGATCGTAGCGGTGAGTCGGTAGAAGCGCGGGAGGGGGGGACATCTCCTCTCGCCTCCCGTAAGAACGATCAAGCAGTGGAACAGCCGCTATGATTGTTTTTATGGTGTAGGGAATCGCTGGCTGAAAAAGCTGATATCTGAATGATGCCTGTAGCTGCACCCATCATTCAGATATCTCCGCACAAAGTCAAGGACGTTGTATGACGGCCGGCGGGTGGGAAGTGGTTAAAACGCTTTTTTTTTTTTTTAACACAAAGTTGTCCATTTATACAATATTTCTACCACATAACATGTATATACCAAAAATGACACCCCAAAATAGATTCTCCTACTCCTCCTGAGTACGACGATACCACATGTGTGAGACTTCCACAGCCTGGCCACATACAGAGGCAGAGTATGGCTGAGCATGGCTCAGCATGGCAGGGTATGGCGGGGTATTGCGGAGTATGGCGGGGTATTGCGGAGTATGGTGGGGTATTGCGGAGTATGGTGGGGTATGGCGGGGTATTGCAGAGTATGGCGGGGTATTGCGGAGTATGGCGGGGCATGGCGGAGTATGGCGGGGCATGGCGGAGTATGGCGGGGCATGGCGGAGTATGGCGGGGCATGGCGGAGTATGGCGGGGGCATGGCAGAGTATGGCGGGGGCATGGCAGAGTATGGCGGGGGGCATTGCAGAGTATGGCGGGGGCATTGCAGAGTATGGCGGGGGCATTGCAGAGTATGGCGGGGGCATTGCAGAGTATGGCGGGGGCATTGCAGAGTATTGCACAGCATTGCAGAGTATTGTGGGGGCATTGCAGAGTATTGTGGGGGCATTGCAGAGTATTGCACAGCATTGCAGAGTATTGTGGGGGCATTGCAGAGTATTGTGGGGGTATTGCAGAGTATTGCACAGCATTGCAGAGTATTGTGGGGGTATTGCAGAGTATTACACAGCATTGCAGAGTATTGTGGGGGTATTGCAGAGTATTGCACAGCATTGCAGAGTATTGTGGGGGCATTGCAGAGTATTGCACAGCATTGCAGAGTATTGTGGGGGCATTGCAGAGTACTGTGGGGGTATTGCAGAGTATTGCACAGCATTGCAGTGTAGTGGGGATGGCTGAGCATGGATGGATGGATGGCTGGATGTCTCTGTGCAGCACTCTGGGCACTGCACATACAGCCCACAGCGCTGCAGACATCCATCCATCCCCCTCCCCGCTCACAGTGTACCGATCGGTACACGGGAGGGGAGGAGAGGAAGCGGCGTCATCAGATGACGCCGGTCTGTTTACATGTGATCGCGCCGTCATTTGACGGCGCGATCACATGGTAAACGCCTGCGATCAGCGGCCATTTACCGGGATCCGTGATGCGCCGGGTCCTCCGGACCCCGCGGTCACGGATGTGTTCAGGTGCGCGCCCCAGGGGGCGCGCGAGAGGGGAATTCTGGGAGGACGTCATAGTACGCCCTCCCAGAGTTATCCAACCGCCCTGCAGCCGTCATTCGGCTATGGGCCGGTTGGTAAGTGGTTAAACATAACATCTACACATCTCAACTTTTACCTATCCCTCCAGGTTTGAAACACATATTGTCCACTTTTCAATATTACAATCTTGCACCGATTTCTGGGTAATTGTTTCTAGGGATGGGCCGAACACCCCCCGGGGTGTTCGCACCAGAACATACCGAACAGGCAAAAAATTTGGCAGAACAAACAAACACCGTTAAAGTTTATGGGACACAAACATGAATAATCAAAAGTGCTCATTTTAAAGGCTTATATGCAAGTTAATGCCATAAAAAGTGTTTGGGGATCCGGGTCCTGTCCTAAGGGACATGTATCAATGCAAAAAAATTCTTATCGTACATCATGGGACACAGAGCCATAGTAGTTACTATGTGGTTATAGGCCACCTTCAGGTGATAGACACTGGCACACCCTAAGACAGGAAGTCCACTCCCTATATAACCCCTCCCATTACTGAGAGTTCCTCAATTTTTTCGCCAGTATCTAAGGTGTTGGTCACAAGTAAAGATGTGCTGTGCTGAGCTCCACTGGAGCAATCCTTGCTGGGGCCAGCTATGCAGCCGGATCCATTCAAAGTGTCTTTTTAGGCCGAATTAAATGGTACCCGGGCCTTGTGGTGAAAGAATCGGGGTTTTGCCTGTAACGCTTCTCTTTTAAAGAGAGCTGGACCTCGGGATCCAGAGCTTTGGTTGTTTCAGCCATAAAGTTTTTTCTGGCAGGATTTTTATTACGGGTCCAGGAATGTGGGTCCTCCGAGGGTCCCCGGTTCCTGAAGGTTTTGTAACAGAGCCCACCGTGAGAGGTGAAGATTGGGTCTGTTGGTTTTACCACAAAAAACCCTGCGGCGGGAAAGGTAAGTGGAGGTTTCTAAGGAATTTTTTTAATTTTCTTATGACTCCTTTATAAAAGTAAATGTTGTCATGCCTAAGAGTCACCACTGGGGGCTGTATAGAGCACGTACCTTGTCATGCTTTCCTCAAACATCACGCTTGTCACAGAAGCAGCAGGCTTCCCTCCGGCGTGCAGCTCAGACCTCCGGTAAGATTGGGGGGGATTTTCTTCCACGAAACACCCCCCACCTGGACAAAGCTCTCCCCCTCTTCCTGCATAGGGGGAAGCCAGAAACGATCGATGATGCCGCTCTGTTTTTTCACCGCCCCTGCACGGCAGCTTGTTACAGGTCTCCTCCTCACCATCCTCCCCCCCCACACACACACGCCGATCCTGTCGGATCGGAGGCCCACGCTCGCACGGGAAAACCTTCTTTTGAAAAGAGAGGGGGAGGCCACGATGTGATGGAAGGGGTGGGGCTTAGCACAGCGTTGGTGTCCTCCAACGTCCAACACAGGAGTATGTTTAAAAGCTCCATTTTTGCTGGCTGCAGATGTCGGAGGGACACAATAGCAAAAAAGGGGCATATAAGAGGTTGGTGACACAGGCATTCTCTGACACATTTAATAAAAGCATCAGGCTGAGCGTTAATAGCAGCGGCAGTGGCTGGACTATTGCTCAAGCAGTGGATGTGATTTCTTCTGCTTTGTGCATCGGGCTAAGGTCAGAAGGGGGGGTTTTCTCGGCCATGATAGAATTGGAAAAAAAAAGGTTAGCGGCTTTAATCGCATCCCAGTGTGGGACAAAATGCGACAGGTTCTCTTCCATTAACCAGGACCCTCAAACTGAGGAACTAGGGGCATTCCCTCAGGGGATCGTGGTGAGACTGGTGACTCCTCTTCTGAGGTGTCAAATGCAGGGGGATCAGTTTTCACAATCTGTAAGATTGATGGTGCAATTTCTTGCTGAACGCTCCACATTTATGTACCCTTACCTGAGTGTTTGGGTTCGCTAAAGCCTCCTCAAGCTGTGCACGCCTTTCCTGTCCATTCATTGCTGGAAAAGCTTTTTGTATCTGAGAGGATCACCCAGATAAGCATTTTTTTCCCTCCTAAAAAGTTTTTTCACACTTTACCCTATGGAGGAGAAAATTCACCTAAAGTGGGGTATACCAATAATTAAGGCTGCTATATCCTCTGTGAATAAGAGTTTGGCTACAATCACCTCAAGTACTTTCTATATCGAAATCTACTATCTCTAAATGGATTAGACAAGTGATTGTTCAAGCTTATGGTTTAAAGAGGAAAGTTCCACCTTTTCATATTAAAGCACACTCCACCAGGGCTGTTAGTACTTCCTGGGCAGTGCATCACCAAGCCTCCATGGCTCAAATCTGCAAGGCTGCAACTTGGTCTTCAGTCTATACATTTACCAGATTCTATCAAGTAGATGTAAAAGGTCATGAGGATATCGCCTGTGGGCGCAGTGTGCTGCAGGCAGCAGTATAAGTCCTCTGGTCTCATGGTGCCCTACTTTGTTGTGTCTCCCTCCCTTCAGTTGGCATTGCTATGGGACATCCCACTCAGTAACTACTATGGCTCTGTGTCCCGTGATGTACGATAAGAAAATAGGATTTTTATAACAGCTTACCTATAAAATCCTTTTCTTTGAAGTACATCACGGGACACAGAGGTCCCTCCCTTCTTTCTGGTATACACGTGTATTGCTTTGCTACAAAAACTGAGGAACTCCCAGTAATGGGAGGGGTTATATAGGGAGTGGACTTCCTGTCTTATGGTGTGCCAGTGTCCATCACCTGAAGGTGGCCTATTACCACATAGTAACTACTGTGGCTCTGTTTCCGTGATGTACTTCAAAGAAAAGGATTTTACAGGTAAGCTGTTATAAAAATCCTATTTTTTAAAAACAGCCGTTTTTTCGGGTGCAGTAATTTTTTTAATACTTAAAGTGAAACAATAAAAATGAAATATTCCTTTAAATATCGTGCCGGGGGGGGGGGGGGTGTCTATATTATGCCTGTAAAGTAGCGCATTTTCCCGTGTTTAGAACAGTACCACAGCAAAATGACATTTCTAAAGGAAAAAATGTCATTTAATGTCATGTAATGAATTGTCGGGTATCGGCAATATAGATAAAACTCATTGAAAAAAGAGCATGGGATCCCCCTTTGGGGATTCATACCAGGCCCTTTGGGTCTGGTATGAATAGTAAGGGGAACCCCGAACCAAAATTTAAAAAAAGAAAAATTGCGTGGGGGTCCCCCTAAAATACACACCAGGCGCTTTGGGTCTGATATAGTAATTGAGGGGAACCCTTAGGGGAAATTAGGGGAAATTTTTTTTTAAAAATGCACCAAAATAAAAAAAATGGCGTAGGGGCCCCCCTCAAAATCCATACCAGACCCTTATCCGAGCACGCAACCTGGCAGGCCGCAGGAAAAGAGGGGGGACGAGAGAGCGCCCCCCTCCTGAACCGTACAAGGACACATGCCCTCAACATGGGGAGGGTGCTTTGGTGTAGCACCCCAAAGCACCTTGTCCCCATGTTGATGGGAACAAGGGCCTCATCCCCACAACCCTTGCCCGGTGGTTGTGGGGGTCTGCAGGCGGGGGGCTTATCTGAATCTGGAAGCACCCTTTTTACAAGGGGACCCCCCGTGTAAATGTACCCCTACCATTTCACAAAAAAGTGTCAAAATGTTAAAAAAACAAGACACAGCTTAGAGACAAGTCCTTTATTAAAAAATAAAAATGTCCCACAATGTTCCACCGACGGACTGAAAAAGCAAAAAAAAAAAAAAATCTGGCACCAATCCGACAATAACTTGCCTTTAAGCCTTTAAAATAAGCACTTTTGATTTTTCATGTTCTTGTCCCATAGACTTTAACTCTGGCGGCTTTCGATTTTTCCCCAAACACCGCATATTGTTCTGTGTTCGCCAGAACATCCGAACAACCAAAGTTCGGCCCGAACTTTTTTTTGTTTCAAATAATTTTTATTGATAAAGCAATAAATGGTACAATAACATTTATCTTAAGGTACAGTCAACATAGATGTGTCAATCAGGAGCACATTAAACAAAATACAGTGCACGTATATAAACAGTATAATTCATATAATTGCGATGTTTTACACGTAGAAATAATCATACTGAAGATCAGAACAATTCGAAAGAGAGAGCTGTAAGTAACAGTAAGGTAAAATCAGTATTTAACTGTAGTGTATTTATCAGGCCTTGAGGATGGACTGTGTCTGGTAGGTAGATTGAGAGATGTCAGTGATCCATCTCGCACCCCTAATGGGATCATACTGTGCGAGGGATACTGCAAGAAAGGTCGCTCAAATCATATCAAAATTATCAATCTACCATTACCTGAATTGTTCCACCCCAAGTCTATACCAAGGAAGTGGAATTGCGAGGTGTCTAATATTTTGCTTTGCAAGGGGTAGGGGAGCCCAAGTAAATAAAATAGAGCACTTGTCAGGAAAGAATTGGTACGTAGATTCTTGAGTGAGGTCTTTTTGTTTCTAGGAATTTTCTTATTAGTGAGTGGTCGACTAGTATGTTAGGGTTACATATTAGGGGTTGCACAACTCTCGCATCGGTGATGTTATACAACCGGTACCAAAGTAACCAACATGGCATCCACAATAAACCACAGAGTCTGTCCTATATGCGAACGTAGTATTATGAGTTAAGGAGGAGCTCTTGGTATTCTGGAGAAGCCCTAAAGTGCGTCCAGCATGCCCAAATCTTCCCATATTTAGAGGGATTGTCGCTGGCTTGATGAATTAAATTTTCCAATTCAGATATTTTATCGATTCGTTTGAACCACAATGCTATGGTAGGCGGGTCAGAGCTTCTCCATAATACTGGTATGCATTGTTTAGCAGCGTTTATGAGATGGAGTACCAGGGATTTTTTGTATGCGTA
The DNA here is from genome assembly GCA_037952925.1 of Lithobates clamitans. Taxonomy (NCBI): domain Eukaryota; kingdom Metazoa; phylum Chordata; class Amphibia; order Anura; family Ranidae; genus Lithobates; species Lithobates clamitans. The sequence goes on along the minus strand of JBBGZY010000194.1, from coordinate 2,649,546 downwards.
TTGTGGAATTGATGAGTGATGTAGTAGGTATTGTAATGGCGTAAAGGAAAGGGTATAAGTCGTGATACGAGTTATCGTTTCATGAACCGTTTGCCAGAATTTTTGGATTTGTGGACAATTCCACCATATATGGAGCAAAGAACCTTCGGCGGCGTTGCATCTCCAACAAAGGGGCGAGATAGACGGGTGATAATGATGTATAATATCTGGTGTTCTATACCATCTCGAGTAGAGTTTGTAGGAGTTTTCCTGTGCAGACACATTGACAGAACCTTTATGGATATGGTCATATATGTTTACCCAATCATCAGAAGAGAGTTCTAAGCCTAATTCCATTTCCCATTTTTGATTAGTTGTATTTATTTTGGGGTCATGTTTACTGAAGAGAAGTGAATATATTTCTGAAATAAGGTGTTTTTGTGGCGAAGAGCTGGTGCAGAGTGATTCAAATGTTGTAAGGTCTCTATACCACTGGGATATAGGTCTGGCCTCATTCAGGAAGTGTCTGATTTGGAGGTATTTAAAGAATGGTATGTCGTATTCCGGAAGTTGAGAGAGTAGTGAACGAAAGGGAAGCAGCTGTCCGTTCTGGAAAAGTTGTGAGGATCTAAGCGGTGTTTTCTTTTGTAGAAGAGATTGTGCGCGTGGTTGTATTCCAGGTTCAAAGTCAGGGTTGTCAACTAAGGGGGTGAGCGGTCCTGGGGAAGGGTGCCAATTAAGTGTATGGGAGACTTGTCTAAAGGTGGTCAGTGTAGGTCCTGTTAGGGGGTGCGAAGTGTATGCTGTCGGTGCATTTCGAGAATTAATCCAAGGTAGATGGGTAAGAGGAAGTGGTGCAAGGGAATCTTCAAGGTCAACCCAATCTTTAGTGGATTGATGGATATGCCAGTCAATTATCCTCGTGAGGTGGCATGCTGAGTGGTATTTCAAAATGTCTGGGAGACTCAGACCACCTTTATTTTTAGGGGTGGTTAATTTTTCCCAGCTCAGTCTAGGGGATTTCGCTGTCCATATGAAGTGTCTACAAATTTTTTTATACGTGTTGAAGAAGGAGGGTGGAAGTTTGATTGGGACGGTCTGTAGGAGGTACAATATTCTGGGTAAGATATTCATCTTTACGATAGCAATCCTTCCAAACCAGGAAAAATGACCCGAGGTCCATTTGAGGAGGTCTTTTTGTATAGTAGTGAAGATCGGGAGGTAGTTGCTATCATATAGGTCATCTAAATGTGTCGGTATTTGTATTCCCAAATAAGTAAGGGCGTGGGGCTCCCATTGAAATGGGAAGTTTAGCTTACATTGCGTCACTGTCTTCTGTGGAAGGGAGATATTAAGCGCCTTGGATTTTGTGAAATTAATTTTAAAGTTGGACAGGCTGTGGAAGGTATCAAAGTCTTTTAATAGATTGGGCATGGAGATCAGGGGTTCCGAGAGGAAAAGGAGAATGTCATCAGCGTAAGCTGCAGTCTTGTATTGTTTGGAGTTTATATCAATTCCCTTTATATCTGGATTTGCCCTGATTTTACGTAGCAACGGTTCTAAGGTGATAATAAAAATGAGGGGTGACAGTGGGCATCCCTGACGGGTACCATTCGAGACGGAGAAGGCGTTCGACAGGCGACCATTAACTCTTATCTTAGCCGTGGGGGATGAGTATAATGTTAGTATCATTTGTACAAAGAGCGTTGGCAATCCCAAGGCTCGTAGCGTTGCGGACATGTAGTCCCATGCCACCCTGTCGAACGCCTTCTCCGCATCAAGCGATAAAAGAAACCCTTGTTGTTTGGCAGGGGAAGATGAGGAAAGATGGTGATGTATGAGGATGGCTTTTATGGTGTTATCCCTGGCTTCCCTACCAGGGACAAAACCAACTTGGTCCAGGGAGATCAATTGAGGGAGGATAGGGAGAAGTCTGTTGGCCAAAATTTTCGCGTATATTTTTAAATCTACATTGAGGAGGGATATGGGTCTATAAATGGTGACTAACGTAGCATCTTTACCCGGTTTTGGTATGAGGGTGATATGTGCCTCTAACAGGTCTTTATTGCCTTGTGGGGACGAGGCCAATGAGTTAAAAGCTTTCGTGAACTGGGGGGCGAGTATATCTTGAAATGTTTTATAGTATCCGACGGTAAGTCCATCCGGACCGGGACTTTTTCCTGTTTTGAGTTGTTTCAATGCCGTCATTGTTTCCTCTACGGTAATGGGGCAGTCAAGGGTCTTGGAGTCCTCAGTAGAGATAGGTGGTAAGCCATATTGTGCTAGAAATGCAGATATGGCAGCCTGTCTGTCTTGGTCGTTGTTAGTCAATTTTGGGGGTGGTAAGTTGTAGAGTTTTGTAAAGTAGTCCACAAATTGCGTGGCTATGTCGTCTGGTGACGTAAATGATTTCCCAGCTGAGTTCTTAATTTCATGTATGTTATATGTAGCTTTCTTATGTTGCAGCGCTTTCGCTAATAGCTTCCCTGATTTATTGCCGAATTCATAGTATAGTTTGTTCTGTAAAATGTATTTGCGGCGTATTTCTTTGTTCATTTCTTCTCTCAAAGCTTCTCTAGCTTGTAATAGTTCTTCGAAGGATTTAGTGGCTAGAGACAGTTTATGTGCCCTTTCTAGCGTATGTATTTTGGATGAGAGGGTATTAAGACGTGTTCTTCTTTGCTTATTTCGGAAAGCGGCAATGGAGATGAAGTCTCCTCTTACCACACATTTATGTGCTGCCCATATGATGGGTGGGCTAGGTTCGTCCAGTGAGTTGTCTTGGAAGTAGTGGGTAAGTCGGGTGGAGATTCGCTGTGTGAGATCGGGATCCGTCAGTAGTGAGCCGTCTAGTCTCCATATCGAATGGGCCCGTGGAGATAGTGAGAAAGTCAGTGAGATTGTGATGGGATTGTGGTCAGAGATTGTCATAGGTTCTATGGTCGCTTGTTGGAGCATGGGTAGGTCAGTTTGGGAAATGAAGAGGTGATCTATCCTAGAATATTTGTTGTGGGGAGATGAGTAGAAAGTAAAATCTCTATCGTTGGGGTGCAAGGTACGCCATGTGTCATGAAGGGTCAATTCCTGTAGTTGCTTTTTAATGGCTCTGAGCGCCCTGTAGGGAAGCGAGGTTGTGCCCGTGGAGGAATCCTGTTGTGGGTTTAGCGTGACATTGAAGTCTCCACCAACCACCAGAACCCCCGAGTGAAATTCAGTGAGTGATTGTAGTGTTTCTCTAAAGAATGTGACTTGTTGTTTGTTAGGAGCGTATATATTTGCCAGGGTGATGGGTTTGTTGTATAAGGTACCTTTGAGAAAAAGGTATCTGCCATTGGGGTCTTGTTTAGTGTCTGAAATATGTATGGGACATTTTTTTGAAATTAAAATCGAGACACCTTTCGTTTTTGAGGTGTCATTGGAAGCTTGATAGACAGTGGGATATCTATAATTACCTAGTTTGGGGATATTATTTGTTCGAAAATGTGTCTCCTGGATGAAAGCTATGTGTGTTTTGAGTCTCTGTAACGTGTAGAGGAGTTGTGACCTCTTTTCCGGAGTGTTTAGTCCTCTGATATTTAGTGAACATATCTTAATCTTTAATTCCTTCTGAGGTGTTTGAGGGTCGTGTTTACCATGTTGAAGGGAGTTTGTAGCTGCCATGTCAGGTGTGAGGTATGCGCGTCTTATTGAGAAACGGGACCAGTAATAAGTGAATTTCCTATGTTTACAGTATAGTACCGGTAATGAGAAGTAGTAGACGCACAGATACAAGATGGATTGGGCTGGGATATGTGGGTAAGGGAGAGGTACACTTTACTAACCTATCCTATATCGAGAAAGGTCAGATTCGTACAGTGCTGTATCTCTGGAAATTCGAACAAAACGGGAACTGGAATTTCATACAGCACTGATGTGGGGTTGGGATGAACCAAACGTAGGAGATAGGTTATGAGTTGTGTAAGGGGGATATGTCCCGCCGTTGCGATCCACGAAGTCGCATGTGTGGAGATGGTCCTAGTGAGAAGCATGAGTATGCCTATACATATAGAGATAACCGCCGGACTTGAGTGGATGATCACTTAAAGGTGCTTTGTCTGCGCGCGGATAGGTGGAAGGGTGAATAAGGATATCTATTCCCTTGCAGGGATGTGATAATCGGGATAGGTGAGGGTGAAAATGATTGAGATACTGGAAACCTCAGGGATCAGGTCCCGAAGGGGTAGTTGTCATCTAAATCAATATTATGTTATTGATGGATGTGATGGTCGTGTAATATTATCTGCAGCATAGTGGGGTAAGTCATGAAGAGGGTTGTCTGTATGGCTGGCTGTGTACAGATCGCCGGACCATAAATGATAAGAAGAAAATGTAACCTTCGTTTAAACAGTACTAAAAGGATAATTTCAAAACAGAACATAACTAGCAACAAAACCAGATTCTACGTACGTATTAATGAACCTATGTATTCTGCCGTAGGACCGTGGTCTCTTATCATAGTTTTCTGGGGTTTGATTTAGGTATATAATATATTATTATATTTTTTTTGTTTTTTTCCCTGTTGTATTGCTTAATAAATAATTTTTTTTTTTTTTTAACTATATTAAAGAATAGCCCCCGTTATCCCCCCCCTCGTCAATCCCTGTCATTTTGTACGATAATTTCATCTCCGCATCATGGGGTGATGCGGAGACAATAAGCAATGTATGTTTTGAACTCTCCAGAGATCCAGCCTATGAGACTGTGTCGACAGGGGGTGTGTTATTAAATGAGGGAAGCACAGTATGAAATTCGTCTGTGATTAAACATATAGGGAAAGATATACACCACGTGACATCGAGGTCAGCGTGGTGTAATGATCTTGTGTCATTGAATTGTGGCCTATAGCGTACTGGTCCCTTGAAAGCATAAGTGTAGCCGAAGGGAAGCTTGCGAAGGGGTAGCCGCGAGGGAGGTGGAGTTAGATAGTTAAGGGGGGGGGGGGTTTAAAGCGAGCATTAGACTTATGCAGAGTCGCTTACTCGATATGTGTAGGGATGGGCTGAGGGGTGGGCCTGTCACAGCACAGGTTAAGTGATTTCTGGAGATCGGTTGTTAATCTCTAGCATGCAGTACCATGGAGAAATGATCTCTGTGCCCATACCTAGATAAGCCAAACAAAACAGACCCAACGGGGAACTATGGCCTCTAATCTTTATGTGAGCAATGGTACCCCTGTCAAAACATTTAACAGTTTAACATTACCTAAGCCCATATATGAAATAAAAACGACAGTAAAGCTTGATTGTAGAGAAGTATTATCCGGGTGTGCAGTTTACAGTTGTTCGCCGAGCTGTTGTCTGAAGACTGTCTGGCGTAGGTGATGAAAGAGGAGGTCTGTTTTCCAGAGGCTCGGGTGATCGTTCTTGTTTGATGGGAGCTAACGTCCTAGCAGCCGAGGTGCACTGCTGATCTCCATGCGCCAGGTATACAACAGCCAAAAGTGTTAGCAGGTAAGCGATATGCCAGGAGTGGGCAGGTTGGAAGGTGTTCTCCTGGTAGATGCCGCGTTATACAAAGGGGAGCGTGGCTGCTGCGGGGAGCCATGTAACCCGTCAGTGTGATTGGGGGCTCCGAGAATTTGTATAGTGTAACGGACCTTAATAGTCTCTACGGGCTCTCCGGGCCCTTGGTGAGGTCATGTGGCCGTTACTGCGCTGGGGTCCCTGAGAAGTCGCGTGGGTACGGTCGGCTGATGGGGATCTCCGTCGGCGATATTGTGAGCCTTGCGCCTCCATCGGTTCTGCGTGAGGAGATTGTTTCCCGCTGGTGTAATGGCGGAATTCCGCATACCATGCTGGAACCTCCACCAGGGGTATGCCCAGGCTGTCACAGAAGTACGGTAAGTCTTCCGGCACTTTGAGGAAGGCCGTGCGGCCTAGATGAGTGGCTGCTAGGCAGAACGGAAATTTCCACCGATAAAGAATTCCATGGGTGCGTAAGACATCAAGCAGCGGTTTGAGATCCCTGCGGTGTTGTAGGGTGATGCCTGATAGGTCCTGGAAGATCTGGATATGTGCGCCTTGGTATTGTAGTGGATGTTTGTTTCTCGCCTGCTTCAAGATAGCTTCTTTTAATTGGTAATCTACAATACAGCAGATAATATCTCTGGGGGGGTCATTTTCTCTGCCTTTTGGGCGCAGCGCCCTATGGATCCTTTCCATGTCAATTCTGGTTTGAGGTGGTCTGTCAAGTAGGCCATTAAACAGCTCAGATACTGCAGGGAATAAGTGTTCAGCATCAATAGCTTCTGTCATGCCTCGTATCCTGAGGTTATGCCTGCGGCCACGGTTATCGAGGTCCTCAATGCGGCGTTGAGCTTCCCTAAGCTGTAAGGTGTGTGTGTCTATCTTCCTTGTGGCTTTGCGGAGGACCGTGTCATGTTTAGCAGAGGTTTTTTCAACGTCTGCCACCCTGTCATTTAGTGTATGAATATCCATTCTGAGTTCAGCAATGGCGGCTGACAGAGTATCTTTAATATCGTTAGCGATTGCTTTTAGGTCATTTATGTTAAGACCGGGATGTTGAGGGTTCTCTGTCATTCCCGAGGTTAGGGGATATGGTCCCTGAGGCGTGGGTACTTGTCCCGATGTGTGTGTTCCTGAGTCCTGTGAGGAGCTGTGGCGGGACGGCGCCATATTGCTTCTCTGTGTCCTGAACATTTCAGGGATATTTTGACTCGGATTCCCCGGATTTTCGCGGGGTGAGCGGGACCTGGAGGCCGATGTGTGACGGGAAGACGTTCCCATTATATCTCGTGGGTGTAAAGCGAAAGTTACCTCCGTAAAATCGGTGATAGGGGATGCAACGGCGGGAGCTGTTCTCTCAAGCTGCCATCTCCTAGTTCGTCCAGGCCACGCCCCCGTTCGGCCCGAACTTATGCTCGGGCCGAACCGTTCGCCCATCCCTAATTGTTTCCTCTTCAGAATTGACAATCTCTTCCTGTTCATAAGCTGTAGGATGCTTTTGGGATGATTTTCTCTGGTGCTAGCCTGTAAATCAAAAGAATTAAAAGACATGTATGAAGCAAATTAATATACTAAACTAGATATACATAATACACTTTAATTGGCAATTTTGAGGCAATGGTCAAGAATGCTCTCAGAGGGGCTGGGATATTACAAGGGGGCAGTAAAAAAAAAAGTAATAAGAACGTTTTTTTAATATGTTGTCAGTATGGGGAATAGTGCACCATCATTGGTGTCAGTTTGTGGAATATTACCCCATTGTTGTTGGAGGAAGAATCATCATCATCATCAGTAGTGTAGAAATAGTGCACCATGGTCCAAATAAACACAAAGGTCACATCCAGCTAAACCGACAGATGTCGAGAGACCCCATGTTGACACAGACCTCATCTGTGACAATGATCAAACACTGAATAATAAAATAAGAGATTAGGTGTAATTAGAATTTACCTGCATCGTTACGTTCTGGTCTACAGATGTGAGCGCATGGCTTGTTGCTGCCATCTTTGTTTGCCAATAGACTGCCCTATGAGAGGTGATCCTGGGACAGCACCTTGTACAGCATATCGCCAGTTGGTCGTCACATAGGAGATCGATGCAGTGTGTCCTGGAGTGTTCCCTTGATGGTCTGCTTCTACTAAGCCTGGTTTGACCCCCCTGAATAAGGGCGGTCACAGGCTTTCCGGTAAGCCTTCAATTTTACCATTAGGTGCTGGTCACCACTACGCGGTGGATGACCGATCCCTCACTCCTTATCGCATCTCTACACATCACTAATTTTATGGACTTTATGTTTATAGATTTATTTGTTTTTTATACGATTTTTCGAGCACTTAATTGTTGCAGATTTTTTGATCATTCATTGGACATTATTCTGGTTCACTATTTCGATTTATTGATTGAATTACTGATTTATTACATTCACTCACATGTATTTATCTCACTAGTCCAGCGCCGCACTTCCTATTTCTACATTGAATATCATTGAAGTTGGATCAAAGTAGGAACCTTGTCCTAACCATCCGACTTGTGACACCCGACATGGTGATTACAGCAGCAGTAAAAGGAATTTATGTCACTCTGGGATTTTTTTGATTGGTCAAAGAACAAGTCGTAATATCTCAAAGTTGGAGCAAAATCTTATCTTGTTCATTCAAGTCGGATGGACGTAGGACCAAGGTAACAGGGCAAAGTAGGATGACAGTCGTACAAAAGTCATGTCGTACCAGTGTGAACCCGGCCTAACAAGCCAGGACAGTACAAATACCCCCCACATGACCCCATTTTGGAAAATGGACATTCCAAGGTATTTAGTAAGAGACATGGTGAGTTTTTTAAAGTTGTAATTTTTTCCACAATTCTTTGCAAAATAAAGATTTTTAAAAACATTTATTTTTTTCCCCCAAAATTAACAGGTTATTTCTCTCACACGGCATATGTATACTTGCAACTACACCCCAAAACACATTCTGCTACTCTTCCTGAGTATGGCACATGTGTGAGACTTTTTCATAGCCTGGCTACATACAGAGGCCCAACATGCAGGGAGCACTGTCAGGTGTTCTAGAGACATAAATTACACATTTAATTTCTTGACTACTTATTACACTTTTGAAGGCCCTGGAGCACCAGGACAATGGAAACGACAAAATGACCCCATTTTGGAAAGCAAACACCCCAACACATAATCTAGGAGTCATAATGAGTCTTTTAAACATGTAATTTTTTTCCACAAGTTTTTGGAAAATGTGGAAAAAAAACTGAAAGCATTTTTTTTTACACAAAGTTGTCAATTTAAAAAAGAAGTTTCTAACACATAGCATGTACGTAGCAAAAATTACACCCAAAAATACATTCAGCTACTCCTCCAGAGTATGGCGATACCATGTGTGAGACTTTTACACAGCCTGGCCACATACAGAGGCCCAAACATGCAGGGAGAACCGTCAAGTGTTCTAGGGACATAAATTACACATCTAATTTCCTGACTACCTGTTACACTTTTGTGAGGCACTGATGAGCACTGTAGTGGCACTGTAGTGACACAGATGTGGCATAGATGAGCACTGATGTGGCATGGATGAGCACTGATATGGCATGGATGTGGCATGGATGAGCATTAATGTGGCATGGATGTGGCATGTATGAGCACTGATGTGGCATAGATGAGGCATGGATAAGCACTGATGTTGCATGGATGCGGCAAGGTTGAGCACTGATGTCGAATGAATGTGGCACAGGTGAGCACTAATGTGGCATTGATGTGGCACGGATGAGCACTAATGTAGCATGGGTGTGGCACGGATGAACACTGATGTGGCATAAATGTGGCACGGATAAGCACTGATGTGGTACGGATGAGTACTAATGTGGCATGGATGTGGCACAGGTGAGCACTGATGTGACATGGATGTGGCACAGGTGAGCACTGATGTGGCATGGATGTGGCACAGGTGAGCACTGAGGTGGCATGGATGTGTCACGGATGAGCACTGATGTGGCATGGATGTGGCACGGATGAGCACTGATGTGGCATGGATGTGGCACGGATGAGTACTGATGTGGCATGAATGAGCACTGATGTGTTATGGATGTGGCACAGATGAACACTGATGTGGCATGGATGTAAGACAGATGAGCACTGATGTGGCATGGATGCGGCACGGATGAGTACTAATGTGGCACAGAAAACTATTCCACTTTTTCCTCTGTGTATCTAGCTTATTCGTTCCTCCACAGATTTTTGCCTTATGCTCCCATTACTTCCGCGACTCTTATTGTTAGCTTATAGTCAACCCAATCTCACCATTTCTCTTCAAACTCCTCTATTCCATCTGCGTCACTAAACCTTAGGTACTCTAGATTTTGGATTTCATTTATTTTATTACACCAGTTCTTCACGGTGGGCCTTTCTGGTTCCTGCCAATTTCTAGGTATTAGGCTTTTAGCCGCATTTAAAAGCTGTGGGAGCAACGTTCTCGTATATTGCTTGGTTGGCATTCTAATCTTGTGGAATAAACACCCCCACAGGTCGTTTGGGACCTCTATGTTGGTTATCTCTCTAATTATTTGCATGATCTCCCCCCAATATTTTTTAATTTCAGGGTAATGCCACCATATGTGGGCCATAGTCCCTATTTCTTTGCACCCTAGCCAACATTATTTCGTTGTTTCACTTTGACATTTGTGTGCCTTATCAGGGGTTATGTACTATCGGACCAGGCACTTATAATTTAACCGATGTAGCATGGACCCGCCGCAGTAATTGGCTAATCCCCACCTCTTTTACCGGTATTCCCAATTTCCTCTCCCACTTCTCGATGTATGGCGGTATCTCCGGCCCTTTTATATCAATCAGCACTCTATAGACCCTGGATATCACCCTCTTCCTTCCTTTATCTACACACATTTTCTCCACGGGAAGTAGATTTTCTGCCACTCTAATGGGCTGAGTCAGTGTCTCTATAAAGTGTTTCAGTTGGTCATACTGCCATCCATCCATCGCTAGCAACTCCTTTTTGTTTTTTAGTTCCTGATGAGTGTACATTTTACCTTGCTACATAATATCTTTCAGTTGTGCATTCTCCTGTATTATCCAATTTCCAAACAGTGTCTCTATTCCTGGTGTGAAATATTCTGTATTTTTCAGTGGTATTAACAGTGAATTGTATTCCCATTTCTCCCTTTTGTGTAAGTTATCCCATATTTTTAATGCATTCCTCGTGATAGTGTGTATATCTTTACTTAGATTTCTATATTGTGTCGGAATCCATATTATTTTCCCCAGTGTCACTGTACTTAATGTGCTTTCCATCTTAACCCATCTCTTTATCTTGTTATTTTGTGCCCATTCTATTATTCGTGTCAATATATTTGCGTTGTAATAATTTCTAACATCCGGTGCCCCCCACCCCCCTCGGGCCTTATCCTTGATTAACTGTGTCAAACTTATTTGTGATTTTTTCCCCTCCATATAAACCTTAAAAATATTGTTTGTATTGTTTTGAAAAAAACCAGTGGGAGTGGGATTGGGAACATTTGCATCTTATACATGATTTTAGGAAGGATAACCATTTTAAAGATATTAATTCCCCCCCCCCCCCAGGATAGTTGTCCTGATGTAATTCTTTTTAACTCTGTTTTGATGTCATTCAATAATGGGAGAAAGTTTACCTGGTATAAAGTCTCAGTAGATGTTGTTATCTTAACGCCTAGGTACTTCAGTTCTTTTTTTCCCCAGACAAATGGGAAATCTTTTTGATAAGTAAGCTCTTCTTTTTTTGATGTGTTAATATTTAAGGTTTCTGATTTGGCCGGGTTCATCTTAAAGTTGGAAATCTCGCCATACTCTTTTAAGGATTCCATTAGGTTTGGGAGGGTTATCCTGGGACGAGTTATAAACAATAAAATATTGTCTGTGTAAGCCACTAGTTTATGGATTTCCTCACCTACTTTTATCCCCGATATCTGGATTCTGCCTTATCAGGAGGGTTTCCAGTGCCAGCACGAACAGTAGGGGGGATAGTGGGCACCCCTGCCTGGTGCCATTATACATTTCAAATGGTCCCGAAACTATCCCGTTTACCTTCACTCTTGCATTAGGTCGGTTATACAATGCCTTTATCCATCCACTCATTTTCGCTCCCAGTCCCGTTTCCTCCCACATAACCTGCATAAAGCCCCAGTCTACCCTGTCAAAAGCTTTCTCAGCATCGATTGACAGGAGTAGTCCTGGGGCCCTACTATCTTTAATTTTCTGTATTGCCAGTAGTGTTCTGGTTCCATTGTCCCTCACCTCCCTTCCTGGAATGAAGCCTACCTGATCTGGGTATATAATGTCCTGCATTATTGTTTTCATCCTACTAGCAAGAACCTTCACAAATATCTTAGTGTCCGAGTTTAGGAGTGAAATGGGTCTATAGCTGGAACAGAGCGTGCTATCTTTCCCCTCTTTCGGAATAATGGCAATAGTAGCTTCCAACGCCTCTTTACACATCTCCCACTTGTCCCCGATCCCATTCATATAGGAGCACATTTTAGGGATTCAAATATCCCTGAATTTTTTATAATAGAGTGTTGTCAGGCTGTCGGGTCCAGGACTTTTCCCTGCTGGTGATTCTTTTAAGATTTTTTTTATCTCCTCCTCTGTTATAGGGTCTTCTAGATGACTAATTTGGTCTTTGAGATTTTTTTTAAGCAGATATCCTTTAAAAAGGCTTTTATTTTCTCATGTTTCCGTTTTACCTCTTCTTTGGAGCCCTGCTTGTTTATTGAGTAGTCTCCCATAGTAATCTTGGAAGGTCTTAGCAATTTCTGCTGTTTTATGTACCAGTTCCCCTGTACAGTGGGGACGGAAAGTATTCAGACCCCCTTAAATTTTTCACTCTTTGTTATATTGCAGCCATTTGCTAAAATCATTTTAGTTCATTTTTTTTCCTCATCAATGTACACACAGCACCCCATATTGACAAAAAAACACAGAATTGTTGCCATTTTTGCAGATTTATTAAAAAAGAAAAACTGAAATATCACATGGTCCTAAGTATTCAGACCCTTTGCTCAGTATTTAGTAGAAGCACCCTTTTGATCTAATACAGCCATGAGTCTTTTTGGGAAATATGCAACATGTTTTTCACACCTGGATTTGGGGATCTTCTGCCATTCCTCCTTGCAGATCCTCGCCATAAATAGCACCCTTTTGGGTCCCTCTTTCTCTCTTCTAGATCGAACCTCACTACCCTGGCAAACCCTATGGCCACTCCCTTTCCTGGACTAATAGGAGAGTCCCCATAGTACCATATTGGGTAATCTTTAGAGACTATTCTACACTTCGAGCCCTGAAAAAAATGTGTCTCCTGTAGCAGTACCACGTCTGCTTTAAGATGTTTTAATTCACGTTGTTAGGGGCAACTCTTAAACAAGTTGCTTTAAGTTTATATTGCTTTGTCAAATTATTGCTTCTATAGGAATTAAGACACAGAGTCAGAAATCCGTGCATCAGTTCTGAGCATAAAGGACTGCTCCCTTTACTTCTTTCAAAGGCCTTTTATAGGCAATTATACAAACAATAGCATCAGCACCACCCCCACACAGGGCAAGGGTCAACAACAACAGGAGTCACCTGGGCTACAAGCACAAGCTCCAACACCATGGCAATACAGATACAAGGCAACAAAAGCAGCTTCAATCGAGTTCAGCAGCCAAAGGTTACATTCATAACAGATTTACACGTAGGCATTATATTAAGTGAGAACTCTAAATTAAATCCCTGACCTTATCAATTTCCCCCTTTGACATCATCCTCTCCCTTCCCCTGGGTCCTCATGAATAAGTTCTAGTCAGTTTTTCCCCAGAGTACTTTCCCTGACCGTGAGTTGTCAGAGGGGTAGAACCCATCCCCCTAGGTATTACCAACATCTTAAAATTCAAGAAGAGGAGTTTTATAGGAGTAGGGTGATGTCAATAAAAGAGTACAAAGAAGGGCAACAAAGCTAATAAAGGGTCTGGAGGATCTTAGTTATGAGGAAAGGTTGCGAGCACTGAACTTATTCTCTCTGGAGAAGAGACGCTTGAGAGGGGATATGATTTCAATTTACAAATACTGTACTGGTGACCCCACAATAGGGATAAAACTTTTTCGCAGAAGAGAGTTTAATAAGACTCGTGGCCACTCATTACAATTAGAAGAAAAGAGGTTTAACCTTAAACTACGTAGAGGGTTCTTTACTGTAAGAGCGGCAAGGATGTGGAATTCCCTTCCACAGGCGGTGGTCTCAGCGGGGAGCATTGATAGCTTCAAGAAACTATTAGATAATCACCTGAATGACCGCAATATACAGGGATATGTAATGTAATACTGACACATAATCACACACATAGGTTGGACTTGATGGACTTGTGTCTTTTTTCAACCTCACCTACTATGTAATACACATTTATCGGTATGCTCTGTCTATTCTCCTAATTTTCCTATTTATTTTCCTGTATACACATATATTTGTGATTGTAAGTGATATTAATATTAGAATAATAATTACCATTGGACTTAACAACCAGTGAAAGGTATTGGTTGCTGTAGAAGACAATCCACTAAATATATCCCACCAATGTGGTGCAGTATCCTGTTGTATCTGTGAGGAAAGATGTACTAGTCTACCTTTGTCAATAATTGCAGATACAAGGTTATTCTGTAGGGTATGTTCTAGTGTTTCTATGTGTTGTCTTAACAACTCTGATTGTTCCAAAACCTGTTTTAGTGGGTCTAAAGAAATTATAAAGGGTGTAGTGTCAGCGAGATTATGTACCTCATAGACTGAAGAGAATATCTTATCGGCGTCTGGTTCAAAAAGATAGGTGTCGTTACCCCATTGTAATATTTTAATCTTTTTTATACATCCCGCAAACGGCGCCGATTTATTTAATGCTGACATGGTGCGGTTATCATTAGTAATGATACAAATATGCTGGGGTCCTATTTCTATGAATCTATTGTTCACATTTATCGGTGTTCTTTGCATTTTGCATATGCTAGTTTGGTATTTTAACAAGCAAGGTTCATATACTGGGGAACTTCTGCCACATACCATTCCCTTATTAGTTCCTTCACATAGAGTTAAATCATGGGTTCTGTTTCCTTTATCTACATATTTCCCATATATTTCTGGATACCAAAACTCGTCTTTAATTACTAGTGGCATGACCACTATTTTACACATTTCCATTACATCTGCTACCCGGTATGCTTCAAACCTTCCTACACACCATTTCTCCTCACTTTCTATCTTATCCCCTTTTACTTGGAACCATACACCATCGTCAGTTAAACCCTTAAAATATTTCATCCAGGTATGATAATTTCCCAACTGTAGTTCAGTCCTGGCCCTATTTATTTTTATATGATAGGATAAGAAGTTAAAAGAGCACTGTGTGAAATTTACAAACTGTTGACTTTGATTCCACAGCTGGAGCTCTGCTCCTATCGTGTGATTTATTAACCCTCCCAAAAATTGTAATAGGGGTATTTCTTGCAGTTGGGTTTCAAAAGTGGTGGGTAACCATTTGCTTGTGATAGTCAAGCTGTCAGCTATGTGTCCCCCTGCATGCTTCCATCTGTTGTTCATTTCTTCTATCTCGACCGAGTTTAAAATTCCCATCCCTGTACCTGTCAGTCCCAATAGTGTGTCGTACCATTCTCGTTTATACCTACACTCCGGTATCGGGGGAAATGTGATATTGAATTTTATTTTTGTTTTCTGTTGTGATGTTGATACATTTATGCAAGTGTTTGGTACGGGTGTTAATATGGAAGATTCAATTGTTGGCGTTACTTCTTCCTCCATTTGTATGTGAAACCCATAGGTCTGAGCATACCAGTACCACCCATCAACTCTCTCTTCCCTCCACCAAGAGGCACAGAGGAAAGTACTGGATTGATTAACGGTAATATCTGTCAGATTGAACATCCCTTCTGATATATTTTCTCCCCCTGCTATTGTGGTTAATATTTGGTACATTTGTCCTACCACCCGTTCCCGGGCTTGTTTCCACGTCTGTGAAAGGGATATTTTATGGCACCTATGATTTTTATTGTTATTGAAAGGAAAGCTCATATTGTCATTCCACTGGAAGGTTATAGTTACTTCTGAGAATGGGTCCGCCTGTATCCATGCAATACCTACATCTATATGAAATGGTCGCCTGTGTCCTTTAACAATGTAATTACCTACATTATAATCCTTATTCATCTCATATCCTGAATCATTTGCTACTTTAGGATCATCTATAGCCCATTCGAAAGTTGTTGTTTCCTCTACTTCAAGTACATTAATACCAGGAGTCCATGCATATATTTGTAAAACAACAATCTTCAACAAAAAATATGTAAGTAGATATTTCATCATGTTGTTTTCTCGGGTTGTTTCTTGCGTGTATCCAGGTGGGTTTTCCTTCCAGCTTTACTGAGGTGGCTGTGGTCAAGAGTACTTGGTAAGGACCTTCAAACCTGGGTTCCAATGTCTTTCTGGTGTGTTTCTTTACATATACATAATCCCCTGGTAGCAGCATATGTGTACCTGTTATTGAATTAGGGTCTGGAAGAGAAGAATACACACTTTTGTGGATCTTAGTTAGACGTTGTTGTAATTGTATCACATATGCAGTCAAACTATCACATTGCAATTGCATACTCTGTGGAAAGTATAAACCTAATCTAGGTGCATTCCCAAAAAGTATTTCGTATGGGGATAATCCTGTTTTTCCTGTTGGAGTGTACCTTATAGAGAATAAAGCCAGAGGCAGGCATTCTGGCCAAGGCTTGTTTAACTCTTGCATGGCTTTTTGTATTTTTAACTTTATTGTCCCATTTACTCTCTCCACTGATCCTGAACTCTGTGGGTGGTAAGGGGTGTGAAAACTTTGTTGAACCCCTAACATGGTCATCACATTCTGCATGATTTCTCCTGTAAAGTGTGTTCCCCTATCTGATTCTATGGTTTCAGGAAGACCAAACCTAGGTATTAACTCAGTGATCAGTTTCTTGGCTGTGGCTTTTGCTGTAGCTGATTTTACTGGATAACTTTCGGGCCAACCTGAGAATAAATCGATACACACGAGGACAAATTCAAAGGGGCTGCTCTTAGGCATTTGTATGTAATCAATTTGCAGTCTCTGGAAGGGGTATTGGGCCCGGACCTGGTGTTTTCGTGGGGTTTTCACTTTCTGTCCTGGGTTATTCAGGAGACAGATTTGGCAGGCTGCACAGTAGTTTCTTGCAGTGCTACTGAATCCAGGGGCGAGCCATCCTTGGTTCACAATCCTATACATGGAGTTGGAACTGACGAGTGTGGGTAGGTGAACTGCCGCTGCCATTGCTGGGTACAGAGAGGCAGGTAGGCATATTTTGCCTCCTTCCCTCCATACATTGTCAAGGTCTGGTGCTGCTCCCATCCTGACCCACTTATCTTTCTCGCTCTCCCCTGCTTGCTCCTGTAATTTACTCAGCTGCTGCCATGTTGGTTCTGGGATACTCACCTCTACCGCTGCTAAGGTCTCAGGGCTTCCTTCCCCTAGAGCTGCCTGTTTTGCAGTCAAATCTGCAAATGCATTTCCTTTTGCCTCAATTGTTTTTGCGCTCGTGTGTGCCGCTATCTTCATGATGGCCACTCGTTTAACCTTTTGAAGATTGTTCAGGACTCTCTTAATCCCTTCTCCATGTTTTACAGGTGTACCTGCTGCTGTCAGATAACCTCTAGCCCTCCATATGTGGCCATAATCGTGCGCTACACCATAAGCATAGGCGGAGTCAGTGTAAATATTCCCTTCTCGTCCTTTTAAGTATTCTAGGGCTTGTTCTAAAGCTTTTAATTCTGCTTCCTGTGCTGACATGTGGGCTGGTAAGGCCTGTGCTTCAATCACCTGCGTATCAGTCACTACAGCATACCCTGTGTGATATTTACCCTTGTCATCAGCAAACCTGCTGCCATCTATGTACAAGGTGTACTCAGCGTTTAAAATTGGTGTATCTGTAACGTGTGGGAATCCCAATGTCTCCTGTTCCATGAGCTGAAAACAATCGTGTTCATCTACTTCTTTAAACAAAAGAGTGTCAGTGTCCTCGTTTCTTTTCTCACTAGTACTATTAGTACTATCATTCCCCCTTGCGAAATCTGGTGACTGAAGAGGCAAAAAGGTGGCCAAATTTAAGGTTGTACAGCGCTGAAAAGTGACATTTGGAGGTAAGAGTAAAGTACACTGTAACCTTAATTGCCTAGCCATTGAAATGTGTTTGGGCTGTACCTGAGACAAGATTGCATGTATGTCATGTGTGGTATGCACTACGACTGGATTATCTAGAACAATTTCTGATGATTTATCTATGATAATTGACACTGCTGCTACCGCCCGTACACAAGACGGTGAACCTCTGGACACTGGATCTAACGCCGCAGAAAAGTAAGCGACTGGTTTTTGTTTTACATGTGCCTGTGTCAGAACACCTGTGGCGTGTCCAGTGATCTCAGCAACATACAGATTAAATATCTTGGTGTAATCTGGTATACCAATAGCCGGGGCAGAAATCAACAACTTTTTCAAAGTGACAAACGACTCATAAGCTACTTCTGTAAGCATATACGGTACAATTTTCAAACAATCGTATAATGGCTGCATCAAAGCGCTAGCGTGTGGTAGCCACTGTCTACAATATGACACGATACCTAAAAACATACGCAATTGTTTGAAATTCCGTGAGGGTAACATTCCCTTTATCACTTGAACCCTCTCCTCAGTGAGATGTCTCGTACCCTGTGATATACAATGTCCCAAAAAGATAACTTTTTCCTGACACACTTGCAACTTTTTCTTATTAACCTTGCAACCTTTTTCTGCCAAAAATCGCAACAAATTAAGGGTGGTGGCCAAACAAGTTTCCTTGTCAGGGCAGCATAACAATAAATCATCCACATATTGGAACAATACACAGGAATCTGGTGGTACCCATTTTACCAACACCGTTTGCAATGCTTGCGATTACAAGATAGGTGAATGCGCCATACCCTGAGGTAGGCGTGTCCAGGTTAGTTGCCGATTTTTGAGGGAAAATGCAAACCAAAGTTGGCATTCTTCAGCAAGCGGGACGGAAAAGAAAGCGTTCGCTAAATCTATAACCGTAAAGTACATACTGGTTGATGGTATTTGTGACAGTAATGTATGTGGATTGGGCACTAAAGGTGTCATCGGGGCTAGTATTTTGTTGACCGCTCTAAGGTCTTGGACCATTCTATACTTAACCGGACTACCGGCTACTGATTTCTTTTTAACCGGGTACAAGGGAGTGTTTGCCGGTGATTTTACCTCTTTTAGAACTCCACTTTTTAAGAAGGATTGGACCTGCATTTCTATGGCTGCCTCTTGGGGTGCACTAAGTGGATACTGCTTTTGTTGGGGAAGCACTGCTCCTGGAATCAGCTGTAGGGTAACCGGAGGTATGGGCAAAAGTCCAACATCAGCTGGATGTTTCTCCCATAGTTCTCCTGGAAGGGACGACAAAATCTGATCTAAGTCTGAAGGAGGTGGGCCGAACAATTCCGATTCCTCCTCTAGGTATTGTAACAGGTTACACATCTCCATGTGTTCTTGATTATCCCCTATAGCTAAGGTGACAGTGCCATCTGGGTGATAGGTAATGTTAGCTCCTATTTTCTGCAAAATGTCAGCTCCTAACAAATTAGTGGGGGCTCCTCTGGATACCAGAAAGCGTGAAAGGAACATGTGGTTTCCTACTTTAACTTTCAGAGGTTTTGTAAGCGGGGCGTCGGCTAAAATGCCATCATATCCAGTTATTAGTAAAGTGTCAGGTGATTTTTGGCCAGGGAGTAGTTCAGAGTCAGAAAGTAACGAGCGTGAAGCTCCTGTATCGACTAAACAAGAGATTTTCTTATTACCAACCGTTATATTTGTCTTAAGCATTGTTGTTTTGGATTTTTCTAAAACCGGGGCGAGTCATGCTCGTGGACCATCTCCCTGCTGCCTGATATGACTATTTTTGTTGTCCCTGGGCTGGTTCCTTCTCTGATTAACTGGAGAATCAACACCTTCCTCTCATTCATCCCTTATTCTTTTCCTACAGTTGCGTCTGATGTGACCAATCTTGTTAAAGTAGTGACAGGTAAGGGGTTTGCGAAAGGAACCTCTACCTTGCTCTTGGGAACCCCCGAGTGCGTTGATAGCATGAGATTTCCTCCCTTTGGTTTCTGCTAAGTCCGCCTCTATGCCTTGCGCTTTTTGTAACAACGTCCCTCTATCTCTAGTTGCCCTCCACTCTGGTGTGCAGGCTTTCAGTCTCTCACTTATCTGTGGAATTAATCCCTCCATAAATTGTCTATTGAAGGCTCGGATTGTGACTGGCAGGGCCAAGTCCAATCCCTCATCTGCCATCATACTTTCCATAGATAAGTAAAATTCCGATACAGTCTGTCCTGGCATTTGATTCATGGGTGATATGGACCCCCTCTCCTGTTGTTTTGCTTGACAAAAAGCTTCTAATCTAGCAATAAAAGGGGCCCTTGAGTCTATATGTCTGACATGTCCTGCCTCCAGGTGGCCATCCCCATCAACTTGTCCTGCAGGTCTGTGTGGACCTATTTCTGTCATAAACTGGTTAAACAGGGTCAGAGTCATTTTGTGTCTGCATAGATCCTCCCCATCCTGCCAGGTCGCTTCATGTGTATTCATTAACTGTGTCACAAATCTACAGAAAGCAGCTGGCTTTGCCACCGGGTCTGGGGCTCTCTGTATTAATGCCATAAGGGTGTCTGCCGACCATGGTGCCCAAGTCCTTATTTGCATTCTATGAGTGACAGTAGGCGGGGCATTTGGATGGGCTGCTTGTCCAAACTCTGGATTGTTTACCTGAACAATGCGTGTATCAGTGCGTACGGGAGCTACAGTTTCTGGATGAGGTTTTTGTGCCCCACAATGCACACATTCTACTGCCCATTCTGGGTTTTTTGCTCCACAAACCTGACAAACCCATCCTCTCCCCTCAAGTACAGGATATATCTTGTGTGGTTTGCGTTCTACGTCAGTGTATGGGGGTGGGATGGCTGAGCTGGGAGCCTCGACATTTTTTGTTCTTCTATCTTTCATATCCCAACCATCACAATCTGGATTATATTTCCACCCCTCTTCTTTCGCTCTATTTGAGACCTTAATTAAGCATTGAACCTGACGCATCCATTGCTTCTCTAACACCTCTTCTTGTCTGTCCCTTTTTATTTCACTCCATACATCCGTCTAAGCCCGCTGCTCCTTTCACCTTAAATTTACGAAGGACATCCTTTAAGTCCTGTGCTTCGGTTTTCCCATAAATGTTCTTAATTATCTGTGGCACCGTATAGTGCGCCACAATTCCCTGACGGGGTTTTGTGTTCCTCTGGCCCATTCTAACAGTCCTGCCTAGGTAGCGTGTGGGACACTTAGTGTACAATATAAAACACTTAGCTAAGTTACACTAGTTCCTCGTTGCCTTCCTCCTAGGGTGCTAGAATACTAAAAACCTCTCCGGAATGAGATTTCTGAAATCGAATTACTTTATATGCTAGCCCAATAACAAATAATTACTTTATATGCTAGCCCAATAACAAACCAGAATGCGGCTACAACATATACAAGAATGCGGCTACAACATATACAAGCATTCCTTTAAGTGGCCAGGTATCCGACTAGATCTCCGGACTTTATGAAAGCCTTATTCCCCCCCCGTATCTGGGATCCCTCTCATGCACTCTTATCCCTGCTTTATGGAGTAGACAGGGCTTATACTCTCAACCCGTCTATGGTTTATGAACTAAATTGAATATCAAACTTAAGCGTCAGACCCCCCGGAAGGGCGTATTCCGTTGCTCATTGGGATGATATTCTTTCAATTCATACCAACCTTGGCAAGGCTCATTCACTTTCTCAACAAGACAGACAACAAACAAACAAATAATTCCAGCAATATAAACCAAAATATGCAGTAATTCTAGACTCACCACTACAGAGGCTGGTGTTTTAAAACCAGGAGAACCGTAACTGACAGAACGGATAGGCACAAATCAGGGGAGCACAGAATATAAGAAAAATAAAGCTTTTTCTTACCTGGCCAGGTTTTTGATCTGTGGTTCCCGGAATGCCTATTCCTTTTTGTTCCGTCAGCCGCGTTCGTCCACCTCTTGTAGTATCATCGGTGAGTCCCTCGTTCGGGCGCCAAAATGTTAGGGGCAACTCTTAAACAAGTTGCTTTAAGTTTATATTGCTTTGTCAAATTATTGCTTCTATAGGAATTAAGACACAGAGTCAGAAATCCGCGCATCAGTTCTGAGCATAAAGGACTGCTCCCTTTACTTCTTTCAAAGGTCTTTTATAGGCAATTATACAAACAATAGCATCAGCACCACCCCCACACAGGGCAAGGGTCAACAACAACAGGAGTCACCTGGGCTACAAGCACAAGCTCCAACACCATGGCAATACAGATACAAGGCAACAAAAGCAGCTTCAATCGAGTTCAGCAGCCAAAGGTTACATTCATAACAGATTTACAAGTAGGCATTATATTAAGTGAGAACTCTAAATTAAATCCCTGACCTTATCAACGTATAAATATTAGCCCTTTTTATGGGTGCATTTAAGCCATTTACATTATATGTAATTATATTTAAGCTAGACATCATTACTTATTTTATTTTTAAAATTTTCCACTAACACACCGCAGACCAGCAATAGGAGTAGGAGTTTCTCCACCATACCGCCAGTGAGAGAAGAGATCTATGCCTCCCCTTCTTCTGTCATACTTTTCCAGGTAGATACCCACTCCTACCCACATTCCAAGTACCCTCCCCACCCTGTCCTACCCAGAATAGGGGAACTGGCCTCCCCATGGCCCCTTAAACCGCGGCCCACCAAACTCCTCCCAGCCCTACGGTTATCCCCCTAGAGGTTGAACTCTGAGTATGATCATCAGGCAGAGCCAGTACTCCCCCCAGATTTTTTGGGGGGCTCCTGTGCCCGCTCTGCTCCCCCGCCTCCCCCCTCCCACCCCCCCCATCCCAGACCAGTCTCCATTCCTTTTTTCATCTACATTTAATATTAATTTCTACATTTCTTTTCCCTTGAGTCTTATTTTTTCTTCTCTTCTCGTCGTCTTGGTTAAACGACTGGTTGCCACAACTGCTGTTCGTCTGTGTTTTCTGTAATCTCCAATCTTTCCCACCAACCTGGGATTTCTACCACTGGAACCTCTAGGCGATTACAGAATTTAGCCGTATCTTCGGGGAATCTTAAAATTGCGGATCAGCCCTCTGTACATCCGATTAGGCAGGCAGGAAAGCCCCATGTATATTGAATATTTTGCAGCTTGAGCTGTTCAAGTAAAAGTTTGAGGGTTCTTCTCCTAGCTAGGGTCTCAGCTGCCAGGTCTGAAAATATTTGTAGGGTGGTCTCCCCATATTTAGCTGGTTGGTTGGTTTTCAAGTATGCCTTATCTATTCTTTGTCCTAGCAATTCTGAAATCTTGCGATGACGTCTCTTGGGACGTCTCCTGCCATTTCTACGGGCTTTCTGATCTTATGAATTCTTTCAAACTTGGTTTTACTGCTTACGCCAGATGCGCCTACCATGTGACCAAAAATGTTGTCCATTATTTCTTGCAGATCTTCGCTTTCCCCTCGCATCTCCGGTAAACCTCTAATCCGGAGATTTTTCCTTCTATTCCGATTTTCTTGGTCCTCGATTTTTTAGTATGTTCCTTTGGTCTCTCTGCATCTCAACCATCTGTGCCTTAAGCATTCTTATCCCATCCCCTTGTGTGACCAACCTTTCTTCTGTATCTTCAACTCTTTAATATGTGGTTCATATCTTTGTGCAGGGTTGCTATTTCTCCTTTTATTGATATTTCCAATCTCAATATTTCCAATCTCGCAAACATTTCCGCCATTTCAATCCTTTGTTGGTAACTGTTTTTTTTGTCTGCGTTCCATTATAGCTTCTTCCTCTGGTGCCTCACTTCTCCCTGTGGGGTTTTCTGTATCTTCTAACTGTTTACTCAGTTTGTTCTTTTGTGGGCCTTCCAAAGCTTTATCCTTACACCCCCCCGTTTGTTTCCCCGGGCTTTCTTTACCATCCTCTTGAATCAGGTATTTTTTGATGGTCCCCGGCCTGTGCTTACCCTGGGTGGATTTACTGCTGCCCCCCTCACCGATTTGCCCCTCATTTCTTATTTTCTTCTTAATGTAAACTGACACATAACATAACACCCCCCTTTTTTTTTTTTACTTTCGGGGTTACTGTTCCAGGGGTTACTACTCCAGGGTGGGGGTACTATACACTATTAAAGTGATTGAAATTGCCAAAGTCACCAGAATAAACAGAAAAAAGCATAAATAGGCACCGTCTTAAAAGGGTGGGCATTCAGAAGTTTGTCCTCTTTGTTTCATTTTAATTTTATCCCCCCGCTAGTACGGCTACTGCGACTACTAGAACGGTCGCGGTCGCGGTTGCGACTAATGTGACTGAGGCAGCTATTGATCTTCTGTCAGTTTTTTTTTTTTTCTTTTTTTTTACAGATTGACGTTAGCTGCTTTAATGAATTTCACACTTTAGGGGTCAAATAACCCCCCCCCTCAGTCCGTACCCCTTAATTTGTGTCAGGGAGATTTTTCACATATGCCAAGCAAACCTACTTGCACTGCCACTGTCCGTTCGGGCACATATACTTCACATATACTTCGCATGTGCTTCGCCTCTCAGCCCCTTGTTATTCATAAACTGTTTTTCATGTGCTATCCGGCCTCTGCTTTCATCTGTGCTAGCGGCAATTCTCTCTCTTTGTTATATGGGCTGTACACAGTCCTGCTTATGCTTATGCGACATCAGTGTATCCATGTGTGGCATGTATAATCTATTTACACTCCTTGCATTCACTATGATAGTCACCGTGCATTCTTTACTGCACTCTATGCAGTCTTTATGCCACATGCGTGTGTTTGTCACAGTAAAAAAAACAGAAATCACCCACTTGCTGCTTCCATCTACATATGTCGTTCGCAAATTACTTATGCCGGTCCATGCAGGTGGGCGGTATGCACTTTGAGTCAGTGAGTCTGCTCGTCTGCTCCCATCCGGGGATTCATGCTTTATTTTACAGCCGTTACTGGTGTGCTGGCTGTGTCAGCGCTCCACTCCGTCTACCTGCCGCCAGGCGTCACTGCTCATGTGCGGGCTCCGTGTTCCGCGCTCTGTGCCCCGGGTGTCGGGGCTGTAGCTCACCTCCCTCCTCAGGCTCTCCAGTCTTGGTGGACGGTGGGGCAGCAGCCGCTGCGGTCCTTAGCCGGACATAGCCCAAGGGCGGGATTCGTAGGAGGGCGGGAGGCGACTAGGCGGCCTAGGCCTGCATCATACTAGGGGGGAGCTTCACAGGCTTCACGGGCTCAGCATCGGCTCTAGCCCAATGCTCACATCTGGCCCCTCCCTCCACCCTAGCTTGAATGAGATGTGGGATGGATTAGCACTAATGTGGCATGGGTGTGGCATGGATGTGGCACGGATGAGCACTGATGTGGCATGGATGTGGCATGGATGAGTACTGATGTGGCACATAGGAGTACTGATGTGGCACAGAGGAGTACTGATGTGGCACGGATGAATACTGATGTGGCATGGATGTGCACTGATGTGGAATGGATGAGCACTGATGTGGCATGGATGAGCACTGATGTGGCATGGATGAGTACTGATGTGGCATGGATGAGTACTGATGTGGCATGGATGAGCACTGATGTGGCACGGATGAGCACTGATGCCCCATGGATGTGGCACAGATGAGCACTGATGTGGCACGGGGGAGGCATGAATCAGCACAAATAAGCGCTGTGGGCACTTCAGATCTAGTCCACTTGCACTGCTGCACTGGCTCCCTCCTCTCCCCACATGCTGTACCGATCACGGTGAGGAGAGGAGAGAGCTATGGCCCCGTCAGCAAGTGGTAACTGAAGCAGAAACAGCTGTGTAGGAGGCTTAAAACAGCCAAACAGGCAGGAACAGCCAAACTCTACAACTAAGGTGAGGTTGTGGAAGACGATTTCATGTCACAAGCCATATCTTCATCTTTATCATCATATCTTTATTTATTGTTAATATTTTCTATTTGTACTTTACCTGCTAATGGTATTGTCATTCCAATCATTAGTGACCCCTACTGGTTGTGTCATTTAGCTATTTTTGGGACCTCTAGTGAATTTAGATTTCGGTTTTTAATATATCTTGCTTGTATCTTATTCCAAAATAATTATTATTATTTTTTAATACAACCTATATTATTATTTAATATACCATTATTAAATTTTAAATGTTTGGTTTCCAGCTTTGGATGTATTCACATCCAATCGCTGGATTTAATTAGTAAACTCTTCTTTGTTGTCCTAGTGAACATAACGGTTTTGCTGCAAGTCTTATGACTAGTTTTAAAATGAGGCTTGGTTTGTTTTCTATTCTAGCGTCGTCACACCGGTGTTGTGACCAGTGACGTCACGACGTATTGCGTGGATACTAATTGGTTCCGCTTGCTGTTCGCTCTGCACGCTTGACACGTCAGCGTCAGCATGTCATGTGACTGACCTCAGTTCGAGGCTTGGTCCAGTGTGTGGAACGCTGCGACGCCGTACTATCTGTGCGGGTCGTGACGTCACACCGTTGTACAGGAGCGAGGCTTGGTCTATGCAGCCTCGTATTACCTGTATGGAAACGAGGCTTGGTTATGGTTTTATTTAATTACGGCTACGGCCAGCTTCTCTAGACATCTAGTATATTTATTTAATTTCTTGATTACATTTTTAATATGGGATAAAGTCCTCCTGAATCTCTTTATTTATATATGAGCCAGATTATAAACTAGATGTTTCTCTAAACCGGAAGTAATACAATCCCATTGCACTTCCGGTATTATGACACTTTCATGAGGGGTCATTATAGGTTTATATAGCAGTGAGGTGGGGGGGTTCCGCACCCCAGATGACGGCTCTTTAGCTGAAACGCGTCGGGTGGATCCCTTACGATTACCGCTACTTGAATTTTGTGCTTTTATTATCTTCTAAACATGCAAGTCTATTTTTATTATTATTTTAATAAACCAGTGTTAACATTATCACGCTATGTGAGTTTTTTATTTCTCGCATGGCATATGAATATTCGTATGGCCCCTGGTGGATTGTTTATGCTGTATGAATAACTGTGGAAGTCGTATTACCATCTCTATTTGCTAAATATTGAAGACATCTGAAGAGACGAATATCCAGACCTGTTGGTCATTAAGCCTTTTTGACTTGTATGACGTATGTCCTCTCAAGTCAATATGTTCTGGTAAGCCTCTTGATGCCTTCGGTGACGGCCTCTGAACCATCAACAGTTCTTCTACTCACCTTTGGTGTTTTTACACTTCCACTTACCTGCCTGGTCTAGTTGATGCCCTTTACTGTAACGTTTTGGTGGACTTCGGTCCTCTGCTTTTGGTAAGCCTCCATAGACCCCTGGTGGCGGATTTTCTTCACTTTTTCATTTCTGCAATCAACATTTGTGGACTTTCTTTTTAAGAACTTTTTAATGGTGTCAATTCCATTGGGTTTCCATTTTGGACTTTGTCTTTGCTCTTTACAAATTATTTCTTATAAAAAAACGTATTCAATATTTTTTGGCACACAAAGTAATGGTTTCAGTTCACAGCACATTACTTTGTTTTGTATTTTAAAGGATATATCATAAGTTTATGATATCAGTTTAATATACACTTTATACTATATATAATTTTTTATTCACCATTTTTTGGGGGTTTATAGCGCTACACTTTTTTGCATATCTTCAGTATAAAGAAAAACAAGGAGTCCTGGAAGTAATGGTTTGGACCCCACAGTGCCCTTATCTCAGCATCAAGTCTGTCTGGGGGTTATGTGAAGAGACAGAAGGATGTGAGGCAGCCTACATCCACAGATCATCTGTGGTTAGTTTTCCAAGATGTTTGGAACAACATACCTGCCGAGTTCCTTCAAAAACTGTGTGCTAGTGTGCCTGTTTTAAAGGCAAAGGGTGGCCACGCCAAATATTGATTTGGTTTGGATTTCTCCTCTGCTCATTTACTTTTTACTTTTTTTTTTTACTCATTTTCTAAATTGATAAAATAAACTATTAAAACTTCTATTTCTGAAAGCTTTCTTAATGTACAGCATTTTTTCACACCTGCCTAAAACTTCTGGACATATATTGAAAGAAGGGGGTTGGGTGGGACTTTATATGAAGCACAGCTAGGTAATAAGATATGCAATCACATGATGGTAGATTATTAAATCTCAGAATCACATGATTGTGATGATGTAGCATAAGGCTGGGGCTCTACGCGTTTCGTGGAGATGTCCACTCATCAAGAGCAATAGCAATTAGGATAGATCTATAGTAGAACAAAAAGGCAGAATGAACAGGTGTTTGACACTCGGGGGACACAGGGCAGAGGAGGGATACAACTTTTGGACAGTACTGTACAAACTAAAATACATTTAAAAAAGTAATTTTAAATTACCTCCCCAAGCATGTACTCAAACATACGTGTACCTAGGATGCACATACATGTAAATGCTGATTGTGCAAAACATAATAGCTCAGAGGTAAAGAATATATTCTAGGGTCATCATTTACAGTTAACTTTAGATTTATGACCCCCAAAGTACATAAATAGTCCAAACCTACCAAGCCACAGATCCCCCCGAGATTTTATGAGGTGTCTCGGTCCCGGGGTACTGATAAAAAGGAGATGTATTCCTCCATAAATGTAAATTCTCACCAATAAAGCCACCACTTGCTGAAGGCTTCGTCTGTTCCCATAAAGGCAGATCTGAGGTCCTCAATGAGATTAATTTCTTGTATTTTTGAGAGCCAGGGTTAGAAAGCAGGGATGCGTGATCTGGCCAAAATTATAGTACCTACAGTCTCCCCACATCACCGGCACTCATAAGGGAGCAGAGGAATCATTTGTAACCTGCTTCTTGATATGTGGTACTTATTAAAGTGGTTGTAAGCCTCTTTACAACCAGTTTAAATGACAGGCAAGCCTATAGTTAGGCTTGCCTGTAGCTACACTGGATACCTCCTAAACCTGCACGTTTTAGGAAATATCACTGTATTTGCATGTGCCGACGTCATCGGCACATGCGCACTATAGCAAACTGAAGCAATAACACGTACGTGCCGTTGCTTCAGTTGTACAGTGCCGTTCCCGGCAGCTCCCGCGCGTATGTGACATCATCGCGGCTCCGGCCAATCACAGCGACAGAGCTGCGATATCCTGAAGTAAGCCCTAGGAGTGATGACGCCGGCCGGAGGGGAAGATGAGGACGGCCGCGGGGGCTTCGATCTCAGGTAAGTAATTCATAATGAGCTAGTATGCTATGCATACTAGCTCATTATGCCTTTATCTTGCAGGGGTTTTTTTGGGAATTGTTACAAAGGGTTTACAACCACTTTAAGTATTTGTGAGAGTAGTGGATCAATTTGTCATTTTGTTCATGGGGGGGAATTTTATCTCCATATCCCTTTCTCATTTCCGGATGAAAGTTGTGAGGGAATTTTGGTCCTGGGCTCGTTTATAGAGGGTAAAGCAAAGAGGGGGGTATGTCTTGTTGGGCCCTGTCCCATGCAAAGAGTTTCAAAAACACAAAGAAAAGAGGGTGCATCAGCCTAGTGCATTATCTTTTGGTACATTTATTCAGAAAATATCATGAAAACTACTCATACTCTACTTCATCAGATGAAGAAGGAATACCTTCGAAACGCGTCAGCCAGCAGTGGTTCATATGTCTACTCTCCAGGACTCAGAGACTGCAATCAGTAGACGGACTGCCATATGTCAAAGACCTTTTTAAGCGTGATTGTCTCCTACTTTTGTGAGTAGTTTTCATTATATTTTCTGAATAAATGTACCAAAAGATAATGCACTAGGCTGGTGCGCCCTCTTTTCTTTGTGTTTTTGTCTACTACTAGGATATCCCTACCCTGGAGGGCAGCAAGGCCGAAAGCTATTATCCAATTTGATCTTTTGGATCACCTAGCCAACACACCTGTGCGCAAGAGTATTTGCTTTTTTGTTTGACTGTACACTAAATGAGTTTCAAAGCCTGTCAGAGGTCTGTCATATGAGTTGGATATGGGCAGTGAAGCTAAGAAGTGGTGCAGTTGTAGAGTCCTCCAAAAACGTAGTAGCGCATAAGTGGGGCCTGCTTGCATATCATGTAAAGTGGGCCATGAAGTGGCCAGTGGGAATTAGCCAATGCAGGAGTATCATGTTGCACATATGAGATGAAGACCCATGTTAGATATGCCAAGTGGAAATTGCTGGTTGCCAAGGACTGGAAACGTAGGTGAAGACACTGTTGTTAAAACTCTTAAGAAGAAGGCCATTTTGGTTTCCCCAAAAAAAGGACACAGGGATCCACATTGACTGAGCCCTGGAGTAGATATAGAATCCTAGGGAGAATGTTCGTAATAGTAATAATACAGTGCAAACTAAAAAATCACCTGCTATGTGTTATATCTCTCAATAAAGAAATGATTAAAAAACAATAGTGTTATGCCGCGTACACACGGTCGGACTTTTGCCTGTCCGACAGACTTTCGACGGACTTGCGGCGGACTTTCTAATGAACGGACTTGCCTACATACGATCACACAAAAGTCTGACGGATTCGTATGTGATGACGTACACCGGACTAAAATAAGGAAGTTGATAGCCAGTAGCCAATAGCTGCCCTAGCGTGGGTTTTTGTCTGTCGGACTAGCATACAGACGAGCGGATTTTTCGACCGGAATAGAGTCCGTGGAAAGATTTGAAGCATGTTCCAAATCTAAAGTCCGTCAGATTTTCGACCGAAAAAGTCCGCTGCAGGTCCGATGAAGCCCACACACAGTCGAATTGTCCGCTGGATTTGGTCCGTCGGCGTCCGTCAGACTTTTGTAGACGAAAAGTCCGACCGTGTGTACGCGGCATTAATATTACTAATATTCACTGTGACCTACTCAGACTGCCACTGTTCATGGGTTGCACAAAGCATCCTAATAACAGTAAAACGTTTATTCACAACGCTGTCTTTACATACTTATATGTGACAATGTATAAAACAGTTAAAGATCAAATGAAGTCACTCTATTCCAAATTGCATGTGTGCAATCTTGTGAAAAAAAGTAATATAGTGCTAAAAAATATTCATCCACCAGTGACTCTTGTGATCAATCAATCCGTGATTCCCCTCAACGCACCCACACTCACCAGAGATTATTTGACCCTCTGATGAATAGCATAAGAGTCAATGACGCTTGTGGATATCTCCCCTCCCAGGTTCCTCTCTATACTCTAAAGCTACTAATATGTTGTTGTCCTGAATCCTTCTCTACCTTTTTTTACAAGATCGCACACTTGAAATTCGGAATAGAGTAACTTTATTTGGTCTTTATTAAGTCCCATTAAAAGACCTTCTCCTGGCTGAAGGGTTTTTTTTTTCTAAATATTTTTGCATCGGTACATATCCCTCATGGTACTGTCAATCTACTCATGTTCTTTTTATAAAAAGCCTACAAATTGGCCTTGAAAAAGGGTAGAAATTTACAAATTACAAAATGTGTTTCTATTAGGCTTCAATTGGGTTCGGGCACTATGTTTAGGGTTTGCATAGTTCAGTAATTGTCCAGTGAGCGGAGCTTTCCTCAGTTTGCTCTTCATTACCCAGTACCTAAACAACAACAGAAATTGTTGCTGACACACATAAAAAAGTAGTCCTGAAAAAAGCATTGTTGGGTCTACAGACTGTGAGCACAGAGGCATTTACACAATAATTTGAACCTTAACACATTGTAATTTACAGTTATATCACAATACACAAGTTAACACACCAGGGAGTACAGAAAATGTAGCCCACTATACTGCAATTCGCTGTAATAATGTAGCACACCACAGAATGTAGAACAGCAACTATTTCTCCCTGCAAACACTTTGACAGCCGTCCCTATCTACTCCAAGTTTCCACTTACGCTGACAAAAGGCAGATGTGCCTTTTCTAGGAAGGGGGCTGACACATAAGAAAACCCCCAATTATTGGCACTTCTAAGCCACCAGACTGGAGTCCAAAGACAAGGAAGTGAATTATTGGGAATTGGTTGCTATAACAGTAAATGGCCCTATTATTTTGTCATTTTTTTCGAACTAGCAACGACTTGAGTTTGGGTCAAGACCCATTCCTAAGTCTCTCTTAAGCCCAAGAACATGTTTGCATCTGCATGCTACTGGTAAGTGTTCTTCAGTTAAAAAAAAGATATTGGGTTATGAATATTAATTCTTCTCTGGCCAATCACTGAGGGGTTTATTGGCAGTAATGTGGGCTGCAAAACAGGATAAATATTTGGAGATATCTTCTAGAAAGGTCCTTCCATCCCAGGCTTTGCCTGCTGCCTAAAGAAGGAAGCTAGTAAAAGCTAGGGTTCAGTGAGCGTTTGAGTGCAGTTACAGCAAATCACCATTAGAAAGACTAGGAGGGCCCAAAAAAAATCCAGCAGCTCTAGAGGTTGTTATTGAGATATACTGTGCATACTGTATATACATATCATTTTTTTACACCTTTAAAAATTTAGATTTATGATTGGTATTGCAGATCTCTACAAAGCAGGACTGCAAGAAGACTGCTTGTCTTTTAAAAAGAGCACAGGAACAGTTGGAGCATTATCTCAAAGTGGAAAAGCCAGAAGGACATTCTGAAGAAACACATTTACTTGGCTATATATGTCTCCTGTATGTGAGTCACTGTGAGGAGGTGAAAGCAGCCTCATTAAAGGCCCCCCTCTCTGAAAACAACCAGGCGCTCTGGGTACAAAAGTGCCTCACACGGCTATATCAGGACCTCCCTGTGTTCTACAAGGAGAAATTCATTTTTGTAACCAGCAAATTGCATGTTATGATTTTTATTGGACTATTTAAAACCTCATTTTTGAGCACTTTCCAAGAGCGGGTTACTTCTACACATCAGAGAAACATGAGACCTTGGTAAAACTTTTCTCTGAAATACTTTTATTCAATTTAAAGGGCTTTCATTACTTATACTTGTCTTTGTCTCAAGCATGTAGGGTTAATAAAATTTATTAACTTATCAGCTCTAGTCCTGACACTCAGAACTTACTTAGGTTTCATAAACATGTGATATTTCATCTAGTTTTGTCTCCACCATTGCAGTGGTTTAAAGGCTAAGTTCACCTTTTTTTTTTCTAAATTCCAGCTGCCCTATGTACTAATATATCATTAATGTACCTCGGTTGCAGAAAAATAAAAGCTCTCTTCGATTTTGAGAACAAGGCCTTACCTTAGCACTTGCTGTATTTCTTAGAAAGCTTCATCACTTGCTGACATGTAGATTTGGGACAGAGAAACCAGTAAGACACAGGAAAGAGTTTACCAGCTGACCTCATTAGAACACACCCTTCACCCATCAACTATGTTTGCACAGCATCCCTGGCATCCCTCACCTCAACATGTGCATTTGCCTGGCTTCCCCAGCATCTCTCCAGACAGGCTCAGGCTGCATTCTAAACTCCCTGAGGCTGCATGCAGCCCACGGGTTGAACACCCCTGATGTAGTGCAATGTCCTGCCTGATTGGATACAGAGTGAATGGATAAATAAGTGGGTCCTCCTATTCCATCGTTTTGGAAAATCTAAAAGGAAATTGTACAGATAATGTCTTATAGGGGACTTTTTTTTTTAAAGCTTTAGTGAAAAGTCAAAAAATAAAGTTACACCCAAGCACATAAAAACCCACCAAAAATGTTTTTTTGCCCTCCCCAGCCCTGCATACATTCACACATGAACCTAAACGCACCCATCAGGGGCACCTATGTTGCTTATGATCAGGCCATAGGGCACATGGGCGTTTGCCTGGTGGGCTGCGGCCCCTGGGCTGCATGTTCTAGGAAGAGGGGCCTCTTGATGACTGGGTCGTACAGCATGAGGTAAGCGGCGACTGCGTTCCGGACTGGGCCAACACAGACACCGCTCACCTCCCGCTATATGGGAATTCCTAAAGCAGGGCTGGTGCCAGCAAACTTGCGAGGTGCAGATAAAGGTGGGAGAGAAGGCTCCTGAGACATGCAGGAAGCGCCTGCAGGGGACAAACTCCTTGCGAGCCGGCCGCGCTGGAGGTATAGCTGCACTCCAGGACAACGGCGGCCTCTCTCCTAACACCGGCTGGGGCACTTTGACAGCTGCACAGGGAGGAAGGTGAGCACAGTGAAAACTAAACTGTTCCAGTGCGTGTTACATCCAAAGTCCTGCTCTGTAGTGGCGGGGTAAGGTGTTAGATTGGGGCTGTCTATTTACTTGTCTGGGGCTGTCTCTTTAATGGTCTGTCGTTGTCTTTTTACTAGTACGGGGCTGTCTCTTTAATGGTCTAGGGATGTCTCTTTCCTGGTCTGGGGCTGTCTCTTTGCTGGTCTGAGGCTGTCTCTTTGCTGGTCTGAGGCTGTCTCTTTGCTGGTCTGAGGCTGTCTCTTTGCTGGTCTGGGGCTGTCTCTTTAGTAGTCTGAGGCTGTCTCTTTGCTTGATTGGGGATATCTCTTTGCTGGTCTGGGGATGTCTCTTTGCTAGTCTGGGGATGTTTCTTTGCTGGATTGGAGATGTCTCTTTGCTTGATGGGTTTGCCTCTTTGCTATATGGGGATGTCTCTTTGGTGTATTTGGATGTCTCTTGGAAGGAATATCTGGTCACCAACCACCCGCGAATGTCCACAAGAGTGCTTGCTATGGGGTGGAGGAGCCAAGAGCGCCAGCACGGGGCCCCAGAAGAGGAGGACCAGTTCTGCTCTGTTTAAAACCATAGCACAGAGCATTTAAGTATGTTTATTTTTTTTTAAATATATTTACAATCACTTTAACCTTCAGGCCTAAACTGATGTTTTTGATGCGTGTAAAAACCCACAAAATGTATTTGGCAGTAAAAGTGTTAAAGAGTTTCTCACTGGCGGCTTCGGTAAGAGGCGGAGATGACCGAAACACGGCAGGAGGGGGCTCCTCTCCCGCCCCTGATAAAAATGATCTCACTGCGAATCTGCCACAGGGACCACTTTTACCTGAAAGAGCGCAGCTCGCCGTTGTTGAAAATTCCGGGGTTATGGCAGCTATCTGTTACAATAACCCTGGTATTTAGCGTCAAAGTACCAACTTAGAATGATGGAGATTTGCGCTAAGTGGTTAAAACTCAGACAGAAACATGAAATTCCAAATTCTTTGTGGATGAGGTAAGTGAGAGGTAATATAATTTCTGGGCCAGAAATGATATTACAAAGGGATTCTATGATTATGAAAAGTAAAATTCTGTCCGAAAAGGTGAACTTATGCCCCATACACACGATCAGAAATTTCGTCAGAAAAAACTTGGATGGTTTTTCCAACGGAATTCCGCTCAAGCTTGCCTTGCATACACACGGTCACACAAAAGTTCTCTGAACTTTCAACCGTCAAGAGTGCGGTGATGTACAACACTACGACGAGCCGAGAAAATGAAGATCAATGCTTCCAAGCATACGTTGAATTGTTTTCGAGCATGTGTGATTTTTTTTGTGTCCGAATTGCATACAGACAAATGCATTTTCGGATAGGAACTTTTTCTGACCGAAAAATAGAGAACCTGCTCTCAATCTTTTGCTGGCTGGAATTCTGCCAGCAAAAGTCTGATGGAACATACACATGGTCGCAATTTCTGACCACAAGCTCACATCTGACTTTTGCTGGCAGAATTTCTGATCGTGTGTATGGGCCATTAGCCTTTTCTTTGCCAACTCTGCAGCCACTCTTCACAAAATCATACATGGCTACCATCTCCCCACCCCCCAAACAAATAGCACATCTTTAATAGATTTTAGCTCATTCAGTGCAACACTTAGGATGTCACAGACTCATTACTATTAATGACTATATATTTAAGGGATATATATACAGGAGGCTTAGAATTTAAAATGGATATATAGTACTCTGTATACTTTGCACTGAAAGTGTATCTAAATCCAATCAATAAATTCCCGTATTTGTTACCTTTTGCCTTGGTAAATATACGATTGAAATTGTTTTGTGATATTTGATCGGCAAGTGCAAAATAATACTCATTGATTGCATCAGATACTGAGAGCTGTTCTGCGCCCTGTGCATATTCGCTATGTTGTCTAAATAAGCTCTTCCTGTTTTCAATAATGGACTGCAGAACAAATGCTGTGGAGAACAGGAGAGGGGAAGGAATTCTGTAGTTGTCAAAAGACAACTGGACAGAGCTGACACCATTTCTTGCAATTACAGTCTAGAAGAAGTCATGTGTTGTCAGTCCACAACAGGGAACTTGGAGTTCAGTGTAGTTCTGGCAGATCAACAGGTATTTAGAAACATAGAAATATGGAAAAGTGACAGTAGAAAAAAGACCAAGTGGTCCATCGAGTCTGCCCCTATTTCTTTGAACTTATATTTAAAAGGAAAAAATGAGCTAATGTGCTCGTATTGCAGAAATGCATGTTTTTATTTTGCCCTGACAAACTTTAAAAAGAAATTGCTGGGAGCTAGAATTTTTTTGGCAGCAGAAACTTTGCATGTCTCTTCTGCTAGAAAATCCTTTCTGCTAGCATTTTTTTTTTTTTTAGCTTGCACTGCTGGTACACAGGAATTCATCTGACTAGTATATGAATAAGGGAGCTGGGGTACTGGTCCTCTGGTCCATAAACAAAAGAGGTCCCTAAACTATCCCTATACAACAGGAGCCTTATCCTGCACTAAACCTAACTGTCTCTGATAAGACAGGCTCCTCTCTCTACCTACTTCCAATCTGCAGGGCTTGGAGACTGACCCAGCAGGGGCCTTATAAAGTCTCTCTGTGTCAAAGATGACCACCCAAATCCCAGGAGAACTCAGTTTCCAATCAGGACATATGGCTCTCCCAAAATGGCCACTGGGAGTTCTGTACAGATTCAGAGGACAAACCAGTCCTCTGAAAGGCTTCCCTAGCAGCAGAAGTAAATAGCAGTCACCTGACTGCTTTGTTTACTTCCCAAATAAATGAGTGAGTGATCTTACAATCACTGTCTCACTCTTTTGCCCTGCTAACCTGATAGAGCGTTTCCGTTGCTCTTCAGCTTAGCAGTGACATCTAAACAAGCAGCACCTGCCTACATGCTGGGGTTTCTGACTTCACATCCAAGATGGCGGCACCCAGCAACAGCCTCAGGGCTTTTCGCTAGGGTGACCAGACGTCCACGTTAACCGGGGACAGGCCGCGGACTGGGAACACTGTCCCCGGACCAAGACTGTCCCCAGTTTTATCCCCGGCAGGGCCGCTGATAAGCTAGTACAGCTGGTCCTGTTGGCTTTTAATGAAGCAGCTGACAGACGCTTCTCCTCCTCTCCCTCCCGCGTTAAACCAGTGGTTGGGTAGGACTTTGGGTTCTCTGTGACCATCGAAGCTCGATTGTTTTTTTCTTGTTTTTGTTTTTTATGTTCATGGCAGGTGAGGCTCTGTCTCACCTGCCTCCCCTGACTGCATGTCCCTGGTACAACAGATTTGGGGCTCTTGCGACCCACGGTTCCGGAGATACGGGCTCCTTGCACAGCCTGTCAGAAGCTACGTACAAGGCGGCCACTTTAAATACAAGCTGACATACTCTGTTTGCAGCAGACTGAGAGGATGAGCTTACAGTGCCTCTCATTTCTTCTCTGAAGCACTGAGCTCAATGGACAGCTTGGAGTCTTGGACCAATGGTAAAGTACCAATGGCCCAAGCTGTTCAATAAAAATGCTGCAGTGGAGGCACGCCTCTCACTGCAGTGTCATAGAAGGGCGCATGTGTCTTTTACACATGCCCCCTTCCAGCCCAGCCCACTTAACTACAAGGAAAAAACATGGGTTTATGGGTATATGATTTACCCACAATCCCATGTTTTTCTCACACAGTTAAGTGGGAGAATGAGAATCTGCTGATGAAAAGGTACTGTTTTAATCAAACTAAATCATATATTATTATGCTATATGTTATAACATAATCATTTATTATTTATCTATTTACTGTGAAATTACTGGTTTGAAGTTATATCTTCAAACTTCACTAATTTGTCCATTAGGCCACCTGCTTGAGTACAGTTTTTGAAAATATAGTAAATTACCTAAAAAAATAATAATTATTTGTATATTACTTATGGTAATTAACCTCTTGCCACCCAGGCCAATTCTGACACTTCTCTCATTTTTTTGCTAGAAAATTACTCAGAACCCCCATTATACATTTTTTTTAGCAGACACCCTAGGGAATAAAATAGTGGTCGTTGCAACTTTTAATGTTACATGGTATTTGCAATTTTTCAAATGCCTTTTCTTTTTTTTTTAAAGAAACTGTTTCATTAATAAAAAATAAAAAAAAAAGCATTAAAGTTAGCCCGATTTTTTGTATAATGTGAAATATGATGTTACGCCCAGTAAATAGATACCTAACATGTAATCAAAATTGCGCACACTTGAAGAATGCCGCCAAGCTTCAGTACTTAAAAATCTCCATAGGTGACACTGTAGAAGTGTTTTACAGGTAACATGTTTAGTTACAGAGGATGTCTAGTGCTAGAATAATTGTTCTCGCTCTAACATTTGCAGCGTATGTAACCTGTGTGTATCTTGCTCTGATACTAACCAATGGCTCACCAGCCACTGACCTCACCGCACGTCCCTGCATTGTACATCATATTGCCCACAGATGAGAAGCAGGAATCTTTGGCTTCCTAATCTGCACAAGGGCCGCTTAATATCTATGATCTGCTTAAAAAAACAACATATAGATCCAAGAAAAATCTGATTGCTTTTTGGAGACAGGAGGATTTGCTTTTCTTCTATTAAGACTATTGGTTATTTTCTTTGTCTGCTTCCACTAAACTAACATTGATTATCTGTTTACGGCTGAACTGGACTAACCAGTGTATTTAACTACCAGCTGCAGACAGATACTGTGAGTATTTTAAGTATGAGATGTAGAATATGATATAGTAAAAGTACTTAGAGGGTTTAAAGATCTTTCTATTTTCATGTTGAAAAAACAAAATGATTTATTGGCTGTGCAGCAATGCAGTCTTGTTAGTTTTGGATATCTGCACTTCCACTAATGATCCACCTTGATATTTGTCACGTATAATTGCATCCTTGTACATAGGTGACTGGAAGCATCTCAACAGACACACTAACACCCAATGCAGCATGATGTTCAGATGCATAAAAGCTGCATGCCTGTGCACACTGGGGTACGATGTACACTTAACTTCATCATTTCTGCTTTTTAAAGTGTTTGTTACCCCAGCATTTCATATAGTGGATATGTGCCTGCTGTACCATGTACTTGTATGGAAAAGTATCCTGCTTTCTTTGTATTGCTTCCTTTGTGTGAAATTCTTGGTGTTCCTGCCAGTCCCTCTGGTTTCCCATTAAAAACTGACCACACTAAGTAGTAGAGCACAGTGTGGTCAGTTCCCTAGCTATGATGGGAACTCAGAAACAAACAAATGGCCCCTGCCCCCACCTATAACTGGCCTTCACAGCAAGGAGCACATGGAAGGGCTATCACATGAAAAACAAAAACAGAACATTCCATAGCTCAACTCACCAACCAGTCTGCCAACTGACCAAATTAACCTGTCCAACAGTCTGCGTTAAAAACAGGGGTTTAGTTAGCACGCATTTGCAAACGCATGCATAAGCTGGAAGGCCTCTTCACGGCACCCTGTGTATGCTTGCAGTCCTAATGCTACTGAATTTATAAGTGTCTCTACAATGGAAGCACATACAATAAATGGATAGATAAGAGCAGGTGGATGCATGATAGATGTATGCATGTGCTTCCATTGTGGAGACGCTTATAAATTCAGTAGTGTTAGGACTGCAAGCATACACAGGGTGCCGTGAAGAGGCCTTGCAGCTTATGCATGCGTTTGCAAATGTGTGCTAACTAAAGCCCTGTTTTTAATGTAGACTGTTGGACAGGTTAATTTGGTCGGTTGGCAGACTGGTTGGTGAGTTGAGCTATGATGGGAACTCAGCCTGCTCTCCTCCAATGATAAACTTGTCCTGACAGGCCCCCCCTACACAGCCTTTCACTGGAAAGTTCAGTGTGCTGTTGCTTCTTCTTCCCCTAGCTCTTATGCAGCCGGGAACAGAGGGAATGTGATCACTTCTAAAAAAGGGGAAGAAAGGTATTAATAATGTTTTTTTTATATCTATACAAAAATGTTTTTCCTTTCAATTCAATTTTAAACTGAATGGGTTGTCTTACAAGGTGATTGTTTACAATCACTTTAAAGTGGTTGTAAACTCCTATTGATTAATTGTACCTCTAGGTAAGCCTATAATAAGGCTTACCTATAGTTACTGTAAATATCTCTTAAACGTGCACCGTTTACAAGATATTGACTGTATATGCAGTAAATGACGTCATTGGCGCATGCGCTCTGAAGGAATGGCCATCTGTGCCATACCTTCAGAGCCCTGTCCTGTGACCGGTGGCTCCCTTGCACATGCGTGGGGGTGACACCATACGGCTCCGGCCACTCACACAGTGGGAATCCGCGGACACGGAAGGAAGACGGGTGACAACGCATCAGCGGAGGGCTTAGTTTGCAGGTAAGTTTCACATAATGTGCTAGTATGTGTTTGGAAAAGTAGTTCCAAAACATCTGGGGTACCATGGTTTGCCATCACTGCTATAAGGATCCTATAATATATAGCTGTGTATACATTAAAACTCATAACATTAACTTTTTGTAACTTGCTCAGGGGCAACGATAGTTAAAGTGGAGTTCCACCCTAAAAAAAAAAAAAAAATTGCATAAAAAAAATCCTAAAAAAATGGAGGAAAAAAAAAATAAAACATTTTTTGACTCACCTGAAATGGCTGTTGCTAGGCAGTCTTCCTAATCTACCTCTTCCTACACTGCGGTGATCTTCAGCCTTCTCCTCCCTGCGTTGTCTTCTGGGGAATGGGGCGCGGTGTGTTATGGGAACTGTGTGTGTCCCACAACACATCGCGTCCCATTCACAAAGCGCTGCGCGACCCGCGCATGCGCAGTAGGAAATGGGCAGTGAAGCCGTAAGGCTCCACTGCCTGTTTCCCTTAGTTAGGATGGCAGTGCTGGGACCCAAGAGCCGAGGGACGGGTCTGTCTCGGGTGGCCGACATCGTGGGCACCCAGGACAGGTAAGTATGATTATTTACAGTCAGCAGCTACAGTGTTGGTAGCTGCTGACTTTAAAAAATTTTTTTCCCGGCCGGAACCCCGCTTTAAAGGCCAACCAATCATGACAGAGCAGTTTTAAGGGCAGTCAGGATCTTGGCTTACCCTTCCATAAACACAAATGCTTGGCTTCAACGTGTTCATGTTTATGCTATGCAGAAATGAGGAGAAAACAGGAAGGAGCGTCCACAGGTTGCTTGCATTGGCTTTTTTTTTTTTTGGGTGGGGCAATTACAATTAGGAAAGATTTTGTAACCTGTTTCTGGGCATCTGCCTACATCACATGAACTATATGAGAACGGACAGATTGCATGACTGTCATCTCATGTCTGTTATCAGATTTTCAACCAGCTGACAAGGTTATGTTTCAAAATCTTCTGTGCCCCCAGACAGCCAAATTATCTAATGTCTAATAATGAATGTCTGTGTTTCAGTTACATAAAGTTTGAATATACATTTCCAGCAATAGTTGACACGGAATACTCAACATTTCTCATTTTATCA
The DNA here is from genome assembly GCA_037952925.1 of Lithobates clamitans. Lineage (NCBI taxonomy): Eukaryota > Metazoa > Chordata > Amphibia > Anura > Ranidae > Lithobates > Lithobates clamitans. Next base: position 2,608,216 of record JBBGZY010000194.1, on the reverse strand, counting down.
TACTATTAAAGCAATCATTGTGATGTTATAATAACATGATGTGCTGAAAATGATGATAAAGTATATCGTGTGCACTAAAGAAGGAAAGCCTGCTTATAGTAAGTCTAAGTATCACATTCAGAAGCATGAAACAATGTACAAATAAAATGGTTGTTTTATTCCATCTATTGTGTTCTTCATGCTTCATGTCCATCTACATGAAGGAAAAAGTTGTAGCCAAGAAGAGGAGCCTGACAAAGCATGCAAGGCCAAAGCTGCCTCTGCGGGAGACACTCTGGCTGGAATGAGCCATCGAAAGGATTAGAGTAATTAGTTTGAATGGCCCTGTTATTGTGCTGGCATGTGGAAGAGGAACAGATACACCGCTCAGCAAAACGTCGCCAAACTGATTAGCCTGATTAGACGCTCTTCTAATTGTCACATGTCCTTCCCACACAGCCTCACACTTGTACTTCTAGGCTAACTTTCCCTGTTGCCTATATATAAGTTTCTAACTCCTGTTCCAGCATAAAAATCTGGAATATTTAGCTCTGCACCCCAGCTAAGGAGTGTATTGCAACATGCCCCAAAACAAGGCTTGATTTATGTTTTTTGTCTCCTTTTTTTGTAGGCCAACCTGATGTCAGGTCCAGAAAACAAACATCCCACCTACAGCCATAGGTGTGCGCACAGGGTGTGCCAGGTGTGCCCAGGCACATCCTAATCACCCTGTGCAGCACAGATTCCCCCTACCGCCCCCCCCTTTCCTCCTCCAGCGCTTCTGGCTTCCTTCCTCTCCTTTCCTCCTCTCCTTTCCCGACGGCTGTTACTGTGGAGATGTTTTAGGATGAGTGGGGGAAGGGGCCAGTAAATATGTAATTTACCAGCCTCTTCCCTATCTGAATGAACATTGTGAGTTATCGGTAATGTGTGTTTGAGCTTTGGGGTGCACACCCTAATGCAATAGACTGCGCACACCTATGCCTACAGCTGAAATCATATGTTTTGATAGGCTGAAACATCCCCTAGATTTGTACATTGTGTGGGAACCATAACCAATTGCTGCAGCCATTGAAAGTTGGTTTCAAGCTCCATGTTGCATTTTTATTCTACTTTGAGCGGTGGCTGCCTCAGCATCCATGTTCAGATTTTTTTTATACCCTTGTTAGGGGAGGTGGGAGTGTTGTTGGATATAAAGTGCAGACACTAAGACTGGCCATACATGGTCGAATATCAAAAGAATTTTCTTTTGAAAACCAGAAAATTTGTGCGTTTTGTGATGGTGCCACCATTGATTTCAAAATTCAGCCAACCAAGCCTTCAATTTCACCTCATGTTGCTACAGAAAAGAATTTTTGTGTCTGGGAATTTTCTTTTCTTGCACATGCGCATTTCTTTTTCGATTACATTTCTCGCACGATTCTCCCATCATTAATTAGAAAATCCTTCATTTTTCAAAAAATTTCCAACATGTTCGATTCCTCAAATTTGAAATCGGCTGTTGCTGCAGCCCACTAATGGTGCGAAATACAAACGAAAATTCTTAGATTTTCGATAGAAAATTCTTTCGAAATTCGACCCATGTATGGCCTGCCTTACAGGTGTATAGGATACAATCTGCCTGGATTTGGTTTTTGGAGGCTCGTTGAATCCTGCTTGAAATTTGTAAAACTTGAACTTGGCATTGAATCCAATTGAAATTAATGGAGCAAGTTCTGCTGTTAAATATCTGCCAATTTTTTAGGCTAATTGGCAAGCTATTGTCAAAATAGTATGTAGTGCTAGCCACTGTCATAGGGTACATTAAACAAAGCAAAAACATATTTCCTTAATTTTTATTTTCTTAAATAATATTGTACAGTGGGGTGAGGGTTCTTTTACTGCACCATTGAGGGCCCTTAAAGTGTTACTAAACCCACAAGAGTAAAATCAGTCTGTATATGCAGTAAAGCATGCCTGTTATACTATGGAACATAAGGGGTTAATCCTGAAAATTGTGTAAAAAGGTTGTTTGGTCTTTTCTGATCCCCCCCCTTTCTTCCACAATCCCCAATCCATCTCCTGATAGTACATAGCCTCGGGGACACTCTGCACATGCTCAGTTTGATGTGTATTGCTAGAAAGTTTTTTTCTGGAAGGGTGCATGTGATCAGCACAGGGCCAATCAGCACTCTCCAAACAGAGGATCAGGAGTCATGCAGCCTCATAGGACAGTCAGAGGGGAATACAGTATATACTGCTGATGAGAAAAGGTATTTAGCAGTTTATATTTACTAAAATAATTGCGTTTCCATGTTCTCTGTACTGTGGGAGACCAGATATAGTGGATGCAGGGGTCTGAGATTAGTAACACTTTAAGTGACGTGTTATTGAGATGCAGTTTTTACGCATAGCGTCTCTGGCAGCTTTCTGGGAACACATATCTTGAATGTGTAATTGATTTTTCCACTTTTACATTTAGCTGGGTTTAAACACAACAGCAGCACCCCAATCTGATTAAAACAGTATTAAATCCAACAGCAAACATTTATTATATTGCAGTTTCCCAATTCTTAGATGTGATGGCTGCATTAGTTTCCTTTTTTAAGTGCTTTTTTTTCTATTTCCATCTGGTGAACCAGCCAGTAAGTCTGTTGTTTTTCAAAAGAACAAGCTTTCTTCCAGATGTACCAATTTACAGGGATGACACAAACCATTTAAGACTGGCAGGGGTGCTTACAATGATCAGCTTTTATTTATTCATGTAAAACCTTTATTTATCGAGAATCTGGACACTCTAATACAGGAGGTATGTCACTGGCTAGATCACCCGATGAAAACAGAGGGGAAAAGACTACAAAAGAAAACAAATGCAGCCACCAAATCTAATGTTTGGTAAGTCACAATATATTACATTTTTGGTTTTGGGTTTAATACCGTTTGAATTTCAACTTTAAAAAAAGTATTTTTTAGGCCGTTTTTTGTTACCAATCTGATCGTTTTCATTTTATTTGACAACAGTAGACCTGAATCAGCCAGTGGAAGTAGCAGCCACAACAGATCATAATAAAGCTATTGGAAAATGTACTGCTGAAGCCCTGCATATTTTACAAGTTTGCCAATGACACAGCAGTTTAATAGTATAGCTTGTGATCTTGTTTTTTTTGCAGTATGTGGTGAATATGGTCTTTGATGCTCAAATGCCTGAGCAAGCTCTTTAGAATTTGGGGCATCAAAGAGAGGAACTACTATTGTGTGGCCACCCTTGTATCTTTGAGAGATGGTGGTCCCTCTCTTTGAGAGATGGGGATCTACTTCCACCATCACATGGGATGCCCAAAATTAAACACTTTGTGGAGGTGCTGTGTAAGAATTTGTTTGTTGCATTTTCTGTTGGATTTCCTCTGATAACCAATGTGCCTCTCATCCCTGAAAGAAGGTGCAGCGGCGGTTGCCTCAGCATCCCTGTTTAGGATTTTTAAAAAATCCTAGGCCGGGCTGCAGGCAGCACATACAGACAGCTCCTGACCCACATGATTGCTAACTACAAGGGATATTCAAGTCAAACTGGGACTTGAGTTTAATATAATAATAGAACAAATTTCAAGCAGTGGAGTATTTTTCGACATAATCCCCTGCTACATTTATACATTCATCCCAGTGAAAGATTTGTCAGTATGCCTGAACCATCCTAGGACAGCCTGCTTCACTTATCATCAGTGCTGAAATGCTGACCTCCGAGGAACTCTTTTAGGGGTCCAAACAGGTGGAAATCACTCAAAGCAAGGTCCAGGCTGTAAGGGGGATGTGGCAATACCTCCCAACTGAGTTGCTGTAATGTGCACATAGTGGGGTGAGCAGTATGAGCTTGTGCATTGACCTGGAGAAAAAGGACGCCCTAAATGATCAAACCAGGAAGTTTTTTCCGCACACGCCATCACTTTACCTACAGATGCAATTGTTTGAAATTTTTAGTTCACAAGAAACTTCATCACCACATGCTGTTCCATGCACACATTAACACTGTTGTGTGCCATCTTGATTAATGGTCTCTGGACTGGCCTGCAACATGTGCGCCGCCTATGAGTAATAGAACACACTTGACATTTACTACTTTACCTGTAAAATTAAAAGTCCTGGTTTGACTTGAATGCCCCTCGTACATCCAGGGTTCAGGGCTGATGTGGACACTCTCCGAATTGATGACCCTATGGACTATTGGATGTCCAGGCTGGGCTACTGGCCAGAGCTTGCACAGTATGTGCTGTAGTTTCTAGTATGCCCAGCAGCCAGTGTGCTATCTAAAGAGGCTACCTTAAGCCCCCAAAAAGCTCTAGTAAAACCACCCCCAAATCCTGTGGTCTGAGCTCATTGCACTGCAACCACTACCATATAATCCAGTGGAAACTCCCAGCTCTGGGTTAGACCAGAGTTGTAGGTTCCCCGACACAATTTGTTTATTTTTTTTTGTTTGTATTTACATTTTTTTTATTTTTATTTTAGTATTTTTGAATATTGATGCAGTGGTTGGGCTGCACACAATGGAGGCCAAGCATGTCTGCAATATTTCTACTTCCAGAGTCATAATTCTCCTCCTAGGCACTCACTCAGCAGCCAGTTCTATTTTTTTAATATTTATTCATAGTCATGCCACTAGAATCATAGATGCAGAGGGGAAACTTAGGCCCCTTCACACTAGGGCGGTGGGGGCGTCGGCGGTAAAACACTGCTAATTTTAGCGACGCTTTACCATCGTTTTAGCTGTGGTATTCAGCCGCTAGCGGGGCGGTTTTAACCCCCGCTAGCGGCCGAAAAAGGGTTAAAACCGCCCGCAGATAAAATTTACCAGTGCACCCTGCAAGGAGTGATGGACTTTTCTGCAGAATGGGTCCAGGGTTGAAGCTCCCGTGAACACTCAGGATGGCATCTTTTCTACAAGTTAAAAAAAAAACAGAAATTGCTGACATAAAAAGCTGACTTGTGTTTACATATTTTGGCCTATTCCAGCAGCATATTTTGGCCGATCCCCGTTGATTGAAAGTCAGACCCACGCCGGCCCCAAGTCGCAGGGCAAAGTCGGATCCAAAGTGGGACAGCTGTCATGTCGCACCAGTGTGAACCCAGCCTCAGTCTGCACACATAATTGCCATGCTGCTCGTCATTTTTTTTCTTAAAGTGAAATGTAACTGTATTTGAGCTTCACAAACAGAAAATGATATTTAATTCATTTTCAATATTCATAGCAAATCCATCCATTCATCCATGTCTACATGCTTTATTTTGTTGAGAAATCACTTTGAAAAACACACCCTAGCATTTCTAGCTGTGGCCATTTTGAGTAAGGGCAAATGATTCATGTAGCATTTACTTCCTGGAATCTATCTGCCCTTAAAACAAAAAAAACAAAAAAATGTGCATGTTTACCATGCTTTAGGTAAGGCATGCAGGCAGAAGGACGCGCTTACCTAAGAAAAGCCCTGCTCGTCTCCTTCAGATGAGGGTGAAAAAATGCCCGTGATGTATGGCATGTATAACATCATTTTGGCCTAGGCCAGAAGCAGCTGAAGAAATGTAAAAAAAAAATGTATAACACAAGTAAATGTAATTATACCTTCTATTTACCAAGGATAGCAGCATACAGATTAAAAATAGTTGATCGAGAAAGTAAAGTTTCGCTTTAAGTGTCTCTGAAATTATACTGTACACTTGTAGCAAAACATCTGCCTTGTTTGTGTTTTCACATTTTAGCCTATTCTACTTGGTCGCATTCACGCAAGGACGTGCGGTGAGGTCAGTGGCTGGTGAGGCACTGGCTAGGATCAGAGCCAGATACACACAGGTTTCATACGTCATGAATGTTAGAACGTGAGCAATAATTCTAGCACTAGACCTCCTCTGTAACTCTAAACATGTAACCTGTAAAAAAATTTCAAGCGTCACATATGGAGATTTATAAGTACTGAAGTTTGGCCCCATTCCACAAGTGTGAGCAATTTTAAAGTGTGACATGTAAAGTATTTATTTACTTGGCGTAACATCATCTTTCACATTATACAAAAAAAAAAATCTGGCTAAGGTTAGTGCTTTGTTTTTTTTTATTCATGAAACAGTTTTTTTCCCCCAAAAAAAAGCGTTTAAAAAAATTTCTGCGCAAATACAGTGGGATATAAAAAGTTGCAACAACCACCATTTTATTCCCTAGGGTGTCTGCTAAAACAATATATATATATATATATATATATATATATATATATATATATATATATATATAATGTTTGAGGATTCTGAGTAATTTTCTAACAAAAAAATATAATTTTTACATGTAGGAGAGAAGTGTCACATATGGCCTGGGTGGCAAGGGTTTAATTACCATATATTAGTAATATACAAATAATTATTATATATTGTTTTTAAGGTAATTTACTATATTTTTAAAATCTGTACTCAAACAGGTGGCTTAATGGACAAATTACTAAAGTTTGAAGTTATAACTTCCAACCTGTAATTTCACAGTAAATAGATAAATAATAAATTATTATGTTATAACATATAGCATATAAATATATTATTTTGCTTGAATATAACAGTACCTTTTCAGCAGGCAGCAGATTCTCATTCTCCCTCTTAAAGAGGGAGTCCACCTAAACCGCCAAAAAAAAATATTAAAAGCCAGCAGCTACAAATATTCCCAGGGTCCAGCGATGTCGGCAGGCGACGCCGAGAACCCGCTCGGTTCTCTGCAGCTGCCGTCGCCATCCTAGGTGAGGGAATCAGGAAGTGAAGCTTTGCGGCTTCACTTCCCGGTTCCCTACTGCGCATGCGCGAGTCGCGCTGCGCATCGTAACTGGTCCCCGCTCTCTCCTGGGAGCTGTGTGTTTCCCAGGAGACAGCACAGAGGGACAGGAAGAGGCGTAGACTCCCATGGGAGTCTATGCCGGAAGTGGGTGCAAATAACTGTCTTAGACAGGTATCTGCACCCCCTCCCCCCTGAAAGGTGCCAAATTTGACACCGGAGGGGTGGAGGGTTCCGAGGGTTTTTGTGTGGAACTCCGCTTTAACTGTGTGGAAAAACATGGGATTGTGGGTAAATCTTATACACATAAACACGTTTTTCCTTGTGGATAAAAGGGCTGGGCTGGAAGTGAGCATTTGTCTTTTAGACACACGCCACTTCTATGACACTGCAGGGAGAGGCGTGCCTCCACTGCAGCATTTTTATTGGACAGCTGGAACCAATGGTACTTTACCATTGGTCCAAGACTCCAAGCTGTTCATTGAGCTTGGTGCTTCTGACAAGAAGTGAGGAGAGACAATGTGAGCTCATCCTCTCAGACTGCTGCAAACAGAGTATGTCAGCTTGTATTTAAACTGGCCTCTGTATTTAGCTTCTGACAGGCTGCGCAAGGAGCCCCATATCACTGGAACCATAGGTCATAGGAGCCCCAATTTTTTACCAGTGGTGGGGTAGGCTACATACCCCCCAAATTTGCCAAACTACGACCCTCAATTTTTTTTTCTTTAATGTTCATGGCAGGTGAGACCTTGCCTCACCTGGCTCCCATAATTGCATGTCCCTGCATTCACGTGCTGTCCTCTTGTTGCCAAATTGTTACCACACCATGCCTAAGGGCTGTAGCTTTGATATGGCAAAGGATTGTAGTGAGTTTGGAGTGAGGGTGTGTGGTGTTTTGGGTGTATATGTTTTTACTTTTTTTTTTTTCACATGGTGCAGCTTTTGAACAGACTGTCAGGAACAACAGCCTGCACTCTAAGCATCCCAAGCTAAAAATTATAACCTAGATTAAAAAAGGGCAAAGGCCCCAAATACTCAAAGCAAGTGGCTAAGTGTTGACAACTGAAGAGCTAACTATCATTCAGTTGTTTCAGACAGATACTGGTCCCTAAAAATAATTTTGGTTGTACAGATCTGTGTATACAGTCAGGGCACATAGGAAAATGTATCCCAATACTGCAGCTCAAAAAACTCAAGTTTCTAATAAGCTTTAACATAATATCACTTGGAAAGTCTATTTTAATTTTAATTGTTGCCCTTCATGACAATAACTGCTGTGATACCAATATAAAGATTTCTTGTTTGGGGACTTTGTGTTATAGGGTAAAAACACTCTGCCGCTGTCTTGCACTATCGCTTGCCAGTAAATAACCCTCTAACATACTGTTCCAAAGGAAACAATACTTTAAAAGATAACTATGGGATTTTCTTTTTTCTTTTTTAATCATACCTACCTAACTGGATGCAGCATCAGTCCAATGCTGCATCTGTCCCCCACCAGGTCTAACACCGAGAACCGAGCGATCAAACACTGATGATCGCTTGGTTCTCACAGCTCCATGAGCAGAGAGGTGGTGACTGTCAGTCACTGGCTCTCTGCTCTTCCCCCCCCCCCCCACGCTGGGCTGTGGAGGGGATGGGAGCAGCCGGCTCAGGCTCTCATCGCTTATTGCTATCATATAGGATTAATATTAACATAAAATGGAGTGGCACTAAACCTAAAAAGTATTAATGTTTCTAAAAGTAACACCAAAAAAAGGCTGAGATAACCAATATATAATCTCCTTGTCAAAAGAAGTTTATTGAGTATACAATATTATAAAGATACATAAAGTAAGTTTACAAGGATCTATAAAGTAAGCTCATTGTTTTACAGTAGGGTTTATATAGGTAAATATCATGAAATTTCAAATATTAAACATTGGGTTCACGTAAACCTAAATTAAAGATATATATCATTTCCTTAGTTACTTTTGTAGGTATTTAAATGATTTATACCTACTATACATATTGTTTACAAGTAGAGTGTATATAGGTCAAATAAATTCTGATAATTAGCTTTAATCGTAAGGTGGAGAAAAGGAAAGAGAAAGAAGAAAAAGGGTTGAAAGGTAGAGGTATGGTCCACAAGGTTGTCCCGCTCGTCAGTTTATTATTCTTTTTAGTTCTCTTTGAAGCCTTAGAATGGGTGTCTCTGTAAGTCATTTAATCTGTTACCATGGCAACAGGACAGAGTCATTGAAGTTTGACAGGAACTGTTGTTTTATCCAAGGATGCCAAAGTTTTTCAAATTTTGGAATTTGATTTTGATCGATGGCTACCATCTTAGCATGGGACATTGTATTATTCATTCTGTGAATTGTTTTTGCTAGTACCAATGTAGGAGATTTCCATGCCTTGGCCACTGTTTGTTTTGCAGCCGTTATTAGTTGGATCATAAGTTTGAATTGAGAGAGTGTTAACCATTCCGGTTTTAGATTAAGTAAAGTTAAATATGGATCTGGTTGTATTATTTTTTAAAATATTTTAGATGCAATCACGAAGACTTCCTTCCAGAAGGTTTGGATTACTGGGCACGTCCACCATATGTGTAAATATGTGCCTATTTCTGGGCATCCTCGAAAACAAAGAGCTGAGGTATTAGGTGAATAATTTGCCACTCTAGCGGGTACAAGGTACCAGCGAGTTAGGACTTTATAGTTTGTCTCCAGTGCTAAGATGTTGGGTGAAGATGACTTAGATGTGAGCCATATGTTAGACCAGTCCGTGTCTTCTAAAGTTCGTCCCAGGTCCTCCTCCCACCTCTGAACGTAAGAGGGTCTATTAAGATTTGCTACTCCATATAATTGATTATAAAGTGATGAAATTGTACCTTTAGCAAATGGATCTTTTGTACAGATTGATTCAAAAATGGATAATTGGGATAATGGTGTATCCCCCTTTAGGAATGGTGTATAGAAATTTTTGATTTGGAGATATCTAAATATCTCAGAGTTTGGTAGATCATATTTTTCTCTAAGCGATGGGAATGAAAGGAATGATTTAGATGCTATGAAGTCATTTAGTGTTTGAATGCCTGATGTTGTTCAAGCTTTAAAAGAATTTGAGTAGATCCATGCCGGATAAAAGGCCGGATTTCTGATAAAAGAAAGGAGAGGATTGTGTGGAGATTGTAACTGATATTTGGTTTTTAGTTTATCCCAGAGAGATAAGAAGTGTTTAGTTATGGGATTATGAATTTTAAAGCGGTCTTTAGGATCAAGCCATAATAAATTTGATATTAATAGAGGGTCATTTTCTGAAGCCTCTATAAATACCCATAATGGGATTTCCTGTTTTGCATGGTATTTGGACAGACTGGCCAAATGTGCTGCTCTGTAGTAGTTAGTAAAATTAGGGTATCCCAGGCCTCCTTTATTTTTGGGAAGATGTAGTGTGTGTATAGGTATACGTGGTTTAGAAGAGCCCCATATAAACGAAGTTGCTCTTTTTTGTACTATTCTCAAAAAATAGGAAGGAATTGGAATAGGGAGGACTCTGAATAGATAAAGCAATTTGGGTAGAATAGTCATTTTGATTGCATTAATCTTCCCTATCCAGGATAAAGGAAGTTGCGACCATTGTTTTATTAGATTTGTGATCTGTCTTAATACAGGAGGATAATTGGTTGAGAATAAGTCAGAATGAGATGCTGTTAAATGAATTCCAAGATATGGGATTGATTTTTCTGCCCATGTGAATGGGAGTGCAGCCCTAGCCGGGATCAATTCCATGTTTGTGAGTGAAATATTAAGCACTAGGCATTTCTTAGGATTAATCATAAGGCCGGATAGGGCTGCAAATCCATCAAGAGCTGGTATTAAGTTAGGACCAGAGACCTGTGGTGATGATAGAAAAAGTAATATATCGTCTGCAAATATACATAATTTGTGTGTAATACCTCCTACTTCAATGCCAGTTATAGTTTGGTTTGTTCTGATGTATTGGGCCATGGGTTCGAGTACAAGGGCAAATAATAAGGGAGATAATGGGCAACCCTGTCGGGTACCTCTTTCGATATTAAAGGCATCAGATTTGTATCCAGCATATTTTATATAGGCTTTGGGTTTATTATATAATGCTTTGATCCATGTTAAAAAGTGGGGTCCAAAACCCCATTTTTGTAATGAATATTGCATATATTGCCAGGATACTGTGTCAAATGCCCTCTTAATATCGAGAGATAGAAAACATAAAGGGATTTTCCGTTTTTTAGCAATATGTGCCAATAACACTGCCCTGCGTATATTATCGCCTGCCTGTCTATTTGGCATGAAGCCTACTTGATCTCTATGTATTAATTTTCCTATAATGCTATTGAGGCGTTTTGCTATAATTTTTGCTAATAATTTAATATCGAGGTTTAACAGAGAGATAGGCCGATAATTCACACAGGAAGTATCATCAGAAAGGGGTTTTGGGATCATACAAACAATTGCCATTAGTGTTTCTTGCCGAAAAGAATGTCCATCTAGAAGTTTGTTAAAAGTTTCAGTGAGAATTGGAGAGAGTATTTCTGAGAATGTTTTATAGTATAAAGCAGAGTAGCCGTCTGGGCCTGGTCTTTTGTTAAGTTTTAGGTCTTTTATGGCGTTAGCAACTTCATCTATAGTTATAGGCTCATCCAAACTGCTTTTTTGATTCTGAGTTAACTCAGGTAAGGTTATTTTTGAGAAGAAGGATTCAGCCTCTGTAGGATTAAATTCATTGTTTGTCTTGTATAAAGTTGCGAGATGTGAGTGAAATTTATGGACTATTTTAACTGGATTACAAGTGTAAACATTTTTTGATAATTTCAAACGTATTTGTTTGAAAGATTTGTTAGTTGAATTTAATGCCCGAGCCAAATATGTACCTGGTTTGTTTGTATTCATGTAGAAATTGTGTTTGGAGCGTTTGAGGGATTTATCAACTGACTCAGTGAGAAATAGATCGTATTCCAATCTAGATTTTTCCAGATGAGATTTTGTACTCTGAGATGGATTATCTTGAAATGATATGTAGGCTGCATTAAAATTGAGTTCTATTATTATTATTATATGAGATTTATATAGCGCCAACAGTTTACTCAGCGCTTTACAATGTATAAGGGGGACAACACAATTACAGTACAGTTCAATACAAAAGGTACAGGAGGGCCCTGCTCGTAGAGCTTACATTCTAAAGGGAGGGGGTGGTGGTACAAAAGGTAATAGCTGCAAAGAATGATTTGATGGGGGTTCTAGTTTTTTTGCTAGATTTTTGCGTTCCCGTTTAAATAGTGCCATTTGTCTTTGTATTGTACCACGCAAGAAAGGCTTATGAGCTTCCCACAGTGTTATTGGGGAGATGTCTGTTGTATTATTAATTGATATGTATTCCTTTAAAGCTTGTTCAATGGCCATCTGATGTAGTGGGTGTTTGAGCATTATGTCCGGTAAGTACCACGTTGGGTCATGCGCTTTTGGTATGGCTGAGGCTATAGTAGTGTATACTGCATTATGGTCAGACCACGGAATCGGAATTATATCTGATGCAATAATTTCTAGTATCATTCCTATTGTTAGAAAAATATGATCTATTCTGGTGAAGGTTTGATGAGGGTGCGAGAAATAAGTGTATTTCTTTTTCATTGAGTTACTTTCTCTCCACGAATCTACCAAATTGTATTTGGAAAGAAGTTGAGAAAAAGGTAATCTAGAGGTTATTTTGGATGGTGTAAAAGGTGATTTATCTAGAAATGGGAGGAGGACCTGGTTCGAATCCCCACACATTATCACTGTTCCTATTTTGTGTGTATTAATCACTTGTAATATATGTGAGAGGAATGGTGTAGGTTGTTTGTTAGGAGCGTAGTAGGAAATCACCGTGATTGCTGTATCCATTATATAACCCATGAGTATCAGGTATCTACCTTCTGGGTCTTTAATTTCTGATGATAAGGTGAATGGTGTGGATCGGTGAAATGCAATTAGAGTTCCCCTTTGCTTGGTACAGGCAGAAGCCGTGTAAATTTGTTGATAAAAAGGAGAAATATATTTTGGAGTAGAATCTTTGGTGAAGTGTGTTTCTTAGAGGCATACTATGTGAGCCTTCTTGTTATGAAAAGTACGAAAGGCTTTGGTCCTTTTTTGAGGGACATTTATTCCCTGAACATTCAGGGAAAGTATATTCAGTGGTGCCATGGCAACAGATCAAGTAGTTTTGACCTACTTTTTGTTATGCAGAGCTGACTGCGCAGATCAACCTGTGTGGACTGAAGAGATGAATAGATAGAAAAGAAACCAGTGAATTCTGGAGTAAAAAGTAAACAAAAACATATGAGATTAGATGATACATTGTATAAATTATTTTTTGCAAGTAATCACAATTTACCCGTGAAAGAGAATAAATATCTCTCTCAGGGGAATAAGTGCCTTCGTCACACTCCCACATAATATGGTTGGGAGAATGAGGAGGGCTAATGGGGGTACACGGATCTTCCGCTTACCGGAGAGAAGTGCTATGTCAAAAGACATCAAAATGATGATTCATTAATTGGAGTGCAGAATATAGTTTTTGTTGAAATTATTTATTCCAGGGTGGTTGTATATGGTTAGTCTTGCCCTAGGCTAAATAATTAAGTTAGAAAGGTACTGTTAATAACTTTGGTGTTGATGAAGATAGTTTGAATTATTTGGGGATTTTAACCCTTTTAGAGTAAACAATTACATATTTTATTCATATGTAACTGTTTAGATATGTTAACTCATAAAATTGAGGTTGTATTGCTTCAGATTAGAATAAACAAAAACATAATTCTAGGAACTAGTTAGGTAATAATATATTTGTTTTAAGAAAAGAAAGAAAAAGCTTCCATTACTTCTGGATTATTGAACATATTTGTCCTAAAAAGTAATACATCTATTGTTTTTACCTGATAATATATAACTGAACAAGAATTTCCTTATTTCACTTATATATTCTAAGGCTATATGAATCAGAAGTAATAAGAAATATAACTGGAATGTAACATGATCCCACACAGTGTGTGACTATCAGAATGCAGTTACATTCAGTTATAAATACAGGTTTTTTATAGATAACCATCTCCTAGTATAATAAATGAAGAGATATCAGGAATTAGGATGTCAGTCCATTGAATCTTCTTGGTCCATGGATAATGTGGCATAACGGCCTCTTTTGTGAGAATGATGATTCCCATTTTGTTCTGAAATTTTCTGAGTGCTGCCTGAAGGTGAAGATGATGTCATTCTTCTGCGTGTGGGAGAGTTGCTGCTTGTGGGTTCTGTCAGATTTAATTTTAAAAGGGTTTGTTGTAGTTCATCTGCTGATCTGCTTCTGTAAATTGTACCTTGGTAGTTAAATCTGACTGAAAAGGGGAAGCCCCATTGATATATAATGTTGTGGAGTTGCAGTTCCATTAGTTGGGGTTTCATGGATCGTCTTTTAGTAATAGTAAGTTGGGATAGGTCAGCAAAAATTTGATAATTGTGTCCTTGAAAATTAAGTTCCTTTTTTTCTCTTGCAGCAATTAGTATTTGTTCTTTCGTTCTGTAATAATGAAATTTTGTGATTATATCACGTGGGGGTCCATCTTTCTTTTTGGCTGTGAGGGCTCTGTGTACTCTGTCCAGTTCTAAATGTTCAATAGGGATATCTGGCTTTAGTTCTTGTAATAGAGCAGTAATAATAGATTGCAGGTCTGTCACAGTTTCAGGTATTCCCCTTATGCGCAAGTTTGAACGTCTGGCTCTATTTTCGTAATCTTCGAGCTTAGTTTGAAGTATTAAATTCTCTTCTTTTAATTGTTCCAATTCTGTTATATTTACTTGGGTTGTAATTTCAATTTCATCCATTTTTATTTCTAAGGCTGTGGTGCGGTTTCCCAGCTCTCTTATTTCTTTGGTTAGGCTTTTTGTTATTTGGTCTGAGGTTTGTTTTAAAGCCTTATGAAGCATCTTTTCAAATTGTAATAATATTACTAGGGATGCTGAGGAGGCTTGTGGAGAAGTTTGTGAGAGGATTTGTTCTGTATCTGACTCAAATGGAGAGTGTTGCTGTGACATTTTCTGTCTGTGAGAGCTCCCTGATGCTGTATATTGTGAGGTGACTGGAGCTGCTTTAGTTGCAGTGAGTGCCTGTGAGCTCTTTGTGAGGTGATTTTTATTTCTGCCACGGTTTCCTCCCAGTACCATATTTACTGCCCAAACTTTCACAGTTTGCTCCCTGGGGCAAAAAGGTTCAAATGGATACCTTTTGAGCCTGCAGACTCCGCTTTGTCCTTCTCTTCTCTCCTCAGCGGTGCAGAGCTCTAACAATGCATGTCTGCTCCGCTAGGCTCTGCCCATCTCCCCCCCCCCAATATATAATCTCAATCAGAATTTTTTTTATATATTTTGTTGATTAAATGAATAGCAAAAAAAGAGAAAACCAAATAACCCAAAAGATATGAATGCTAAGTGCAATATAAACAATGAAAAACATGGAGAAATCATGGTAATCAGTTCATATTAGCCCCAATGGACAGTGCCTTAAAAATCCAGTGCTGTGTGAACCACAACAGTGATAAACAAAGTTCTTAACCACTTGCCGACCGCCTAACGACGATATACGTCGGCAGAATGGCACGGGCAGGCAAAATCACATACCTGGTACGTGATTGCCTTCCCGATCGGACCCCCTAACCCCCCCGGTGCCCGAGGCGGTCGGCTTTGGTCTGGCAGCGATTAGAGATGAGGAGGAGGCCATCCATTCGTGGCCCCCCCCCCGCGATCGCTCCCAGCCAATGAGAATCGTCCCCTGCCTCTGTGTAGTACACAGAGGCAGAGGATGCGATGTCATCTCTCCTCGGCTCGGCAGTTTCCGTTCCGGCGCCGAGGAGAGCCGACTGAAATGTGAGTTGCACAACACTACACCTCACAGTAGAACATGCCAGGCATACTTTACACCCCGATCCCCCCCCCCCCCCCGTCACACTGACACCAAGCAGTTTTTTTTGTTTTTTTTTCTGATTAGTGCATGGTGTCAGTTTGTGACAGTTAGTGTGTTAGGGCAGTGAGTGTTAGCCCCCTTTAGGTCTAGGATACCCCCCTAACCCCCCCTAATAAAGTTTTAACCCCTTGATCACCCCCCGTCACCAGTGTCGCTAAGCGATCATTTTTCTGATTGCTTTATTAGTGTCGCCGGTGATGCTAGTTAGGGAGGTAAATATTTAGGTTCGCCGTCAGCGTTTTATAGCGACAGGGACCCCCATATACTACCTAATAAATGTTTTAACCCCTTGATTGCCCCCTAGTTAACCCTTTCACCACCGATCACCATATAACCGTTACGGGGACACTTGTTAGTTCCTTTATTTTTTATAGTGTCAGGGCACCCGCCGTTTATTACCGAATAAAGGTTTAGCCCCCTGATCGCCCGGCAGTGATATGCGTCGCCCCAGGCAGCGTCGGATTAGCGCCAGTACCGCCAACACCCACGCACGCAGCATACGCCTCCCTTATTAGTATAGTATCTGAACGGATCAATATCTGATCCAATCAGATCTATACTAGCGTCCCCAGCAGTTTAGGGACCCCAAAAACGCAGTGTTAGCGGGATCAGCCCAGATACCTGCTAGCATCTGCGTTTTGCCCCTCCACCCGGCCCAGCCCAGCCCACCATCGATCGATCACTGTCACTTACAAAACACTAAACGCATAACTGCAGCGTTTGCAGAGTCAGGCCTGATCCCTGCGATCGCTAACAGTTTTTTTGGTAGCGTTTTGGTGAACTGGCAAGCACCAGCCCCAGGCAGCGGCAGGTTAGTGCCAGTAGCGCTAACACCCACGCACGCACCGTACACCTCCCTTAGTGGTATAGTACCTGAACGGATCAATATCTGATCCGATCAGATCTATACTGGCGTCCCCAGCAGTTTAGGGTTTCCAAAAACGCAGTGTTAGCGGGATCAGCCCAGATACCTGCTATCACCTGCGTTTTGCCTCTCCGCCCGGCCCAGCCTAGCCCACCCAAGTGCAGTATCGATCGATCACTGTCACTTACAAAACACTAAACGCATAACTGCAGCGTTCGCAGAGTCAGGCCTGATCCCTGTGATCGCTAACAGTTTTTTTGGTAGCGTTTTGGTAAACTGGCAAGCACCAGCGGCCTAGTACACCCCGTAGTCAAACCAGCACTGCAGTAACACTTGGTGACGTGGCGAGTCCCATAAGTGCAGTTCAAGCTGGTGAGGTGGCAAGCACAAGTAGTGTCCCGCTGCCACCAAGAAGAAGACAAACACAGGCCCGTCATGCCCATAGTGCCCTTCCTGCTGCATTCGCCAATCCTAATTGGGAACCCACCGCTTCTGCAGCACCCGTACTTCCCCCATTCACATCCCCAACCAAATGCAGTCGGCTGCATGAGAGGCATTTTCTTTATGTCCTCCCGAGCAGGGCCGTCTTTAATATTGATTGGACCCCGGGCAAAACTTTTCTTGGGGCCCCACCATACAATTTCGCTCTCCACCTGCTCTGACACATACAATAAATAGCAGCTATGCGCAAAATCAGTTTACTGAATCAGATCAGGCAGCTATTGCGATCGGTTGCCAGAGGTTACAGTGTATCATTACCGCTCACTGACTGGCTGCTAGAGGTTACAGCACATATTACGGCTCACTGATTAGTTGCTAGAGGTTACAGCACATGATTTCTGCTTGTTGATTGGCTGCTAGAGATTACTGTGGATATGACCTCAGGGGGGCAAGATATACATATAAATGCTGCCGGCCGCCGCCATTTACATATGAATGCTGCCACAATTTACATATGAATGCCACCGCTATTTACATATGAATGCCGGTAATTTACATGTAAACACAGGGTCTGCAGGTGAGTCATCTGTACACAAAAGGACAGAGCTGGACAGCATTAGTAGCAGCACTTCACATTGAGATATTGGGACACAGCACGGGACTAAAACCTCAAGGGACGAGGGAATTTAAACCTGGATAGTTGGCAGGTATGAGGCAGCTGCTTTGGGCCCCCAACAATCACAGGGCCCAGGGCAGCTGCCCCTTTTGCCCTGCCTTAAAAACGGCCCTGCTCCCGAGTACCCCTACCCAACAAACTCCCCCAAAAAAGATGTCGTGTCTGCAGCAAGCACGGATATAGGCGTGACACCCGCTATTATTGTCCCTCCTGTCCTGACAATCCTGGTCTTTGCATTGGTAAATGTTTTGAACGCTACCATACACTAGTTGAGTATTAGCGTAGGGTACAGCATTGCACAGACTAGGCACACTTTCACAGGGTCTCCCAAGATGCCATCGCATTTTGAGAGACCCGAACCTGGAACCTGTTACAGTTATAAAAGTTAGTTACAAAAAAAAGTGTAAAAAAAAAAAAAAAAAAAACACAAACAAAAATATAAAATAAAATAAAAATAGTTGTCGTTTTATTGTTCTCTCTCTCTCTATTCTCTCTCTATTGTTCTGCTCTTTTTTACTGTATTCTATTCTGCAATGTTTTATTGTTATTATGTTTTATCATGTTTGCTTTTCAGGTATGCAATTTTTTATACCTTACCGTTTACTGTGCTTTATTGTTAACCATTTTTTTGTCTTCAGGTACGCCATTCACGACTGTCTCAACAGGGAACCTGAGAATGCAGCCGGTGATTCAGCCAGCTGACCATAGAGCTGATCAGAGACCAGAGTGGCTCCAAACATCTCTATGGCCTAAGAAACCGGAAGCTACGAGCATTTTATGACTTAGATTTCGCCGGATGTAAACAGCGCCATTGGGAAATTGGGGAAGAATTTTATCACACCGATCTTGGTGTGGTCAGACGCTTTGAGGGCAGAGGAGAAATCTAGGGTCTAATAGACCCCAATTTTTTCAAAAAAGAGTACCTGTCACTACCTATTGCTGTCATAGTGGATATTTACATTCCCTGAGATAACAATAAAAATGATTAAAAAAAATAAAATAAATGAAAGGAACAGTTTAAAAATAAGATAAAAAAGCAAAAAAATAATAAAGGAAAAAAAAAAAAAGGCACCCCTGTCCCCCCTGCTCTCGCGCTAAGGCGAACGCAAGGGTTGGTCTGGCGTCAAATGTAAACAGCAATTGCACCATGCATGTGAGGTATCACCGCGAAGGACATATCGAGGGCAGTAATTTTAGCAGTAGACCTCCTCTGTAAATCTAAAGTGGTAACTTGTAAGGGCTTTTAAAGGCTTTTAAAAATGTATTAATTTTGTTGCCACTGCACGTTTGTGCGCAATTTTAAAGCATTTCATGTTTGGTATCCATGTACACGGCCTGAGATCATCTTTTTTATTTCATCAAACATTTGGGCAATATAGTGTGTTTTAGTGCATTAAAATTTAAAAAAGTGTGTTTTTTCCCCCAAAAAATGCGTTTGAAAAATCGCTGCGCAAATACTGTGTGAAAAAAAAATGAAACACCCACCATTTTAATCTGTAGGGCATTTGCCTTAAAAATATATATAACGTTTCGGGGTTCAAAGTAATTTTCTTGCAAAAAAAAAATATTTTTTCATGTAATCAAAAAATGTCAGAAAGGGCTTTGTCTTCAAGTGGTTAGAAGAGTGGGTGATGTGTGACATAAGCTTCTAAATGTTGTGCATAAAATGCCAGGACAGTTCAAACCCCCCCCCCAAATGACCCCATTTTGGAAAGTAGACACCCCAAGCTATTTGCTGAGAGGCATGTCGAGTCCATGGAATATTTTATATTGTGACACAAGTTGCAGGAAAGAGGCAAATTTTATTTTTATTTTTTTTGCACAAAGTTGTCACTAAATGATATATTGCTCAAACATGCCATGGGAATATGTGAAATTACACCCCAAAATACATTCTGTTGCTTCTCCTGAGTATGGGGATACCCCATGTGTGGGACTTTTTGGGAGCTTAGCTGCGCACGGGACCCTGAAAACCAAGCACCGCCTTCAGGCTTTCTAAGGGCGTAAATTTTTGATTTCACTCTTCACTGCCTATCACAGTTTCAGAGGCCATGGAATGCCCAGGTGGCAAAAAAAAACCCCAAATGACCCAATTTTGGAAAGTAGACACCCCAAGCTATTTGCTGAGAGGTATAATGAGTATTTTGCAGACCTCACTTTTTGTCTTTCTTCATTTTCAAAAACAAATGAGAGCTTCAAAATGCTCACCATGCCTCTTAGCAAATAGCTTGGGGTGTCTACTTTCCAAAAGGGGGTCATTTGGGGGGGGGGTTGTGCCACCTGGGAATTCCATGGCCTCCGAAACTGTGATAGGCAGTGAAGAGTGAAATCAAAAATTTACACCCTTAGAAATCCTGAAGGCAGTGATTGGTTTTCGGGGCCTGTACGCGGCTAGGCTCCCAAAAAGTCCCACACATGTGGTATCCCCGTACTCAGGAGAAGCAGCTGAATATATTTTGGGGTGCAATTCCACATATGCCCATGGCCTGTGTGAGCAATAGATCATTTAGTAACAACTTTTTGTAATTTTTTTTTGTCATTATTCAATCACTTAGGACAAAAAAAATGAATATTCAATGGGCTCAACATGCCTCTCAGCAATTTCCTTGGGGTGTCTACTTTCCAAAATGGGGTCATTTGTGGGGGTTTTGTACTGCCCTGCCATTTTAGCACCTCAAGAAATGACATAGGCAGTCATAAATTAAAGGCTGTGTAAATTCCAGAAAATGTACCCTAGTTTGTAGGCGCTATAACTTTTGCGCAAACCAATAAATATACACTTATTGACATTTTTTTTACCAAAGACATGTGGCCGAATACATTTTGGCCTAAATGTATGACTAAAATTGAGTTTATTGGATTTTTTTTAATAACAAAAAGTAGAAAATATCATTTTTTTTCAAAATTTTCGGTCTTTTTCCGTGTATAGCGCAAAAAATAAAAACGGCAGAGGTGATCAAATACCATCAAAAGAAAGCTCTATTTGTGAGAAGAAAAGGACGCAAATTTCGTTTGGGTACAGCATTGCATGACCGCACAATTAGCAGTTAAAGTGACGCAGTGCCAAATTGTAAAAAGTGCTCTGGTCAGGAAGGGGGTAAATCCTTCCGGGGCTGAAGTGGTTAATAAGGTGCTGTAATAATATTCCAAATACAGTGATAAAAAATCGTGCAATCCAGAGCGCGCAATGGCCACTCACCTTAGGACTGAATGTAACGCACTTCAATTGAATCATAGATCTCCATAGGGTACATATCGCTCAGTGTTTGATGGTACTCAGATGACCAGCACATCGAAAAGGAATGAGAATCCTCATAGTGTAGTAGTAATAACATGTTTATCAAAAAATTGTAGAGACTTACAGTTAAAATTTCTAATATGCATCCAACAAAAGGGACTGCAGGGTGCCACAGCAACAGAATGCTGACAGATCCAAACTTCCGGTCTTGGCAACCGGAGGTGACGTTACCCGGCTTCTCCCGGCGCGTTGCGTCACTGACATGTGACTTTCTCAAGGGTTTCGAACCCAGGGCATGGAATATATAAAAAAGGTCATAGGTGTGCTGCGCTACCTGCTTGGGGAATAAGTTGAGCAAATATAAAGTGTTCCATATGCATTAAATAAATATACAAAAAATAAAAAAAAAATGCAATAAAGTGCTTCGTGCTGCAAATTCATTAAACAATCCACATTCAATGAAAGTTCATGTGCTCCAAAACGCTCCGTATTGTAATCAATATATAGTCCGTATATAATGCAAGTTAATAGACTGTGATATAAAAGTGCTCAGTGCTTCTGTATACATTAATCCAGTGTTCCAGGTTTCACACTCTGCTCCCTTCCTACGTGTCCTCACTCACCGGAACAATGATAAATCTGCGCCCTGTGAGATATAGGAGAGGAGAGGTCAGCCACATATTTAATCCTCCTCTCCACTCCATGTATACATTAAGAATAAAGACTGGGCATCCATCATGTAAATCTATTTTATTAAAATAAAAACAAATGACAAGTAGCTACTCACATATAAAATTACTTGTTCCCGAGTTACAAGCACTTCAGTTCAAACAATATGATACGATACGGAACCACCAGGACGGAAGTGACATCATCAAGCTCTGACGTAATCAGGAGCAGCGTCCTGATTACATTATACATTCACATCGGTCCCTACCCTCAAGGAGATTACAATCTAAGGTCCCTTACTCACACTCATATATTAGGGCCATTGGTGTGCGCAGCCTAATGCATTAGGGTGTGCACCCTTAAGCTCAAACACACATGCATGTGTATGTATCTACATATATATGACTCCAGCACATTGATCTCCCTGCTGGCACAGTGAAAGAGAAAAGGATAAATACTTCTCTTGTGGCAGAGCTGGTAAGAGGGAGATCTTTCCCATGTTCCTGTTGCTACACAGAACGATATCACTAATGCGCATAGGGGGATTAGGGTGTGCCTGGGCACACCCGGCACACCCTGTGCGCACGCCTATGATTAGGGCCAATTTAGACAGAAGCCAATTAACCTACCAACATGTCTTTCAAGTGTGGGAGGAAACCGGAGTACCCGGAGGAAACCCACGCAGGCACAGGGAGAACATGCAAACTCCAGGCAGGTAGTGTTGTGGTTGGGATTCGAACCAGCGACCCTTTTTACTGCTAGGCGAGAGTGCTACCCACCCAATTATTCATTATTTTATATTTTATTTATTTTATTTTTTTAATTAATTTACTATTTCCTGGTGGTCCAGTTCTGTCAGAGAATTTTTTGTTATTTTTTTTAATTTTTTTATTACATTTTTGAAAAAGGGAAAAAGAAAGAAAAAAAATCAGGGATGGATGGAAGAAAAAAAAAAAATTTAAAAAAAGTATTTTTTTTTTTTCCATCTATCTTTGTCCATTCATGTCCATAGGGACACCGTTGTACTGCTCCCGCCCCGGAAGAGATGTCACTTGTTGTCACCAGGCGTCTTCCTAAATTTCCAGGAAGTGGATTCCCCCTGGCACTAAGCTGGTTCCCTGGGGTCTAGTAATGTGTCTGTGTGACATCGGGTGTTCGCTGATCGGCGCACTACAGCGGGGATGATCCTGCTGGCGGCTGTTGGGGTTTTTCCCCTGTTCCTGGCAATTCTGAAGCTTCCGGTCAGGTGATCCTAGTGTGTGGTTTTTGGACACCTCTAAGTGCCCAAATTCCCCCCCGCAGCTACTTCAGGCATGTAGAGGTGAGACATGGATTGACCCATTTATCAATCCTGCATCCTTTTGTGTTCCTACACCTGTATTTTTGTTTTGGATATAGGTTTTTGATATGGCTTCTGTCGTTTTTACATCAGTTAAACTATATTATATATATATATATATATATATATATATATATATATATATATATATATATATATATATATATATATATATATTCTTACATTTTTTTTTCCTGCCCCTTTGAGGGCATGGCTTGTTTTGACACACAATTTTCAATTCCACCATTCCCTAAAAAAGCGCTTGCCCATGGTGTACGAGAGTAGCCTAGCTCTGAGGAAGGGGGTATGCCCCCGAAACATGTTAGCTGTACCTGTGTTCTGTGCATGTAAATGCACTGTGTTTATGGCCTTTTGTCAGTTGCATATTGTGTGAGTATCTACTTTTATACAAAAATTTCTTATTAGTAAATTATCTCTGGTAATGCACTAGGTGTGTATGCTAGGGATGGGCTGTCTGTTCGGGTCGAACATTGGCTGTTCGCCCGTTTGCCGAATAGCGAACAATTTGGGGTGTTCGTGGCAAATTCGAAAGCCGGGGAACACCCTTTAAAAGTCTATGAGAGTAATCAAAAGTGCTAATTTTAAAGGTTAATATGCAAGCTATTGTCATAAAAAGTGTTTGGGTACCAGGGTCCTGCCCCAGGGGACATGTATCAATGCAAAAAAATTTTTTTAAAACAGCCATTTTTTCGGGAGCAATGATTTTAATAATGCTTAAAGTGAAACAATAAAAGTGAAATATTCCTTTAAATTTCATACCTGGGGGGTATCTATAGTATGACTGTAAAGTGGTGCATGTTTCCCGTGTTTACAACAGTCCAAGAGCAAAATTACATTTCTAAAGGAAAAGAAAGTCATTTAAAAGTACTAGCGGTAGCGCCGGCAGCTATAATGAATTGTCGGGTCTCTGCAATACTCATAAAAGTCATTGAAAAAATGGCCTGGGGTTCCCCCACAGTGCATTACCAGGCCCTTTAAGTCTGGTATGAATATTAAGGACCCCGAACCAAAATTTGAAAAAAAAAAATGCGTGGGGGTTCCCCTTCAGGTCTGGTATGGATTTTAAGGGGAACCCCGCGCCAAATTTTTTTAAAAAAAGGCGTGGGGTCCCCCTAAAAATCCATACCAGACCCATATCTGAGCACGCAACCTGACAGGCCGCAGGAAAAGAGGGGGGATGAGAAAGCGCCCCCCCCCTCCTGAACCGTACCAGGCCACATGCCTGGTACCTCCTCCCCATGTTGATGGGGACAAGGGCCTCATCTCCACAACCCTTGCCCGGTGGTTGTGGGGGTATGCAGGCGGGGGCTTATCGGAAGCTTATCGGAATCTGGAAGCCCCCTTTAACAAGGGGCCCCCCTGTGTGAAATGGTAATGGGGTACAAATGTATCTCACAAAAAAAGTGTCAAAAAATGTTAAAAAACAACGGTTTTTGACAATTCCTTATTTTGCCGCTTCTTCTTCCATCTTCTTCTGGTCTTCATTCGGTTTTCTTCCTCCATCTTGTTCTTCCCCCTCTTCTTCCTCTTCTTCCTCCGATCCTCTGCTTCCTCCTTTGGTCTTCTCGTCCGCATCTTCCTCTGGCTTCTTTTCCCCCGCTTCGTTCTTCAGACGATCCGCATCCATGGGAAGTTCCTGCTGTGTGACGCTTCTGTTCTTCTGACAGTTCTTATATAACTGAGGGCGGGGCCACCCGGTGACCCCGCCCCCTCTGACATCACGGGGAAAGCCACAGGGAAGAAAAATTGGGCCTTGGGTGGTGGTGCCACAACACTGTAACCCCTCACAGATACTCTTGGCACAGGAATGGGCCCTGCTGTGAAACACGACTGCCAGTTTCTTGTCCTTCTGTGGCACCCCCTCTCTCTAGGCTCACGTTACTCCCTTGCTCAACCTGGGAACCAACATCGGAGCCGTCAAATCGCTGCACTTCCTCCAGCAGCATATAACCGACACTGTGATCAAACAATTCTGGGGACTCCTCCGTGCATGATGGTAGGGCTACAAAAGGAGTGACTGTGGACAAGGAGCCGGTGGAATAGGCCACTATGGCAGCTGCGTTGGAAGGCAAAATACTCTGAGCCTGGGTGACAGAGGATGAGGTGGATGAGGACGGCTTTGTTGTCCATTCCACCAACTCTTCTGCATGTTGTGGCTCAATAACAGGGCCAGCAGCAGCAAAAAAGGACAAGTGTGCCCCATGGCCACCTGCAGAGTGTGCACCATGTCCACGACCACCACTGTTGACTGTAGACACAGAGCCTGCTTGCCCTCTTTTAGTGGCCTGTGAGCGTCTGCCTCTCCTTGGTGGCTTTCCGGACATGATGTATATTTTGTTTTGCAACATCACACTACACTGTATTAGATACTGTGTACACCGCCTGAGATGTATTAGAAACAGTACACCACAGAATGCACTGTAGATATAGGCTACACTGAATGCAGAGTATATATATATATATATATACACACACATGACTGAGTGTGTGTGTGTGTTTTGATAGAGATAGAGATAGAGATAGAGATGATAGAGATAGAGATAGAGATAGAGATAGAGATGATAGAGATAGAGATAGAGATGATAGAGATAGAGATGATAGAGATAGAGATAGAGATAGAGATAGAGATAGAGATGATAGAGATAGAGATAGAGATGATAGAGATAGAGATAGAGATGATAGAGATAGAGATGATAGAGATAGAGATGATAGAGATAGAGATGATAGAGATAGAGATAGAGATGATAGAGATAGAGATGATAGAGATAGAGATGATAGAGATAGAGATAGAGATGATAGAGATAGAGATAGAGATAGAGATAGAGATGATAGAGATAGAGATAGAGATAGAGATGATAGAGATAGAGATAGAGATAGAGATAGAGATGATAGAGATAGAGATAGAGATAGAGATGATAGAGATAGAGATAGAGATAGAGATAGAGATGATAGAGATAGGAGATAGAGATAGAGATAGAGATAGAGATAGAGATGATAGAGATAGAGATAGAGATGATAGAGATAGAGATAGAGATAGAGATGATAGAGATAGAGATGATAGAGATAGAGATAGAGATGATAGAGATAGAGATGATAGAGATAGAGATAGAGATAGAGATAGAGATAGAGATAGAGATAGAGATGATAGAGATACGAGATAGAGATAGAGATAGAGATGATAGAGATAGAGATAGAGATGATAGAGATAGAGATGATAGAGATAGAGATAGAGATAGAGATGATAGAGATAGAGATAGAGATAGAGAGACATAAAATCGCCCTAAATAGAAGGTGAAAATATGATCACGCACTAATCGATCAAATAAACGATCAATAACCTAGTGGGTGATTGAAGTGAAAAAAAGGTGTACACATTGAAAATAGTTGAAGATTAAGTATCCTCGTATGGGAATGTCCACCAATGTTCCAACCACAGTGTAATGAACAAAATTATTTAAAATTGACCGCAGAAAAATATCCAATAAACACCCCAAGGCGTTGTCCCTCATAAGTGAAAAGTCCAACCATAAAAAGTGTCTTTTGCATATGAGGAGACTTGTGAAAGAAATCCACCACCGGTGAATAAGGGGTTACTGCTTACCAGAAGCCCATGATCCCCCACTACAGAGGATCACGGGAAGCCTGTGTACACAGAATGTTTGCAGGGCACAACAGATGGATCAGCTGCTATATGAAGTGGGAACAGTATGGCGATCTCCACAACTCCTCAGCAGCGCTCCTAATGATCAAAATTCGGAGAGCCGCCGGGCTGCGCTGTTCCTCCTCCCCGTACAGCAGTACCTTCACCTCTTGTCTTCCACACACAAGTTACTGACCCGTCCGCCACTACTGCTGCTCCAGCCTCCGCCACAGACGTCATAGCCCCTTCAGCTGCCTGTGTTCAGGGGGGGCCCCCAGCGCAGAGCCCCGCACCGCATTCAGGAACTTGTTGCTGTAGGGAGTCCGCTCCTGAGACACACCGGTACAGGTCACCCGAGCACACCACCACATACACAAAGACAAGCCGAAATAGGCAGCCGATACCCCACACCCTCTCCGCTCTCTCCGGTACCGGGAGACCACAATCTAGACCATATATCTCTCTATATATATATCTCTATATCTATATATATATATATATATATTTATCAAAATACACTGCCACTAACTGAATAACCTGCCTGCTTAAGCTATCTCTCTGTTCACGCCAACAACACTACACACGGCTGCTCTGTAAGCAGCCTTATATAGTGTGGGGCGTGGACTTAGTCCCCCTGAGCCGTGATTGGCCAAAGGTACCCTGCCTTTGGCCAATTATGGCTCTCTCAGCAGAGCGTGCTGTGATTGGCAAAAACATGCAGGTCAGGTGAATGCTTTGGCCAATCATCATACAGCAATGCACTGCGATCCCGCAGTGCATTTAGGGGGCGTTTTGCGGCGCTTAAATTTTCCACGAACGCCCCATATGTTCGGTTCATTTTAGAACAAATTAACGTTCTAAAATTTGTTCGATGTGTGAGTCGAACTTAGGTTCGACTCGAACCGTGGGCTCATCCCTACTGATCACTGTATTAATGTCACTGGTGATGTCAGTGGCAGTAATTTAGTCCCCCCCTCCAGTGTTAGTGTCAGATTGCCTGCTGCACTATCACAGTCTATAAGTCGCTGATCACCACCATTAGTAGTATAAAAAAAAAAAAAATCCAGTATATATACCATAGTTTATAGGCGCTATAACTTTCAAGTAAACCAATCAATATACACTTATTGGGTTTTTTTGTTTTTTTTTACCAAAGACATGTAGCAGAATACATTTTGGCCAAAATTTAAGAAGAAATTTGATTTTTTTTTTTTTATTGGATATGTTTTGTAGCAGAAAGTAGAAAATAGAAAGTAGAAAATAATGTTTGTTTTTCTTTTTCAAAATTTACTGTGTTTTTTTATTTATATTGCAAAAAAATTAAAAAAAACAGTGGTTATCAAATACCACCAAAAGAAAGCTCTATTTGTGTGAAAAAAATTATATTAATTTTGTTTGGGTACAGGGTTGCATGACCACACAATCGCCAGTTAAAGCAGTGCAGTGCCAAACTGCAAAAAATGGCCTGGTCATGAGGGGAGTTAAATCATCCAAAGCTCAAGTGGTTAAAGTAGTAGAAGCAGCTGAAGCAGCAGTATTAGTAACAGCATTGCAGTTGGCTCCGTTCACATCTAGGCATTTTTGGACGATTTTCTGCTCTAAGCCTAGGGTTGCCACCTCATCCCTTTAAACCCGAACACATATGAATTCCACAGGTTCTGAGGCTAATTTAATGTAGATATGGCACCAAGTGAGTTTAATTACCACCTTAATCAGCCACAGAACCTGTGTAATTAATATGTGTTCCATTTTAAACGGATGAGATGGCAACCCTATCCAAGCCTCAGCTCTAAAAACGCCCATCAAGACAGCCCATCCATTTCATCTGAGCATTCTGTCGCCCTAAGCAAAACTCCCGTCGCTCAAAAAAGTACATGAGCTTCTTCTTGGCAGATTACAGGCGGTTTCATTGGTCACTTGTCAACTCAAAACGCCTGCACAAAAACACTGCACAGATGCTGCAAAAACGCCAGAAAAACGCCTGAAAAATACCTGTAAAAAAACATACGTCTAGATGTGAACGGAGCCTAATGCATTTTCTATTTTAGTTTAACTTTTGATCACGCTTCTTGTTAGCAGCAAACAAAAGTTTTAGGCCTTTGCAGGAAGCCTGTCACTAAGGCCAACCATATATGGTTCGAATTTCGACCGGTTCAACAGCTGAACCAGCTAAGATTAGAACCGTTAATGGGCAGGCTGAATGTACCAAGTTGATGGATCAATCTTGCGATTATCGCTAGCGGCTCCTATAATCTTCTTCCACCCGCACCCACCAGGAGAAGACAATTGCTGATTCCCCTGTCAGAACTGTCTGTGTCGATGGGGGGGGGTCGTGAAAGTATCTTTCCATGGTTGCAGAAAAGAAGTTTGCACCGTGTATGGCCGGTCTAAGAATGCAAGCTGCTAACAGGCAGTGAATGGACCATAAGGATGAGCTCAGGTGTCCGCAACTCCACTTGCCTACGCCCGCCAGGAAGCTGACACTCCACACCACTAATCACAGGTAGTGAGAAATTTCCCGATCTGCACAGATTGGAAAATGTCTCACTACCTGTGATTAGCGCTGCAGAGTGTCAACTTTAGAGTTGCCACCTCATCCCTTTAAACCCCAAACACATATGAATTACACAGGTTCTGAGGCTAATTTAATACAGATAAGGCACCAAGTGAGTTCCGTTACCACCTTAATCAGCCTCAGAACCTGTGTAATTAATATGTGTTTGGGTTTAAAGGGATGAGGTGGCCACCCTAGTCAGCTTCCTGGCGGGCATGGGCACGTGGAGTTGCGAACTCCCTGAGCACATCCCTAATGGACAGTGGGCAGACAGGGGGCTTGTGGTTTGAGGCTATACAAGCCATGGCACTGGAACTTTGCACAAAATATGATCATGGGGAAGTATGGTACACATCTACCCCCCATAAATGCCTCGTACACACGATCCGATTGTTGGCAAACAAAGAGTCAGACTTTTGTCCAAAGGGCGTGTGCCAGGAACTTGTCTTGCATACAAACAGTACACAATTGTCGGCCAACAAACACAAACATAGTGACGTACTACAAGTAATTTCAGCTCTTGAGCGCCACCCTTTGGGCACCTTCTGCTAATGTCGTGTTTGGTGAGCATTGATTCTGAGCATGCGTGTTTGTACTTTCAACTTTTGTGTGACGGACTTGTATACTGATGATACGAAAATCTGACAACAGGCCGCTGTCTGCCGAAAATTTACTAGCCTAACATTTGTTGGCGGAAAGTTGGACAACAATTGTCTGATGGAGCGTACTAACGTTCGGATTTTAGGCCAACAGTCTGTCATCACACAATTCCCTGCCGAAAATCCGATCGTGTGTACGAGGCTTAAGTCATCAGTATGATTTTTTTTTTTTGCCTTTGAGAGAAAACAAGAGTACGCAGACATGAAAACACGCATGCACTGTGGCACAATATACCAGTCTGTCATGATTAGACTTAAAACCAATGCAAGACATGCTTATTTTGGGGCAGTTAGCACTTTGTTTACACTAACACAACAGGAGGAAGTACTGGCAGACAAGAGGGGGGAAAAGGCACATCTGCCAGTGAAAGTTTCAGTTCACCTGACTGAAGTAAATGAAGCATGATATTATCTCCCTTCCCAAACAACCCACCAGGTGCAGCTGTCTGTGAGAGATTTGGTGAGAGAGGCGGGGGAGGGACGGGGGTCCCCCCTGTGAACTGTCCACACAGAGCCTTTATTCTCGGCCGAGCAGTGATGCAGTGAGAAGTGCCTTTTTCCCATAAATACTGAAGCTGTTGTTATTGCAAATCCGATATTGCCAACAAAAATCAGCAGATGATCTGAAGATCTGAACACAAGACAAGGAGGGGCGAGAGAACTGAGAGCATATATATATATTTATATAAACACATACACACATCTTCGCTGTTCTGTTCAAATTAAGAATTAAAGTGGTTGTAAACTCTAAAAAATAAATAAATACATAAAAAAGACTGCAAGACAAAGGCATAATGAGCTAGTATGCATCGCTAGTATGCATAGTATGAAATACTTAGTTTAGATCGAAGCTGTTGCAGCGGTCCCCGCACACCCCTGTGTCCGGCAACTTGTCTCCCGGAGTTATTTCCGGGTTCACGGGCTCCGGCGCTGTGATTGGCCGAAGCCGCAATGACATCACTCCTGCGCATGTGCGCAGGAGCCTCCGTTTATGGCACGGCTACTGAAGAAATGGCAAGAGCGGGCCGTTTCTTCAGTGCGCATGTGCCGATACAGTGAATATCTCCTAAACTGTGCATGTTTAGGAGTAAGGATGAACTCCGACGTGTTCGCACACTCCACGTGCCGAGCCCGCCAGGAAGTCGGCACAGCGATGCGCTAATCACAGGCAGTGAGACATTTTCCCGTTGTGCGGCTGCAGAGATCGAGAAATGGCTCACTGCCTGTGATTAGCGCAGCGCCGTGCCGACTTCCTGGCGGGCTTGGCACGTGGAGTGTGCGAACACGCTGGAGCTCATCCTTAGGAGCTATTCACGGTACCTACAGCTAAGCCTTGTTATAGGCTTACCCGTTAGTAAAAGTGGTGTAACAGGGTTTACAACGACTTTAAATTGTGGTGGAAGGGTACTAACATTTCTCACAGGGAATCCAATTCACAGGCCTAGTTTCCTGTCACTATGACCTAGTGCAGGGGGATATTTATTAAAGCAAAAAATATTGCGTTTTTTTTTTCAAAATTGTCGCTCTTTTTTTGTTTATAGAGCAAAAAATAAAAACCGCAGAGGCGATCAAATACCACCAAAAGAAAGCTCTATTTGTGGGAAAAAAAGGACGTCAATTTTGTTTGGGTACAACTTCGCACGACCGCACAATTGTCAGTTAAAGCGACACAGTGCCGAATCACAAAAAGTGCTCTGGTCAGCAAAGCGGTAAAATCCTCTCGGGCTGAAGTGGTTAACAACTTCTTAAGGTTCACTTATTTACATTTTACACTGTATTATCATAGGGATAGGAAGCATTTGCATTGCTGTTTATTTTCTCTTTCAGGTGTTCCTGCACCATTGCGTATTCCTTGGACAAGGAGAGATAGTGACCCGACATGGATAATAATACTAACTATTCATGCCCTTTATTACTGTATATATTAGATAGATAGTTAGGATATAAGGCCATTGTTTATATTTTTCCCTCAATAGTTTGGGTGGTACGCCACGCGTAAATTGTATATAACGTCTGATATTTATCTGCCTTGTGTGAACTGCAATTCGCTCATGTATATATTATACATGTTTACTCCATGTGGTACGCCACGTGTATTGTTTGCTATTATTATTCCTTTCATGTTTCCCCACCTATCCCAGTTTTTGCCAGGACATTCGCTTTCAGGCTTGAGAGCTCAAATTATTTTTCTGCAAACTCAGAGACACAGGTTTCGTAGGCAGGGGGGGATGTAGCACCCTGATGTTTAGGCAGGGTTGCTAGTAAATGTATTTTCCAAGTGATAGTTGCCTTGGCCAATTGATAGGAGGTCAATTGATTTCACCCTAATTCTGGAATTGCTACACTTCTCTCTTCTGTCACTAGATGGCCGGGTATCTGGTGGCATTAGAGAAGACATGGGCATTGCAAGGACAGATTAGGAGTGAATGGGGTGTCTCAGCCAATGGGCAGAGATTTTCTTAGGCCCTTTGGCCTCCTGGAAGAGCCTATTTATTTGGTTGAGGTCAGGTGATCGGTGTTCTGTGCCACCTGGACGGCTGTCTGGGTGGAAGCGTGTTGTACTGCTAGGCCAGAGCCTGAGGACTATCCCAGGGACATCTGGCTGCTAGGCTGTCTTGCTTCTGGATAGGCCTTCAGAAAGCAGCATAGGGTTTTGATTGTGGCTTGCAGTCCAACCAGAAGTGACGGTTCTGCCGGCTGGAGAACCTGTCGTGGTCGGAGGTAGAGGAGAACCATCCACCTTACTATCAGGGGCCACTGTGAGTAGCTGAAGCAAGTACCAGAGCAGTATTCTCACCAACCAGGGACGGTGAAGAATTGGTAAACTTCAGCAGATGTCAAGCCAGGGACCCAGCCAGTGGAGGTGATGCTTGCAGGGCAATATTGTGTGCCAAGCTAGGGACCAAGCAGGCTAGTGGGGTGACGCTTGTGGGGTATCTGTGAGCGCCAAGCTAGGGACCCGGGGGTGACGCTTGAGGAAGATACTGAGTGAGAAGATTGGAAGAGCTCAGGGGATCCAGTGACAGTGGATCAGCAAGTCTAGTGAAAGACTGGGAGCTCAGTTAAAAGAGAATTGTAGAAGAAGTGAATAAGTTCATTACAACCTTTGTTAGAAACTGTTTCAAGATTGTTGCCATAGGAGACAGCGGTCCTACCCATGCAGATGTGGTGTCTTACTGGATGTCTTTCCCTGCATGGCTGTCTACCTATAGAAGTCTTGGAGTCTGCTAAATTAACATTGCAACTACTAAAGGGTGTCCTGGCTCCAACCCCCTCTCCCACGGTTCTGTTTAAGAGACAATAAATCTCTTTTCATTCAAGAAGTGTCTGGCGCCCATGAATCTATCTTACATTATATCCACCATGCCTCATGACCCACTCTACACAGAAGGATGTCAGCTGTCAGTGTTGGTGTCAGCGTTGATGGTAAAGCGGCCCCACTTTACCGCCGTTTTAGCGGCTCTATTCGGCCGCTAGCGAGGTGGTTTTAACCCCCCGCTAGCGGCCGAAAAGGGGTTAAATCCGCCCGCAAAACGCCGCTGGTATCGCAGCGCTGCCCCATTGATTTCAATAGGGAGCAGCGGTGGAGGAGCGGTGAATTCACCGCTCCTTCACCACTCCAAAGAAGCTGCTGGCAGGACTTTTTGTGACGCCCTGCCAGTGAACCGATCCAGTGTGAAAGCCCTCGGGCTTTCATACTGGAGTGAAAGGAGTCGCTTTTTTTCAGGCGCTATACAGGCGCTATTTTTAGTGCCTGAAAAAACGCTGGCAGTGTGAAAGGAGTCTTAGGCCTGGAGTGGCCAGGGACTAGGCTACATTGCATAAAGCCAACTCAGTTATTCCATTATCATAAGAACAGAATTATCATAAGAACATAGATAGCAATCACAACATAACTGAAGACCAAAGAAGCATCTTTGGCCTCCTGTTATGTTGTGATTGCTGTCAATGTTCTTATGATGATAGAATATTGGAGTTGGCTTTGAGCAATCAGATGATTCTTGGTTGTGCTCTGACAATCCAGCATTACCACTGCAAAAAATAAAGCACACATTTATAAAGTAAGGTGACCATTCATTACAATAAAAAAATTTAAAAAAAAGGTTGCTAAATTACTGCCTAGTCAAGTGACCTGTCAGACAAAGTCCAGAGCCAATCGTTGTAATCTGCACACGGGTAAAATAGCCCCTGAAAAATTTTGAAGCACGGTGGCAGAATAAAAAGTTCCTACCACTGATGCTTTGGGACCCTCTTTGGTCTTTCTCTAGCTGTGACTGTAGGGTTACCTGCCTGTCTATTGCCAACCACAGAAATGAGAATGATCTTTTCTTCAACACCCCATCCCAGAAACAGCAAAGTTTCCTGTTTGCATGTGCATGCTTGAGCCTTTGGAAAGGGGTGATTATCAGGCAACCCCATCCACAGCCTCTATTGGTGAAAATGATTGCATTCAGGTGGAAAAATTTGAACCTGGCCAGTCATTGCTCTTCTTAAAAAAGCTCAGGTAGGGGGATGGCTGCTGTGTTTAGAAGGGGCCTGTATACATATGAACACTTCATGACCATAAATGCCTAGATCAGGTCGATGTTTTCTGAAGTCTGTAGCCTAAATCTGCATAAGAATCAATGAGACCAGAGACCAGTTGTCCAATGTAAAAGACTAGACACTACAGATTTTTATCAAGGTGCGCAGACATTTGGCAGCCCTGGTTCCCAAGCTGTGATTTGTGACACCTTTTTTGCAAAGGTTTTAATACTCATGCTAGCTAAACTTAACTCCTTTTAAGAACAGTTGAGCGTTCCTTTCAGGGCATAGTAAAAAGCATTAATTATTTTAAAATTAAAAGTGTTTGCATTACAGCTTACAGCATATGTCTATAATAAGTTGAGCATAAGCATTACGGATTGGTTAGCTTG
This sequence comes from Lithobates clamitans, assembly GCA_037952925.1. NCBI lineage: Eukaryota > Metazoa > Chordata > Amphibia > Anura > Ranidae > Lithobates > Lithobates clamitans. The sequence goes on along the minus strand of JBBGZY010000194.1, from coordinate 2,573,435 downwards.
ACCGTCAATGTGCTGCCACATGCAGGCTAATTTAACGTTGCCTTTTGTATGTTTTGTGCCTTGGTACATTCTGCATTTTCCCTTAACCAGTGTAGCCCAGATGTCTCCAACCTTCTTGATATCTGCCCAACCACTCATACTCCACCTTTCCCGTTCCTAAATTAACGAGACCACACCTGGAATTAGAGTAAAAATGGCCATAGCAGCCTTTTATTGACAAAATTATTAAAATTTCACAACCTTTAACACATAAACATCTGTAAACAAAACTATCAGTCACTCAGTCTGTTGGTCTTTGACAACACCCCAAACTTAACGCATATTCCACCTCTACACTGCGGTACCTTTTTCCATGATAGGCCTCCAGCCGCACCACAACAGCTCGGAAGCAAACCCACTACCAGCAGTGCAACCATTACCGTATTCCAGCTAATTGTTCTAACTGGAATACACGAGAGGGGCACATACTACCGATGAGTCCCCAACACTTGCATCTCTTTTTTTGTTTTTTTGACACCATCAAAGACCAAAACACTGCCACCGCCTGCAAGGATAACACCTTACCCTTAAGGGCCCCTCCACACCCGCAGAGCACGCTGAATCCCATCCTCAAGCCCCAGGGCCCATAAATCGATACCCACCGCAGACAGGTGAACACCATACCCCTGGAGGTACAGTCTGGTATCGGATTGTAATTCCAGATGGCGGATGACCATGCCCCCATTACGAATAATGATTCAGCCCACTACCTTATTCACCCTTATGCGGGCCTTATTGAGCCTCGCCACCGACCTTGCCAGGCGCCAAGTTGTCCGAGCCACAATGTCAGACCACAACACCAGCATGTCAGGAAAGGCCGTGCTGAGCCGCAGGAAGTCAGATTTGACATCCATAACCAGTTACCTAATGGAACAAACCCCCAAATCGTTCCCGCCAACATGGAGTACCAAAATATCAGGCGGCCGGTCCAGATGTGCAAAATGATGCACCTCTGGCACGACCCTGCTCCACATCATCCCGGGTACCCCCAACCAGCGAATACATGCCTCCCGCCTAGAAATACCCAGCTGCCTGCTATCAGGCCTAATGTCAGCTCGCCTGGCCCCCCAAAAAAAACATATGAGTGGCCCATAATCCAGACAAGGCGTAGCTGCACTCCATCTGAAAGAAAAGAACAAAAAACACCACAGGATAACACCAAGACAAACAATGGACACTCACCACACATGAAAAACACATAAAGACATGCGCGCACTGTTACCCCTCCCCCACCGTCAGTGGCTAATCCAACAACAAATGTGGGCCAATGTAAGTACAGAATCTCTTGGAATCCCATCTACCAATCCGTTTTACAGCTGTCTTGTCCAGCCCACACCGTACGGCCTCCATGGCCACCCTTCTCAGAAACCACCCCAGGATGCTGCAATGCAGAACACAAATTCCGTGCCATGGGGGGACGGCAGTCAAAGAACATGGGATCCTAAAACCCTCCGAGAATCCTGCGCCCAACAGCCTCGCCGCGTCCTGGTCCGGGTACCTATGTAGGAAAGGTTGCATCCTTTCCCCCCTCACTGGCGTTGTCCCTCTTGTTAGCAAACTCTCCGTTTAAAACAGAAAAATCCCAGCCTGTTAGTGATGTTCTAAACATTCAAAATGTGTCAAAAATATGTGTATCAGGTTGGGAGATGAGTCCCCCCTCCCCTTAAAAAATATGTGTGACCAATAGCAACTCAAATTGGTACATGAACCAAAGCAAAAACACTTAAAAATTGCGAAAATAAGTAAGCTGATTTAAGGAAAAATATAAAAAATATATAAAAAAGAAGAAGAAAGTCCATGTACAAAAGCACCAAACGTGCTGTGATTAAACCAAGAAGTGTCCAATTGTATATAGTCCTAGATGTGTGGGTCCACCACAATGAATGAAGTGCCTGGCCGCTTACCGGAACCCCATGACCCCCCGTTACAGAGGGTCTAAATGGGCATTGATATGCTGCTGCTTCCGACAACCTGGGGACTTGAAAGGAGACTGGATTGGAACCTCTGGAGTTGGTGGTGCTGTAAAAGCTGTGACACAGCCGGTGGGGGAGATGCGCATGCGCGTCCTGTAGCTCCGCCCACCGAGCTCCGCCGATGGTGAGGATTCTGTCAAGGCACACCACCCGCAGAAGCCGAGTGGCGCTTCGCCAGTGGGCCTGACGGGTCAAGTGCAGGGCTCCTAACCTGGCGCAAAGCTCTGGGGGAGGGTCCGGGTGAGAAACGCCCCGGAGGACTAGACCTCGGAGCCCATTGGGACTCCTGCCCCCCCCCCGCGCTGCCGACCCGGATGCCTGATTTTGGAGAAGCGAGGACACCTGGCTGTGCAGCCACTCGGGTCCCTTGGTCGCGGCAGCCACCTGCAGCTGTGCTAGAATCAAATCGACATTGGCCATGGTGCAGTGATATCCAGCAGCGTGGAAACTGCTTCCTAATCTTCTGCCTACCACTGCTGCCCAGGAGCCCGCCTCCCCCTTAAATAAACCTAACCCCACCCAACTCTGATCTTTTACCAATCCATTCCTCCCTTTCCTTGCAAAAATGTCCCTGCTTTTAACCCTATGTTGCCTCCCCTTTTCACACTGTCATGCCCGGCCCTTCTCTATTTGTCTCTTCTTTCTTTTGCTTCGGGCCTCACTTCCCTGTTATGTTTTAGTTAGACCAGTCCTTAGCTGCCACTCCTTGCTTTGCCATGTTGTTTTTACTTTTGTTTTCACCCTCATGTAGTACAGAGTTCCTACCATCGAGTTAGAAGGCATATTGTTCTGTCATGCTCCTTTGTCTTCAAGAAATGCTCGGAAAATATCCTTGCAACATGCAAATTCTGGAGTAAACCGCATCAGTCTACTTAGTGAGTTGATACTGCCTGTGGAATCTGCCAGGTCAGCAAGTTACTAGTTCTCAGGTGGTATGTTCAACTAAATAAAGATACATTTTAGACAGAACAGGCAAATATTGACCTTTCTAAGATATCTGTATCTGTTCCTGTTGCAGTGTTCGCAAAAAATTATGTTCAGCCCATAGAGATAGGTGATGAAGGCAAGCTGCAGAAATGATCATGGGGAAAACAATAATAACAGGGCAAGGTTTTTTTTTTTGTTTAACCCAGCAGTTGAAAACTCATAGTGTGTACCAGGCTTTAGAGAATTATTAAAGGGTCACAGCAATAGGTTCCCCCATGCTAGTGGACAAAGCCCCCCAAAAATTTCTGTCGAACAGGAACAGCTACACATGGATCGAAATTTGGCCAATCTCTGCTGAATCTGGTTCAAGACGTCAGTGCTGTACTTCTGCATTCACACAGGCGTCTGTTAGACAGTGGACAGTTCAGAACATTACACAAGCCTGGTCTACTGTTCTTACCATCAAATAAACTGCCTTGAGAAATGTCATGTAGGCAGGAAGCAAGTGCAAAGAGGCTGCAGAAGGTCAGCAGTACTGAGATCCAACTAATAATTAACAAAAATTGTAATTGTTTATTATACATCGTGCTTTAGAGAACTAAAAGGCATTCAGTTAGGGTTTACTTCTACATTAAAGTGTTTGTAAAGGGTGAAGGTTATTTACCTTCTTGCATTCTATGTATGAGGGTTAAAACCTTTAGTGTGCAGCTCCCCCAGCAGCCCCCCTAATACTTACTCAAGCCCCATCTCAGTCCATCGATGTACACGTGAGCAGCGGCTCTCCTGGGTCTCTCCCTCGTCATTGGCTCCCGCTGCTGTCAATCACAGCCAGTAAGGAGGGGGCAGGTGGTGGAACTGAGAGAGGCTCTGTGTGTCCCATAGACACATAGAGGTGGCTCGGGAGTGAACATGTACTCGGCAAGGGGGGAGGGGCCAGAAGTGTTGATGTAGGACCCAAGAAGAGGAGGATCTAGGCTGCTCTGTGCAAAACCATTGTGCAGAGCAGGTAAGGATTATGTGTTTTTACTTTAACCACTTCCCGTCCACGCTATAGCTGAAAGACGGCTGCAGTGCGGACTTAATTTGCTGGGAGGGCGTCCCTGGACGTCCTCCCGTGCTTGAGTGGCCTGCGCGCCCCCTGCAGGTCTATGAGACTCGGCTGATCACAGATCGGAGTAAGGGGTCGATCCCGACCCCTTACCACGTGATCAGCTGTCAACCAATGACAGCTGATCATGTGACGTAAACAGAGCCGGTAATCGGCTATTTACCAGTGTGAGGAGATAAAAAAAGCCGATCACCAGCGGCTGCGAGAGGGACATCGGTCCTGATCGTGGAAAGGCTTCTGTGCCCACCAGCATCACCTACCAGTTGCCCACCAGTGCCACCTACCAGTGCCCACCAGCGGCACCTACCAGTGCCCACAGTGTCACCCATCAGTGCCCACAGTGCCACCTATCAGTGCCCACAGTGCGTCATCACCAGTGCTGCCTATCAATACCACCTACCAGTACCCATCAATGCCACCTACCAGTGCCCATCAGTGCCACCTATCAGTGCATATCAGTGACATCTATCAGTGCCACTCATTAGTGCCACCCATCAGGGCCCATCACTGTCGTCTTATCTGTGCCTATCACTGTCGCCTTATCTGTGCCCATTAGTGCAGCCCATCAGTGCCCATCAGTGAATATCAATGAAGGAGCAACATTTTATAACAAACTATGAAACATGTTTTTTTTTCCAAAAATTTCTGTCTTTTTTTGCAAAAAATAAAAACCCCAGTGGTGATTAAATACCACCAAAAGAAAGCTCCATTTGTGTGAAAAAAATGATAAAAATTTCATTTGAGTACAGTATAGCATGACCGCGCAATTGTCATTCAAAGTGTGACAGCGCTGAAAGCTGAAAATTGGTCTGGGCAGCAGGGTGGTTTGGGTGCCGAGTAAGCAAGAGGTTAAAGAAAAATATTTAACCTTTAGAACCACTTTAAAGGTAGACAGTAGCCTTTATGATGGATAGAGATGACTTTATAATTGTTCTTATAGAAGTTTCTTCTTAAACCATTCATATTTTGTAAAACCTTATGGAGACTATATGGGCTGCAGACCTGGAGATTCCCAAGTGCAATCAGTACCGAATTTAAAAGGGGGCAAGAGGGAAAAGTGCTCTGGGCCCCCTGCCAGAGGGGGCCCCAGACTTCCTTTATAAAAAATGAAACTTATTTTCCCTCAAGACTTCAGTAGTGTGCAGGGGCAGCCCATCCATTAAGGGCGCACGGGCACCATCTCCTCTATCCTTGCCGCCGCCACCCCCTATCCATGGGTCCGGGCCCATTCAGAATGCTGGGCGCATGAATTACAGTGGTGGGGGTGTTTTTTTGAAGCACCGATTAGAGCCAGAGGCTCTAATAGGCTTCAAAATAGGGTGGACTCCGGGTGCAGAGCATTGCGCTCTGAGTCCACACAGGTGTGTTAGAATACGGAATGAACATTCACTATTCTCACACTGAATTGCCAATCCGCCAATCAGGAAGCGGGTCTGAGACACGTTTACTAATTGGCTGAAGGGAGAAGCATTCCAATTGGCCTAGGAGGAGGAGGGGGGAGACGCACGGCAGAAGTCACCGTGAAACCGAGAAGGAGAGCAGGGGAAGACGCCGCAGGTCAGGAAGCGCTGTCCGTCATAGAGGGTAAGGGGAGGCTGCAGTGATGCAAAGGAGGAGAGCAGAGAAAAGGGGAAGCCTTTGCCCACCGGGAAGCGCTGCCCGCCATAGATGGGGTAAGTACCGGGCTCCTAACCGACCGGACCGGGAGGGGGGGTGCAGGTTGCCCAATTGACACCCCCCCCCCCAAAAAAAAATTACCACCAGCCGCCACTGGTAATGTGTTCATTAAGGACATATTCCAGTTTGAAGCCTTTGCCAAGCTCTGGGCATATCTCACTCCATCTCAACAAGCAGTTTTATTACATGATGAAGGGCTTGCTAATCCCTATCCAGGTGTTATTGTAGCTTTTAGAATATATTTGAGGATGATGGTCACTAGTTGTTGGGGAGAAAGGTCATTCAGCAAATTTACACTGTTAAAGAATTATCTGAGAACCATGATGACCCATGAAAGACTAAAGCCTGGTACACGCTATGAGTTTTGGGTTGAACGAAAAAAAACTGTCAGCCGCTGTACTATCTACCTGAAATTGGTACAGCAATCTCCCCAACTGAGCTATTGTGTTCTGACAAGGGGGTGGCTGATCAGGAGCTGGACAGCTGCTGGTTTCCAGCATGCTCATCCGACAGAAGCCAGCTTCTATTGGACAGGGTACTATAAACACTGGCCGAGTGTCTGCATTTTTTTTTTAACCAACCGATGTCTCCCAACATTCGGCCCGTGTGTATGGGGCTTATGTGCTCTGTGCCTACTGGCTGTCGAGAACAGTGTCACTCACGATGATACAGTATGATGAGTTAGTTAAAGATTTTGCAGATGCTAAGTCCAGGAAAAAATACTTTTTGTAAATATTGTAGTGCGAAGCATAAATGTCATGTATGATTTGCCAAAGTTTAAATTACCGTATTTATTGGCGTATAACATGCACAGAGATTTTAAGAGGGAAGTTTCAGGAAAAAAACTTAAATTTTAAATAAGGAACTTTGAAGCAAAATAAGGGTCAGTGCCCATCTGCAGCCTCACCATTGCCATCAATGCAGCCTGATCAATGCCCATCTGCAGCCTCACAAGTGCCATCAATGCAGCCTCATCAGTCCACATCAATGCAGCCTCATCTGTCCACATCAATGCAGAAGCCTCACCATTGGCATCAATGCAGCAGCCTCGCCATTGCCATCAGTGCAGTCTAATCGATGCCCATCTGCAGCTTAGAGGGGACAGGGAAGGGGGCGGGATGAGCGCCGACAGATTACATACAGTGAGAATCTCCTATGATAGACAGAACAGTGGTCCAATGGCGACCCAGGAGATGGGACTTCCTATTACAGAGTCTGCCAAGTAATTCTCACTGTATGTAATCTGATGGTGCTCATACTGCCCCCCTCCCTGTCCCATCCGAGGCAGCTAAAATTTAAGTATTGGTGTATAACACGCGCACGCTATTTGCACCCGATTTTCATGGTGAAAAAGTGAGTGTTATATGCCAATAAATACAGTACATGTGTAGTTGCATTCTTAAAGTCAGACAAGTGTCTTCTTCAGAACCTAACTTATATGTGGTTTATCATTAATTTCAGTTCACCTTTTTATTTGTCATATAATTCAATTTCTATGTTGAGGGGCCCTCAAGGGCTAAATCCAGCACTGACTGCCATTCAAGAAGAATGTCTACATGGCAAAACCCTATAGTATCTACTCACGTCCCAATAACTAGTACAATAAATATTTTCCCCAAAATGTAAAGCATACTGTGACTCAGCACTGTGGGACCACATTCAGAGACATGACTGTAGGTATTGGTTCTCCCTTTCCAGCCTTCTGTGCCCACAAAGATTAATTGCCATCTCCGATTTCTCTGTGATGGTTCATGAGCCTGGGAAAGTTCTTTGATGGTTTTTAATGAGACAAGCAAGCCAAGGTGGATTTTATGAAATGGAAAACTGTTAACCAACATGGAAAGAAAGCTGTTCTACAAAATGTATGAAGATATATGGAACACAACTGACCAATGTATTCCTAATTATGTGTTACATGCAAATAAAATATATATTAAATCAGGGAGAATGGAATTTTTGGAATAATGGTCTAATGTGTTCATTTAACTAGATGCAATGCAGAAGTGCATTTTGAAAAATCCACATTATTACTGACCTTAGGAGCATTCCTGTCTTGTAGAGAAGAGAAATAATTCACACTATCTTAAAGTACACTTATACTATAGTGGTTAGTAATTTTTTATTTTTTTTTTACTGCAGGCACAATTACAAATTAACAAAAATGTAATATATTCAAGCTTGCAAGTCCTTACATACCTTTTTTTTCTTATAGCCTTTTAGAAAGTTTGTTGTTGAAATGAATGGCCTGGTGACAGGGTCTCTTTAGATAGGTATGCCATTTTAGTATTCTATGGTCACTACACAGAGACTTGTAGTAACATTTTACAAATTTAACTTTTTTTTTTTTGCTGGAGAAAAAAAAATCACATATATGACTATCCTGCAGGAGGAGGCTCAAACATATCGCTTGCCTCTGTATTCTTTCCCATAATCAGTCCTGAAGCGTGTCTAGTCTTGTGGCTAAGCTAATGTGAATAAGCACAACTGCAAGTTCTTTATTTTTATCTATAATCCTCTGGTATCATATACTGTACATGGAACTGGCACTGCTGTAGTATGGACCACAGAACTCTACTCCCTGGGCAATAAGCAGCCAGGCTTTCCACTCTTGGCAATGCCACACTATAACATAATTCTTGTGAATACCATGTTCAGGTGTCTCCATTAGTAACTGGTTCTAAATTGCCAAAGCTACCAAAGGTAACGGTGAATGTGGAATATTTAGAGGTCATGGTGCCCCTTGGATCTTACATTGTTCTATTTACAAGGCATTCTGGATGGCACAATATGTCTGCAGATACAAGGCCTTTAAAGGTGTTTTGATGAAAGAAGACAATGGCACATCAGACAGTGAGGTTTCTCTTGGCTGTCATTTGCTGCTCCCTGCATGCAGGGCCCCAGATGCACACATTACCTCTTGTCTTGATATTGTGTGTGAAGATCTGGGGGAAGGGGAGCAGTAATCCATGACTAATGGGCTTCCCTTTACATTGAAAAGCACAGAGGAGCTGAAGGTCACCCTGTGCCCCCCAGAAACAAAGATGGGAATAGGAAGAAAAGGGCAGCTCTCATTGAGATGTCAAGGCAGAAAACCCATCCAGCAGGCCTTGGCCTGCTCTCACGCAGGGACGGGGCACAGTGCAACTTCATTTAGTCTTTGGGAAAGGCTGAGAGAAGAGAAGACATTCACTGTAATATAAAAGGGGCTTAGCGGACGTGGTCACACCGCTCTAAGGCTTGTATTTACCTCTGTTGCACTCCACGTTCTTCTGTTTTGGTCTCTCATTACATTTTTTTACACTCTTCATCTTTTGTCATCTCAATGCATAATTCAAGACATCTCTGCTCAGCCTCCCATTAGTTTTAGTATACAGTTATGTTTTGCACAATCTTTACTTCAAAGCTACCACAAGTTTGTGTAAGCCTAAAAATGCATAGCTTTATTTAATTAACAAAATATGTATTAGAACATGTGACATTAATCAGGAACTCTTGCATAGTCAGTCAGGAGAAAGTAAACCATTGATCTTAATGTAACCGTGGGTATGTCTTTAGCTACCCAATGTGTGTAAAAAAAAACAAAAAAAAAACAAAACAAAAAAAAAAACATGAAAGGGAATATAAACCAAGTGGGGATATAAACTGATTGAATAATGTGGCCTTGCACAAAGGTTTGAATGTGTGCACTCTCACAGATTTTTCTACATTCATTAGGTTTTGCTTTGACAATGACATTCACTTTTGTGCTAAAACTACAGCCCAAGTCAGTAGTGTTTTAATTCAAGTGTAGACATCCATATGAACTAATAAGAATGTTTTCACTGACGTCAGCAAAATATATTCTGCTTGGTTGCTGTGGGTTACTGCACTAAGGCATACATCCTCTCTATTGAATAATTACCCATGATGAGCAATAGTGGTGAAGAAATATGCAAGTAATCTACATTATGAAAGGTTAAAGTCCTATCTACTTTGATGTGTGTATATAGATGAGGCAAAATTTTGCAACAGAGCAATTGAGTCATTTGAGTGTTCTTACATCAGTCTGTTTTACAGCCCCTTTGCATTTTATCTTTTTGCTAAAGTGTCAGTCCACCCACAGTTATATTTAGGTTGAGCCCCAACCACTGTCTCTATATATCTGTTAGGGCTTGTATCGATAGCATCGTTTGACTTCCGTTAAAGGTGCTGCTAATATAATTCAGAACTCATTGGCATGTGCATTTAACTTGTAGTTGACCTGCTTCAAGTGGGTTTTGCATTTCCAAAGATTTTTTGAAGTAGTGGTGCACCGAAATTTGGGCCGCCGAAACATCGGCTGAAAACAGTGTTTTCGACACCGGGCTGAAAGAGAAAAGGTGCAAATAATGGAGCCGAAAAGGGGGCATGGTCCACCCCACGGTGCCGTCCATTGCGGTGGTGTCATCCTGGCGGCTCAGAGTCCTCTCCCTCCTCCTCCTCTCCTCCCTCCTCCCTCTCACAGAGCCTTGATCTCCATGTGTCACGGAGTAACAATGTCCTGCCTCCTGTGATAGACGGCACACTGATCCAATCCTGGGACACTGAATCAGTAAGATGTGATCACGGGAGGCGGGACATTGTTACTACGGCCCGGGCAATTCAAATCCAGTTGTCTGCAGGGGCCTTTAGTGTTGAGGGGAAATATAAGGGGGTTCCAGCTTATATTTAAGTTTATCACAAAGGCAATACAAAGTGTAAACATGATGTTCAAAGTGCCAAATCAATCAGATTTCAGTTTGCTGAAGTTAATTTAATCTGGTAATTAAAGTGCACCTGTGGCCTAACTTAAAGAAAAAATCCAGTTATGGCATTTTTACATAGTTATGTTGGTTCAGTTTGGGCCAAGGTAACTATGCAAAGTAAATATGTAAAAAAAATGCCATACCTGGAATCCTTCCTTAAAGTCCCCATTTACAAATGTGTGTGTGTGTAAAGAAAAAAAAAAAAAAAAACATAAACTTACCTATCCTGCCAAGTAACCTAACCACTCCATTGAACTGGATTCGCGTGGTGAAATTTCTTCTTAAATTGACACTTCAGGCAGTACTGATCCCAATGTCCCATGTAGCCATAATGTGTCCTGACTTTGCTGCAGTTCATGGTGCCAATGAATTTTTGAAAAATGCTTCTAAATATGTGTAATTCAGGTCTGGCTACCTCCCATGTTACCTGCTGCCAGGAAAACCTAAACATAGCTTTCAAATTCATAACTGTCACCTGAAACATTTTAACTCCAGTACCAACAGGACATTGTTTCTCTGATACCTCTGCACTAACACTGCAGGAAAAGGATTGAAAGCCAATTGGCACTGACTGGCTGACGCTCAGTATTACACTCTTTTTAAGTCCAACACGTGAGTTTTTCTTGGGATGACCCAGGTTGACAGTGGATTAAACTTTCCAATACCCATACTGATAGCACAGGAGGCATACAGGGGAATACAGAAACCTTACGTATAAAGGGAAAAAAAAGCACCATTGACCTAATAAATATTGGGTCTATTAAAGAAGGTGAGCATGGTATTACACTGGTGGTGGGCATATATGCAGTGTGAGGCGAGAAGAGCGGGTTAACAGCACTTTCTTGTTTTCATGTGATCGGCTGTGATTGGACCCAGCCCATCACATGGGCAAAGAGCCGTGGCCGCGGCGTGTCCAAGAAACATGGCATACCGACGATCCCAGCTAAACTGGGTACCGCCATATGACGTTGTCCCAGAACGAGAACCACACTGCTTTGCCGTCATTTGACGGTGGGCGGGCAGCAAGTGGTTAAATATTGGTTTGCACGGAATGCATTTTATTGATGGTATGACATTTTTACACATGCTAAAATGAACAGTTGGTATAAAATGAACAGTTGGTATAAAATGAATTGATGCTCGATTTTTACTGTTCATGTCATTTATGTTAGAGTGGACATAGTAATAATTGGTACTCTTTTTTTATATTTATTTATTGCGCTGCACTGTTTCTTTATATAACTCCAAAGAAACTTCCCTACTAAAACTCACTAACGATTTACTAACTGCCAAAACCAATGGCTCCTACTCTATTCTCTTATGCAGCGTACACACGGGCGGACTTTTCGACCGGACTGGTCCGACGGTCTATCCGACGGACTTTCGGCAGACATCCGACAGACTTTCCCAACGTACGGACTTGCCTACACATGATCATACCAAAGTCCGACGGATTCGTACATGATGACGTACGACCGGACTAAAATAAGGAAGTTCATAGCCAGTAGCCAATAGCTGCCCTAGCGTCGGTTTTTGTCCGTCGGACTAGCATACAGACGAGCTGACTTTTCGTCCGGACTCGAGTCCGTCGGAAAGATTTGAAACATGTTTCAAATCTACAGTCCGTCAGATTTTTGACCGAAAAAGTCCGCTGCAGGTCCGATGGAGCCCACACACGGTCGGATTGTCCGCCGGATTTGGTCCATCGGACCAGTCCGGTCAAAAAGCCCGCCCGTGTGTACATGGCATAACTACTCTTTACTCTTACTACTAGACCTTTCTGTGACCTTTAATATTGTTGACTACCCGTGCCTCCTGAATAAACACTACTCCCTTGGCCTCTAATGCCCTGTACACACGATCGGACTTTCAGCCAACAAAAACGTGGATTTTTGTTCGAAGGTTGTTGGCTCAAACTTGTCTTGCATACACACGGTCACACAAATGTTGGCCAGCAATTCCGAACGTGGGAACGTGGTGACATACAAGATGTACGACGAGCCGAGAAAAAGGAAGTTCAATAGCCAGTGCGGCTCCTTCTGCTTGATTCTGAGCATGCGTGAACTTTTGTGCGACGGACTTGTGTACACACGATTGGACTTTCTGACAACAAAGTTTTGTTTTGGCCTAAAATTTGAGAACCTAGTAAGAAACATTTGTTGGTGGAAAGTCTGACAGCAAATGTTCGATGGAGCATACACATGGTCGAACTTTCCAACAACAAGCTCACATCCAACATTTCCCATCGGAAAATGTGACCGTGTGGACGTGGCATTAGACTCTGCTCTTTCCTAGTACTTTTACTCACTATCACAGCATTCCTCCATTGTTACTTACAACTCTGCCTCCTCCTCTCCACTTACTCTTTCTGTAGGCTCTGTCCTTGGACTCCTTCTCTTTTCTGTCTACACCTCCTCTTTTGGTCACCTAATAACCTTCAATGGCTTCCAATGTCATTGAATTACTAACTTACTAACTGACATATCAGCATGGATGCCACACAACTTCCTCAAACTAAATCTTTATAAAACCAACCTCATAATATTACACAACCCCCCTCCCCCCCCCCCCCCCCCCCCACACACACACACACACACACACACGTGCCCTCCTTCCTGACTTTTCCATCAAGATCAATACTACGACTATCAGTCCCTCCCCTCATGCCAGGGTACTAGGTGTGATCCTAGACTCTGACCTGTCCTTTCAGCCCCAAATCCAATCGCTGTCAGGAGCAGCGCTGCTATGGGGGTGCGTCTTGCAAAGGGGTGACAACATTCAGAGGGCGGCGTCTGGGCAAGGGTCCTGGGTCCCAGAAGCAGGGCTTTTTTCAGCTAGAACATGCCGAGGCGGTGCTAGTCTTGAGTGAGACTCCTCAGTCTCACTCTCACTGCTGCTGCCTCCTGTTACTAATACAGAAGCCTGCTGCCCAGACAGTCTGAGCAAGCAACTCTCTGGGCGGTGCGGCTGCACACTAAATCCTCCCCTGCTCACCCCCCAGGTGCATAAGGAGAGAGGGGCCTGGGGAGGGTGGCCTATAACATGATCGCTCATTGAGCGCTGGCGTCTATCAGGGCCCTGGGTCCGGGTCTATACTGATGGAGAGGTCGGTACTGGGGGGTCTATACTGATGGAGGGGGGTCTGTACTGAGGGAGGGGGTCTATACTGATGGATGGGGGTCTGTATTGAGGGGGGTCTATACTGATGGAAGGGGTTCTATACTGAGGGGGGGTCTGTACTGAGGGAGGGGTCCTATACCTAGTGGAGGGGGGTCTGTACTGAGGGAGGGGGGTCTATACCTAGTGGAGGGGGGTCTGTAGTTAGGGGGGACTATAATTGGTGGAGGGGGGTCTGTACTGATGGATGGGGGTCTATACTTAGTGGAGGGGGAGTTTGTACTGAGGGAGGGGGGTCTGTACAGGGGGAGGACTATAATTGGTGGAGGGGGGTCTGTACTGACAGAGAAGGGTCTATACTTGGAGGGAGAGGGGGAGTTTGTACTGAGGGACGGGGGGTCTGTACTGGGGGAGGACTATAATTGGTGGAGGGGGGTCTGTACTGACAGAGAAGGGTCTATACTTGGAGGGAGAGGGGGAGTTTGTACTGAGGGACGGGGGGTCTGTACTGGGGGAGGACTATAATTGGTGGAGGGGGGTCTGTACTGAGAAAGGGGGTTCTATACTTAGTGGAGAGGGGGGTCTGTACTGAGGGAGGGGGGTCTGTAATGAGGGTGGACTATGCTTGGTGAAGGGGGGGTCTGTACTGAGGGAGGGGGGTCTATACTTAGTGTAGAGGGGGGTCGGTACTGGGGTAGGGGGTCTGTACTGATGGAGGGGATCAATATTTAATGGAGAGTGGGGTCTGTACTGAGGGAGGGGGCCCTGTACTGAGAGGAGACTATAGTTGGTGGAGGGGGGGTGACACCATGCTTTACCGGGTGACACCAACCCTAGTGACGCCACTAGCTGTCAAAAGCTTGTAGACCTCATCTCCATAACATCTCTAAAATGACATGTGAAACCACTCAGCTACTCATGTTTTCTCTCGCCTTGACTATTGCAATTCCTTTCTCATGAGCTGCCTCTCCATAGGCTACCCCCCCCCCCCTTCAGTCTACCATGAATGCTACTGCCACTCATCTACCTTACCAACCACTCGTTGCTCACCATTCCTCTATGCCACTATCTCCATTGGCTTCTGATTTCCCAACAAATTAAACTCAAAATAAAAAACAACATACATACCCATTCACAACTCTGCACAAGCTACATTATTATTATTTTTATTCAGGATTTATATAGCGCCAACAGTTTGCGCAGCGCTTTACAATCTGTCAGCCTATATCCTACTCTTTAGGACCTTTAGATGATCCCTGAAAGCTCACCTCTTCAGGAAGCCTTTCCTGCCTTCACCTAACAATTTAACTTAAAGCGGAGTTCCACCCAAAAAAATGGAACTTCCACTTATCTGGTTCCTCCCCCTCTCTGGTGTCACATTTGGCACCTTTCAGGGGGGAGCAGATACCCATCTAATCCAGGTATTAGCTCCCACTTCCGTCAAAAGATCGCCGCAGAATCCACGGCGATCTACGCCATGTCCTGCCCCTCCTCTGTCCCCCCCCCCCCACTGTCTTCTGGGAGACACACAGGTCCCAGAAGACAGCAGGGACCAGTCAGAACGCGCAGCACGACTCGCGCACGCGCAGTAGGAAAACAGGCTGTGAAGCCGCAAGGCTTCACTTTCTGATTCCCTTACTTAAGATGCCGGCGCCTCCACTGAGCTGAGGGACAGACAAAGCGGGCGCCCTGGACAGGCAAGTGTCCTCATTTTAAAAGTCAGCAGCTGCAGTATTTGTAGCTGCTGACTTTTAGTTTTTTTTTTTTTTGCAGGTGGAACTCCGCTTTAATTCTTCCATCAGCTCATCCCTTACAGTTACTAGCTTAGTACCACTTGTCCCACCCTATTAGATTGTAAGCTCTTATGAGCAGGGCCCTCCTAACACTCTTGTATTGTATTGTAACTGTATATAAAAAAAATGTAGCTCTGTACCTGTACTGTCTCCCTTTAGTGTCTTGAGGGCACACCAAGAAGAGGAGGAGCCAGGGATGCTCTGTGCAATTCCATTGCACGGTGTAGCTAAGTATAAATCTATTTGTTAAAAAAAGTGCTTATACTCATCCAGGTAATTAATCTGTGTTGGTTGAATACCATATGCCTAAAAACTATGACCATTTCATAGTTAGAGGACATACAGTCCTCTAAACAAATGAATGGTACTTTTTTTGCACTTTGTACAGAGCGAACTAAACAAAGTGTGCTCCTTTTGTCCTGTTGCTCAAGTGTAGCTATGTCATACACACTGATAAGAGATAAGACTGTTAAACATGCAAACATTTCCTATCAGCTCTGGACAGTGATATCACTGTGTCCTGGATGTTGATATCATGGCATTGTGAAAGCTGCATCCTGAAAAGACAGTGCTGCTAGACAGACAATCACAGACCAGAGGGGGTGATTTATGGGGTCCTGTTTTCTTTAACCCACCTTTGATCTTTTAACTGTGTAGGGAGGTCTGGGATATAAATCATTTAAGGATGATGCAGCTGGATCCCAGCATTTGCAGAGATATTGGGCTTTGGGATTGTGCACAGTGAATAAAATTCTTAATTCCAATAAGAGATGATTATGAAGACTAATTATTGCATGTAGCAGTAAATTAGATGTTAGTTTGCATATTCCAAAACAAGAATGTTATAGGAGCATTTTTTTTAGGCAGCAGCAAACTTATGCAGCATTGGGGTACTGACTTCAGTCCTTACCAGAAACCCATAGGATTGTTCTACTTTATAAGGCTGTCCACAAGCTATTGTCTGCAAACACCACCTTGCTTGACAAAGGCAGTTTCAAAAATCGATTAAGCCAGGTGGAAAGCTATTGCCTTAAAGCCTCGTACACACGATCAGATTTTTCGCAGACAAAACAGTGGACTTTTGTCCGAAGAGCGTTGGCCAGGAACTTGTCTTGCATACAAACGGCAAGGAATTGTCGGCCAACAAACACGAACATATTGACGTACTACGTGGTTTTTCAGCTCTTTAGCACCACCCTTTGGGCTCCTTCTGCTAATTTCGTGTTAATAGAAGTTTGGTGAGTGTTGATTCGCGCTTTTCTTTTCACGTTTTTCATTTAGCACTTTTCAGTTCGTGCTTTGCATTTCGTGCTTTTCAGTTAGTTTCTGAACGGCCGTTCAACAACCAGCCATGTTGCGGAATTAAAGGAGCTAATGTATTATTTATTATTGGCCTTGGAGTTATTGCTTTGACCCAAGTCCAGTCCAGGAACAGGAGGAGGAGGATTTCTTGGACCAAAAATTGGTTGCTTTATTAATTGTGACCAATTATGTCATATGCCTTTGCTACGGGAGCTCCAGGAGAATAATCCGGATGATTTTCGGAATTATCCCGGATGACGGACCCCTGCTTTCACCAACTCTTGGCATTGTTGAAGCAGGACACATGCATGAGGCTTTTATTTTATTTTTTGGTTGAATAATGATTTGATTTGGTATATTTTCTATATTTTTTGATGCATAAAATGCACTTTTTGGTTAAGTTCTATTGGCAGATAGCATGTGTAATTTTATTTGTTTTCTTTTTTTAATGCACAATAAAAAAAATTGTGGGGAATAATACTTGGCTATGTGTTTTACTTCAAATGACAGTTTGGGAGTAGGCAGTTACATTTCAAAAATACAGGGTAAAATTAACAAGGGACACCAACATAGTTGTATCTTAGATCTTAAAAACTATGGGATAATGGTGTTGTGGTAACTTGCGAAAAAAAAAAAAAAAAAAAAACAAGCATAATAATATTATTCTTGATATCACTAGAAAAAAAAAAGCCTTTTAAAATTTGTTTGCTATAACTCGATCAGTATCACCAGAAAAGCATCTTCATTATTATCCCATTAAAGAAGAAGAGAATTGTGCGCTGCATTTGGAGATTTCATAATTTGCCACGACACGAATGTGAATTCTCCATTACGAATGCTAGTTTACAAGACCGACCGCTTCCAGCTCGTCCTTGCTTCCGAGCATGCGTGTTTGTATTTTGGACTTTTGATCCGACGGACTTGTTTACACACGCTCGGAAAATCCGACAACAGACCTTTAAAATTCTAAAGACCTGCCATCCAACATTTGTCCACGGAAAATCCGACAACAATTGTCTGATGGAGCATACACATGGTTGGATTTTCCGCCAACAGCCTGTCATCACACATTCCCCATCGGAAAATCCGATCGTCTGTACGAGGCTTTACAGTGAGTGCATCCCATCAGTCACCACTGCTGAATATGATAGATAGCAGTGGAGATTCTTCCATTCATGCTGTTTAGTGTGGCTGGGGAATCAAATGATTTTCTTTTGTTCAGCCTGCAGGCTGAAAAGAGAAAATCAAGTCACACATGGCTAGCTTCTGTTTGTTCCAAGCTCTCTCGTTTTTATTGAACATATTAAAAATATAGCTGTAGGTTAGCTAGTCAAAACTGGACTCCTACTTGCATGTATGTGTTTTTAAAATTGTGTTAGGGGCATTGAATTTTAACCCCCTTTAAGATGTAATATGGTTCTAAGTAAAAATGTTTGAACATTAAATTTTTGAATTAATTGACTGAAGAATGTTGGGTTGTATGACAGATGTGTACAATAAAGAAACAGTGCAAGGCCTCAGTAGGACAGAATGGTAACATCATTAAATAAGGCAGTATAATTTCAGAATGTAATTGTGGCTGAAGTTAATTATTGTGGATGATCTTCTTTTTCCACAGCATTTCCTCTAAGTTAATTTGCTATCCTGACACTGTACAGCTCTTCAGTGAATCTCAGTTTCAGATGAATACTTTTTTTTATGTATGACCAACTTAGCAGGCCATCTGTACATGTGTGGTCATACTGTAGAGCAACTACATTTCTTACTGCCTGTGTTGGTATTTATTATTTATTACGGGTACTTACATAACGCCATCAATTTACACAGCCCTTTACATATACAGTATATTGTGCATTCACATCAGTCCCTGCCCTCAAGAAGCTTACAATTGTAAGCCAGCCATAGATGGTTTGAATCTTGTCCGGTTCAGCACTAATTGTCCGAGATTCGATCCATGTAAAGGCAGGCTGTTTGTAGCCAAGTCGATTGACTTAGGTACAACCAGCATGTCTAGCATGCAATTATTGCCACTTGCCAGCGGCTTTAGCCATCAGCAATAATCACTGTGTTCTCCTGGCAGCTCCCCGTGCCCCCGTGATTGCAGAAAAGAAAATCGCATCATCTATGACCTGCCTAAGGTCTCTAACTCACATTCATACATATACATACTAGTTGTAAATATTAAAGTAAATATACATTGTACAGGATGCTTTCATAACTATATCAGATAAATAAACAAGAACAATGCTGAGAACAGATGCCAGGAACATTGCTGTCAATCAGTAACAAATTTGTACTGAGTTAATCTCAGATCAGTTTTGAGAGCAAACATCCCCCCTGCAGCCACACATACTGCTCCTATAGGTATACAATACCAGTGCTTTAACATGTTCTCAGAAACATCCATAACAATCGGTCTACAGAAAAATCAGTGATTGTCATTATTAGTTGCACATAGCCTAAAAAGCCTTGATTGTTATTGCGTATACATATGTATTTCTTATTTGTTCAACAGACAATGCTGGTGACACTCACATTGAAGAATTCTCTGAAGGGTTCAAGCAGCAGAAAGCATTTGTGAGTTCTTACTGTTAAGCTAGCCAAATGCCAATAAAATTTCATTTGAAAATGTTAGAATTCACAACGTTCATTTGATTTTATAATGGTTATTGGTGAAGGATAGAATTTTTTTTCTCATTTTCCCTCTGAACAAAGAAAATTCTAACTGCTGATGCGGTCCTCAGTGAAGAAAAATCATACCTAATGTGATGAGCTTATGTAAGGAATAGTTTCCTCCTGAATTAGAACTTTCATGGTCATGAACATTCCTTCTTTTAAACGATTATGTATGGTATAGAGATGAAAAAGAACAATATTAACAAAGGTTTCTTTATAGCGTATGCAAAGTTGGTTTTATAAAATGTTTTTATATATATATATATATATATATATATATATATATATATATATATATATATATATATTTATATATTACAACTTCAAGGACTGATTATTATATAATGCATATAAAATATACTTCTAAATATGCAATGAACTTATACTTATAAATATAAATACATTTTAATCTACATTATTATTTTCTCGATTTCATAACTAATAAATGAAATCTGTTTGATGTGTCTGGAATACTTTTAAGTAGCAGGTCTGGAAGAAACTTTTAGGGCTTTTGAACAAAATTAGTTGACCCAACGATTATATAATCAAATGCTCTGATGAAGGGTTTTTCAGAATTTCATGCAAACGTTCAAATGAAAAATTAACCGTGTATGTGCAAATTTTTAAGTGAAGTAAAGCATGGCAACCCAACAGAATCTATTTTGTGCTAGTCTGACTTCAGTAGAAGGAATTTCATTTGTTAGTACCAGCTGTGTCTGGATTTGAGAAATTCTTTCCCAATCTTGTGACCATTGTCGCTGAGACAAAAAGTGAAGGGAAACCTAAAATGTTACAATCCCTGGAACAGGAGTAAAGGAATTCTTCCAGTGCTCTGGTGATGATTGTCAAATGTTGGAGTAGCCTTCAGCAATGCTTCTGTATGCTTTGCATCAGACCATCCTTATATTCTGGAAAAAAATTGGAAGAAAGAAAAAGTATTTTTTTTTTTTTTTTTTGACCAA
Source organism: Lithobates clamitans (assembly GCA_037952925.1). Taxonomy (NCBI): domain Eukaryota; kingdom Metazoa; phylum Chordata; class Amphibia; order Anura; family Ranidae; genus Lithobates; species Lithobates clamitans. The sequence goes on along the minus strand of JBBGZY010000194.1, from coordinate 2,553,098 downwards.
GTCTATAGCAACCAACCACTGCTGTTGGCAATAACATACCACTGTGCAAGTGTGTAATTCTGATAAGTATAAGTAAATGTTTCAAATTCAAAGATAATGGTAAAATCGAAATGCTTCTATGGTCGCAACCCTATTGGTACCTTTGTTATTTCAAGCCCCGGATTTAGTACAGCTTTTTTTTTTTCTGTTTATGTATCTTTGAGTAAAGAAGCAATAAAAAAATAAACACTGAAGATTGTCAATGTGGTAACCAGTGCAAACATCACGCTCTCCCAGTTAACTGACCATCTGTACTTTCTCCTTTTAGCTCTGCAGGATAATTACCAAAGTAAACAAGCCACAGATTGGACAAAAAGATATTTTTCATTTAGGAAAAAAGCCATTTATTATTCCAGTCTGAAACAAAATGAAAGCTTTTAGCATAGGCAGTAGTTATTTAAAGTGGCTCTACTGCATAATTAGAATATGCAAACATTGGACCCTTCTTGTATCATACCTGCTATTTGTGGAGGATTTCATAAGTGACCAAGCTGTTGAATAAATGACCAAGCTAACCTCAGTAAGTACCAAATAGGCCAGCATAGCATTTTTGCAAGAATGGAACTTTAGCCAGTTACTCTTTTTCAATTATCGTTTTGAACCATCTTATTCTGAGTGATGCAGCTGCCTGCAATAGAACATTTATATGTGCCCACAAACACCAGATGGCAGTCAAGAGATCCTGCTACTGACTCCCTATTTCTAATTCTGGTTGTATTAGCTAAGAACATGTGTTTATGCAAGCAATGATCTTGAACAAATGAGAACAGCCACAAAAAATCAATTTATGGCCAATGGAATCTTCCACCAAGTCTTACTGGTAAAAAAGGTGTATGCAGAGATTACAGAGTTTCTAAATACAGTATATGTGGTTATTTTGTAATCTTATCTCTTGCCTTGACTACAACAATTCACTTCTGGTTGACCTACCTATAGATGAACTATCCAGTTTTCAGTCTATCATGAATGCTGCTACAGACTTATTTACTGAACCAAACACTAGGTGGTGGCCACCCCTTCCCTTCCCTTCTCTAGCAGAAACAAGGTATTGGAAAGCGTAGTCCCATATGTCCTCCCAAACTTCTTCCTGTAGGTCAGAAAAGTCCCCTGCCAATTTTGCCTTGCAGCAGGCCACCAAGGGTGGTGCCTGAGAGAAAAGCTCTTTATATACCCCAGACAAGGGTTTTTAAAGGAATCCTCCCACAACAGTGTTTCAATCGTGGAGTGCAAAGTCTCCATCCCAGAGGAGCCAAATTGAGCCATGAAGTCAAGACATACTTGCTAACAAAAAAATACTGATTAGGAAGAGTAAACTGGGCCTCTAACTCATCAAAAGTAGTAGTCTACCACCGTGAAGTATATCTCTCATGTGCATGACCCCTCCTGGCGGCCCACAAGGTCAGATCTGGTATGGAGGCAAAATGCGGTAGACAGGATTCAGCCCAAGAGTCAAAGTCGGTGAGACACAGGCCCCTTTGCGGCTCAAGCAGTTTTTGAATGTGATCCCACACCTTAATGGTAGCTTTCATCAAGCCAGTCAGGGGATAACATTACGTGATCCCCTGCATAATAAAAATTTGAGGCTTCCATATGAGTGCAGATTCATGTACAGTGGCCAAATCACCCTCATCCCCCAGCAACCATCTCCATGCAAACACCATCTGCCCCGCTAGGTAGTATTTGTAAAGGTCTGGCAAAGTGAGGCCCCCCTGACCCCATGGTTTCTAGAAGAGCGCTGAGTCTTATTCTTGGAGGGGATGGTGCCCAAATAAAGAAGCAATGTATTTTCTTAAAATAGGACCTTGGTACCTAAACGGGGGTGTAGTGTAGGTAATATAAAAAAAAAAAATGGTAGGGCCTTCATTTTCAGGAGAAATCTTTCCTATAAGAGAGAGGGGTACATTTTGCCAATTGTCAATTTTACATTTTAGAAAATTTAGTAAAGGCAGAAGATTTAGGGCAATATAGTCTGAAGTTGAAGCCTTGACTTTGATGCCTAGGTAGGTTAGCTGAGAGACCCACTAGTGGGATCTGCTACTGTGCAGTAGCATCCAAGGGCAAAATGGAGGATTTGGACCAATTTATAGTGAATCCCGAGTAGCTAGTAAATTTGTCTAAGGTGTGGAAAACAGCTCACAGGGAGGGGCCTAGATCTTTAAAGGAACAACAGTAGGTAATCTGTGTAAAGTGCCGCACATTCTCTGATCCCCCCCCCCCCCCCACCTCCTAGGCTCCATTCAGAAGAGAATCAGAGGGCTATTGCCAGAGGCTCAATGACAAGGGACAATAAAAATGGGGATAAATGGCTTTTTTAGGGTGGGTGCCTTGGAGAAAGGGTATCTACATTATGTTTTCTATTAATCACTCCAGTATTGACTGCACATTATTGCTCTGGACTGGCTTCTAGATAGTAAAATGGTGCACCATGCATGCTTAAAGAGTGTTGGCATTGCCACTAGTACTTTCCATCAGGGGTGCATGTGACAGGGTGGCAATGCAGGAGCATAGTTGGGAGACAGTTGTCACCCCTTTACAAGAAGCTTGTAATTATGGCAGGATCACCAGGGATTAAGTAAATGAATTCTGAAAATGTAAAAATATTGAAAATGACGTTTAGAAGTAATATATTGAAGCTCATATAAGATTTTAGTAATTGGGTTTACATTTACTCTTCCAAAATGTGTTATATTCCTTGGCTTATAAACTAGACTTGCAAACATATTAATAATAATAATAATAATAATAATAATAATAATAATAATAATAACAATTAATAGTAATTTCCCTTTAACAAAATCAAATAATTCTCAACATGTTTTATACACTTTCCAGGAAGGCAATCTTTACTGAAGGTTTTCTTTGAGTCAATATTAGAATATGCAAATGGTGTCTCATCTTGAGTTTACTTGTTTCGCACAGTTTGGCTGGTATCTATGGCGTTGGTTGGACCGCTGTCAACACCGAGAATACTGATGCAACCCAATCTTTTTTTTTTATAGCCCCAGTATCTATAATATAGTCTTAGTCTTTTTCTATGAGTCCAAAGTATCTGTGGCTTCTGGCTAACAGGGTGTGGGGGAACATGCAGTTGGTGGCACAAGGTTGTCCAAGATTGATATAGACAGATAAAATATTTGCATGGAAATTAACTCTTTCACCTTCTACCAATCTATTATCAGTGACATGCTGTGACTGTGCACAGACAATTAGTTCAGCTACAATAATAGAATTGAAAAATTCTCAGATTTCACTTAGCTGACAATTTTGTGGGTTGCTGTGTCTTGTCCAGCCACATTGCCTTTTTCACCGTCTTATTGAATGAACTCTTTTGATTCGTAATACTAAAATCGTTTATTATAACGCATGCATGTAAAATGATAGAAGAGCAGGAAATGTTTAATAAATACAAAACTAGTTTGGATGGAACTGAGCTGTCAGCAGCTAGAAGCGACCAAGGACAGAGTACATTTATATTTTAGCTGCTGAATTGGATCACTTAAAAGTATGTCTGTTTACGCTTCAAAAACTAACAACAATATTGGGCAAAAAACACCAGATAATCTAATAATGAATTTGTTTGTATGAAGTATGTGGTAGGGGAGGCAAGGAGAGATCACGAAAACAGGAGGCCAGTCATAGCGTGGAAGGAAAGGGAGAGGGGTGATATGACTTGTATAGGGGCTGGGGTGGGCATGGGTTAGGAGGGACAAGGCATGTAGTGTTCCCTACTCCCGGCCAGCTTCCAAAAGAAACATAGTTGACTCCGGCCAGGCTCCAGGCTGCTGTGCTGTACACATGGCACCTTCTTCCCGCCAGGAACACATTCCCACTGTGCCTTTTAATAGGCTTTTAATTCCCATAAGCGTGGAAGGGGGAGGGCTGAGGGATCATTACATTAATATGTGCTCAGTTTAAACACAGACCACAGCATTCTCCTGCTGCTGAGTGTTCTGCTGCACATGAGAAGCTGCGTGCTGGTGACTTGTCTTCCTATGGTCTCCGGGTGACAGTGAGCAGTAAATGAAATGCTTGTTACATTTATAAAGCGCATATGACATTTGTACATATTTACAGGCCTGCATGAAAAAAGGGGATTTATTAAAAATAATGGGGGTTGATCCATCAAAGTCAAATAAACTGTTCACGTTGCAATGAAATTTACATTTTTCAAGAGAATTTTCTCTTAGCTTAGTAAACAAGTTGAAGCTCGGCTGACTTCCATCATCTAATCATGTGCAAGCAAAACTACTTTTTTTTTATTTTTTCGTTGCTTGTGATCGGATATAGTTTGCAAAGTGATTTTTTTTTTTTTACTGCATTTACTAAGCTAAGGGAAATTTCCCTTGCAAAGTAAACAACCTTTTTAACTTTAGTAAATCAACCACAGTTTGTCCAGTGTGTGTATCATTTGAAATGCATGATAGTGAGAAAATACTGAAAATGCATTTACTGCACTTGCGACACATCTAAATGTCATCCAAGTTTGGTGGAAAAGTCACAGCAGATCTAGAAGGTGTCTATGGGAAAAAAAAAAACAAAGAACACCACTCAGGTGGGTGAATCCAGATAAATGAAAAAGTGAAGTGAATTGAAGGACTCGTCTTAAAGGGGTTGTAAACCCTTGTTTTTTTTTTGTTTTTTTTAACCACTTCAGCCCCGGACCATTTGGCTGGCCAAAAACCAGAGCACTTTTTGCGATTCGGCACTGCGTCGCTTTAACTGACAATTGCGCCATCGTGCGACGTGGCTCCCAAACAAAATCGACGTCCTTTTTTCCCCGCAACTAGAGCTTTCTTTTCATGGTATTTGATCACCTCTACGGTTTTTATTTTTTGCGCTATAAACAAAAAAGAGCGACAATTTTGAAAAGAAATGCATTATTTTTCACTGTTTGCTATAATAAATATCCCCAAAAAATATATAAAAAAAACATTTTTTTTTTCAGTTTAGGCCGATACGTATTCTTATACATATTTTTGGTATAAAAATCACAATAAGCGTATATTGATTTGTTTGCGCAAAAGTTATAGCGTCTACAAAATAGGGTATAGTTTTATGGCATTTTTATTAATAATTTTTTTTTTTTTACTAGTAATGGCGGCAATCAGCAATTTTTATCGTGACTGCAACATTATGGCGGACACGTCGGACAATTTTGACACATTTTTGGGACCATTGGCATTTAATACAGCGATCAGTGCGATTAAAAATGTACGGATTACTGTAAAAATGTCACTGGCAGTTAAGAGGTTAACACTAGAGGGCAGTGAAGGGGTTAATGTGTGTCCTAGTTTTTGTTCTAACTGAAGGGGGATATGGACTGTGCAGGGAAACTAACAGATCCTCTGTTCATAGTCTGTATGAACAGAGGATCTGTCAGTTCTCCCCTCAGAGAACCGGAAACTGTGTTTACACACAGTTGTCCGCGTGCCCCGAGCGATCGCGGGAGCCCGGCGGTGATCGAGACCGCCGGGCACTCACATCGGCTCGGGGGCAAGCGTGGGGCGCGCTCCTCCGACAGCATGCATGCGCCCCCTATTGACCACAGGGCGAAGCAATGTTACATAATGTTGTTTCGCCCAGCCATGCCATTCTGCCTCAGTACAACTGTGGCAGCTGGTCGGCATGTGGTTAAATAACAAACATGTCATACTTACCTCCACTGTGCAGTTCGTTTTGCACAGAGTGGCCCTGATCCTCGACTTATGGGGTGCCCCGGTGGCACTGGTGGCTCCTCCAGGCATTGAGTGTTCGCGTTGGAGAAGCATTCTCCTAAGGTGGACACCTGTGCAGGCCCACTCCTGAGTCCTACTTCTGTGTACATTCACACAGAATGCAGGACTCGGCCCCGCCCCCTGGCGCCCACGTCATTGGATTTGATTGTCAGCAGCTGGAGCCAATGGCCTGCGCTGCTATCAATCTATCAAATCAAGAGTCTAGACAACGGGCAGAGAGGTAGAGCATGTCCCTGCCGAGAGAACGAACAGGCTCAGGTGAGTAAAACGGGGGGGCTGGAGGGGCTGGTCAGTGAGAGAAGTTTTTTCAGCTTAATGCATTACAACCCCTTTAAGGGTGCTTCCCGCAGCTCGCCCACCATACAAACTGCAAAAAGGAAGAAACGGCTGCACATTGCCGGCACATAAGCACATAATACTGTGTGAAACATGTCTGCCTTGATTGTCGTTTTTCCTGTGGTGTGTCTCTTAGATGGATTAATAAAGGACTCATATTCATCATCTTGGAGTGCAGCTGTTTCTTCCTTTTTCTAGAAAGTGTCTACCTAGCTGTGATAGGGAGATCTCTAACCATGAATTTCGATAAAATTGCTGTCAGTTACTTGGTGGTCATTTACTGAAAAGTTAACCGCTTCCCTCCCAGCCCCTGTATCCATATAAATAGGTCTTAATGCCCAGGGGGTGGGATGGACTTCCCAATCATGTGACCACTGTAAATGACTGTCATAGTGGTCACATTATCAGAAGCCTGTCCTACTGGCTTCCAAGTGAGAGGGAAGACCGAGAGCTGTCTTTGACAGTATGGTCATGGTACTGGGAGCACGTAATGGGCATGTTCTCAGCTCAGAAACCTCAGCAGTCCATGGTCTCAAAAGTGCATTGTATGGGTGTTAAAACACATCCTTTTAGCAGCCACATATAGTCCTTACATGGGCCGAAAGACGTTAAATCTGAACTCCCAACGGTTATATAAATACACAAATCAGCTCTGTATTACTTAATAAATGTATTAAAATGAAATGCAAGCAATGAAAGTACCTGAATTTGACCCGGTGGCACAAAAATCCAATCAGGTTTATTGCACTGCAAGGATCATGCTAATAGTAAGAGAGCAATGAGCTTATCAGTGTGCTGCTTCTCCTTTCACTGTTCAGTCATAGGGTGGGGTAGGGAGGAGACCTGTAAGTGAAAGTGAAACAACAGCAGAGAAAGATCAGATCTCCTCTCCCACCAGGCAGGATTGTGCTATTTGGCAGAGCTGTGTAAAGCTCATGAATGAATGGACAAAAATACTAATTGTTTGACAGGATAGATGTTTGTTTCATCTGTGTATTTTACTGTTTCCTATGAGGTCAGTTTTAAAGGGAATTGTATGTTTCAATAATTCTCTAGCACACTCACTATTGTATTCTGACAGTGGGGAGTCCCCCCCCATCAGGAAACACAGGTCAGCGCCGTAGCCATTGGCTGAATTTACACATACTGAAATTCAGTGGCGGCCACTTAAAAGGGGTGCCACCCCCTAATCCTTGCGCCCGGCCCCTAATCTCCATGCAGGGTGCCAGAAGCACTGGATTATTTTTTTTTTTTTGAAGCACGTGATTAGAGCCTGAGGCTGTAATTGGCTTAAAAAAGGGTGGGCTTGAGGCGCAGAGCACTGCGCCCCGAGCCCACCCACTTCTGTGACATTAGCGAATTAATAATCGCTAATGTCTTCCTGCTTCTCCTCCTGGCCAATCAGGAAGTGGGTCCTGAGACCCAATTGTCCGGGAGTCCTAAGACCCGATTGGCTGGGAGGAGAAGTGACCGCCGGGACTCGGGAGGAGAATGCTGCAGGGGGAAGCCATGAAGCCGTGACCTGGATGGAGTAAGTGCAGGGCTGGTGGCAACGGGTGAGCCGGCGAGGCGGCAAACCTGGTCCCCTCACTCCCCCCACCCACCCCAAAAAAATTAAGCACCAGCCACTACTGCTGAAATTTGTCCAGTTTCAGCTGAACAGGCTGAATTTTCGATATGTGGTAACCAGCTTAAAGTGGTTGTACACCTTGTACAACCAATTTTACCTACAGGTAAGCCTATATTAAGGCTTACCTGTAGGTGCTGCAAATATCTCCTAAACCTCCACGGTTTAGGAGATATTTACAATAAAGCCATGCGCCAATGTCTACGGCGCATGCCCACTTTAGAAAGGGCAGATCGTGCTGTTTCTAAACGGGGTCATGCCGTGACTGACGGCTCCCTCGCACATGTGCGGGAGTGACGTCACGCGAGTCCGGCCAGTCATAGAGCCGGAGTTCGTGGCCCCGGAAGGAAGAGGGGTGAAGATGGATGCTCGCTGCTAGTGGGGACAGCAGTGACATCCCAAGCTTCGGTTTCAGGTAAGTGACACATAATGGGCTACTATGCGATGCATAGTAGCCCATTATGCTTTACCTTTGCAGGGAAATAAAGAAGAAGTAAAACCCATCAGGGTTTACTTCCTCTTTAAACCTGTGAGGGAGATCCAGATGATCCTACCTGATTGTTTAGCTTTCCTCTAACCCAAAAATGTTCTCACCCAAAACTGGTACTACATTTCCAAAACCCAGATGAAATCTCAAAAAATATGTGCAGTCTGATGGACATTGTACTAAGAAAATCTGTGGTATGTCCTCATTCCTGTTACAGCAGTTGTACAGGGGGTCTACGAACAAAAGACGCCAGAGATAGACTTTTCCCCCTTTTCTCTGGAATACAAGTTTGTATGAGGATAATTATACTGAGGGGTGTAGCTATTACACAGCTATACCAACACAAACTACTGCAATCGGAGGGCAGAAATCCACATTTTTACAGGTTCCAGCTAGCTGCAGACACCATGAGGCAGCTGAAGATGGCAGAGGGTAATCATCTGATGCCCACATTGCAGTGGTTACCTGATGCGCAGGAGCGGGCGCTGGTGGATACTGGCATCCGGCTGGAGCTACGCTGAGGGCTCGCCTTGGGGGTGATTGTTGGAGCGGAACGGCTGTGTTTGCTCTGCCCTGAGTGAAAAAATACTCAAAAACACCGCGCTTACTCTATAATAGCAGCTCACACACAAAATAAGGAAATTTGTAAACAGTATGGATATATATAGTGCAGCACTAGTTTAGATCACAAAAAAATGTTAAAATGGCAAAAAACAGATGTATCCAACCGTTTGTTCAAATCACATTACATTCAGAATAGTACCGAGAAAGACTTCAATAAGTATCTGTTTGCATAGAAAATCTGAGGACCAATAGAGAGTCCCAAACAGGTGGTGGTGTCCAAACACCGCGTAGATGAATTGAGAGAGGCAACACACAATAATAGGATCAGAAAAAATAAATGTATCCAACCGTTTTGTTCATAACATATGTTCAGAATGGTACTGAGAAGGATTTCAATAAGTATCTGTTGCATAGAAAATCTGGAGACCAAATAGAGAGTCCCAAACAGGTGGTGGTGTCTATACACCGCGTGGATAAATCGAAAAGAGGTAATACACAATGATAGGATCCCCCGTATGGAAGCAATGCAGGCTTACCGGAACCGTTGGACTCACAGAGACATATATCCCCTGAGTCAGAAATGCTTGTGTTGCCACCGGGCAATGAAGTGGGATCTCCCGATGGAACAATATGGAATCCAGATGCCGTTTCTAAGGCTCCCGACAGAATTCTTTCATGTATAACCCGATTTCGTGGTGGCTCATAAAAGGTAAGAAAAGGGGCCACATAGTATAATGGGTACCCCAGAGGAAGTCTGTGTAGATGAAACGCGTCGGGAGACTCCTCTGCCTGCCATTAGTTTTACTATAAGCGCTTTTTAACATGGAGAATGTAAGTGTTTTACCTTAATAAATTTTACTTTAAGAAAACGGTATTATACTATGTGGCCCCTTTTCTTACCTTTTATGAGCCACCACGAAATCGGGTTATACATGAAAGAATTCTGTCGGGAGCCTTAGAAACGGCATCTGGATTCCATATTGTTCCATCGGGAGATCCCACTTCATTGCCCGGTGGCAACACAAGCATTTCTGACTCAGGGGATATATGTCTCTGTGAGTCCAACGGTTCCGGTAAGCCTGCATTGCTTCCATACGGGGGATCCTATCATTGTGTATTACCTCTTTTCGATTTACCCCTGCTCTGCCCTGAGTGCCAGATTCCAACAGCGGAGGTAACTGCTTCGGCCTGGTGTGGCCATTGTGGGGAGCCACTTACCAGCCTGGGACCTGTCCAGCAGGAGCCACAGTATTACACCTTGAACCTGCTCGAAAGGACTTTGTGTACCGAAGCCACGGAGAACCCGAATTGCCGGAGAGGGTCAGGGATCACTTCCCAAAGGTGGAAAGGTGTTGCGGCCTAGCGACCCCTTCGTGAAGATAAAGGACATATGTGGCGAAGAGGAGGCTGCCATGACCTGTGGCCTGGCCAGGGGCCTAAAGAATTACCCAGGTTCTCTCGCTTTCAAAGGGAGATACAGAGAAGGGTTGCTCTGCAGTGGGTTCTGGACTACTCATATGTCCCCTTCCAGATAATGGACATCATGAAGAACTCCCAGGGATAGTGGGAGGATGACCTCGTCTGGGATTTTCTGCATGTCCAAAGCCTTTGCGGGTGCCAGAGAGTGATGCTTGGGCCCGGTTTGTGGACATTTGGGAGGAATGGAAGATGGGACGTGCCATTTACAGGGACTGAGTCGTGGTTTTAAAGGCAGGTCAGCCTACCAGGAGCCATTCGGTCTCTGTCAGAGAGGAAGGGGATAGCAAGAGGAGATTGCCAGATCCCTGCTTCTATGTGTGAGGAGGACTGTTGTGCTGTACAGCCACCATAGAAGCAGCCACAGGGACTGCAGGGAAGTGGCAGAGTTGTGTGTGGTTTATCCTTTCTGACATTTTCTTGCAGAAACAGCCTATGCCTCCTACCCATTGTGCCTGATAGAGGGACTGTCTAATCATGGACACTTTGGGTGTACTGTTCCTGCCTACCTCTTTTGGAGCCTGTTGTCCGAGGAGGAGCCCCTCCTATCAGGAACAAAAGAAGTACTGTTCACAAGTTACATATATGTTTTGTTGTTGTTCTGTTTTTAGGTTAGTAGTCAGCTTCTGACAGAACAAAACAAGCAGGAAATATATGTGGTGGTGTTGATTTGATTTTCTCTGCTGGAAGGATCATAACCCCCTTTCAGTGGTGATGTACAGTGTATAGGTATCATGTAAGTGTAGGATGTTATGAGTTATGTCTTCTTTTAGGATGTTCAGGAATGGGGCGGCTTTCCATCTCCATCGTTCCAGAGGACAAGAATTCTGTGAGCAGAGTATTTTTCCTGCGGAATAAATGCTCTGGCTCAAAAGTGTTTCATATGTCTAGCTGCAGGGACCTGTAGCTAGGGTTGTATATTGGTAATGTACAGTGTATATACTTGTCATATTTAATTTTGTACGTAACTTATTTGTACCATAGCCCTGTCCAAGTTGTTTCCCTCCCCCCATCCAACTAATTTTTGGGATGCCCTTGCTCCTGGGCCCAGGAGCCATTTTTCTATTTTTTTTCTCAGCTGGGGATCAGCTGTATACTGGTGGGGGTGAGTGTAGCACCCTCTACCTTAGGTAGGTAGGTGCTAGAGTAGTGTTTGTGTTTTTACTGCCAGTGCAGGTAAATTTAGGCAGGCCTAGCTGTGAGCTGTTTGTTTTTAATCTGGGGGCAGGGGAGTGGTTTAGTGTAGCAGCAAGTGACTGACATGTGCTTCAGCTCTCTGGAGCCTCCTCGGTTTCCAGTGAGAAGGTTCTGGAAAAGAGGCAGGGCAGGGGGTTGGAGTGACATGGGGTGTATTTGGGAGCCCTGACCAATCCCCAACTAGGATTGGCAGGGGGCAGGCCTCCTATATACCCATGGTCAGCCTGTTGTGGGAGGAGTTGACGGGTGGAAGAACTGAATGATGGCTGGTTAGGCTGTGGTGGCCCTTGAGGGACCCCCTTTCTGGGGGGGGGGTGACCTCGGGCCTGGAGCTTGGGAGCTGGGAGGGAGCCTCTCTTTACACGGTCATTATGAGGTGTCCTGGAACAGGAGCAGGAGGAAGACAGCATCCAAGTTTATTTCCGTAATAAAAACAACAAAAACAAGCAAGAGACTGTTCATTGACTGGAGAAAGTGTGCCTAAAATGGATGTCTGACCAAGCAGGGTAATGTGTGGATGCTGAAACATGCAGCGACCCCACGGGGGCACCGCTACACCTTTAACTGTCAGTAAAATATGTATAGAACACTGATCTTGTATACATATATATCTAAAAATATTAAAACACATTATGCAACACCTTTTAAGACTCAAACACCAAAAGAAAAGTAATAGATGTAAAATAAAAACTGTTGAAGTATTATTATAACTATAATCCAAGGAAACTCCAAGGTAACTCCTAACGTATCGCAATCTTCATTGAACTAGCCACATTTTCCCAATAAATGTAAACTTACTCCACCATATATTATTTTATATATTACAACAACTGAGTTTATGTCTGCAATCTACAGGTGAAGAGCAGTCCTTTCATATAGGATATAAACGGATGTAATATACATCCCTCCTCTTTGTGGGATTCGGCCATACAAGCTGATTACCAAATGTCGTTGGTGCAAGTTTTGCATGCTTGAGAAAAATCTTCAGACTTTGTGCACAATAAGAAGTTACATAATCACATGTATGAACAGATGACCACATTTACCATTATACTGGTTCACTATCAGCTAAGGGTGTCACCTTTCATTTTTGACGCTGTACATGAAGGGATTAGGTGAAAGTATTGTGCAAAAAGGTCAAACTGGCTAATTTAATTGCCCTAAGTGAGGACACCGCAATTGGACAGCTACTTTAGGTATTGCTTACGAAGAATAAAAAATGAAATAATCCATAGAGAGATAGCCTGGTAAACTGCTCTTGAAACACAACTACTTTTTTTCGCCAGTACAAGTTAAAGTCATGTATTTATAAAAATCAATGTGCACTGTCGGCAGATGATTCAATGTCACTCAGCTATGATTAAAAAAAACAAAACAAAAAAAAGCAAAAAAAAAAAAAAAACATTGCCCCATCACTGTTCTTTCTTGTGGTTTCCTAGCTAATATAGCCGGCACCGCAGTGTCTACATGTATCTCCCCCACTCCTATAAACACAAACACTCAGCCAAACCCAGCATTCATATTTATGGCAGAGCCACAAGACATAGGTGCCCGAGGGGAGACGGATCATTCCTGCACATGCAAGTATGGGTCTATGGGTACCTTCAGAGGAATGCCACTGATTTTAATCCTTTAGATTGAAGGATTCATACTTTATCTTCTTATCAAAACAGAGTCCTGCTGCTTTTGAGATGGCATTTTTTTAGTTCAGAAGAAAGCCTGTGATGAACTCTTTAATTAGCACCAGCCATCTTTTGTTGGTTAATGAGTGAGCTGGCAGAGCCCCTTTGATAGAGTCCATGCACAGAGAGAGATAAGAGAGCATTGGGGTCTTTGTATCCATTGTGTGCCTGTTGTGCTATCACTTATCAGAAACTCTAGCTCTTTGTAGCTCAGCAGCATGAATAACACTACTTTTGTCTTAACAGGATTGAAAAGCATAACCTGCAGGCAAAATCAGCAAACCTTAATTAGCCTCATAGCTGGTGGGGAGATTTGTGGCCACCTGGATAGAGATTACCAAAACAAAATCAACATGCCTCAGTTCTCTTACTAACTAACTAGCGGTTACTTCAAAATGGCCCTCTTATTATGATACCATGATAGTTCTATATCACTTTGATAGCTCCAGTGTACACATGACCTTTTGTGACCCATGTTATCTATAGCCTTTTCCTCTGTGCCTGTTACTGCACTTATGTCTTCATTACAGTAATTCTGAAGCTGGTACTAGGAGAAATATGTAGGCTACCATTGCTGACCTCTTGACAATGCTAGTTATGGGTAGGTGCCAGTGGCGTAGCGTGGGGGGTGCAGTGGCCCGGGCGCGACATTTAGGGGGGTGCCAGTATGTGTCACTGGCTGCCTCCTCCTAATATTAAATTCCTGTGTCCCCGGGCTCCGGCCGCCATGTTCAGTGTCCGGCGCCCTGTGATTGGGCATATGGGGGGTCATGTGAGGTGTAGAGCTGGCCTGTCCTCGATCACTCCTGAACTCCCGCCTCCGCACATGACCCCCATAACGCCCAATCACAGTGCACTGCGCCGGACACTGAATATGGCAGCTACAGCACGGGGGTGAGAAGCAGTGTGAGCCGCCGCTGTCTTCTCCTTCTCCTCCTCCTCCTCCGGACTGATGCAGGCCAGCCAGACACAAAGGTGAGTGAGACTCCCCGTGAGAGTCGTGTTACTGGCCCCGGGGGGGGGGGGGCGGGGGATAGAGAGAGAGAAGGTCAGTTAGTGTAGTATGGTGGGTCAGTTAGTGTAGTATGGTGGGTCAGTTAGTGTAGTATGGTGGGTCAGTTAGTGTAGTATGGCGGTCAGTTAGTGTAGTATGGTGGGTCAGTTAGTGTAGTATAGTGGGTCAGTTAGTGTAGTGTGGTGGGTCAGTTAATGTAGTATGGTGGGTCAGTTAGTGTAGTATGGTGGGTCAGTTAGAGTAGTATGGTGGGTCAGTTAGTGTAGTATGGTGGGTCAGTTAGTGTAGTATGGTGGGTCAGTTAGTGTAGTATGGTGGGTCAGATAGTGTAGTATGGTGGTCAGTTAGTGTAGTATGGTGGGTCAGTTAGTGAAGTATGGTGGGTCAGTTAGTGAAGTATGGTGGGTCAGTTAGTGAAGTATGGTGGGTCAGTTAGTGTAGTATGGTGGGCCAGTTAGTATAGTATGGTGGGTCAGTTAGTGAAGTATGGTGGTTAGTGTAGTGGACAGTGTAGTATAGTGGACAGTATGGTGGTCATTGTAGTGGACAGTTTAGTGTAGTATGGTGGTCATTGTAGTGGACAGTGTAGTATAGTGGTCAGTGTAGTGTAGTATGGTGGTCAGTATAGTGTAGTGGACAGTATAGTATAGTGGTCAGTGTAGTTCTCAGTGTAGTGGACAGTATAGTATAGCAGTCAGTGTAGTATGGTGGTCAGTTAGTGTAGTATGGTAGTCAGTGTAGTTCTCAGTGTAGTGATCAGTATAGTGGTCTGTCGTGGACAGTGTAGTGTAGTGGACAGTATAGTGTAGTGGACAGTATAGTATGGTGGTCAGTGTAATGGACAGTATAGTGCACAGTGTAGTGGTCAGTAGTGTAGTGGACAGTATAGTGGTCAGTGTAGTTCTCAGTGTATGGGACAGTATAGTGGTCAGTGTAGTGTGTAATGGTCAGTAAAGGAATCAGGTTGGTCAGTGTTGAAATCAAGTAGCTTAGTGTAGTGGTCAGTATAGGAATCAGGTAGGTCAGTACTATTGTATTTGAAGGGACTCAGGGAGAGCTAAAAGTCCGCAGGTTAGGGGGCGCAAATTATTTGCCTTGCCCCGGGTGCTGGCAACCCACGCTACGCCACTGGTAGGTGCCCCTTGCTTCAATGCCTTCAGACCAGGACAAGAATGTAGACAGTGAAGTCAGAGGAAATCAAGACTTGTATGCTAAAGCCAGCTATACACAAGTAGATATTTGAACAAACGTTTGTATGAATATTCTTTGCACATTTGATGACTGGACGAATGTCATCCAAAAGTACTTCAACATTTCATTTGCTTTTAACGTTCGTTTTGGAATGAATGTAGTTTCAGAAAATCACATACACTGTTAAGTAATTCATTTCAGAAAAATGTTACATCCTGCTCTTTACTCCATGCATCAACATTCTACAATGTTATTTTTAAAAAAAAAACAATTTTCAGCCATTTATATTCTAGGCAGCCCATATTTAAAGCATTCTGCTTAGTCACTTAGAATCCATTCCTGTGAAAAAAATATTCTGCACGTTTACAGCTTTTACAGAAAAGAACCCAAATGCTATACAGAAGTTAAACTTCCACCATTTGCAGAGAATTCCTAGGTGTCTTTTACAGTGACCTAAAAGTAAAAACTATTCAGAGTTTACTGTGTGGATCATTTTTTAATGTATAATCCTCTTTTAATTTCCTCTTCTAAAGGAAAGTGAAACATTTCAGATTTTTTCAGATTTTTTTCTCCGCAGAATTGGAAAGTTTAGATTGGGAATAGTGGGTCTTGCCATTAGGGACACAGCAACAGAAGTTCTAAACCATCCCTACTCCTTCTAAAACTAAAAACAATTGTTTTGACTGGAGTTGGGCCTTGAAGCACACCTTCCAGTCCCCATCCCCAAATACAAATATCTTAAAAAAGCCAAACAAAAATAAAAAGTTTGATCAAAAAATAAAATTAAAATGAAAAATACTCACCTCACCTTCCAACGCTCCCAGGGGATATAGGTAACATCACTGCTCATCCTGGGACCACTGGGAGCTCGAATGTACTTCTACAATAGGTTGGACTGCACTCTTGCAGTTTTTGAAGCACCCTACTTTCCTGGTAGGCAGCAATGAGGCATGGTGAGGTCACCAGGAAGCATTAGAGGCCAAGGTCAGGGCAAGTACCGGTATTTTTTATTTTTGGTAAATTATTTTCTTGTATGGCTTTTTAATACTATTTGTATTTTGGAGATGGAGGACACAGCACAAACATTACTCAACGTTGACTATTATTATACATTTTTATTATTATTATTATTAATAATAATAATAATAATAATGTAGCCAAGTCCCAAAGCCTCTCCAGGCCGAATGGTGACCTCCAGAGTTAGGGACAACTGACGTCCTTCTGTGTAGCACGGGTTACGAGGCATGGTGGGTGGATGTAAAGTAGATTAATGGGCGCCAGACACTCCTTGCAAGAAAAGAGATTTATCATCTCTTAAACAGAACTCTGGGAGAGAGGTTTTAGGACCCGGACACCCTTTAGTAGTTGCAATGTTAATTGGCAGACTCCGAGACTTCTATAGGTAGACAGCCATGCAGGGAAAGGCACCCAGCCGGACGCCACATGTGCATGTGTAGACATGCTGTCTCCTATGGCAACAATCTTGAAAAGTTTCTAACAAAGGTTGCAGTGAACTCTTTCACTTCCTCGACAATCTCCTTTTTCTATCTTCACTCAACTGAGCTCCCGGTCTATCACCTAGTCCTGCTGATCCACTGCCACTGGATCTCCTGAGCCCTTCCAATCTTCTTCACTGAGTATCTTCCTCAAGCGTCACCCCTCCGTCCCTGCTGGGTCCCTAGCTTGGCACTCACAGATACTCCTCCAACGTCACCCCACTAGCCTGCTCAGTCCCTGGCTTGGCGCACAAGACTGCTCTGCAAGCGTCACCTCCGCTGGTTGGGTCCCTGGGTTGACACTTTCTGAAATTTCCCAACTCTTCACCGTCCCCAGTTGGTGAGAACACTGCTCTGGAACTTGCTTGAGCTACTTACGGTTGTCCCTGGTAACAAGGTGGATGGTCCCTTAGTGGCAACGGCTTCCCCTCTACCACCGACCACGACAGGTTCTCCGGCCGGCAGAACCGTCACTTCTGGTTGGACTGCAAGCTGCAATCCCAACCCTACGCTGCTCTCTTGCTTCTGGATATGCCCTCAGACAGCCTAGCAGCCAGATGTGCCTGGGATAGGTCTCAGGCTCTTGCCTAGCAGCCCAGGGCAGCACAACACACATCCACCCAGACAGCCGATCAGGTGACCTAACCTCACCCACATAAATAGGCTCTCCCAGCAGGCCAAGAGACCCAAAAAGATTCCTGCCCATTGGCTGAGATACCCCATCTATTCCTAATCTGTCCTTGCAATGCCCTTGTCTTATCTAGTGCCACCAGATACCCGGCCATCTAGTGAAAGAAGAGAGAAGTGCAGCAATTCCAGAATTAGGGTGTAATCAATTGATCTCCTATCAATTGGCCAGGGCAACTATACCTGGCAGGTAAATTTACTAGCAACAATGCCTACACATAACGGTGCTACAATAATAATAATGATTTCTATTTCTATTTAGCACACAAAATCACACAACAGAATACAACCATTTCCAGCACAGTGAACATTAGTCTATTGTCTCCATATGCTAGGGAAATTGCCAGATTTCCCTGCTGTTGGCATCATTACAGCTTTTCATTCTCTGCTGACAAATATTCTTTGTCTCTTTACCTTCTTTAGGTGTCTAAATGCAGAAATTACTACATAGTATTAACCTAATGCATGATGTTTTATTTCACAGCTATTTTATTAACTTTTACTGATACTGTGATTTAGTTACACTTACTATTGCACCTAGAAAAGTGACTCAGCAAAAGCATACTGTAAGGCAGCCCATAGATGAGTCTTTTTTTTTTTTTCAACCAGTATACATGCTTTTTCCCAATAAACGACTAACCAGGTTGTACAGTAAGGATAGGCATAGCAGCATCAAGCATGGACATTAAAAAACAAGTCAGCAAAGGCAACTGTTAAAAGCTTCCCTGTAAGCTCCCCCCTCCCCCCTCCACCCTCCACATACACCCATAGGTGCCAGATCTTTCTTTTAGATAAAAAGTAGGGTTACCACCTTTTGGTGGAAAACCACAGGATAGTTAAAAAGAAAGTGAAGTGATAAGATAGTGAAAAGCATGTGTCACGACCATGTGAGCAAGGAAAAAAAGGGACGGGTTTTACCATTTTTCTTCAGTCTTTTTAAGCCAGTCCAACATGGATCGAAATTTGGCCGGTTCAGCAGGGACTGGCTGCATTTCAATCCATGTATGGGCTAGCTGATTGCACACAAGTCAATCTATCGATAAACTTGTGTACAACCAGCCTATCAGGGTTTTTCCCCAAGTGATCAGTGCCACTGGCAACACTGATCAATGTGTTCTGCCAGTGGGGAAGGCTCCCTGTCGCAGCCACTTTAAAAAAATCTATTACACTTGCAGGTTTGCTGGAACTAATATTATGTACAGAACAAAGGACAAGCTTTTAGTCTAAACAGAAACACCGAAAAGAAACAGTAACAAATGTAACAATGTAGTTATGAATAAAGACTGCAAACAGTGATAGCAAGCTTTATTCACAAATACACTCTTGTCAATATAAGAGTCAGATCTGGATGTACTGTGGGGGTGGGGTCATTGTGCCCACAGCACTTAAAGAAGGGGAATGTAACTATTAAAACTTGGCAGGTAGCAACCCACCCAAACAGGCATTCTTTGCACATTGACTTCAGAGCTCCCTAAAATATTTTTTAATAGTTCTCAATCAGCAGACTCAAGTACTCTCACATGGAGGTGTGTTTAAAGGATATCTCGACTCAAGAACAAAAACGTAAGATGTGTCAGCTGCATTTTTTTTAGACTATAAATATTTTCAGCAAGTACAGAAAATACCTGTTAAAGCGGAGTTCCGCCAATTTGTTATTTTTTTTTTAAAGTCAGCAGTTACAAATACTGCAGCTGCTGACTTTTAAAATATAGACACTTACCTGTCCAGGGCACCCGCGATGTCGGCACCTGAAGCCGATCTGTCCCTCGTCTCTCGGGTGGAGGCGCCACCATCTTCGGTAAGAGAAACAGAAAGTGAAGCCTTACAGCTTCACAGCCTGGTTACCTACTGCACATGTGTGATTCGTGCTGCGCGATCCCACTGGTCCCCGCTGTCTTCTGGGAACTGTGTGTCTCCCAGAAGACAGTGGGGGGGGGGGGGGGGGGGGGCAGGGGGCGAAGGAGGCACCGGATGTGGCATGGATAGCCGCAGATACTGCGGTTATCTATGCCCGGAAGTGGGAGCAAAGACCTGGATTAGACAGGTATCTGCTCCCCCCTGAAAGGTGCCAAATGTGACACCGGAGGGAGGGAGGATTCCGAAAAGCGGAAGCTCCATTTTTGGGTGGAACTCCGCTTTAATCTTGTTAGAAATGCAGTGTCCTTGTCAGTTCCTGTAAACTGAACTGAAAGAACAAACGTTCTTAAAGCGGGGTTCCACTCAAATTTTTAACTTAATCTTACCCCCTTCAGTTAATTGCATAGATGTTCAAATGCCGCACAAAAAATGTTTTTATCGCTGTAATTACCTTTATATTGTACTTTATTGTGGCACTTCCTGTCTCTCCTCCCATGGGAGTAGGTGTGTTTATTGCCTTTCCCTGTCGCCGCACTGTCTCCTGGGAGCTTAGTGTCAGGCTTCCCAAGATTCAGTGCCGGAAACAATGATCATGCATGTGAACAAGCTGTGAATGAACAGCCTTCACCGCATCCAGGAAATCAATGCTTGTGGGCTTCACATGCCCACAAGCAAGATGGAAACAGCCAGCATCACATTTTTAAAGTTACAGTATTCTTCAGTACGAAAACAGACAGAGGCGGAAATATTACACCCAAACTGTGAGTATTATTTTGGGATTAGCAAAGTGTCTCAATCACCTAAAAAAAAAAAAAAAAAAAAGATTGGTCGCCGGACTCCCACTTTAAGTCTGGCTGTAGATTATAAAATTTTCTTTTATTCAACAAGGGTTGAAGGAAAAAAAATAGCTTGATTCCCACATCAGCACAATTAGTGTTGATGGGTGAATCCCTCCAACTACGCTATTGTTTTCTGACAGCGGGAGGTTTCCCTGCCATCAGGATACAATGATTTGAAGCTGCCTTCTGTAAACTACCAATTCCCTGGTCTGCCACGTGATGGAGAGTTAGGCCTGGTTCACACCTATGCATTTTTCTGTGCTTTTTGCATTTTGCAGATTTGCACTACAGTCCATTTAACATGGTTTCCTATGGAACGTGTTCTGTGGTGCAAATCTGCAAAATGCAAAAAGCACCAAAAATGCATTGATGTGAACCAAGTCGAAAAGAGGAGGACCTGTCTGTAGTTAAAATCAAGAGAGTAGCCTGGGTGACAACCATAGCACCTTCCATTGATGCCATGGAGAAGTGAGCATAGTTAGTCTAGGAAAGTAATGCCGCGTACACACGATCGAAATTTCCATCAGAAAAAACTTGGATGGTTTTTCCGACGGAATTCTGCTCAAGCTTGCCTTGCATACACACGGTCACACAAAAGTTCTCTGAACTTTCGACCATCAAGAATGCGGTGACGTACAACACTACGACGAGCCGAGAAAATTAAGTTCAATGCTTCCGAGCATGCGTCAAATTGTTTCCGAGCATGCGTGATTTTTTGTGCGTCCGAATTGCATACAGAAGAACACATTTTCGGATAGGAACTTTTCCCGACCGAAAAATAGAGAACATGCTCCCAATCTTTTGCTGGCTGGAATTCCGCCAGCAAAAGACCGATGGAGCATACACACGGTTGCATTTTCCTCATCGGAGTTTTGCTGGCGGCATTTCCGATCGTGTGTGCGCGGCATTAGAGTGTTATTTGTATGATTACCATGTGAAAATAGAGAAAAAAAGCCTGAAAAAGAAAATGAACGTATCCATCACATTTGGTAAGCTGCAATATATAAAGTTTTTCTTTTTGGGTTTACATATGTAGTCATTATATGTATGGGAACATCTGTGGGTTTCATCACCATTGTCTGTGAAGAAAAAGTAAGATCCGATTATACTGAATACTATGCAAAGATTAAGTTCATACCTCAAAATAATAATGGCTAATTATATGTCAATACATGCTTTCCTCTAAGTATATTCTCTAAGTGTAAGGAACAACCTATAGTCTATTCAGCGATGATGTCTTTCAGCGCTGAAGTGTCTGTACAACCTAGCTAAAGCACCATCCATCACCGTTTACATGTCTGACTCTGTGGAGACAAGAGGTAGCAGCTGTTTCAGTACTCAGCTCATCATGTGACCAGAATTCAGTGTTAAAGGCTTTTGGAGGAGAAGCCAGATGTTAGCTTGTCTACCGCTTTATCACTTATGTACACATCTGGATGTTTTTTAATATACAATACTACAATACAATACTATTATTGGCCCAGGACCCATGCATGATTGTGTATATTATTTAATAATAATGCCTTCTTGGTATATATGCTTTTAGATCAACATGTTTCATGCCTGTACCACCCGCCACAAGGCCACAAGGAACCTTTGCTATAATTTTGCCTGTCAGTATGCTCTGCCTATGATACAATAGGTGATAATTGTGCAGCGGTTAGCACTGGTAGTAATGGCCTCAGAGCAGAGGTCTTGGGTGCAGCACCAATGAACCCTTTAAGCACTCAAATTTTTTACAGCTTAATATACAGAGCAGTTTCCAGGAATAAGTACTGCATGAGTTTGTACATTACCTTTGTAGTAGAGTGCCCATTTAATCACCATGCCCAGATGCAGGTGAAAGCCCCTTTTAACTCATTCCCCCTTACTCCCTGGGTTCTTGCAGATAATTAGAGAAGATACATTTCTCAGCTTTCCACCTTCAGGAAGTCAGAGAGGTCACACCTGATGAGGCAGAGGTAGCTGGGCAACTGAGCTGCAGCCAGGTGAGAGGCCCTCGACTATTATGCCCTGTACACACGGTCAGACTTTGTTCGGACATTCCGACAACAAAATCCTAGGATTTTTTCCGACGGATGTTGGCTCAAACTTGTCTTGCATACACACGGTCACACAAAGTTGTCGGAAAATCCGATCTTCCTGATGACGCATTTGATGATGCGAAACGCGTAGAGGCTGCTGGGAGAAATTTGCATCAGGTGACCGGACGTGAGCGGGAACGAGGCTTGGAGCGCAAGCCGAGCGTGGAGGCCGCACAGTAACACCAGGCGGACCATGCTAACAACCACCAACCCGTCCGTAACTGCTGGATAAGCTTCATGCCAGCTTGGAGGGCACTTTTATATGTGAGTGATCATTTTAACTTTCATATTTTAAAATAAATGGTTCAAACATATTGGGCTATGATCGCTTTTTGTCCCTGTGCTTCCCTATGAGGAACAATAGAGTCCATGTTTTAGTCGGTGAGAAGTGTTGCCTAAAGTGGAGTGGTTATCCCTGAATGAACCAAAGGCGTATCTCTAGCTAAGTATCTGGTGAGTGGCCAATCTGAATGGTGGAGGTGTTTCACTCAGTCACATATGAACACTGAAGGAACATAGGAGCACGCCAGTCACATTAATGATTACAAGATTTTTGAGCATGTTTGAAGGACTTTTTATTTCATGTATTTACTATATGGGTATATGATGTATTGATGTAGAGCTTTAAGTCTATGCACAAGGTTTAAGTTTATTTAAGATCATTAGAAAATAAGTATTGCAGGTGGTGATTAAATACGGGAGTAGCGCATTCACACACATGAATTAGGAAAATCCGATCGTTCTGAACGCGGTGACGTAAAACATGTACGTCGGGACTATAAATGGGGCAGTGGCCAATTACTTTCATCTCTTTATTTATTCTGAGCATGCGTGGCACTTTGTGCGTCAGAATTGTGTACACACGATCGGAATTTCCGACAGCAGATTTTGTTGTCGGAAAATTTTATATCCTGCTCCCAAACTTTGTGTGTCGGAAAATCCGATGGAAAATGTGTGATGGAGCCTACACATGGTCGGAATTTCCGACAACAAGGTCCTATCACACATTTTCCGACGGAAAATCCGACCGTGTGTACGGGGCATTAGAATTGACATTGGGTGGGCAGACATACATGCGCCTAAAAGCATGCAGTTTCTCCAAAAGACACAGCATATGTGGGGATCTCTTCATGGACAGATTACTGCAGTTGCAGTGGGGTGGAACTTCAGCCTTGAGCCTCAGATCTTTCCAGCTGCTCAGCTATTTTACCTAGACTATAAAGCCTCATTTACCCTTGAAGTTGGGAGCAGTAAAAACATGCGGCTGGCCTGACTGCTCCTTAGCCATTCCCTCTTTAAAGGAGAAGTATAGGTTTGGGTTTTTTTCCTCCATTATACTTACCTAGGTGGATGCAGCATCGGTCCGATGCTGCATCTGTCCCCTGGCATCTCTGCACTGAGAATCGAGCCTTCAAACACCGCCGATGGCTCAGTTCTCTCAGCTCCCTGAGCAGAGAGCTGCTGCCTGTCAATCAGCATCTCTCTTACTCTGCTCACTGGAGCGCTGAGCTGTGGAGAGGCGGGGAGCGGCCGTCTCAGCCTCCCAGCGGCTCATTGGGAGGCTGAGATGGCCATCAGTCCAGGCACCTGGCGGATCCATGCTTCCAGAGTCGGGATGATGTGGTGCCTGGACTGATCTGTGTGACGTCAGCAGAGAGTGGACCTCAGACCGCGCAGTGCTGAAAACGGGTCACATAGGAGAAGCCCAGCCGAATGAACTCAGGCTGGACTTCTCCTTTAAGTGATTGTAAACTCCATGTAAGACAACCCATTCAGTTTAAAATAGAAATGAAAGGAAAAACATTTATGTGTTTATTTATTTTGTGTTCTCAGCTGCATTAGAGCTGGGGGGAGATGAAGCAGCAGTACACTGAGCTTACCAGTGAATGGCTGTGCAGTGGGGGCATGTCAGGGCAAGTCTGATCATTGGAGGAGAGTACACAGAGTTCCCAGCATAGCTAGAGAATTGACCATGCTGTTCTCACCTGCTTAGTGTGGTCAGGTTTTAATTAGGACAGGAGCAGGACTGGCAGTAACACCAGAGATCTCACATAAAGGAAGCAATACAAAGAGAACGGGAGACTTTCTCCTACAAGTACATGGTACAGCAGGGATATATCAGGAATATGAAGTGTTGGGGTAACAAACACTTTAAGCTGTAATCATCTGCAGTGCCACACAATAATGCCCCGTACACACGGTCGGACATTGATCGGACATTCCGACAACAAAATCCTAGGATTTTTTCCAACGGATGTTGGCTCAAACTTGTCTTGCATACACACGGTCACACAAAGTTGTCAGAAAATCCGATCATTCTGAACGCGGTGACGTAAAACACGTACCTCGGGACTATAAACGGGGCAGTAGCCAATAGCTTTCATCTCTTTATTTATTCTGAGCATGCGTGGCACTTTGTGCATCGGATTTGTGTACACACGATCGGAAATTGCGACAACGGATTTTGTTGTCAGAAGATTTTATAGCAAGCTCTCAAACTTTGTGTGTCAGAAAATCCGATGGAAAATGTGTGATGGAGCCCACACACGGTCGGAATTTCCGACAACAAGGTCCTATCACACATTTTCCATCGGAAAATCCGACCGTGTGTACGGGGCATAAGAGTGCATAAAAAAAAATCAAACATATTTACTTATCTTCCAACTTTCTGAGATGGGGATGAGGGACACATATTAGCAAAAATATGTAGGCATAGGACACACCCCTGGCAACACCCCCCTTAAAGGAGAATTGTACAAAAATAATGATTAATTAAACCCACAAGTGCTTTTTTTACCACTACTATTCTTTTAAATTGAATTTAGGAATTTACAAATGCAGCAATTTAGAAATTGTATAAAAGGTTAAGAACTGTAAAACACTTTTTGATAGATAAGTAGTGCATTGTATATACAGTGGTACCTTGGATTAAGAGCATAATTTGTTCCAGAAGAATGCTTGTAATCCAAAGCACTCGTATATCAGTTTACCCATAGAAGTCAATGGAAACTCAAACAATTTGTTTCACAGTGACTTCTATTGTATGCAGTACTGCATGTGGTCAGAGGTGGGGGGATGCCGTAGACACACGGAAACACTCAGAAACCATTGGAGCTGCTCGGGTGCACTTGGAAGCACTCAGAGAGACTCGGAAACACTTGGGAACTTAGTGTTTCCGAGTGGTTTGGAATGGCTCCGAGTGCATTCAAGTGTCACCGGCGTCCCGCACCTCTGGCCAAATGCGGTACTGCACACCGCAGAGGCTTGAATCCTGCTCGAGACAGCACTCGCAAACCGAGTCAGGATTTTTTTTAAATAATTGCTCGTATTGCGAAACGCTCGTTAACCGCGTTACTCGCAATCCAAGGTATTACTGTATAACTATAAAGATCAGACCAAAATGAGGAACAAATGAGGAGGAAAGAGGGACAGCCCCTCAAAATCAGGGACAGTCGAGAGCTAATGTCTGGGGACATTGCACCAAACCCCGGCCCTCCTACACCCAATTCCCACCCCCAAAGTTGGCTGTCTACCTCCTTCAACAGTAGTCGTAACTCCCTTCTCATTCCAAGTCCCCTGATTTCACAAGTCAGGCCCCCCCTTTCATGTGCCCTCTGAAATGCCCGCTCAGTCTTTAACAAACTAGCCTCTGTCAATGACCTTTTCCTCTCCAACTCCTTTAATCTATTTACTATTACCGAAACCTGGCTCCAAGAATTCGACACTACCTCTCAAGCTGCCCTGTCCCACAGGGGCCTCCTCTGGACTCACTCCCCCAGACCCAGTGGACGAAAAGGAGGTGGCGTCGGACTTCTCTTCTCCCCACAATGCACCTTCCAAGTTCTTCCCACTCCTCCCTCTCTTTCCCCCTGCTCTTTCGAAGTGCACTGCATTCGTCATTTCTCTCCGGCTTGTCTGAGGGTCACAGTCATTTATCGGCCTCCTGGACCAGTGTTACACTTTCTGGACGACTTCTCTACATGGCTACCCTATTTTTTTACCTCTGAAGTACCTGCCATCATCCTAGGTGACTTTAACACTCCAATCAATGTTAATACCGCAACCCCTTCTCAACTACTCCCTAACCTCCTCTTTTAACCTAAAACAATGAACACAAGCCACCACTCACTCCAATGGCAACACACTAGACCTCATTCTCCCATCGCTGCACTCCCTGCAACCTCTCTAACACCCCCTTATCTCTCTCAGATCACAACCTTATCTGTTTCACACTCTCCCTGTCTCCTACCTCCCATGCTGCCAACCTGCAAACCTTTGCAACCTCAATCCTTCCCTTCTTAATTCTGCTACTGAAGACCTTTACAACAAAATCGCACCCCTCTACTGCTGTCATCCTTCCTAGATGCACTTGCTCCCCTTTCTATATGCAGAACCAGGCCTCATCTGCCACAACCCTGGCAAACCGACAACACCTAAAGTCTCAAGAGACATAGCCGTGCTCTTGAGCGAGCGTGGCATAAATCTAAATCCCTGCAAGACTTTACCCTCTACAAATCTGCCCTTCTCAAATACAACTCCTGCCTTCAACCTGCCAAACAAACCTACTACAACACTCTCATCAAAACCCTCTCATCCAAACCTCGTCAACTCTTTTCTACCCTCAATTCCTTACCAACCCCCCACTACCCCCACCCACCAACTTGTTTACCGCTCAGGAGATTGCCAACAATTTCAAAAGCAAAATCGACTCATGTCACAAGGAGATATCCAGCATTCAAATTCCTCCCCTACCCAACACATCAAGTCCACCACCGCACTCAATACTCTCCTGCTTCTGCCCGGTTACCACCAAAGAAGTTAAACTCCTCTCCACGGCCCACCTCACCACCTGTCCCCTCGAAATTACTGCGACCATCTTCCCACTCTATTCTAAACTCCCTGACCCACATCTTTAACCACTCCCTCTCCTCCGGCACCTTTCCTTCACCGCTAAAACATGCACTGGTTACCCCCATACTTAAAAAACCCTCACTAGACCCCACCTGTTTGAATAACTTAAGACCCATCTCACTGCTCCCGTTTGCCTCCAAGCTCGTGGAATGTCTTGTCCATGACTGAATGAGTTGCTACCTCACTGACAACAACCTTCTCGACCCCCTACAGTCTGGCTTCCGGGGGGCGTGGCTTAGCGCATGGAGCTGTAGGACGCACATCGCGGCAGCTCCCGGTCCTGACGATCTCCACGGGGCCCTATCTCCTCTACCATCACCCATCCAGCTACCAAGACTACCCAGATGGGTAAAGGAAAGCCCAGGGACCACTCGAAGCCCGCCGGTGACCGGACACAGAGCGATTTGGGGAACTTTGTGACCCGTTCCTCCGCGGCCTACCAGAACCAGAAAGCCTCCAAGATGGCGGCGGCGCCTCCGTCTCCGACCCGCTCCTCACATGCAGACGCCGAACAGGTACGATCTAGAGGCCGCTCAGCCTCCCTCACAGACCTGGAGCCCCCACTATACCACCCACACAGCCCCCAAAGCCTCTCACAGGCCTCCCTGTGCTCCGGGGACGGATGGGACATGGAGTCGCAGATGCGATCCATGCATGCCTACCTCCGCTCTTTACCCACTAAAACTGACTTTGAACATTATGTCTCCCGCATGGAGAAGTCATACAGGA
The DNA here is from genome assembly GCA_037952925.1 of Lithobates clamitans. Classification (NCBI taxonomy): domain Eukaryota; kingdom Metazoa; phylum Chordata; class Amphibia; order Anura; family Ranidae; genus Lithobates; species Lithobates clamitans. The sequence continues at coordinate 2,525,146 of JBBGZY010000194.1, read as the reverse complement.
AAGAGATTGCTGAGCTTAAGAGGGATCTAGGGACTAGAATGGAAGATGTAGAAAATACCACTGACGGCATGTGCAACACTTTACAGTCCCATGAAGAGATCCTTAATACCCACACTAACATACTACAACAACTCATGTACCACCAGGATGACATCGAAAACCGTAGCAGACGGAACAATATTAGAATCCGTGGCATACCAGAAGCTATAGATCACAATGATTTACATGGAGCAGTCACTGCCATATTTAACCAAATCCTACAGCAACCCAAAGATACCCCTATTGAGCTGGACAGAGTTCATAGAACCTCAGGCCCGCGTAATACTGATTCCTCTTTTGTTCGGGACACACTATGCAGGGTGCACTTTTATAAAGTTAAAGAGGAGATCATGAAAGCAGCCAGCACACAGGACTCCATTCGGCTGAATGACACCCCAGTAATGCTGCTGCCTGACCTATCACGCCAAACTCTGGCCATGCGACGCGCACTTAAACCGATTACATCTGTCCTCCAGGAAAGGAAAATCAAATATCAATGGCGGTTCCCTTTCCAATTACGGGTTCATCATGAAGGCAAAACGGCCCTTTTCCGCACATTAGGAGATCTACCAAGGTTCCTGAGCACCCTGGAGCTACCCCAGATCTCCCTGCCAGATTGGCCCCTTCCCTCTGCTACTCCGGGACTTCCATTCCACACACAATGGCAGAAGACGAACAAGAACAAGCGACCAAGAAGCTCTCCTCAGAAGTCTCCAGACGGCTGACCGGTCTCTAGATCCTGCAGACACCACATCTTTACCTTACCACCGTGACTATTATATTATTCTTTTTGATCTCTCATCCCTTTTTTTCCTTTTTTTTTTCCTTCCCCTCAAAGAAGGAGAGAAGAGGAAAGCGGTGCAGGCCGCCTACCCTTGAACCACTTTTAAGTGGCAAAAAACTCCCTGGACTACCTACCTGTCTACTACATTAGTAGTGCTACAGATCCAACACCCCCCCTCCCCCCCCTCCTCTTTTTTTTTTTTTGTGTTCCTTTTTTTGCATCAACATTTTTGCAGATGCCTATCTGTCCCCCCACATTATCCTAGTTGGATGTCCTTTTCAGGATGATCCTTTCACCATTTTTTCTCTATTATTATCTACTGTTTATTTTATTTTTTATTTTATTTTTTTTTTTAATATATATTTTTTCTCTTTTGTGGGGACAAGGCTGGGGTGGATGGGTCCTTTAATTATGACTTATCCCCCCCACCCATATAGGAACTCGCTCCTAACTACGACTTAAAATGTGAAAGTCTTATAGCAGCGCTTGCATGTTTTTTTTTTTTTTTTTTTTTGTTTTGTTTTGTTAGGGAGGACGTGGGGGCACACCCGTTATATGTGACAGGTTGTTATTTATATGTGTTTACCATGTTACCTTATGACAACAAATTGATGGTTATATAATGTTTTCACCAGCTTCTACTCCCCCCGTGGACCTCGGGACCGGGAGGCGCTCTAGGTGCTCACCACATTCCCCCCCTTAGGACTTGTAGTGCCTGTTTGCGCACTTTATTGATGCTAGTTTATAAGCACTTTACTGAAATATTTCTACATTTAAAAGATTACCTAATGCTACCACCCAGTGGCTTACCTTTTTACCTATTTCTCTTTCTCACTTTATCCCTCTCTTTACCTCTTTCCTTCTCCACTTCTTCTTCTTCCCCTACCTACCCACTTACCTCACTCCTCTATCCTTGGGCTGGATGGACCTCGGCGCGGCTGCTATTAACATATGCTGTTACCTCTCCTCATTCCCACTATGTCGTCACTTGAGCATTTAACTCTATCGTCCTATAACTGTAGAGGCTTCAATACCCCCGAAAAAAGAAGCCAGGTGTTATACCACTTTCATAAGACTAAAACTAAAATCCTCCTTCTACAAGAAACGCATTTCCGGGGTTCAGAGATTCCATCCCTCAAAAACCCTCACTTTCCCCAATGGTTCCACAGTACGAACCCTCATACAAAATCCAAAGGGGTGTCTATAGCTTTTCATAAATCATTCCACCCAGAAGTCTTAGACTCCCTGATAGACCCGCTAGGGCGTTATTTATTCCTCAAACTTAAATTTAATTCTTCTATCTTTACAGTGGCTAATGTCTATGGACCAAACCAGGAGCAGGGGAACTTTCTGTCCAAGGTTCTAAACAAATTGCTATCATTTGGGGGTCCTTGTGTCATTCTAGGTGGCGACCTCAACACAACTCTTTCTCCAGCCGTGGACACTTCTTCGGGTAAGTCAGCCATGTCCCACACGACCCTTACACACATCAAATCCCTTCTACACTCGGCACAGCTCGTAGACATATGGAGGATACAACATCCCCTAGAGAGAGACTACAGTTGTTACTCAGTAGCCCATAAATCCTATAGCCGTATTGATTACTTTTTAATCTCCCAATCCTTACTAGACATACCACTCAAGGCCTCCATAGGAAATATCCTTTGGTCGGACCATGCTCCCGTACACCTCAACCTAGCACATCCACCAAAATCCCGCACTAGGTCCTCATGGCGACTTAATGACAATTTATTGACTGACTCGGTATGTGTTGCAGCAGTTAAACAAACGATTAGTGACTTCATTACAGATCACCGCCAAGATGATACTAATCCCCTCACCAAATGGGAAGCTCTGAAATGTGTAATCAGAGGGACACTAATCCAGCATGGCTCTCGGCTAAAAAAAGCCAGAATGGCCGATATCTCACGTCTCTTATCTCTGATTAAAACGCTTGAAGTTACACATAAGCGAGACTTAGACCCTGCAACATATACTGACCTATCTAATGCACGCAGAGACCTGCTCCGTTTACTCGATGCTAATTCCCTTATAGCCAGAGACCAAGGACGCAACCGACATTACACTCTAGCCAACAAATGTGGACAACACCTTGCGAGAGTTCTCCATCCTCGCCCCCCACGCCGACCTATCCCACAAATCTGTACATCTGACCAACGAAAAATTAATAATCCCAGTGGCATTTCTGACGCATTTAAGCAATACTACTCAAACTTATACAATCTCCACACTCCAAACGGGACGACCCCTACTAACGACACACACCTATCCTCCATGCAAGACTACATCTCTGACACAGCTCTACCACATCTAAACCCTGAACAGACAGCTGCCATGGACGACCCCCTTACAACAGAGGAATTCACTGCCGCTATTAAAAACCTGAAAAATGGTAAATGCCCCGGCCCCGACGGGTTCTCCCCGAGATTCTACAAATACTTTGCTCAACATCTGACCCCGTTACTAACTAGCGCGTTTAACTCTATAGACGATAACCATCTTCCCTCTAGAGACCTCCTAGCAGCTAATATTTCAGTAATACCCAAACCTGGTAAAGACCCCGCTCAATGCAGCAGTTATCGCCCCATTTCACTCCTTAACTTGGATATTAAACTTTACGCCAAGGTCCTTGCTAACCGCCTATCCCCTATTCTACCATCACTAATACATAGAGACCAGGTGGGATTTGTCCCTGGCCGAGAAGCCAGGGACAATACCACAAAAACTATTCACCTCATTTCCTATATCCGAAAACACAACCTAAAAGCTTGTCTGCTCTCGTTTGATGCCGAGAAGGCCTTTGACCGGGTCAATTGGGACTTTTTACGCCTCTCTTTGCAACAGATTGGACTTGGCTCCACTTTTGTCTCTAGGGTCATGGCCCTATACTCACGTCCCTCAGCGTCAGTTCTGGTCAATGGTTCCTCCTCCGCTTCATTCCAGATTTCAAATGGCACACGACAGGGCTGCCCCCTGTCTCCCCTCCTTTTTGTTTTAGTGATCGAACACCTAGCCCAAGCCATTAGACAAAATACATCTATAGTAGGAATTCAGACACCCTCATCTCAACACAAACTCTCGCTTTACGCAGATGATTTATTAGTCTACATACAACACCCTCACACTACTCTGCCCTCCTTGATGTACGAATTTCGTAGATTTGGACAGTTTAGCAACTTCAAACTGAACATGTCTAAGACTGAGGCCTTAAACATATCATTACCCAGTACCACCCTTACCCAACTACAGACTAATTTTCCCTTCCAATGGGGTTCCAGAGGCATCTCCTACCTAGGGATCACGATTCCTGCCAATCTCTCTGATCTCTATACTTTAAATTATATACCCCTTCTAACCAGGATTAGAAAGGAATTAGACTCATGGAACCCCTCCACATTACCTTGGTTTGGGCGCATTAATACATTGAAAATGGACACCCTACCAAAATTGCTATATTTATTTCAAACCGTTCCTATTCTGGTCCCTAAACAATTTTTCACGTCTCTCCGTTCTATGTCCATAAGATTCATATGGCAAAATGGCATGTCCCGCATTCGCCACAACTTACTCACATATCCCAAAATACAAGGCGGAGTAGGCCTACCTGACTATGAGCAGTACCATAGAGCTGCACTGTTATCCCGGGTCTTAGAATGGTTCCCTCGCCCTTTCCCCAAGGCATCCACCATGGTGGAACAGGATCTAACCACTTTGGATCTCAGGGCCTTGCTTTGGGGATACGGACGACATTTACATTTACTCTCCTCTATTTCCCCACTGACGATTGCAGCTTTACACTATTGGTATAAGAAAGGCATACAGACCCTCCTATCCTCAGACCCTTCTCCACTCACTTCCCTATTTGACCACCCCGCACTCCCTCAGGATGAAGGCTCTACCACAATCGGCCCATATTTACGCTCTATGTGGCCTGTAGCGAGATCATTTGTAAACCCTACCTCTGGGGCACCCATCCTCCCAAATACACAAGGTAATTGGCTCACAGCCCTCCGTATATCTTCCTATTGCTCTGACCTGTTCTCCACATCCAAAATCCACAGACCCTTAACGGAATTTGAACAACTGTGTTCCCTAGCGGAAACCCCCAGACATTTACTTTCCACCCTATACACGATACAAATTACACTACTCCATAACCGACCCCCCTCATACACCAAGAAGTGGGCCACGGAACTGGGAAGGGAACTTCATTCAGAGGATTGGCAAAAATCATATTACTTTACACATAAATCCTCAATTTCCTGTTATACACAGGAAAAAAATTTTAAGATTCTTTCCCGATGGTACAAGGACCCCCAATCCCTCAACAAAATTTTCCCCTCGGTCCCATCTTCCTGCTGGAGATGTGGCTCAGAAGATGGAAGTTACCTACATATATGGTGGAACTGCTCATCTATTCAACCGCTTTGGTCCCAGATTTTCTCCATTTACAGTAGTCTCTATGATCAACCCCTGCCACCCTCCCCAGAAATAGCATTACTGTCCATGCTCCCTGGTTCCATCACTTCACAGAAACGTTCCCTTTTACGCTTTTTTTTATCGGCTGCCAGGCAAATCATACCCTTATTTTGGAAAACCCCCACTAGACCCCCACTAACTTTGTGGGTGACGACAATGAATGACATTATGCGCATGGAGGAAAGGTTGGCCTTGGATAACGATACTTTTGATAAATTCAAAACTTTATGGCTTATCTGGATTGAATACTCAACATCAGACGCCTTGAAAACTTTATTGACTACCTGAGATTAGACACAATTGTTCATCTTTAATACTTCTTGCATATACTGCCGTGCCGGGGTCTGCTCCATGCCCCTTCCCTTCCCCTATATCCTATCCCTCTTTTTCCTTTTCCTTTCGTTTCTCTTTTTCCTCTCCTTGCTTTTCTGAACTCTGTTATGACCTTATAGTCAGTGATTACAGTCTCTCCTAGACTAATTTATAAGTCTTTATAGACAGTCTATTACTATATTGTATTACCGGTTGATGATAGTCCCCTTCCACGCAAGATTTAACCAAACACTGTACGCTGGACTAAGAAATATTCAATGATGTCTTTGTCATCAATAACTGACTACCAATGTTTGTGTATAAATATTCTTTGATACTGTTAATAATAAAAATATATTTGACACTACAGTCTGGCTTCCGCCCACAACATTCCACTGAAACTGCTCTACTAAAACTCACCAATGACCTACTAACTGCTAAAATGGCCTGTACTCCATGCTCCTACTTTTGGACCTCTCTGCTGCTATCAACACAGTTGACAGTTCTCCTCCTACCTATCTCAGCGCACTTTCAGTGTCAGTTACAACTCCATCTCCTCTGCTCCTCTTCCTCTTTCTGTTAGGGTACCCCAAGGCTCCGTCCTTGGGCCCCTCCTATTTTCTCTCGATACCTCTTCCCTGGGTCAGTTGATAACCTCCCATGGCTTCCAATACCACCTCTATGCCGATGACACCCAGATCTATCTCTCCACTCCTCAACTCACCCCCTCGATCTCCTCACGGATCTCAAATTTACTGAATGGCACATCAGTATGGACGTCACACCATTTTCTCAAACTCAATCTTTCTAAAACTGAGCTTGTTATATTTCCTCTATCCCGTTCCCCCCCATGACTTTACCATTAAGGGCACAACAGCACAACCATTGGTCCCTCCACACATGCCAATGTACTGGGTGTAATCCTTTACTCTGACCTCTCAGCCCCCTCATCCAATCACTGGCTAAATCTTGCCGCCTTAATCTCCCCAACATCCCCAGTATTCGACCCTTCCTGACTAACGACACCACAAAGCAATTTATTTACTGTTTGGTTATTTCCCGCCTTGACTACTGCAACTCTCTCCTTAATGGCCTAACCTTACGCAGGCTATCCCCCCTTCAGTCTATTATGAATGCTGCTGCTAGACTAACGCACCTCACTAACTGATCTGTGACCGCTGCTTCTCTCTGCCAATCCCTTCACTGGCTTCCCCTACCCACCGTATAAAATTCAGAACACTAATCATAACATACAAGGCCATGCACAACATTGCCCCCAGCTACATCACCAACCTCGACTGCAGATATCGCCCAAATCGTCCCCACATAAAAGGACTGGTATATCTATAATAAATAAATGCTGTAACATACATAAAATGCTGCTGCTGAACAGTGTCATGCAGCAGCGTGATGTCAGCGCAGAGTTTCCACCCCAATGTGTTTCAACCAATAGGCCTTCTCTTAGATCTTCAGGGGACTTCATATATACATATGCTGAATTTTTTTTTTTTTTTGCACTCTGATGGTATTGTGCTGATGATGATTACAGTTTTATTATTCCATAAGGCTTTTGTATCAACCTTTTTGTCAGCAGCCCCCTCTATCAACGCAAGCCAGACATTAGACTCTCATACTCCCTCTGAAGCTGCAAAGACCTCCCCTGTTGCATTCAGCAGGCAACACTGCCTGCCGAACGTGACCCATTTAACTGAATGGGGCCATGCTGTACCCACCCAAAACTGAATGCAATACACATCATTGCTGCAGGGTAATACAGGTTTTTAGATGGTAAAACAGACATTGTGGAGGTGACATGTCACCTCCTTACCACATTACGTGTCAAACACCCTCTAAACAGCGATCCAAATTGAGTCACTCTTCACAGAGGGTGGACGTAGAACCCTCCTAGATAGGCTGTTAGGTTTATGTAGGCAAATTTTTTTGCTGTGACTCTCCTCTAATCAGCAGAGTCATGTGTGACTACTTTAGGCTGCCCTGGGGAATACAGGCTGCAAGTATGATTGCTTCTAGAGATTTCAAGAACAAAGTGAGTGGGAGAGTCAAATGAGTGGCCTGACTATTTATGCAGCTCCAGCCAATCCCTGGAGAGATGTGCCCAGATGCTGGTCAGGGAATGCATAAATATATTGGAGCCACAGAGAGCAGGATTCTTTTCCCTGGAGGAGAGGTTCCCAGCTAGGAGGGCTGCCTGCCCTTCCTGGCTGTCCTCAGGAGGTTTCAGCCTGCTCATCGAGGTCCCAGCTGTGGGGGGGGGGTCGCTATCGAGCTACAAACCATTAAGACCCATAGAGGGGGACCACTGAGGGCCTCATCTGGGAACTTTACAGAAGAGTCTGCCTGCTGGAGTCTGCAGGAGACATCAATGTTTTGGGGACACTGTGACAGGGTTGCCAACCTCCCGCAGCATTTTTTACTGACAAAACATTGTAAATTTACTGGTGGAGCACATTTTTTACGGGCAACCTGAGAAATTACAGAACTCCTATTGAAAACTAACAGAGTGAATATTTGAACAGTATAAACATGATATGGAAACACTGACAATACCTATAACGAAGTAATTTGCTTGATTTACACTTAAAAAGTCAACAAAGCATGACAAACCAGAGAGAGAGGGATCCTTGTGACTGGTACTGCTGCTAACCCCTGCCACACTCAGTTAAGGCTTGCCTAACATGGGACATTGCTAATGGTGTACCAGTGCTGCCCACTTCATGTCCTGTCACTTGGAGGACTGTGTTAAGAAGCTATTGTTAAGGTAATAGTGTCCTCACACCCTTGTTCAGCATTCTGGAGTTTCCCACAGCTTCCTAATCCCCATCCAAGTTGATCTGCACTAAAGTGTTAAAAAAGGCAACTCAAGACTGTTTCTTGAGCCAGAGGAGTGGAAGCTCCTCAGGGATGAGGAACAAGCCCTGAGGGATGCTGCCTATGAGGACAATTGCAAGTAGCTGTGTCTTGAACTGTTTTACTAAAATAGTGATTTTCAGCTTGACTCTTATCATAGAGTCTTGTACAGATTATACTATTCAGTGCAGCGCAGGTAAATTTTCTTTGGCTTTGCCTCCCATACCACCCAACTGCTTCAGATGACCTCTGAAGCAGTTCCAGTTGAACAAAAAACACATGTACAAAGTTAAAAATCAGCAAAAACATTGGATACTACAGATTTGATTTAGAGGTCATCTTTGAAGGATCAATTTAGCAAAGTTTCTAAAAAACAATTGTTCTGGCCACCTTAAAATAGAAGTAAACCCAGTGGTGTACCAATATATATATATATATATATATATATATATATATATATATATATATATATATATATATATATACACACACACACACACACAAATATACTGTGTGTGTATATATATATATATATATATATATATATATATATATATATATATATATATATATATATATACTTTCTTGTGTGTTCGAGCTTTGGTGTGCACACCCTAATGCAATGGGCTGCGCACACCTATTACCTGTTCTTAAAAAGGTGTTCTTTCCCCTGACCACCAATGTAAGGGGGCATTCTTTCGACTAAACATTAATGCAGTAGTCATTCTTCCTCTCACTGAGTATAGATGCACTATATTACTAAAAGTATTGGGACACCTGCCTTTAAACGCACATGAACTTTAATAGCATCCCAATCTTAGTCCATAGGGTTCAATATTGAGTTGGCCCAGCTTTTGCAGCCATAACAGCTTCAACTCCTCTGTGGAGGCTGTTCACAAGGTTTAGGAGTGTGTCTATCCCCAAGGGGCTATCCCCAAACTGTTCCCACAATTGCCCAAAATGTCTTGGTATGCTGACACCTTAAGAATTCCCTTCACTGGAACTAAGGCGCTAAGCCAAACCCCTGAAAAACAACCCCACATCACAATCTCCCCTTCACCAAATGATTTGGACCAGTGCACAAAGCAAGGTTCATAAAGACATTGATGAGCGAGTATGGGGTGGAGGAACTTGACTGGCCTGCACAGAGTTCTGACCTCAACCCAATAGGAAACCTTGGGGATGAAATAGAGCGGAGACTGATGCAAAGACAAATGTGCTTTTGAAAGAATGGTCAAACACTCCCATAGACACACTCCTAAACCTTGTGGACAGCCTTCCCAGAAGTGTTGAAGCTGTTATAGCTGCAAAGGGTGGGCCAACTCAATATTGAACCCTACGGACTAAGACTGAGATGCCATTAAGGTTAATCTGCGTGTAAAAGCAGGCATCACAATACTTTTCACAATATAGTGTATAAGGGGAATCCTCTCTCACTGATCCAGATGTCAGGGTCTCCTTCTTCCAAGGACTACCAATTAACAGGACACTTCTACCACTGATTACAATGCAAGCAGACCATTTACTGAATACAACATTCAGACTACATTTCTTCACTGACCACCAATGTAAAAGTTTCTGTGTTTCTTTTTTTATTTTCTTTTTTTAATCTTGTGATTACTGAAAATTATTAAATTATTTATTATAGAGAGCATGGAGTATAAACAAAAATGACCCACTTTGGAAGTCATACACTCTAGGTATGCAACTTTTTTTTATTCTTATATTATTATTTTTTTTCTATAACTCATTGATCCTGCTAATATCCTGTCAGTAATAGATATACATTTTGACAGGGGTTCCCTGAGACCTAAATGTTATTTCATGGGTCACTCTGGGGTAAAAAAGTGAAGAAAGGCTAATCTAGAGAATCCTACTACTGTATCAATTATGTTACTTGTACCACATAGCAAAAATGTAAATAGCAACACTCTGAGCATTCTTTGAAGAGCGAGTTCTCTGATCTGTCAGAGAGTACTGATGTTGATAAATGAGACTGTGATGTGACTGAAATGTTTACCATACATCTTTCATTTCTAGGCTTGCCTAGTCTCCATTGTTTTCATTTTCTTCTAAAATGATTGCTTCATATGATGATAGCACAAAGTAGTCATATGTGAAGTCATATGTGAAGAAAAAACTCTAGCCATACATTGTACTGTATGTCTACCTTGTTATCACATGACTGATTTTGAGATGGGATACTTAATGCCAGTACTGTAGCTCAAATATTTACCTGGTTCACGCTGTTGCGGTGTGGAATGCCGCACATAATTCATACAGAAATCGCAGCATATTTGTATGTCTCAAATCGCACCGCATTCGGACCAAACTGGTGCAGGATCACGTTTTTGTCCTCACCAGAATCCGATTGCATGGGTGTTTACAATTCTGCAAATTGCTCTGCGTTTTGCAAATCGATTGCGGGGTGTTGTTAACATACACTCCGCAATTGGTTTGCACAAATGTGTTGTGATTTAGATGTGGTGCCGAATCCGCAGCAAATTCGCTGTGAATTCGCACCACATCTAGTGTGAACCCAGGCTTAGACTAATTAGAAATGTCTCTAATGGCCCGAACACACAATCTGAAAATTGGACGACAGATCTTCCGTTTTTTTGCATGTTAGTCTCATATCAAAAATGGAGAGGTTGCTAAAGTTCCAAAAATTGTTGTACGACAGAATAAAAAAATCGGAAGTGATGTGATGTGTTGTAGTGTATTTGTATTGTATTTTTGTATAACGACTGCACTGATTAAACGAAAATCGTACGATCTGATATCATACGAGAAACATTTTCGTGTTTGTCCGATCAGATAAAACTTGTGATCAGCTCTCAAAAGCTCTGTACTAACGATCCGATTATCGTACGATCACTTCGAAAGAGGTATTTTTCATCCGATTTTCGGATCATGTGTATGGGCCATAATACTGGGAAAAGGGGCAGTTAAAGAAGAGGGGGTGAAAAGGCTTTAGATAAGACCAGTGAACCAAATCCCATATGGTCATGAAGAGATGAACCAATCAGCTACAACTAAAGCCGCGTACACAGGAGCGGACTTTACGGCAGACTTTGCCCGGCGGACGGGATTTCGTCAGACAATTCGATCGTGTGTGGGCTCCAGCGGACTTTGTTTTCTCAAAAGTTGGACGGTCTTAGATTTGAAACATGTTTTAAATCTATCCGTCGAACTCGAGTCCGGTCGAAAAGTCCGCTCGTCTGTATGCTAGTTCGACGGACAAAAAGCCACGCTAGGGCAGCTATTGGCTACTGGCTATGAACTTCCTTGTTTTAGTCCGGTCGTACGTCATCACGTACGAATTCAACGGACTTTGGTGGATTGTGTGTAGGCAAGCCCGTTCATTCGGAAAGTCCATCATAAAGTCCGTCGAAAAGTCAGCCGGGCAAGTCTGCCGTAAAGTCCGCTCGTGTTTACGCGGCATAAGGGGGCGGCATAGTGTTTTTGTATACATTTCTTATATGTTTATTTGCTTTAATTTTTCTAGTCAGCCAAATATAAAATACTGCACAAGAATACTTCATAGCTGCAATTTTCAGCTAACAGACAGAGCTTTAAGCTCTTTTTCAAACGTTTGCCCGGCTAATCTTAACTGCTTTGCTGTAAATAAACTGCTGTTTACAGAGCCTAATAGCTTAGGTTTAGAATTCACACAAATAAAATACATGAATGAGTTAGAAGAATGGCTGTCAGGATGGCATCAGAAGACAATGGGGTTGATTTACTAAAACTGAAGAGTGCAAAATCTGGTGCAGCTGTGCATGGTAGCCAATCAGCTTCTTACTTCAGCTTGTTCAACCAAGCTTTGACAAAAAAAAAACCAAAAAACTGGAAGCTGATTGGTTTCTTTGCAGAGCTGCACCAGATTTTGCACTTTCCAGATTTCGAAAAATCAACCCCAATATACATACATGCATGCTTCAATGTGTGATCAAAAGCCTAGGGTTAGAAAGTGGTTTGCATGTGCACACTCACGTGGGCACGTTGCACGAATGCATGGGCACACATACCTTTAGGCACAGTGGTGTAGTGGGTAGCACTCTCGCCTAGCAGCAGTAAAAAGGGTTGCTGGTTTGAATCCCAACCACGACACTACCTGCCTGGAGTTTGCATGTTCTCCCTGTGCCTGTGTGGGTTTTCTCCGGGTACTCCGGTTTCCTCCCACACTCCAAAGACATGCTGGAAGGTTAATTGGCTTCTGTCAAAAATTGGCCCTAGTATATGAATGTGAGTTGGGGACCTTGGATTGTGGGCTCCTTGAGGGTAGGGACTGATGTGATAGTGCGATGTATGTGTGGAGCGCTATGTAAATTGATATCAATATATGGGTACCTTAAATAAAATAGGGATAATTGTAGACACGCACCCACACTCACTCAGGTTGAACTGGATGAACTGGTGTCTTTATTCAACCTTACTAACTATAACTATAACCTAACTCCAGCCTTGGTGACAGAGTCCAGACGATCCTGCGGGTGGATGCCACCAAGCTCAGGGAGCGAGCTATCAACCCAAGGAGCTGTGTGGCCAATTGGGACGCGTTTCGGAGGCAAATGATGGTGGAGTGTTTTTTATTTGCATCTTGTATTTTAACAATGAACTGTGCTACGCCAGCGGCGGCTTGGTGCCTCTCTTTCCCTCCCCTCTTCTATTGTAGCACTTGGGTTCCCAGCCCTGCTCAGAAGGCAGCCTCTCTCCAGTCCAGGATGTCAGCCAGTGACTGATTGACGCAAATATTTCTTAATCTTCAGGTTCTGTGTAATTAATATGTGTTCAGGTTTAAAGGGATGAGGTGGCAACCCTACTACTACAAGAAGTGACTGAGCACCCATGGATTGGACAATTTGGCATCAATGCCACTTTGCCCCCCTTCATCCCGTCCTCCATTCCAGGGTTGTTTGGACCAGAGGTGCAAGGGAAACCTTTTTGGCACTTTGGTCCCTAACCAGGTATGTTTTAGTGACTTTTTCAATTTCCCTGCTCTGTATTGCCCCATACAAACTTTTATTTAGAGAGAGGTACTATGAACAGAAACAACTGCTTTTACAATTTTCCTGTAGAAAATAATCAAGTCCAAACATATTACATAATGGTTTGCAGAGTGAAAAGAACCCTTCACAGCAGTCCCTGTGCAGAGGAGAGCACAATCTTACATCCCTGTGACAGTCATACAGATTTTCAGGTTTTGTCAGAAGTCAATTATCCCACAAGTATTGTTTTTTTGGTTTTTTTTGTGGGAGGAAGCCAGAGTGCTCAGAGAAAACCCATGGTAAAAAAGGGAGAATATGCCTTTCCATGCACATAAAGCTGCTGTTGGTATTAAACTGAAGATGACATCGCTATAAGGTGAGTGATGACCACCACCATCTTGAGATTTTTTTTTTGCAATAATCACGCCTAGGGTGAACCTCATTGGCTATGATACTACCACTGCGCAAAACTCACCATCCTGAGATTTATACCTGACTATTCAGTTCTTAAAAGGCAAAGTCTCCAAATGCTAAAAATTCTGGATCTAGTTTCTCAAAACTGTCAGCAGACGCTAACAGGGAATTGGACAAAATCCTCTAAGCAGCCTAATTTGCTAATTGCGAAGATAAAAACATTTGTGTGACTGCTTTCTTTTTTTTTTAAATGATGTACAAATTACTCCAAAGTTGTTTGTATCATTTGATACTGATTCAACCAATGTGCCACCATAAATGTACAAGGCTCCTCAGTCCTGTTGTAGAGCAGATCCCCATCATTGGTTTTTTTAGCAAAATGATGTCACTGCACAGTATTTAGTGATGTAATGGATGCTGATAACTATCATGTCACCATAATTAACTACTATCCTTGTAGAATCCAACAAAATTTCAGTAATTCAGAAAAACATAAGGATCTTATGTTATAACATCTTGGATGTTTTTAGCCTTAACATTTTTTTTTCTGAACACAGTTGCATTGTTGTCTATGGAACAATGCACACAGATACTTAGAGATCCATATTGCAGTGATACATTCAATACATTAAAAAAAAAAAAAAAAAGGAGCAGCACTTTGCAGGGGGGCAGCACGGAAAGAGTCCCCGCCGGCTTGCACTACACTGTTAGTGTAGCATCAGTCTTATGGGGTGGACTGGGCTGAGAGGCAAATTTGTCTAGCGCCCCCATAAAGCGGCTGCACTGCTTCCAGTATGCGGGCGGCCGGCATTGTGGGGGGGGGGTGGGGGCGCCGCTTGTAATTTTGGCTGTCCTCTCATCCTGGACCAGAAACCTTCCTCGCTGTGCTATATGTTTTCTGCTGCACTATTGGCATGGTTATATCTTCTTAGTCCTCTCCCTAAAAATATCAGAAAATTTGTGCTTAAAGTAGAACTATAGGCAACACTTTTTTTTTTCCATTTTGGATAGAATAATGCCCCGTACACACGGTCGGATTTTCCGATGGACAATGTCCGATTGGAGCGTGTTGTCGGAAATTCCGACCGAGTGTGGGCGCCATTGGACATTTTCCATCGGATTTTCCGACACACAAAGTTGGAGAGCAGGAGATAAAATTTTCCGACAACAAAATCCGATCGCGTCAATTCCGACCGTGTGTGGCCTGTTCCGACGCACAAAGTGCCACGCATGCTCAGAAGAAATTCCGAGACGGGACAGCTCGTTCTGGTAAACTTAGCGTTCGCAATGGATACAGCACTTTCGTCACGCTGCAATGTTCAAAATGGTTTAATACAGCGCACTCTCTTCTTCTTTATAATGTGACAAGAATTAAGTAGTTTTGCTGCTCATATTCACACACACTTCTCACAAAGTTTTATTTGTGTTTTTTTAGTGGGATTCCCTGAATATATTGTTATTAGTTGTCACATCTGACAGTTTTATATTTTTTATTTTTTTGGATTTAATGTTTGGATTTTTTCCAAGGCTGATCTTTGTTCAATGTTATTTTTATTTTTACTCCAGAATATTTTTGGGTGTGTTTTGTGTGTCAAGTTACCCCAACACCATTGATATATTTTATTATTTAATCTCAAGGAGATTGTTTGGTGTTGGTGTCCCTTGTTCATTTCACATTGTATATTTGAAATGTACCTGAATCCTCACAAACCAACTGTCCTTTTTGAAGTAAAACACATAGGAGAGTATAATTCAAAACAAAAATCCTTTATTAAGGGATCAGAACCAAACAAAGAGGAAGGCAACACTGGATCAACAGGAGAAATTAGCGAAGCCTGGGACCCCCACGGCAGTCTGGTCCGGAATTCGGATAGCAGCAGATGCCATCTGTGTCCCCAGGCTGTGGTACCACAAGAGGCTGCATCTTTTGGCCGACCAGACTGAACCCAGGGCAATCACTGTCTGGTCTTCCTTCCACGCTTCCTTCCGGGCTGTGGCTGTGCAGTTGGAGATGTGGCAGGAGGAGGAGTAGGACCTGGAGGAGGAGGAGGACTGGGGGGACCTGGAGGAGGACTGGGGGGACCTGGAGGAGGACTGGGAGGACCTGGAGGAGAGGGAGGAGGAGGACCTGCAGGAGGAGGAGGAGGACCAACGCGAAGGTGTGTCTGAGGTGAAATTTGGCCGCTCATACCTTTCTCCAGAGCCTCCGATATGAGGGCCTCACACAAGACTTTTTGGCCCTCCTCCATCCTCTGCATTTTATAGGCTATGAAGGCAGCAATGTTCTCCTCCATGGTGTGGGGTGCTCCCAGGACCTCTGTAGCCCTCCAAAAGAATGCTATAGCAGCCTCCTCTAGGGTACTCCTCCTACTGCCACTTTCTCTTTTCAGGGGAGGTGGAGGGACCTGCAGATCAGCCAGCTGGTTCGGCCCGGCCACCTCCTGGCTGAGACTTCCCTGTGTATGATAAAGGGACATGGTTGTAATGTTTTGCATCATCAATCACAATCCTAAATTAGTACTCCCAACTAACATCTAGTTAACATCATTGATTGGACAAGCAGAAATATTTAGAGGAATGCTATACCTGGCTCAATCTGGGCTCCTCCACATGTGGCCTGGAAGGCCCAGGTTGGGCGTCAGAAGCCTCAGCCGGGGGGGAAGGAAGCGTGGAAGGAAGACTGGAGAGGGATGGCCTGGGTTCAGTCTGGCCTGCCAGAAAATGCAGCCTGTCGTAGTACAACATCCTGGGGACATAGATGTCATCTGCTGCTCCGGATCTCTGTGAATCCAAGACTTTCTTGCGCTCCCTCAGATATGTGCTCCTCAGGCCACCAATGAAGATCTTTAAATAGGTGATGTCTGCCGTGGGGATCACCTGCTTCACAATTTCACACAATTGCTCCAGTGCTGCCCTCCTCTTTGCTTGGTTCTTGAAATGGGGGTGGGTAATCTTCCACAGACAGGGCAGCTCACTTAGCATCTCTACGAATACTGACATGAAGTCATTGTCTTTCATTAAGATATCCATGTTCACTGCAAGACACAACACAAGACAAAGCCTAATGTCAGACAAAACTCTCCTAATCTTGTTACAATATAGGCCTCAATCTAGAAGCAGTATAGGCACAAGTTTGTCTCTTACCTTCGTTGTTAGGATTGGCGCGTCCAATGCTCCTTCCTCCGCTCACAGATCGTACGTAATACGCACGCGTGTTACGCTTTATAAACACTGCGCATGCACAGGCGTCGGACCGGTCGTTCAGCCGCACTACTCTCCAAGCGATTGCATGCTGATGTGTCCCACCACCTTGCTCTCCCTCTTTTGATGTGAGACCTGGTCACACGGAGGGACATAGCATCCCTCCCTACCCTTGCTAGACCCTCACATGATCTCCTCCTATTTATGCTAGGAGTGCTTTCTACCTCATATGAGTCTATAGGTGATATATATACCATTCACAACAGCTGTCATCATTGGTGGGGTTATACAGCCATATGCCTGCTTGATCTCCCGAAAAGAGATCTTTGGAGTCGGTAAGGGGACATCTTTCTACATAGGTGGAGGAGTTTTTTCTATCATCACTGAACCCTAGGTGATTTAATCATATGCTATACACCATTCTGATGTTCACCACTCTCTTCCTGGCATAAATCTTGCCTCTAAATGAACTATACACTTTTGTGCACTTTGCAGTTTGGACTTTACGTTGTTTATTAATTTCTTGGTTATTATTGTGTGGGTCATGTCATCACTGCTATAATTCACGCATAGAACATGGATATTTGTCAAAATGCATTTACTATTACATTTGTTTTATGTCATTTATTGCAGCGCAGCCTTTAAATTTTGATGTGTAACTCCGCCCGCCCCTGACGTTCTTTCTAGTCTATTCCCCGCCCCCTTTCGTTCGGCGCAGTGGGTGAAGAGCACATGGCGGAGTTACAGCAGGTGCATGCTAATTCTAGCAACGAGGAGGAGGAGGAGGAAAGCCCGGATCCAGGCACGTCCCGATCCAGAAGGAGACGTTTTAAGGCCACAAATATGTCCTTTATGGAGATGTTGGAGATGGTCGACATCATGAGGAAGTCCGACTATGACGGAAAGTATGGGCCTTACCCCCACCCCAACATCCGAAAGGCAAAAATCATTGCTAAAGTGATCAAAAGCCTTCACAGGAATTTCGGGGTACGAAGATCTAAAGATCAGCTCAGGAAGCGGTGGTCGGACCTGAAGTTGAGAGAGCCAGAGCAGTACCGAAAGATCCGGAGAGTGCTGCAAAAAAGTAAGTAGTTGTGCTGTGTTCCTATTCTTTCTGTCTTTATTCCGTTCGTTCTGCTCCATATGCTTTTATTAATTGTAATGCCTCTAGAACACCATTGTTTAGGCCATATGCATTTTCACACATTTTTTGGGGCCTACTTGGATGCCAAATATTTGTTTGTGTAGATGGGTTTGTTACTAGAATGAAATGCCAACTAGATTGTGTGTAAGGAGAGGACACTGAGCAGCTGTTTTCACATTTGGACACTGGAGCACTAGTGTGGGACCCCAGAACACCATTTTTATTAGGGGGGCCACACAGGTGCTCCAGTGTATACTATAGGGGGGTCTCCATCTGTGAAGCTTGTACTAAACAGGTAAAGAATTGCAGCTTGACAAAGGCCAATAAAAAAAATACATCTTGGAACTCTGCTAAAATAGACAATTGTACCCCACTTCCAAGCAATGTTTCCTATTTCTAGTTCTGCCATCAAATATCTGTGTGCTAAGTTACCATTTTTGTTTTACATAGGGGAGAAAAGACTCGGAGGATACCCCTCATCCAAGGAGAACACAGACCCCCCACCTATGGAAGAAGGTGAAATACCACCAACACAAGAAGAAGAGCAGGAGGAAGAAGAAGATGTGGTGGAGATAGGCACCACAACAGGTGAGTGTCTGCGACCACAGGCTCAGGTAAAAGAGATGGATGGTGGCAGATTTTTTAGACCTTTTTTTTTGTTCTTTATCTCTTTTTAGGTGATCGTGATGTGAGGGATAGAGAACGTTTCACATCTGAAAGTGCCCAGATACTGATCGGGGAGATCATGGGGTGTAATCTCGAATTGCACAACATACAGCAACAAATCAGTGATGTTATTAAAAAAAATAATAATGTTTGATGTTTTGGGGCGAATTTAAACCCCACAAAATCACCTGTTTTATTGTGGTCCAATTTTCTTAAATTTTTTTCAATGTTTAGAAAAGCCAAATTTGGAGGATGCACACAGTGTGCCAACATGTGCTATCTGCCATCACGGGAGATCAATGGACGCGTTTTGGGGGTGCAACCCCTTCCTCAATTATAAAGTCGCGTTGAGGAAGGGCTTGCTCCCCCAAAACACGTCCCTTGATCCCCCCTGATGGCAGATAGCACATGTTGACATTCGTAAATTGGTGTGCATCTTCCAAATTTGGCTTTTCCAGGGATGATTTCCACCCATCTGAACGCTATATCAAACCCAGTTCCTAAATACTGATGTCTGATATAGCCTTCAGGTTTTCCCATATGTGAACTTTGTAAATTCAAGTTTTTTGGCTTTCTTGTTGGTTTTACACAGGCCTGTTTTATCTTGAAATGGATATTTCGATTTTTGATAATGCTACTGCAAAAAGTGTTATACAACAAACATGTTGGTTTGTTTTAAAAACCTTTCGTAAATGCACATGTGATTGTGCAGGTATAAAAAAGTGGCTTACTCAAGAATGTGTGGATTATTGTCTCAACACTACAACACTTTTGGGGTGATGTAATTGCTGTTTTATGCAAAAATTGGGGTTATTTCCTAAGGGCAAATACACTTTGCACTACAAGTGCAGGTTCAGTGCAGTTGCAAGTGCACTTGTAGTGAAATGTGTTTTTGCATTTAGGAAGTACCAGCCAACACTGTTTTTTATAAGGTTACCCAATCACGACATTTTCTGCACTCAACACATTTCTGTCAGGGTCAGCTAAAACAAACACAAGCAGTAAATGTCCACAAAGAATTTCTTTTGGTTGTTTTTTATTTGAAAAAGGTTTCACAGATTGTCTGGCATATTGATAGCCCCCCTGCCCGCAAAGAACTCCAGGTATCGTAACCGGACATCACGGGCACTCAGGGAGGGCAAGCCAGGACGGCCACTTTCAAGCGCCGTCAGTGTTGATGGATTTGGGATTCCGGCCTCAGGCCCAACTGAGCCAGCATAGTTGGCTGAATGTTTTCTTAAAAAATTATGGAGAACACAGCAGGCAAGTATTATATGGTTCAGTTTGGATGGGTGTCATAAATAATCGGAACCGGCTGGCCAGGATTCCAAATGTGTTCTCCACCACTCTTCGGGCTCTGGCCAGCCGGTAATTAAAAACCCTCTGTTCCGGGGTGAGGGTCCTCATCGGGAATAGCCGCATCAGGTGGTCCCCCAGCGCAAATGGTTCATCAGCAACGAACACAAATGGGAGACCTTCAACATTGTCCTCTGGAGGTGGCAAGTCCAAGCTGCCATTCTGGAGACGCCTGTAGAACTCCGTCTGGGCGATGACTCCACCATCGGACATCCAGCCATTCTTCCCCACGTCCACATACAGGAACTCGTAATTAGCCGACACCACCGCCAACATCACTATACTATTAAACCCCTTGTAATTATAATAGTACGACCCCGAGTTGGGTGGTGGGACGATGTGGACGTGTTTCCCATCAATTGCCCCTCCGCAGTTAGGAAAGTCCCACCACTGGGCAAAGTGGGAGGCCACAGTCTGCCATTCCTGTGGCGATGAAGGAAACTGTTGAGGAAAAAACAATAAACATTACTATTTTTTCACAGAAACATGGCAAGCAGATTATACACAAACATTATGGGGCAACCTCCAGATAGCATTTATTAAGGGGAATTTAACAACAACAAAGTATAAGGTACACCTATCATATCCCCCCTCCCCCCTCATGGGCCATTTCTAACATTATAGGGGGGGGACTCTTGGACAGGTAACCCTCTTCACTTCATTGAGAGATGAATGCCTAAATACAGGGTATTACTTGGAACAGACCCTCCTTAGTTACACTATTGGCAGACCACTGGACAGGTAAGAAGTGTCTGAATACAAAGATATAAATACACACTGTACACATTTGAGGACATTTGGACATTCTGCTATTACCTATCAAGATAATAATAGGATACAAAAACTTTAAACAGTACCATTTGAAAGTATACAGGCAGGCCCTTGCACTACATGCTTCGGGTAATTCATCCATAAATCTATGCACTAAAGAGATGGGTATAGTGTGTATGGGTTTGGCAAAGTCAGCAGATAGATGATTGAGGATAGAGAATTGGGATCAGCTGACTTAGCAGTTGGGGGGAGGGAGGGTTACAAAAAATTTGGGGACACCACAAAAAAAAGCCTCTGGCACTCTGCCTGAATTTAAATAAAAAATAACATTTCCAAACATTTTAGGGGGTGTTTGGGGTAAAGCACTACTATAGAGCTGATAAAATACATTGTTAAGTGACTACATGAGGTGAATATAGGGGCAGGAGACACCATGCTGGAGAGGTTATTGAAGGGCAAATATGTATGAAGGACATAAAATAATAATTACATAAAAATCCAGCATGCATGAGGACAAAGGGGACATTCGCAGCATATTACAATCATGGTAATTAGGGAATGAGGAAAGAAATACAATATATTAGCAAACATTCAATACAATAAAATGTGATATAAAAGGAAAAAAATCTTACCTTCATATACTCCTTCTGCAGGACCTGGATGATGGCAGAACAGGTCTCTGGGATAATGATACCCAGAGCCTGGGGGGAGATGCCTGTTGAGAACTTGAGGTCCTGCAGGCTTCTCCCTGTGGCCAAATACCACAAGGTAGCGACCAACCTCTGCTCCGGAGTGATGGCTTGCCTCATGCAGGTATCCTGCCTGCTGATATAGGGGGTCAGCGAAGCCAACAAACGGTGAAACACGGGGTCCGTCATCCTGAGAAAGTTCCTGAAATCATCAGGATTATTCTCACGGATCTCACGGAGCAAAGGCATATGACAGAACTGGTCACGCTGAAGCAACCAATTCTTGGTCCATGAACTCCTCCCCACCCTGTTCATGGACTGGACTTGTGTCAAGGTCAGGACCCCAACACCAAGCCCCCGCACAGCACGAACTCTACGAGGAGTACGCATATGAAACATGGCTAGAAAACGGTCGGCTGCTCAGAACGAAGTAACAGAACGCACTGAAGAACAGCAAGGCCTGTGAAGAGCGACCTGAAAAACAGTAACGAGCAGGTAAGATCACACAGAAAACTCCGATACGAACTGACTGCATGCACTGAAGAGCAGATACAAACCCACAAGCACAAACTGAACGGCAGAAAACTATCTGAAAGCCACGAGTCTGAAAAAGCGCAAATCGTCTCTCACCAAACTTTTACTAACACGAGATTAGCAAAAGGAGCCCAAAGGGTGCCGCGCTTGGTTCTGAACCGGCCTTTTCTAGTCTCGTCATACGTGGTGTACGTGACCGCGTGGTTGTCGATCGGAAATTCCGACAACTTTGTGCGACCGTGTGTAGGCAAAACAAGTTTGAGCCAACATCCGTCAGAAAAAATCCTAGGATTTTGATGTCGGAATGTCCGAACAAAGTCCGACCGTGTGTACGCCCTATTAGGGTTATAACCCCTGTCAGTTTATTTTTTACCATCCCTGTCCCATTGCAGAAATTTTCCTTCACTTCCTGCCCCATAGCCAAACAGGAAGTGAGAGGAAATCTATGCAAAGGGAATCCATTGCCCCCCAGGTCTCAGAACTAGTATCCCGACTCAAAAATTTCAGGGTGGGTCTTAAACAGCAAGGGGTATGGCCTTGACAGGAAGGGGTTGGTCATATTTAAATTAGGGGCTGCACTAGTTTATTCAGGCCTAGGGCAGCACAAAACCTTAATACACTACTGATGCCATCTATCCCACTAGCTCTGATCGTTGCTGGCATTGTCATAGGGACAAGGGCACTCTCCTTCACGTGTACTGGAGTTGCCCCCTGATTGTTCCTTTTTGGCATTTAGTGCAAAGTCTCCTTGCTCGTCTTTTTGAGATGTCCATCCCATTCACTCCAAATTTTTTTTTTACTAGATCTATCTTCCTTGAAACTCGTTAAGCCCTATAGGAAGCTGTTACGCCACATACTTATGGTGGCACACTGTCTTATAGCTCTTAACTGAGATGTACATCCCATTCACTTACTAGTTCTATCTTCCCTGAAACACATTAGGTCCCATATGGGAAGCTGTTATGCCACATACTTATGGCCGAACACTGTCTTATAGCTCTTAACTGGAAAAAGCGCTTTCCTCCCTCTTTAGCTGCACTGTACGCTATAATTAAGGATGTGGAACTGATGGAAAAGATGACTGCTAGGATATATAATAGGTTGGAGGCCCATAACCGTGTTTGGGAACTATGGAATCTCCAGAAAAACCCACCATGATTCCCGTCTCCTGCACCTTTTTTCGTTTTTCCTTTTATTTGTTGAATCGCAGTGTTCCTTGGGCTTTTTTTTTTTCCCTCTTTTCTTCCCCTTTCTTTTCTCTTTCTCTCCGCTCCCTTGGAGTACTCCTTGTGTGATTATGCATCGTTCAGATATTGCCTCGTTTTGGCGCTATGGTACCTCAGCAGTTAGATGATCGTGACTGAAGATTTGCCAATTTAGCCAAATTTTTACATTGAAGAGTCTATTGTTTTTGTCCTATGTTTATAGCGTCCTTTTTTTATTTTTTTTCTCTCTCTGTGCTAAGAGTTCTATTTGCTAGCTGTACTCAAGGTGAATGTTTCCTTGATCTTTATTTTCTTTTCTTTTTTTAAAAATCAAAAAATCTATAAAAACTGTTAATAAAAAAAAAAAGAAAGAAAAAAAATAGAACATTTTACATTTGGGTGCAGTAATTTATGCATATATGCCTGTATACGCAATTAGCACATGCGCATTTAAATGTAAGTTTAAAAAAACTAGCAGCTAGAAGAGGATGAAGAATTTTTTATGCATTTATGCACATACATACAGTTTACTGTACATGTGTGTGAGAGGTCTTTACTGTACATAACTTGCATTTTTTTCTTAAGATCTTTCTGCCAACCTCTGGCAGCAAGATTCTGCATCTAAACATCAGTAAATTATGTCCTGTGCAAGAGGCAAGATTTTTTTTTTTTTAAATGGAATGCTCATGTAAACAATAATGTTGGGTGGGTAGATAAGTGAATTTACGGAAGTATGCATGCCTTCAGTGTGAGCATTCTCTTATGGTCTGTTAACACAGGAAATCTTTATTACATGGATTAAATGAAATCCATATAGCTTCAAATTAAGCTGGTATATTAGCAATCAGGTCTAATACTCAAGAGATTCAAATGCTGGACACCCAGCCATGCATGTTAAACCAATGAAGACATTGCTACAATGGCTGCTGAAAGAAGAACTGAGGGTAAACTGCTTGGGAAAGCAATGGAATTTATTTTGATTCTGGAAAACTCTTAAGCCTCGTACACACGATCGGATTTTCGGCAAGGAATTGTGTGATGACAGACTGTTGGCCTAAAATCCGACCGTTAGTACGCTCCATCAGACAATTGTTGGCCAACTTTCCGCCAACAAATGTTAGATGGCAGGCTAGTACATTTTTGGCAGACAACAGTCTGTTGTCAGATTTTCCTATCGTCTGTACACAAATCCGTCACACAAAAGTTGAAAGTACAAACACGCATGCTCAGAATCATGGTTCACCAAACACAAAATTAGCAGAAGGTGCCCAAAGGGTGGCGCTCAAGAGCTGAAATTCCTCGTAGTAAGTCACTACGTTCGTGTTTGTTGGCCGACAATTGTGTTTGTATGCAAGACAAGTTCCTGACACACGCCCTTCGGACATAAGTCTGATGCTTTGATGGCCAACGATCTGATCGTGTGTACCAGGCTTTAGGCTTTGAAATTATTTCTGAATGTAGTCTGTAGTTACAAAAAATTATTAAACCCTGCAGAAATCGTTTAGAATGCATATTAAAAGTGTGCTGTATACACAGTAAAAACTTTAGAAGGAAGGTATTAAGACCCAACAGGAAATGAGAGGAAATCTCTCTGCCTGCATGCAAAACCTGGCGGCTCAAGTCACATAAAAAAAACAGCCCATTTACGGTGTATGGGCATCGGTGCCCATGTAAATGAGACCTTAAAATGAATATGGGCAGCACAGTGGCTAAGTGGTTAGCACTTCCACCTAGCAGCACTAGGGTTGTTGATTTGAATCCCAACCACAGCACTACCTGCCTGGAGTTTGCATGTTCTGCCTGTGTGGGTTTCCATTGGGTTAGCCAATTTCCTTCAACACTTCAAAGGCATGCTGATAGGTTATTTGGATCTGATCATACACCTAGAACAGTGATGGCGAACCATGGCACCCCAGATGTTTTGGAACTTAATTTCCCATGATGCTCATGCACTCTGCAGTGTAGTGAAGCATCATGGGAAATGTAGTTCCAAAACATCTGGAGTGTCAAGTTTCACCATCACTGACCTAGAATGTTTATGAATGTGCATTAGGGACCTTAGAATGTAAGTTCCTTAAAGGGGAGGGACTTATATGAATGTACAATATATGTGTAAAGTGCTGTGTAAATTGGTGGCACTATACAAATACAAGTACCTGTAATAAATATTAGTCACAAGGGCAACCATACATTTACTGTTTCGGGGTCTAGTTGTGGTCACTGATGCCTAAGAACATTCGGATCATGCCCAAGACTGCCCATTCATGGATCATTTAAAAAAAAAAAAAACAATGGATGCCCCCATCCACACCTATTTTCCTCATATTGTGTAAATGCTCTGTTGGCATTGAATGCAATATAAACGTTGGAAAATCAGGATAATGGTATGTGATCTCTGGACATTTGGCTGTAAAGCAGGGGTCTCAAACTGGCGGCCCTCCGGCTGTTGCAGAACTACAATTCCCATGAAGCATTGCAAGGCTGACCGTTACAAGAATGACTCCCATAGGCAGAGGCATGATGGGACTTGTAGTTCCCCAACAGCTGCCAGTTTGAGACCCCTGCTGTAAAGGCTACGAGAAAGCATACAAGAATTATTTCCTGCTGCAAGCTATCAGATTCTGTTTTTCAAACAGCATTAAAGAAATACATCAAATGACTAAGTAACTTTTTCTAAACTGGAATACATGAGTTTCATTATGGCTGGAGACAGCTGGAGATACCATTGAATTGCTTTATACAGATTGTGCCAAATAAATGCACATCTCTGGAAGCTTTACAGAAAACCGAGGGAATTTTTAATTAAATCCTATCAACACACACTTGTGCCGGTTTAATCCTCAAAGCATGAGGAATCTCTTCACCACTCCTAATATGGAGAGTAATTGTGTGGTTTACAATTTGAATGTGCCAAGAAGACAACATTCCTAGTTTATAATCCTCTATCTCCATCTCTATGCTCTCTGCTGCAAGGCTTTCTGGGCGGGTTATCTGTTTGTTTGTGTCACCTGTAGCAGGGCTTCGGAACAAAATTTGTCCTAATATATGTATTACCTCATATAAAAGACATACAATTAACTTTCTCAAATGATGTATAAATATATCTTTAGGGGTTTGTAATTAGGCTAGGTTTACATATGTGCAATTTCTGCGTGCTGCATTTGTGTATACACAGCAGTTCATTTGGGCTTCTGTGCCAGTGGGAAACGCAGGAAAAATCACCTTTTAAAATCGCGGCTGCAGGGAAGTTTCAGGGACCCAAAAATGCGCTCCGTTTACAGACGCATAATGGTGCCATTAAAGGTTATATATATAATATGCTATATGGCATACATGCATTCCCGCACCCACATACACACTATATTGTCAAAAGTATTGGGATACTTGCCTTTACACGCACATGAACCTTGATGACGTCCCAGTCTTAGACTGGGATGTCTTAGATTTAGATTTGGAACATGTTTCAAATCTTTCCGCCGGAACTCCACCGGACCCAGTTCCTATCGAGAAATCCGCTCATCTGTATGCTAGTCCGACGGACAAAAACCAATGCTAGGGCAGCTATTGGCTACTGGCTATCAACTTCCTTGTTTTAGTCCGTACGACGTCATCAAGTACGAATCCGTCGGACTTTGGTGTGATCGTGTGTAGCCAAGTCCGTTCGTTTGAAAGTCCGTTGAACCTTTGATGCCGAAAAGTCCGCCCGTGTGTACACGGCATTAAGGCAGGCGTCCCAATACTTTTGGTTATATAGTGTATATTATGCTATATAGCAGCGCGTTTTGCCTGCAAATTTTACACGCATTCCTGCACCCGCATATATTTGAACCTAGGTTAATAATGTCTCTTAACCACTTCAATACTAGGCACTTTCACCCCCTTCCTGACCAGTCCAATTTTCAGCTTTCAGAGCTGTCACACTTTAAATGACAATTGCGTGGTCATGCAACACTGTACCCAAACTAAATTTTTATCATTTTGTTCACACAAATAGATAGAGCTTTCTTTTGGTGGTATTTAATCACCACTGGGTTTTTTATTTTTTGCTAAAAAAATTAATAAACACTGAAAATTTAGGCTAAAATGTATTCTGCTACATTTCTTTGGTGAAAATAACCCAAATCAGTGTATATTATTTAGTATGTATGAAAGTCCATAAACTATGGTATATGTCTGAAATATGATCAATTCTTATGTACTGACATATGTACTAAGATCTCATTTCTTGAGACCCCAAAATGTCAGGACAGTACAAATATCCCCCAAATTACCCCTTTTTTAAATGTAGACACCATGGCGATTTTTTTTAAGTTTTTAAATTTTTTTGTCTTTTTTTTGGAAAAACATTTTTTACATACTGTCACCAGTGCAGTACAGCGTCATCATATAAACAGGTGTGGCGCTGATCAGGGACATGGACTGGTGACAGTACGAAAAAAAAAAAACACATTTTTATATAATTTTTTTTTTTAAACACACTATGACCGGAGCACTATAATTATTATTATTATTATTATTATTATACGAGATTTATATAGCGCCAACAGTTTACTCAGCGCTTTACAATGTATAAGGGGGACAACACAATTACAGTACAGTTCAATACAAAAGGTACAGGAGGGCCCTGCTCGTAGAGCTTACATTCTAAAAGGAGGGGGTGGTGGTACAAAAGGTAATAGCTGCAAAGAATGATTTGATGGGGGTACTACTCTGGGGGAGTAATCAGCATTTTTTTACACATGTTTGCATATGGCAATGAATTGCCAGTATGCCCATTAAATGCTGCCAGTGTGCCCATTAAATGCTGCCAGCGTGCCCCCCGCCTGCTCGCCATCTGCCCGGCACTTACCCTGTGTCTGTGGGGCAGCGGGTGATGGCGACGAGCGGGGTTCTTCATGCGTCTCCTGAGTCCTGCCTCATCTCCTGTCTTTTCCTCCTGATAGGCATCCAATAGTGGCGCCTGTCGTTTCAGCCAATCAGGTGACAGGTAACAGACCCGAGCACCTGATTGGCGGAGAGGCGGTTCAGTGTTAGGAAAGCGAATAGTCATTCGCTTTCCTAACACAGCTGAGTGGACTTTTTCAGCTTACCAGTTTCGCTCGGGCTGTGCGTTCCACGGAGCTTCTGGCGTCACTTCCGGTTTACCACTGACACAGGGAAACCGGAAGTGACGTCTTAACGCAGAGAACAAAGCACCTCCGAGTTAAGTGATACTACAGGCGGGCGGAAGTTGTCCGGTGCGATGGACTGCGCCACAAGCCAACTCCAAAGCATGCAAATGAAGCGC
This sequence comes from Lithobates clamitans, assembly GCA_037952925.1. NCBI lineage: Eukaryota > Metazoa > Chordata > Amphibia > Anura > Ranidae > Lithobates > Lithobates clamitans. Next base: position 2,496,385 of record JBBGZY010000194.1, on the reverse strand, counting down.
CTCATCTGCAATCTTGTGATTGCATTGACGTGCCGCTTCCCATAGTGCACTGTGTCCGGCGCCCGAACACAGTGCACTTAGATACTTTTTTTTATTTTTATTTTTAAAGGGCCTTTTTTTAAAAATCTTTTAAATTTTTTTGTGACTGCATGGGGGGGCGGCACCCGTGCACATATACACATACACACGCACACAGTATCTCACAAAAGTGAGTACACCCCTCACATTTTTGTAAATATTTTATTATATCTTTTCATGTCACACTACTGAAGAAATGACACTTTGCTACAATGTAAAGTAGTGAGTGTACAGCTTGTATAACATTGTAAATTTGCCGTCCTCAAAATAACTCAACACAGTGTGCTAATGGTCACGGTGGACCCGGGATGCAGCCTGAAACTCTCACCCCTCCCCTCATTGGATCCTCAGCGCTACGAGGTGGTGTCGACCGGCCAAAGCAGAATCACAGTGCATCAAGCGTCATACACAGATGCTGGGTTACTGTACAGCCACGTCTCTGACATGTTTCGTCATATCGACTTCTTCATAGGATGAAGAAGTCGATTGCACTTCCAAGTGCACTTGTAGTGCAAAGTGGATTTGCCTTTCATAAATAACCCCCCTTGTTTCAAATTAGATTTTGCAGTTGTTTATTATACATTATGGGGTTGATTTACTTAAGGGAAATCCACTTGGCACTACAAGTGCACTTGGAAGTGCAGTTGCTGTAGATTTGAGGGGAAGATCTGAAATGAGGGCAAGCTCTGCTGATTTTATCATCCAATCATGTACAAGCAAAAATGCTGTTTTTTATTTTCCTTGCATTTCCCTCTCAGATCTACAGCGACTGCACTTTCAAGTGCACTTTGCACTTGTAGTTTGCACCTGTAGTGCAAAGTGGATTTGCCTTTAGTAAATGTGCAACACATTATTACAAAAAGGCAATTGTTTATTCTAATAAACCTTTCATAAGAACTTATGATTGACTGCCATTGCTTACCTTCTACTGAAAATATTAGTTACCTGGCCAACCTTGATCAAAATTTGGGCGGTTCAGCAGGGAGCAGTCAAATTTCAATCAGTGTGTGGCAGTCTCTCCTTGACACAAGTCAATCTTTTAAGATTGACTTCTGTTGTAGGAACATGTTAGAAAGTTTTTCTCAATCAACAGCTGCACCCACTGATCACTGTATTTCGACAACTGTGGGTGCCACTGTCAAGATACAATGTCCCTGTGGAGGGGAGGGGGGATCCTCCATCCACCCCATTTGTGTGGCTGAAGGAATCTGTCAAAGTGGTAGTAAACCCTGCTTTCTTATTTTTACCTACAGGTGAGCCTATAATAAGGCTTGCCTGTAGGTAAAATGAATATCTCCTAAACGTGCACCGTTTAGGAGATATTCACTCTGTATGCAGCCACTGACATCAGCGGCGCATTCGTTCCAACATACCGTGCCGGACCTTCAGAGCTTCTTGCCAGAACCGAGGGCTCCCGCACAGTGTGGGTGGCCCGAGTCTGCAATCCCGAAAAAAAAAGGACGGGAGAAGATGTCAGCCCTCTGAGAGGAGAGCGGGCGCCACTGGAAGGGCTTCGTTCTAAGGTGAGTATTTTATCATATGCTAGTATGCGATGCATACTAGCATACTATGCCATTGTCTTACAGGGTTTTTTTTTCCACTGGTTTATTACCACTTATCACCGACTGTCTCCCAGTCGGTGCTCTCAGCCATTGGCTGGGAACAGAGTGTTTTGGCGGGGAGGGGATGTCCCCCTGTCAGAACACAATGCACAGCAGGAGAGAGCGCTCTAACATCGGATTGTTAGTACAGCGGCTCCAACCTGAGTAGTGTGTACCAGGCTTTAAGCTCCGTTCACATCTTGGTGTTCCAAATTGTGTGCGGAATCGCCACGATTCTGCCTGCGATTCTAAATAGCAGCAAATCGTGGGACGCCCGTGTGATCCCTGTCACTTCCAATGGCACCTCATTCATGGTGCAATTTTGCTGCTATTCATCGGGTGACAATCGCGCAAACAGAATCGCGGGACGCCTGTAACCCAAAATAAATTCTTGTACTTCTTTTCGGTGACAGGCATCCCGCAATTCTGTTTGTGCAATTTTACCACGATTCGTCGAGCGAGGTGCCATTGGAAGTGACAGGGATCGCACGGGTATTCCGCGATTTGCCGCTATTTCGAATCGCATGCAGAATCACGGCGTCTCTGCCCAGGATTTGGAACGCCAACATGTGCACAGCGCCTTAGAATCTGAGCGACAGTTTACTGCCAGCCACATAGGCCCCTTTCACACTGGGGCGGTGTCGGCAGTGAAACTGCGCTATTTTTAGCGCTGCTTTAGCGCTGGTATTGGGCCGCTAGCAGGGGGGTTTTACCCCCCCTGCTAGCAGCCGAGAAAGGGTTAAAACCACCACAAAGCTATGCCAGCAGTATAGCCGCGCTGCCCCATTGATTTCAATGGGCAGGAGCGGTGCAGGAGCGGTGTATATAGCCCTTGGGGCTTTCACATTGGAGACACAACAGCGGCTCTTTCAAGGTGCTTTGCAGGCGCTATTTTTAGTGCTGTAGCGCCTGCAAAGCGTCCCAGTGTGAAAGGGGTCTTAAGGACCGAGCCTCTTTTTGACACTTGTTGTTTACAAATTAAAATCATTTTTTTTGCTAGAAAATTACTCAGAACCCCCAAACACTATGTATTTTTTTTCTGACACCGAAGAGAATAAAATGGCGGTTGTTGCAATACTTTCACACCGTATTTGCGCAGCGGTCTTACAAGCGCAATTTTTTTGGAAGAAATGCACATTTTTGACTTAAAAAAATAAGACAACAGTAAAGTTAGCCCAATTTTTTTTTTACATTGTGAAAGATAATGTTACGCCAACTAAATTGATACCCAACATGTCATGCTTCAAAATTTTACCCGCTCATGGAATGGTGACATACTTTGACCCTTAAAAATCTCCATAGGCGACGTTTAAAAATTTAAACATCCCTTGTGATAGAAAAAAAACATGACAGGACCTCTTAAATGTGAGATCTGGGGTCAAAAAGACCTCAGATCTCATATTTACACTTAAATGCAATTTAAAAAATTTAAAAATAAAAATGAAATATCTTTTTTTTTTTTCAAAAGAAAAAAATTTCCCCTTTAAGACAGTTGGGTGGAAGTGAAGATTGGGGTCGCTTCCGTCATCCAATGTTATGGAGCCGAGTGGGGGGCCATCTTTCCTTCACTCGACTCCAGGCCTGTCAGGGGAGAGGATGCGATTGTCTCCGCCGCTACCAGCGGCACCGGTAAGCGTCAGAGATGACCGGAGTGCGGCGGGAGGGGGGCCCTCTCCCGACCCCAATGAAAGTGATCTTGAAGCGAATCTGCCACAGAGACCACTTTTATCCTAAAGAGGACCGCCCGCCATTGCTGAAAATACCAGGGTTATGGTAGCTAGCTCAAAGTACCGACGTACAGCTATGGCGGTTTGCGGCAAGTGGATAAAATAGTTGTAAAGGCTCAAAGTTTTTTACCTTCATGCATTGTATCCACAAAGGCGAAAAAAACCTTGTGTGTTTAGCAGTGCCCCCCCCCCAAAAAAAAAAACTTACCTGAGCCCCATCCCAATCTAGTGATGTGCATGGAAGCCTTGGCTCTCCCAGATCTCTCCTTCCTCATCAGCTGAGACCGCAGCAATAGCCACTGGCTCCCACTGCTGTCAATCACAGCCAGTAAGCCAATGAGGATAAAGCAGGGGTGGTGCCAAGCCGCGCTAAGTGTGTGAATGGACACACGGAGCAGTGGCTCAGGAGCGAGCCTGCTTGGGTGCCCCCATAGCAAGCTGCTTGCTGTGGGGGCACTCAGCAAGACGGAGGAGCCAGGAGAGCCAGTGGGGGACCTGAGAAGGGGAGGATTAGGGCTGCTCTGTGCAAAAACATTGCACAGAGCAAGTGAAGTATAACATGTTTGTTATTTTAAAAAAATCTAAAAAAAAAAAATCATTTATTATTTCTTTAAGGGCTGGTGAATGGCATCCCAACTCATTAAGGCAACGCACCTGTCCTTCAATAATTTAAAACACTCATCCTATGGATCAGATCACACTAAAGAGCCAGCATATTAGCTAGGCAACATGCATTTTTAGAAGGAGGTCAGTAATGTCTTTCATGTAGTGTCATAATTATTCCTGCTAATTCGTTGATTTATTTCCAGTTTAGTTTCCAGTCTGTATCTGTGTCTTGTTTTTCTATCTGTTCTTTGTACTGACTCTTTTCCACTTGTTATTGTCGATCTCCTAGCCTGGCAGCAACATCTCCTTTTTCCCTGGTTTTAATCAGCTCTCATCCATCAAAGGGTCTCAGCTTTCTCCCCAATGTTCACTGCCTCTGTTGGTTTGTGACACAAACACTTGAGCATTTCTATGGCAGCCAATATGGAAGGAGCTACAGGGTGTGTGTTTTCATCTCTAGTGGCAATTGTTGGCCTTCTCCCAGGACCTGAACCGCAGAAGAAGATTGGGCGGTTTCCTATCAGATCTCCTTTCCAACACGCATATCTCTAAAAGAAAAAATAACCATAATTTACGGGACATTTTCATATTTATGTGTGTAAATTGTATACATATGTGCGTGCTGGGAGCTCAGAGAGGATTTAATAAAGCATAATTGTGGTCTGTGTTATTAAGTTCTGCCTCATTACACAGTGTGTTATTGCTCAGTCAATTCACTTTCCTGAGCTAGATTCCAAAATGAGATTGTTATTACTCTGTGCTACGTGTCAGTGCTTTTCAGGTATGGGTCAGTGACTTCAATAACTCAAACCTTCTGCTTACATTACCAATGACACAAGGAGCTTTCTTCCTTCTGATCTTGTGGAAGGATGTATAAAGATTGACTTGATAGGATCCTGGATCAACCTCGGGATACTAGGATATGGGGTTCAGTGATCTGTAGTAGGCAATTGGTGGTTCACACATTTAATTTCCTCTCTTTTTATCTTCTGAGTGCTGCTAAGTATATTTTTTAATGTATTTATATTGCCCTTGCAGCCAACTTAACAAGGTCTACTTTGAAGCCCTGTTAAAAGGATGGGTAATCATCTGAATGATTAGAAAAAAAGAGTGAGGTTGGGTTCATACTATTACGAATTGGATATGGGTTCCCCACATCCAATTCGCAATAGCAGGAGATTTTGACCGTCTTTTGGCAGGAACTGGACGAATCTCGCTCTGTGTGTACCACTGTCTGTTCAACAGAAGCCAGTCTAACATCCAGCTTTTGTCGGATGATCCTACTGGAAAACTAGCATTCGTTCTCTGTGGCTCAATCAGGGTAACATGTGGTTGTATAGCATAGTCTCTATAAGACTCTATAACAGAGTCAAGCTAAGACACACCACTTCAGTAAAACACAGCTATTTACAACTTTCCTCAAAAAACAACATCCCTCACAATGAAGTCCAGGTTAGCTCTGGTAACAAAGGAAAACAGCTGAAGGGATCCCAGACTGAAGGATGAGAATGCCACCTCACTGGAACTGTAGTATTCTGGTGTATGCCCAGTCTTAGAAGATATTTTAAAGAGATTGTACAGTTTTATTTTAATGCCTTTTTTTATATTCACCATTTTTTTTATATCTATACCCAGGTACATATGAAATATTAATATGGCTTATGATTAGTTTATATTAACCATTTGCATCCAGCTGGTGGCAAGCTGGAAGCAGAACAGCTGCTTATTTACAGGCTCAAAAAAATCAACTGTTATTATAAAATGGAATTTAATTGCAGGAGAGATCAGATTATGTAGACTGCTGAATAACTAGCAGATGGACAAATTTGGATTAGGAAGATCGTTTTTTATGCAATTAAATAAAATAACATGTAAACTATTAGATTAGAATGTTTTTTTTTTTTAAAAAAAGTAAAATAAAAGTGACCAGAAACCATGAAGCTATTCCTGTAAGAACATTAATAGAAAGGGGACTGAAATTTCATATTGCTTTTTGAATCTTATGCCATTCATTGTGTTAAAACAGTTCAGCAGATTTCTGTCACAGTTCACTCCAATTCTGGGGGCCTCAGGCTTAGTTAAGCTGGCCATAAACTAGTAGAATTATGTTCTAATTTTTTTGTTTTTGGAATGATCCGTATTCAAAAAGGTATCGTAAGTTGGTTGCTGTATTTTTTCATTTTCAAGCATTAGTTTTACTTTATATCCCTTGGTTACAACCATGCTTTTTGATTTCTGAGGGTTTATTTGGAAGAAGACTTCCTTACCCTTTTCTGCTATTTCATTAAGTAAAGCTGACCATACACTAGAAGAATTTACTTTGAAAACTTTATTTCAGGAATGTTCTTTTGATTTTTGAATTATTAGTGGGGTCAAATTAGCATTCATTTTTGACTGCATTGATAAGAAAATTTGAAGGAGCATGATGGAAATGTTTACTCTATGGGACACACACGTGAAAAATCAAAAGTGCTAATTTTAAAGGCTCATATGCAAGTTATTGCCATAAAAAGTGTTTGGGGACCCGGGTCCTGCCCCAGGGGATATGTATCAATGCAAAAAAAAGTTTTAAAAACTGCCATTTTTTCAGAAGCAGTGAGTTAAATAATGCTTAAAGTGAAACAATAAAATTGAAAATATAAATATTGTGCCTGGGGGTGTCCTTAGTATGCCTGTAAAGTAGTGCATTTTTCTGTGGTGGTGGTGGTGTCACAACACTGTAAGTCCTCACAGTTACTCTTGTCGGGCGCAAGAACGGGCCCTGCTGTGAAATATTTTATCACGAATTGTAATTACATGCCCCTGTTAAACAGGGGCAGAAAAAGTGGGCCTTGTGTGATTGTGGTGGTGCCCTAAACCAAAAATGTTGTTGGAAGCTAGCATTATCAAGATTGAGGAGGAATAGGATAGTCAGCATAGGCAGTCTTTAAGGGATCCCACATCCATAGCAAATTCAATCACTTACATCAGGTGCTTGATAGCTGCTGATCCAAGAACGATTCATTTTTATGAGAGTTACATAGTAGGTGAGGTTAAAAAAAAGACACAAGTCCATCAAGTCCAACCTATGTGTGTGATTTTATGTCAGTATTACATTGTATATCCCTGTATGTTGTGATCGTTTAGGTGCTTATCTAATCGTTTTTTGAAACTATCGATGCTCCCCACTGATACCACCGCCTGTGTAAGGGAATTCCACATCCTTGCTGCTCTTACAGTAAAGAACCCTCTACGTAGTTTAAGGTTAAACCTCTTTTCTTCTAATTTTAATGAGTGGCCACGTGTCTTGTTAAACTCCCTTCCGCAGAAAAGTTTTTTCCCTATTGTGGGGTCACCAGTATGGTATTTGTAAATTGAAATCATATCCCCTCTCAAGCGCCTCTTCTCCAGAGAGAAAAAGTTCAGTGCTCGCAACCTTTCCTCATAACCAAGATCCTCCAGACCCTTTATTAGCTTTGTTGCCCTTCTTTGTACTCGCTCCATTTCCAGTACATCCTTCCTGAGGACTGGTGCTGACCAGAGTCTTGTAGAGCGAGAGAATTATCGTTTTATCTCTGGCATTGATCCCCTTTTTAATACATGCCAATATTCTGTTTGCCTTATTAGCAGCAGCTTGGCATTGCATGCCAGGTCCTTTTCCATCCTAGATTCCCCCAGAGGTTCTCCCCCCAGTGTATAGATTGCATTCATATTTTTGCCACCCGAATGCATTATTTTAAATTTTTCTACATTAAACCTCATTTGCCATGTAGTTGCCACCCCATTAATTTGTTCAGATCTTTTTGCAAGGTTTCCACATCCTGCAGAGAAATTATTGCCCTGCTTAGCTTAGTATCGTCCGCAAATACAGAGATTGAGCTGTTTACCCCATCCTCCAGGTCATTTATGAACAAATTAAATAGGATTGGTCCCAGCACAGAACCCTGGAGGACCCCACTACCCACCCCTGACCATTGCGAGTATTCCCAATTTATAACCACCCTCTGAACTCCCCCTTGTAGCCAGTTTTGAATCCATGTACTCACCCTATGGTCCATGCCAACGGACCTTACTTTGTACAGTAAACATTTATGGGGAACTGTGTCAAATGCTTTTGCAAATCCAAATACACCACGTTTACGGGCCTTCCTTTATCTGGATGGCAACTCACCTCCTCATAGAAGGTTAATAGATTGGTTTGGCAAGAACAATTCTTCATGAATCCATGCTGATTATTGCTAATTATACCATTCTCATTACTAAAATCATGTATATAGTCCCTTAGCATCCCCTCCAAGAGCTTGCATACTATTGATGTTAGGCTAACTGGTCTAATTCACAGGGATGTATTTTGGGCCCTTTTTAAATATTGGTGTTACATTGGCTTTTCTCCAATCAGCTGGTACCATTCCAGTCAGTAGACTGTCAGTAAAAATGAGGAACAATGTTCTGGCAATTACTTGACTGAGTTCCCCAAGTACCCTCGGGTGCAAGCCATCTGGTCCCTGTGATTTATTAATGTTAAGTTTCCCAAGTCTAATTTTAACTCTGTCCTCTGTTAACCATGGAGGTGCTTCCTGTGATGTGTCATGAGGATAAACACTGCAGTTTTGGTTACGGAAGCCCCCCGATTCCCTCGTGAAGACTGAGGAGAAGAATAAATTCAATACCTTCGCTATCTCCCCATCCTTTGTAACCAGATGATCTTCCTGATTCTTTATGGGGCCAATATGGTCTGTCCTCCCTTTTTTACTGTTTACACACTTAAAGAATTTCTTGGGATATTTTTTGCTTTCATTCGCTATGTGTTTTCGTGTTCTATCTTAGCCACCCTAATTGCACCCGTACATTTCTTGTTGCATTCCTTATAAAGTCTGAATGCTGATGATAATCCCTTAACCTAACCTGTATTTTTTGAAGGCCTTCTCCTTTGCTTTTATATGCATTTTTACATTGGAGTTAAGCCATCCAGGACTTTTGTTCGCACTTTTAAATGTATTACCCAGTGGGATGCATTGGCTAATACCCTTATTTAATATGCTCTTAAAGCAAACCCATCTCTCCTCCGTGTTTATTGTTTTTGATCATTGTTCATTGATTTTATCCCAGTTTATGCCTTCTAGCAAGGTTTGTAGTTAAGGGAAGTTGGCTCCTTTGAAATTCATTGTCTTTGTATTCCCCTTAGGTTTCCTATTTGTGTGATTTATACTGAAGCCAATTGACCTGTGATCGCTGTTTCCTAAATTGCCCCGTATTTCCACATCCGTGATCAGGTGTGCATTGTTGGTAATCAGTAGATCCAGTAATGCTTTATTTCTAGTTGGTGCGTCTACCATCTAAACCATGAAATAGTCCTGCAAGACATTTAGGAACTGGCAAGCCTTAGACGAATGTGTGGTTCCCTCCACCCAATCTATGTCTGGATAATTAAAATTCCGCATTATGATAACACTTCCCATCCTTGCTGCTAATCCAAATTGTGATAGGAGATCAGTCTCCCCTCCTCCCTCAGGTGAGGGGGCCTATAGCATACTCCCAGTATTTTCTCCTTCCCTTTGGAGCTCTACCCATAAGGATTCCACCTGATGCCTAGCTCCCTTAGTGATGTCATCTCTCACATTCACCTGTACATTATTCTTGATATATAGGCATACATCTCCCCCTTTTTTTTGAAAACTGGCAATTTTATTGAGTTCCCATATTTTCCAACATAAAAAGACAAAACAGAAAAAATAAAGGTCTTGCATTGTGGTAAGTGGTATACATTAATCGAGCTATTCATACACATTGTCACCCATAGAGAAACAGGGTTGAGGCATGTAAAGCAGGAGGGGAACAAACGAAAAAAGAAAAAACATTGCATATCCGCAATTAAACAATGAAGTGTGCTTCAGTGTCTCTGTATTACCACTAATTTCAAACTCGTTCAAGTGGGCATCTGTAGCAAAAGGGAGAAGAGAAAAAAAGAGTAGAGAGGTTAGGTAGAGCCAAGGGGGCTAAAGAGGGTGGAGATAAGGAAAGAAGAAGAGGTTAGAGGGAGATAAAAGGTAAGAGAGAAGAGGACACCCACTCGGCCCTGGGCCTCCATGCTGACCAGGGAAATCAACCATAAGTTCAGCTGAGCTTGGGAGCTTCTAGCATATCCCACAACTCCCATACTCGGTTGTGTTTATCAAGGGTATTGTTTAGGGAGGCTGTCAGATATTCTATCCGTTTGACATCCCTAATCCTGGTATGCAATTCAAACAAAGAGGGGGGTTCCCTCTTTTTCCATTTCAGGGCTATCAAGCATCGCCCGGCCGTTAACACTTGGGCCAGGAGTTTTTTGGAGGATTTAGAGAAGGAAGGAGGATGAAGGTCTAAGAGAAACAGTTTAGGGTCGAGTGCCACCCAGGAATCGAAGATGGAATGGAGAAGAGATTGTACCATCTGCCAGTAAGGGGTGATCAGTGGGCAGGTCCAGTAGATATGATACAGCGTCCCCACCTCTTTGTGACAGTGCCAGCAACGGTGATTCGGTAGAGGGGTATATAGAATGGAGCAGGTCAGGGGTTTGGTACCAGTGAAGTAGGATCTTGTATTTATTTTCTTTGTATAACGTACATACAGAGCTCTTAGAGGCCTGTGACCAGGTAAGCTGCCATGTCTTCAAGGGTTTGACCTCACCCAGGGCTTGCTCCCATTTGCGCATATAGGTATGCCGAGGTCCTGTTGGTGACATATCTGTAATCAGGAGTTGATAGGTGCGTGATATCATATCTTTGGGAGATGAGCCCTCTAAGCATATTCTCTCAAACTCGGTTAAGGGGGAGAATTGTAGCTACAAAAGACTGTGCAAAGTGGCGGATTTGTAGGTAACTAAAGAAGGCCTGTCTGGGTAGATCAAAAGCATCTTTCAGATCCTGGAAGGACCTTAATGTTCTGGTATCCACCAATTGACCGTACCAAAACATGGCCCTATCCATCCAGAAATGAGACATCTGTGAGGTCAAGCTGTCCGAGAATTTGGGAGTAAACAGAAAAGAAGTGACCGGGGAAGCAGTGGAGGTGAGCGGGTACATCGATTTAGCGCGTCGCCACAGCGTTCGTACAAACGCCATTGGCCCTAGCAGTTGGGACTAACCGAGAGTCACATCTGTACTCCATAGCATGGAGTTTGGATGGGTAGTGGCCAGCCACAGCTTTTCAATTTGAGTCCACTGATTGTATGCGTGGAGAGTACACCAAAAAGCGATCAGACGTAGCAGGGCTGCTAAGTAGTACTTGGCTATGTTGGAAAATGCGAGGCCGCCTTGGCTGCGGGGGGCGTATAGTATGGATCTAGCAATCCGATGCCTCTTGTAGTTCCAGAAAAATTTTAGCAGGTCGCTTTGAAGAGTTCTGAAGTGTACAGCTGGGATAGGAATAGGAAGTGTCTCGAAGAGGTAAAGGAGTTTGGGTAGGATCGCCATCTTAATGGTTGCCAGACGACCAAAGAGGGATAACTTTAGGGTTTTCCATTTAGATAAGGAAGCCCTGATAGACGTGTATAGTTGAGGGAAGTTGGCCTTATATAGAGTTTCGAAGGAGGGTGTAAGGTGGACGCCGAGATATTTTAGGGTGGATGTCTTCCATGAGTAGTTAAATGATTGGGAGGACAGACAGTGTCTGAGGGGTCATATTGAGGGGGAGGGCTTCAGACTTGGAGTTGTTAATTTTGTAGCCTGAAAGGCTACAAAGAGAGATGAGTATAAGTGGGTGATGGCTTGAAGGAAGGGGCCCTTTATACCGGCTCGGCGAAGGGTAGCAAAGAGGAAGGGCCAGCCTAGCCTATCGAAGGCCTTTTCCGCATCTAGGCTTAGAAGCAATGCCTCAGACCTGTTCCTGTTTGCTACCTCCACAAGGTCGATAACTCTCCTGGTATTGTCCCAGCCTGGTGAAGGGGGATAAACCCCACTTGATTCTTATGGATCAGTAATGGCATGAAGTTATTTAACCTGTTTGCCAGTAATTTAGTAAACAATTTTAAGTCTGTATTCAGGGGCGCAATCGGCCTGTAGTTAGAGCACAGTGTATGGTCCTTTCCTGGTTTGGGGATCATTGTAAGAGGTCTGCATATCTCTCGGAATGGGTGTGTTGGCCATGAAGGAGTTGAACAGAGGGGTGACATGGGGTAGAAGAAGCAGCAGGAAAGTTTTATAGTAAAGGTATGGTAGACCGTCGGGCCCCGGAGCTTTGTTATTCGGGAGAAATTTAATCATGTCAGCTACTTCCTCTTCCGAAATAGGGGAGTTAAGGCTGGCTAGGGCAGAGGGGAAGAGAGCAGGAAGGTCGCAGTCTGCCAAATAGGAGTGGATGGCTTGGACTAGAGTAGGAGAGGGGGGATTATGTGGGACACTCGAGTCATTATATAGAGTGGAATAATAGTCATGAAAGAGTTGGGCGATTTTAGAGGGATGGGATTGAAGGGTGTCATTCGCGTCTTTAAAAAAGGTGGGTGAAGTGGCAGCTGCCCGTTCGTGGAGTTGTCTCGCTAAAAGGGTGTGCGGTTTATTAGCTTTGTCATAATAGGTTTGGCACAGACAGAGAAGGGCATCTCCCCCTTTTTTACCCTCTCTATCCCTGCGATAAAGGGTATACCCTTGAATAGTTGCCAGCCAATCATGAGAGCTGTTGAACAAGGTCTCTGAAATTCCCACAAATTCCAAATCCTCCTTGTACAACAGTATCTCTAGTTTACCCATCTCCTGGCATTGGTGAACATGCCACATAGTTTAGACCGGACGCATACTATCCTCTTATCGGGTGTTCCGAGATTGCAACTAGGACTTGTTACTATACTTACCTTGGGTTTATGTGCTTTAGTCAACCTACCGCTAATGGCACCAATACTACCCTCTGGAATATGTTCTGCTCTGACTCTCTCTACCTCTGGGCCCTCCTCCCCATCGCCTAGTTTAAAAACCCCTCTAACTTTTTGACCATCTTTTCTCCCAGCTGATCTGCATCCTCCTCATTTAGGTGCAGTCCATCCCTTCTATAGTACTGGTGATCGATTGAGAAGTCGACCTAGTCCTCCAGGAACCCAAACCCCTCCTTACTACACCAGCTCCTCAGCCACTTGTTTACTTCCCTAATCTCCCTCTGCCTTTCTGATATGGCTCTATGTACCGGTAGTATTCCTGATTATACTACCTTGGAGGTCCTTTTCCTCAATTTAGCTCCCAAGTCCCTAAAATCGTTCTTTAGGACACTCAATCTGCCTCTGGTGTCAACGTGCACCATGACAGCTGGGTCTTCCCCAGCCCCTCCCAGTAATCTGTCCACCAGATCCGTGATGTACCGAACCCAAGCTCCCGGTAGACAACATACAGTTTGGCGCTTCAGGTCTTTGTCACAGATTGCCCTCTCTGTCCTTCTAAGAATTTAGTCCCCTACCACCAGAATCTTCCCCTGGAAGCTAGGAGAGTCCCTCAGCTCCAGCAGTGCTGGTCCCTGACTGGTTTCACCAATGTCACTCAATGGAGAATATTTATTGGGATGCTACAGCCCTAGATCGGCCTCACTGGCACTTCCCCCTCTACCCTTCCTGACTGTCACCCATCTACTCTTTTCTAGTGCCTGCACTTCTTTGTCTCCATCCGCCTCTGTGCTGGCACCTGCCGGTTACGTTCCTGGCTCTCCTTTAGTATAGAGGGTCTTCTCAGTGCTGACAGTTGCTTCCCCAGATTCAGAACCTGGGCTTCCAGGGAAACAGGGAAACGATGTGCTTACATTTTGCACAGAAGTATTCGCCCTCGATCGGATGATTAAGGAATGCATACATGCCGCAAGATGTACACCAAGTCGCATCTCCACACCCGCCGGGCATGGTACCTACTAATTTAATGACAATTGGGGATTATACCCTGTCCAAATTACCTAACAACTAGCTTCCTAATACTCAACAAGATAATAAACAGGTACTCAACAAGACAATACACAGGTACTCGCAGACCCACATGCACTCGCAGACCCACGTGCACTCACAGACCAATGTGCACTCGCAGACCCACGTTCACTCAAAGACCAACATGCACACACAATACACAAAATACACAATACACAAGTATACACAAGTACTAACGATCCATACACACTACTCAGACAACACTCAGGTACTCACAATACACAGGTACTACCTGACACTAATACGCAATACAGCCCACGTGCACTCCCAGAATTAATGTACTTACAATACACAGGTACACACTCACACTACACAGGCAATTTGACCCCTGTTATAACCTCCTGTTTTCCACTCTGGTTTTTAACTCACCACTTAGTCCAGTTCCACTTGGTCTAAGTTCCAGCAAACTCAAAGATGAGCAGGCAAACTCAAATGTGAGCCTATCAACAGAGTCTTTGGACAGGAGCACTCTTTGATCTGTTTACACACCCTCCAGCAGCACTGAATGTGTGTTCAGAAAGCACGCTGGATGCAGGACAGGCCAGTAGCTGAATTGTATATTGAGCAAGTTCTGGCCAGTGGTCCATCCTCAAGACCCAGTAACCCAGTGGATGCTCTGTTGGAAAGTCTCCAAGTCTGCTCTTGCCCCTATATATTCCTGCACCATGTAATGCAGACGCTGGCGATGGTTGCTTGAACCGATCAGACCTTGGCGCTGAGGATTAAAAAATTGTTTAAAAGGTATCGCTCAGCCGGCCACCTTCTCTACAGCTTTTCCTCTGACTGAACAAAGCCTCAACAACACATTGTCCAGCACCAGGAAACTGTAACCTCCCAGGGTCTGGAAATGCATTGCACAAACCTTTCTTCAAGGCCTCCTGAAGATGTTTCATCCTCTGCTCCCTCTGCGATGGCAGGATGATTTCTGCAACCTTACTCTTGTAACGTGGATCAAGAAGGGTTGCCAGCCAGTAATGATCCCTCTCCTTGATACCATGAATCCTAGGGTCCTTTCGTAGGCTTTGTAGAATCAGGGAGGCCATGCAGTGTAAGTTTGCAGAGGCATTCGATTCTGAGTCCTCTGGGTCACTAAGGATCACATGATCCATAACTAAATCCTCCCAGCAACGTACAACTCCTTGGGTTTCTGGGGAATGAAAACCATCCCTTGAAGACTGCTGCTGAGTGTTATCCTCTACATCCATGCTGACACAATCCTCCTCCTCCTCTACTTCTTCCTGTGTGTTTGGCAGGCCTTCAGGAATGCTATCTGGATAAAGGGGGCCTTGAGAGGTAAGAAAGTCCTCCTCTTCCTCCCGCTGTTCTGCCTCACGTGCCCTGTCCATGATTCCACGAAGCGCGTGCTCCAACAGGAAGACTAGAGGGACAGTTTCACTGATGCATGCATTGTCGCCATCACCTCCTCAAATGGTGACAGGACAGTGCATGCATCCTTGATCAGGAGCCACTGGCGTGGCAAACAGAAGCCAAGCTCCCCTGACCCTGTCCTGTTGCCATACTCGCACAGGTACTCATTGATGGCCCTCTGCTGTGTGTGCCTCGTTGAGTTCCACAGGTTGCATTCCCTTTGACTGTCAGCCAGCCGAGCACTGGCATTGTATGACCGGCGGAAATGATCACAGCCTGGGTACCTGCTCAAGAACCGCTGCACTACCAAATTCAGGACGTGTGCCAAACATGGAACATGAGTAAAGTGTTCCTGTCGGAGGGTGGAGAGAAGGTTGGTGCCATTGTCGCATACAACCATTCTTGGCTGAAGCTGGTCAACCACCTCTGAACCTGCCCCTGCAGAGCTGACAGAATCTCTGCCCCAGTGTTGCTCCTGTCCCCTAAGCAGACCAACTCAAGCACCGCATGGTATCTTTTAGCCTGACTGCTTGCTTAGCCCCTTGAACGCTTACAGAGCACCGCTGGTTCAGAGGACAAATCTGCAGAAGAGGCCATAGAGGAAGAAGAAGAGGAGGGGGTTGAGGAGAGAGCTGTGGCAGAATTACCACTAGCATTTTGGAGGCATGGTGGCGGAACAAGCTCCAACAGCACTGAACCCTGTCCTGCATCCTTCCCAGCTGCCAGCAGAGTTACCCAGTGCGCCGTGAAGGAAAGGTAACGTCCCTGCCCATGCCTGCTGGACCACGAGTCAGCGGTAATATGCACCTTACTGCTGACCGCCCTGTCCAACGAGGCCAAAACATTGCCTTCCACATGCCGGTAGAGAGCCGGAATGGCCTTCCGTGAAAAGAAATGCCGTTTTGGAACCTGCCACTGAGGTACAGCACATTCCACAAATTCATGAAAGGGGGCAGAGTCTACCAGCTGCAGTTGCAGTGCTAGCAATTTGGCCAAGCTAGCATTTAGACGCTGAGCATGTGGATGGCTGGAACCGAAATTCTTTTTTACGGTTCAGCAGCTGGGGTAGGGAAATTTGCCTGCTAAAATCAGATGGTGGTGTACTGCTAGCAGATTGGCTGCAAGTACTTGGGACACCTATTGCTATACATTCATTACTCTGAGTGCAGGTTTTTGAGAGGACTGGAGGTATAGTAGGGTTGGAGATCCCAGATGAGGAGCAAGGAGAAGACCACCTTTTTCTTTGATGTGGGTCTTTTAAGTGCTGTTGCCAACGGACTGCATGGCAGGTCATCATATGTCTGGTCAAGCATGTGGTGCCCAAGTGGTTGCTGTTCTGGCCACGCTTGATCCGCTTCAGACATAGGTTGCAAATAGCAATGGTGCGATCTGCTGCACACGTGTCGAAAAAGGCCCACACCAAGGAACTTTTAAAAATCAGTGGGGAGTCAGCAGTGCCCTGCACCTGCAGAGCTCCGCAGTGTGATGCACTAGAGTGGCTGCCCTTAAGCTGCCCCCTAGAGGACATCCTGCCTCGTTAAAGTTGTGCCGCCTCCTCTCTTTTCTCAGGCACCCAAGTATAGTCAGTGACCTCATCATCCCCTCCCTCCTCGTCTCTGGAGCAAACTTGGCTGTATGCTGCAGCTGAGGAAACATGACTGCCAGTTTCTTGTCCTTCTTGGGCACCCCCTCTCTCTAGGCTCACGTTACTCCCTTCCTCAACCTGGGAACCAACATCAGAGCCTTCAAATCTCTGCGCATCCTCCAGCAGCATGTACCCGACACTGTGGTCGAATAATTCTGGGGACTCCTCCGTGCATGATGGTGGTGCTACAGAAGAAGTGACTGTGGACAAGGAGCCAGTGGAATGGGCCGCTTTGGCAGCTGCGTTGGAAGGCAAACTACTCTGAGCCTGGGTGACAGAGGATGAGGATGGCTTTGTTTTCCACTCCACCAACTCTTCTGCATGTTCTGGCTCAATAACTCGGCCAGCAGCAGAAAAAAAGGACAAGCGTGCCCCACAGCCACCTGCAGAGGATGCACCATGTCCACGACCAGCACTGTCGTGGACATGGTGTATAAACAGGCATCTGCCTTTCGTTGGTGGCCTTCCGGACATGATATGTATATTTTGTTTTGCAACACCACACAACACTGTATTAGATACTATGTACACCGCCTACACTGTATTAGAAACTGTACAACGGCTGCACTGTATTTTATACTGTGTACACCACCAGAAGTGTAGTATACACTGTACACACTGTATTAGATACTGTGTAAAAACATGTACGTCGGGACTATAAACGGGGCAATAGCTAATAGCTTTAGTCTCTTAATTTATTGTGAGCACGCGTGGCACTTTGTGCGTTGATTTTGTGTACACACGATCGGAATTTAAACAATCGGATTTTGTTGTCGGAAAATTTTATATCCTGCTCTCAAACTTTGTGTGTCGGAAATTCCGACGGAAAAAGTCAAATGGAGCCCACAAACGATCGGAATTTCCAAAAACATAATCTGATCGCACTTTTTCCATCGGAAAATCCGTGTGTACAGGGCATTAGGCTACACTGGATGCAGAGTATATATAATACACCGCCTGAAGTGTATTAGAAACAGTACACCACAGAATGCACTGTAGATATAGGCTACACTGGATGCAGAGTATATATATCTATAGATATAGATATAGATATAGATATAGAAGACTGTGTATATAGCTATATATAGATATATATATTTATATATCTATATATATCTATATATGTATAGCTGTCTCAGCGCTGTGTCCATCAGAAATGGCTAACAATAGCTTTATGTCAGTTGCTTATCACAAGATGTAAATACAATGGAAACCATCTCGGGTTTTAGTGCATGCATGTATATTTGTGACTGTTATTAGTAGATGATTTATATCAGACACTTCTATTTTAGTTTTAGTGATCCTTTAATGCATAACATGTGCTTTTCACAAGGACAATGAACAAAACTCTATCATTAAAGAGCTTCCCAGTAAAGGTAAACATTTCACAGATGATTGTGTGTACGCCTTCATACTTTTACAGCCTACAGATGAAGTCACATAAATCAGAAGCTGGAGGTGCAGATTTCTGTATTTAGAGGAGTGGAATATACATTGGAAAAATGCTTTATCAAGAACTCCAGGCAAATAGGTAAATGCCTGGTAAAAATACATGTATGCTGTTTTCCCTGTTAAATTTTAATTACCGTATCTGCATTCACTTTTGAGCCAGTCACCCATCTCCAAAAGCATTGTCAGCTCTGGGACATCCCCCGCAACTAATGTATTACAGCAAGACACTGACACACCCAGTATGCTGATTGAACAATGAGGGAGCAGCAGCATACCTAAAAGTAATTATTCTGCTCTCCTTGGCTGTATTACAGGCTTAGAGGGGTGGGGAAGGAGACTTTTTGTGGCGATCAGATGATCTGCTAACATCACATATCCCAACCACAACCCACTCAACCAGTGCAGGGCTGGGGCATTGCCTTTTGGCTAAGATCAAGTGCAGTGTCTGTTCTTATCAGTTTCCAGGAGGTGGCGCTTGCTTCCGTCCCTGATCTACGGCGAAGTGGAGATGGGATGGCGGTTGCTATGCAAAACCTGCTGGAGTAAAGGTGACCTGGAATGGTTCGCAGCCGAAAGGGAAGCCTTCTGATGGGGATGGAGAACCACAGGGTCTGATCCGGAGGGTCAAGTCCCTGGCCTTTTGGTCTGGATTGGGGTAGCTCTAGCTCCGGTCAGTTATTCAGGAGAGAACGCTTACTCCTCCTTCGGGGGGGGGAGTGGTCAGTATTTCCCGAATGTAATTAGACAGGATGGATAGAACGACGGTGAGGCCTGATGGTAAAGGGCTCTCACCAAGTTTCCTGAACTCCAGGCCTTCCTGGCTGGGGTGGGGGCTGCTGTGGTCTGGGCTGGGGTCAGGGTTGCACGAAAAGCCAGTGGTGAATGTGCCCCTGAAGTGGCAGTTCAGGGGTGCCGTACAGTCACGGTGTTTCGGCACTTGATTTATGGCACCATGGTCACTTCACCACAACACACGTTTTTCACACCTGCCTCTTGGGCCGAGCCTTTTGGCTAGGACCAGGGGAAATTTTTATTTCTGGTCGGAGGGCCGGCTATTGTATTACACAATGGTCACTTTCACTCTTTTTATACATCCCCTTGTTTGTCACTTTTTTGTATGTTTTTGTTTGATGTGTATACACGATGAGTAGGGTCTGGGTCCTCGGGCCTACTCTGAAAGTCTTGGGAAGGGGTGGACATAGGCCTTCTGGCTTGGTTCGCCCTCTCCCTTGGGGGTCTCCCTTCGGGGGAGCCCCACCTAGTACTTGGGTGGGTCTCTTTTGGCAGACCTTCCAGAGAACGGGGGTCCACCTGGTTTCGGCCAGATGGACCCATTGTAAAGTACCTCAATCCCTGTCTGGAGCCTAATGCCCCGGGGGATCAGGGTAAGGTCTTTCCCTAGTGGAGGACACTGTACACCCATTGCACATTTTTGGGTTTCACTCTTTATGTGTGTGCACTTTTTTTGGCACTGGGTGGAAGTTTTTGGGGTGTGTTTTGCACGCCACTGGCTTTTCAAAAAAAAATAAAACAAAAAACAGTGCAGGGCTGGGGTGGTATGGCAGCAGTCCAAATAGAATACAGGCAAACCATGACCATGTAAAAAAAAAAATATATATATATATAACAGGCTTCTGCACTCTGGTCCTCCCTATGACAAGCTGGGCAGGGGTGTGGCAGCAGAAGTCTGACCGCAGGAGTACATGCACGCTGTGCGCATCTACCATGTCCTGGAGCTCCCAAATGGAAGGCACAGCTGCAAACGACTCATGCTAGGACAGATGTGCTTACATGCTTGGCATAGTCAGATTAAAACAGAACTGCAGTGGGACTGGCAGGATCACTAAGCATTTCACCACCAAGTAAGCAATACAAAGGGAACAGACTACTTTTTACTGTCCCTCAAGACCATGCGCCAAAATTCTAAGCTAAATTGTGAGTTGAAGTTATGAAGAGTACTAGTCTAATTTGGTTACTTTAAATGTTTGTATTTGTTTTTTTTTTTTATCCAATTCCATTGTTGTCTATATATTCCTTGTAGATACGCTGATTGCACCTGCTCCTGAGGAAGTGGAATCCCACGAAACACGTCGAGCACTATAGGATGCAATCTCTCGGTTACAGTTATGTGTTTAGATTTGTGTTGTAATTATTTTTGTCCATCATTAACATTACAATAATTGTGACCCCTCACGTTATCAGCTTTTAACTCTACATCCCCACTTTAGTGTGGTATGGATCTATTATACTATCATGTAAATGTTTTACCATATCGATTGCTGTAAACACGATGTATATTAATATTTTACTACTTGCCAATAAGGCTATTTAATAAAATACTTGTTTATATTAATATCACCCTTTTCTGTGTATGCATGAATCTATATTAGATTCATATGTGATACCTATTATCCACTGTTAGTGACGCACCTCATTTAAAGTCCCAACACTTTCCTCTTTTTCATATAAATAGGGATGGAGGCACATGGTGTCTTGTGCCTCATTTAAAGTCCCCCCCCCCCCACCCCATTTCTTCTATTGCAAGTACTTTAATAAAATTACATAATGCAGACACATGTCTGAACTATTACATTTTGAGGTAACATACACTTTAAGAACAGAATGCACATACACATATTAAGAGGATCAAAAACATTTTTACACACTTTCCTTCCTTTGGCCTAGTTCACACTGACATTTGAGGGATGTTTGAGGGATGCTCTTCAAATGCCTATGCAGTTGATAATATGGACAGGGCACAGTGCTGTTCACATTATCAATACATGAAACGCTAACGTTGCTTCACTTCAAAATTGACACTTTATGTCCAGTTTGAAAGAAGTTGAAGCATTTCAAATCCTTCCATTCAAGTCTATTGTAACTGGCATGATGTTGCGGCGTGGTTGTGGCATTTTAGTACATTGCAGTTACTAATAGGTATTTGTGGTGGGGTTTTAACACACACAAAAAACGCATGTCAACCACGCCGCAAATGCACATAGGGCATTTGGGGGCGTGCTTCTAATGCTCATTAAATGTTTATTGAATGCACCTATTAAAGCGCACTAACGCATTAAGCGCGTCTGATAAGCGTCAGTACTTTGAGCAAGTGCGAACAAGCGCTTTGGGTGTTAGTCTATCAGTTTGTTAGGACCAAATAAAAAAGCATGCTTTGCCTAAGTGGCTGGTGATAGATTTTTCACAGCATTTAGCAAGGTCGCTAACTTTGCTAGTCTGATGCACAGACAGCCACCAGAAGGAAAATCTACAATCTGAATTTATATATGAAATACACTTCTGATACTATAGAATGACAAGCAAAAAAAAGGAGTAAAAATCACACCAAACACAAAATGTGTACAACAATGAAAAAATACTAAATGTGACTTTTAACATGTCTTTCCATTGCAGTAATGCTCACTTCTCTTATTCTGACCTTCCACACAGATTCCCGACAGCGACAATGTTTATGCTCAGTTCAAAAGTCTGAAAAGTATCAGCAGTAATGCCATTGACCTTGGGCAGAGACTGCATACATCATCAGAAGTAATGTGCTTTGAACATGACCTTGAATGCGTTGTGTCACATTCTGGGACTGACAGTTCATTCACATCCATGGATTTCATCATATAAGAGTGAGGCAAACTAGACTTTTACAGACATATTACGTCTGTCATTATTATTTTTCCTTATGCTTGTAAAGTCAAAATAACTATGGGTAACTATGGGATGAGTGTTACTTTATAAAGACGGCAGGGGGGGGGGTTTATTGCTTTACAGCAGTTATAAAAGGAAGCAGACTGTATAAAATAGCGCCTCCAATCTCCACCTTAAGCAAGGGATTGTAAAAAGGGGGTTTAAAAAAGTACACAATGATTTCCTCTCGCTAATTACAGTAATGTTTTAATTGTGTACAAAAAGACACTCTAGAACTTTACAGTGTTTTCTAAAGGAGTGATATCTGAATAGACGAGAATAGATAGACACTAAAGTCTCGTACACACAGTACGATTTTTGGCAGGGGATTGTCTGTTGACAGACTGTTGTCCTAAAATCTTACCGTTAGTACGCTTCTTTTGATAATTGTTGTCCAACTTTCAGCCAACAAATGTTGGATGGCAGGCTAGTAAATTTTCGGGGGACAACAGTCTGTTGTCTAATTTTCGTATGGTCAGTACACAAGTCCGTCACACAAAAGTTGAAAAGTACAAACACGCATGCTCCAAAACACGAAATTAGCAGAAGGGTCCCAAATGGTGACGCTCAAGAGCTGAAATTCCTCGTAGTACGTCACTACGTTTGTGTTTGTTCCACGAAAATTGTGTGCCGTTAGTATGCAAGACAAGATTCTGGCACACGCCCTTAAGACAAAAATCGGACACTCTCGGTTGGCCAACAATTCGATCGTGTGTATGAGGCTTAAGACACCATACAAACTATACAACTTTTGTTGTCAGATTTCCTTAAGATTTACCAAAATCATGTAGTGCAAGGGCCTGCCTGATTGCATACAAATTGAAACTCTAAAGGCCCATACACATGATCGGATTTTTTGACAACAAACATCCAAATTAGCTGTTTTAAGGCAACATCCCACCGTGTGTACGCTCCATTGGACAAACTTTTTTGGTTTTCATCGGACAAATGTTGGCTGTGCGAGCAGACAAACTTGGCGGCAACAAAAGTCTTACGTCGGCAAGTCCGATCGTGTGTACACAAAACCATCGGACTTTAGTACAAAGTACAAACACGCATGCTCAGAACCAATGCAAAAGATCAGACAACAATACAGAAGTTGACCAAAGGGTGGTGTCGGAGAATTGAATGTCCTCTTTTAAAGTGTCGTCAGTACGTTGAAACGTCACTACGTTAGGGTTTGTTGCCTAAAAAGTCCTGCCGTGTGTATGCTTAACAAGCTCATGGGCAACGCCCTTTGTACAGAAATCCACAAAAAAGTTTGTTTGAAGTCCAATCGTCTGTATGAGGCTTTAGGCCCCATACACACCATTAGATTTTCTGCAGATTTTTGTCTTCAGATTTACCAAAACCATGTAATATGAGGTCAAACCTTAATGCCGCGTACACACGGTCGGACTTTCCGACAGGAAATGTTCGATGCGAGCTTGTTGTCGGAAAGTCCGACCGTGTGTATGCTCCATCGAACATTTGCTGTCGGAATTTCCGCCCACAAATGTTTGAGAGCAGGTTCTCAAATTTTCCACCAACTTCACATTGTTGTCGGAAAGTCAGTTCGTGTGTACACAAGTCCGCACAAAAGTTCACGCATGCTCTGAATCAAGCAGAAGGAGCCACACTGGTTATTAAACTTCCTTTTTCTCGGCGCGTCGTACCTCCTGTACGTCACCGCGTTCTCACGTTCGGAATTTTGGGCCAACATTTGTGTGACCGTGTGTATGCAAGACAAGTTTGAGCCGAAATCCTTCGGAAAAAAATTCACGGTTTTGTTGGCGGAAAGTCCGATCCTGTGTACGGGGCATTAGAGTTTCAATTTGTTTGCAATCAGGCAGGCCCTTGCACTACATGGTTTTTGTAAATCTGAAGGAAAAAAATCTACAGAAAATTGTATAGTGTGTAATCAGCTTAAAAGAACAAAAAACAGAATATTTTTAATGATGTGATCCAAGCCTCCTCATTTCTGAATAGTCCCTCTAAAGCTGGCCATAGATCAGTTTTCTTTTTTTAATGCACACAAAAAAAATGTGTAGAATAATACTTGGCTATGTGTTTTACTTCAAATGATAGTTTGGGAGTAGTCAGTTACATTTTAAAAAATACAGGGTAAAATTAACAAGGGACACCAACATAGTTGTATCTTTGATCTTAAAAACTCATGGATAATGATGTTGTGGTAACTTGCCCAAATAAAAAAAATAAAGCATAAAAATATTATTCTTGATATCACTAGAAAAAAAAAGCCTTTGAAAATTACTGTAGTTTGCAGTAACTCCATCAGTATCTCCAGCAAAGCATCTTCATTATTATCCCATTAAAGAAGAAGAGAATGTGCGCTGCATTTGGAGATTTCATAATTTGCCACGTCACAAATGTTAATTCTCCATTACGAACGCTAGGTTACAAGACCGACCGCTTCTCTCTTGTCCTTGCTTCCGAGCATGCGTGTTTGTACTTTGGACTTTTGTCCGACAGACTTGTGTACACACGCTCAGAAAATCCGACAACACACATTTGTCCGCGGAAAATTTGAAAACCTGCGATCCAACATTTGTCCGCGGAAAATCCGATAACAATTGTCCGATGGGGCATACACACGGTCGGATTTACCACCAACAGCCTGTCGTTGAACACTTCCCGTCGGAATGTCCGATCGTGTGTACGAGGCTTTACAGTTCTTGTAGTATATTGTGCGTACTTTCTTGATCTGACCCATCCCCAACACACACACACGTAAATTAGTCTTTTTTTGTTGTAAGCATATATTGTGCATTGTTGGATTCATGAAATAATAAGAACATGACGATGTATGTATGTGAAGGGCAAACGCCACACCTGAAACTGTTTGCAGGGAAACAAATCTCACTTTTCTACCACACAGTATTTGTATTAGGTGGCATGTCATGGGTTGTGAAATGTGACTGCAGACTGGCATTGAGAGCATCTGTTTACTGGTATTGGGCAGTTGGATTTTACACAGAAAAGCTCCAGCTCCAGTTGTGAACAATGACAACATGACTTGGGTATTTGAAAGAGAGCGATCTTTTTTTCTCTGCATTCCTCGCACTCCTCTATGTAAAAATCACTGGAGGCAATATATCATGTTCTCTAACAATGTTCTATGAAATCTCTGACATCTCAAGCAGTTGCTGTCTGTCTATGCATGACATAAGCCAAGCACTGTCCATTGGAGAAAGGGTTACATGTCACGCTGTTATGAACTGTACTTATTCAAACTACATAGAGTGAAGCATTTTGTAATACTGTATATTTGTAGAGATTTATTAGGGCTGGGAAAAAAATTGATTTAAATCTTGAATCGAGTTGAGAGGTCAAATCGATTAAAAATTTAAGAAAATCGATTTTTTTAGATTTTTTTTTTCACCGCGCTGGTCCTGAGGAGCTGTGGGCAGGAGCTTTTAGGTGAGGCCACGGCCCAGCTCATATATATATATATATATATATATATATATATATATATATATATATATATATATATATATATATATATATATATATATATATAAACACATACACTATATTGCCAAATACATATACACATACACTATATTGCCAAAAGTATTGTGACGCCTGCCTTTACATGCACATGAACTTTAACAGCATCCCAGTTTTAGTCCGTAAGGTTCAATATTGAGTTGGCCCACCCTTTGCAGCTATAACAGCTTCAACTCTTCTGGGAAGGCTGTCCACAAGGTTTAGGAGAGTGTCTATGGGAATGTTTGACCATTCTTCCAGGAGCACATTTGTGAGGTCAGGCACTGATGTTGGATGAGAAGGCCTGGCTCACAGTCTCTGCTCTAATTCATCCCAAAGGTGTTCTAGAGATAGTGGGGCAAGCACTCTCAGCCAATCATTGCTTTGCACAGTGCTAGTCAGCCTAACACCGATACATAAACCTAATTAATGAGCTGCTACGCCTTCATTGTGCAATAAAAGGCGGGGGAGAAATGGGTAACTACGGTATAGAAGAAAATCCCAAGCAGTCTTTTTTTCATATTGTCACCCATCGGATGGATGAAAACCTTTACCATGATTTACCTTTTCTGAACTGTTTGCATACCAGATGCTTGCATCTAAATGAGTAAGACAAGACATATATAGAGCTTATAAATTAAGATCCTGAGATTATGGTTTGGCATGAAATTTTACTTTAAAGCTTAGTGACATGCATATAGCCATAGCCAGAAATGGCTTTGGTTGTTTTGCATATATACCCCAGCCACAGACAAAGTGACCACAGTCCCTTTTGCCAGATATACAATATATTTTTTGCTTGTAAAAGTTGCCATATTGAAATGACATATGGGATGGGAAGTACACATAATTGATGACATTTGTAACCCTCTAGTTTACATACGGTATGTATATATGAACAGTGATGGGCAGAGTAGATGTAATTTTTCTATTAGATTATGAATCCGTTTATGGCACATTAACCCTGTCTTTTCTGCTAGTCTGCTTAAACTCTCCAAGGCATTAAAGGCTTAAGGCAACACAATTTTCTTTAGCCCTTAAAGAGACAGTGTATCAGTTTCTAAACAGCAGCTGCACTCATTACAGTGCTTAGATCAGGCAGGAATATGTGGACGGCCGAGAAGTGGAGAAAGAGAAGGACCATGACTCGAGAGACAGAAAGAGGGAGGTTAAAGTCTGAATAATATTCTGTGTAGTTATCGCCAGTTGTTCCTTTCCATCAAACGCACATGAGCTGCTAAAACCACACACTACAGGCTGAGGAATGGCTTACACACTAAGCAGCCCACATGAATTATGAGACACAACTCATATAGTAAACATCGAACACTCACAACCAAGTTCAACTAAAAGCAAGCCCGGTAACGGGTGTACTTGTTAAATCTACGGCTGCTACTTATTCTTATTCATTTTCTTGTTCTTAGTTACTGTAATGGTGAGGTTTTCTCATGGTTGGGATCTGTTTCAGATCCTATTAAGTAACTTTAGGTAATCAGAGACTGTAGTTGACAATATCCAATTCTTCCATAATGAAGAGCATGCATCAATATGTGCCTGGCAAAGGAGAGCCTTTCTGGCTAATACATTTTATCCCATGAGCAGGTAGTACTAGGTCCTGCATTTTTTTAGTGTCCTTTATCAGCCCTGAGTTCAGCCAGGAGTTAGGAGAACTGCCTTAGGCTCCATTCACACTTGTGCGACTGGTCATGCAACTTTGGACATCAGAGTTGCCTGACAAATGGTTCCCCGTGTTATACAATGATACCCAGTCATATATGCACGACTTAAAGTTGCAGCGACTTCAGGTAGTTCATGCACTTCTTTGGTCCGACTTTCATGCAACTTGAGGGCTATAGCCTTCAATGTTAAGAAGTTGCATGAAAGTCGTACCTGAATGTTATACAATGCAACTTGTGTACAACAGTTGTCCATTATCACTGGTCAAAGTCGTATCCAAGTTGCACCCATCCAAAATTGCATCACAGTTGCACTCCAAAGTCGGCGCATTTGGGAGTCGTACAAGTGTGAATGGAGCCTAACCTGTAACAGGGTGAAAATACAGAAATATAATGAATAGCCAAGTAATTCATGAGAGCTAAAGATGCACTGCTATAACAATTAGGTAAAATGTGTGGAGGCTTAAATTGTTATAGGTGCCAATTGGGGTTCAGTTCTTTTAAAGGTGGTCTTGGATGCTTAACAGGAGCCTAACAAGTACATATATTTATCACTGTTTAAATGTTAGAGCTTGAAAGTGTAAGTGCTAGATAAGACTGGTGAAAACAGTATGCACATAGATGAGAAGTAATCTCCAGTGGCTTTATTGATAAGGCAGTTAATTAGCCTTGCTCTTTACATTGTCTAAACAACATGATATAGTCCTAACTATGTATAACATATTCTATTTCATTTCTTATCTACTGCTATGATGTATCCTTGTTTTCTCTTTGTGGAACCTGTAATCAGTATTTACAGAATGCCAGAGTTAAAAACATGTTATTAAAAAAAAAAAATGAAAACAGATTCAGTATAATGGTGGTCAACGTGGAAGACACTCTAGAGCACGGGTGGCTGGCAGCCTTCTAGCTGTTGCAGAACTAAAAAGGTCCCATGAGGCATTGCAAGGCTGACGGTTACAAGCATGACTCCCAAAAGCAGGGGCATGATGGAACTTGTAGTTCTACAACAGCTTGAGGGCCGCCAGTTTGACATCCCTGCTCTAGAGAGACCATAAATTTTGCAAAGTGTAGAGAATCTCTGACATTTAAACTGTGCTGTAAGCTCACAAAGGAAGTTGAGAGCTCACTTGATTTCTGGCAGGATCAAGAGATATTTTTCAATACTTGTAGCATTTTTAAAGGGATACAACATGTGCATACATTGCAGCAATCTACTGAACATGTTTTTATATTGCTCAAACATACACCTTTAAGTGGAGGTCTACCCAAAAGGGGAAGTTCCGCTTTAAGCAACCCCCGTCCCGTTTGGCACATTTGACATGTCGTTTTTTTGGGGAGGGGCTGTTACCTAGTTTTGACAGGTACCCGCTCCCACTTCCGCTCGGACTACCAAGGCGATCTGAGGAGGAAATTCTCCTCTCCCTCCCTACAATCTTCTGGGACATGTTGCAGGTCCCAGAAGATTGCCCGACCATACAGGATGCGCAACGCGACTCGTGCATGAGTAGTGCGCACCTGGCTGTGAAGCCGCGAGCTGTCACAGCTGGGTGCCCACAGTTGTAATGCCGGCGAGAGGAGGGGGAGAGAACCAAGGGTTTGGGCAGCCGCAACGCTGGATCTTGGGACAGGTGAGTGTCTGTTTATAAAAAGTCAGCAGCTACACTTTTTGTAGATGCTGACTTTTAATAAGCACAAAAAAAACTGAAGCTCCGTTCAAAATATAGTTAGCTAAATCCTAAATCTTTATATAGATTATCATGGCAAAAAAGATTATCACAATGAGTTTGATGAGAAAAGATTGAAAAATCCTACACAATGTAAAAATTCACCTGTGCTTAAAACTCTAGCACTGAAATTTCTCAAATTTGTGTTCAAATATTTGTAGAAAAATGGCTCGTTAAGTCTCGTACACATGATCCGATTGTTGGCAGGAGATTGTCTGTTGTCCTAAAATATGACCGTTAGTACGCTCCTTCTGACAGTTGTTGTCCAACTTTCGGCCAACAAATGTTGGATGGCAGGCTTGTACATTTTCAGCGGACAATGGTCTGTTGACTGATTTTCGTATCGTCAGTACACGA
This sequence comes from Lithobates clamitans, assembly GCA_037952925.1. Lineage (NCBI taxonomy): Eukaryota > Metazoa > Chordata > Amphibia > Anura > Ranidae > Lithobates > Lithobates clamitans. Next base: position 2,467,053 of record JBBGZY010000194.1, on the reverse strand, counting down.
GTCCCTCACACAAAAGTCAAAAGGTACAAACACGCATGATCAGAAGCAGGGAACGAGGTGGAAGCGGTCGGTCTTGTAAACTAGCGTTCGTAATGAAGAATTAATATTTCTGACGCGGCAAATTATGAAATGTCGAAATGCAGCGCACATTCTCTTCTTCTTTAATGGGATAATAATGAATCGCTTTGCTGGTGATAGTGATGGAGTTATAGCAAACGCATTTTAAAAGGCTTTTGTTTTCTAGTGATATCAAGATTATTATTATTATGCTTGTTATTGTTTTTTTTTGGGCAAGTTACCACAACACCATTATCCATGAGTTTTTAAGATCAAAGATACAACTATGTTGGTGTCCCTTGTTAATTTTACATTGTATTTTTGAAAATGTTATTGCTCATTCCCAAACTGTCATTTGAAGTAAAACACATAGCCAAGTATTATTCTCCACAAATTTTTCATTGTGCATAAAAAATAAATTAAACATTTAATTAGAAATGCTATCTGCCATCCAAATACAAAAAACTTAACCAAAAAGTGCATTCTATGCATACAAAAATATAGAAAATATAACAAATAAAATTATTAAAAAAAAAAAAATAGAAATTAGTAAGTGTTGGGGATTTTGTGGCTGGTATTGCCACTGACCGTCATGCTGCTGTGGTAGGTGGGGTGGCTGTGGAGATGGTGGATGTGGGGCCACAAAATCATACAGGTGTGTGTTTTCTGAAATTTGGCTCCTCACCCCCTTGTTGAGGAGCTGCAGGATGAGTTCCTTACACCTGCTCCTTTGCTCACCAGCCATCTGCCTTAATTTATTGGCCGTCACCACAGCAAATCCCTCAGTCTCATCTGGGTCTGTACGGAGCGCAGTAGCGGCCTGGCTGTGGAAGGAAGCTGTGGCCTCCTCCAGATTCCTGCTCTTCCTGGCCCTTTTAGCAGGAGGGCGTAGGGGAGGGATCTGAGACTCAGTCTTGCTGCTGGCCGCTGTCTCCTCCAGACTGACACTTTCCTGTGTATGAAAATGGGACATAATTATAATCTTTTTTAGGAAAAAGGGGGGAAAAAACTGCGCATAGGTGAAGTATACCATAGTGAAATACAAAGCTGCAATTCCTCTATGTAACACAAACACAGTAGAATTCAAAATTGGAAATAACGGAATCGCGCTGAAAGGGACTAGTAACCATACATGTGATCACCAGTCCATAGTAATATTCAATATGTGAATAAACACAATGTGATAAAATAAAACACAATTGAAAAAACTAAAACAAATTGGCAATTAATAGTCCATCAAATGTGCATTTCTAATATGCAACAGTGAAAACAAAAGTTCATGTGTATATAGTTCATATAAACCACCCGAGTGAAAAAATCTAAATAATCTGGAATTCCTGCTGTGTGAAGGCAAACGTGCTTGATCCACCACCATGAATAAAGACTGGCCACTTACCAGAAACTCATGACCCCCCACTACAGAGGGTCAGAAAGAGCTTGTTTATACATAGTGATCCGGATCACAACCAATGGATCAGAAGCCTTGCATTGGGATCAGACATCAAAGACCTTGGTGCCGTGATGGAGATATTCACACTGACAGGTAATAGGGCATCAGCCCACAGCAGAGTGGATGCAGTGGCGTCACTAGGGTTGGTGTCACCTGGTGCGGTATAACATGGTGTCACCCCCACCGCCCCAGTGTGAAAGGGGCCTAACCGAGGGCTCCAACATGATGAGTGACGTCATCGCAGCTCTGCCCCCACACTTTTCATTATCTGCTGTCCCCAGGGACAGATCTGATCCACTGTGTGGTGATCTCTGGTTTGGGTCTGTCCCCGGGGACAGCAGATAATAGCATCATTGGCATTGATGATTTGATTTGCATTTTGGAACTGACCTGCTGACACGGCGTGTTGCTTATTGGACCGGATCGGATGACCACAGGGAAGAAGCTGTAATCTGCTGACAAGGCATGTTGCTTGCTGGATGGATCTGATGTGGGTGTGGGTCACTGTCTGACTACACTTGTGCTGTGGTCTGTAGACACCCCCCCTTATCAGACCAGCTTAGGGCGGCTCCGCTCAGTACCTGGTGACTGTGGACACAGCACCCCCCCCATGAGACCAGCTCAGTCACTCAGCTACTGTGCCTATATCTAATATAATATATCTGTGTCCAGCAGCACCCCCCCCCCCCATCATCATCATCAGACCAGCTCAGGGTGGGGGTGGCTCAGTCAGCTAATATAATATAGTGAGTGTTGTCTGTCTGATAAGGGGGGGGGGTGCTGCTGGACACAGATATATTATATTAGATATTAATAGGCACAGTAGCTGAGTGAGCTGGTGGGGGGGGGGGGCGTCTGGACCAGCTATATTACACTATATATATATATATATATATAACACTATAGCTGTGTCTAGCAGACCACCTTGCACCCCCCCTTCCTTATCATACTTGCACACAGCACAGGTCAGCCAGGGTGCCAGACAGTGAGAGTCCTCCCACACCAGCTCTTTGGTGGCGTGTCGGTACCATGGCAACCACACTACCCCCCTCGGAGTCGGCCTCACCTCACCCCTTGAGCTCGGACCAGTGGAGGATACCAGGACACAACAACCCCCTCTACACACACACCCCCCCCCCCTCCTGTTCCGAATCTGGCAGCAGCTGGCTGGGGTCTGGAGAGAAGAGCGGAGAGCGGAGGGCAGCGCACCGCCCGGGCGTAGATTGTGTGTGTGTAAGACACAGTCAGTGATGTAATCTCTCACTCTGCAGTGCAGTGTGAGAGAGATGAGATGTGACAGGCTCAGGCTGGCTCAGTAGGAGGAGGAAGAAGGAGGACACACAGCACGCTCACACTGACATACCAAGAGCCGCCACGGCGCTGGAGGTGTGTGTTTCAACCAGGCTGCGGAGTACGGGGTGATGATCGGGACGGGTCAGCTGATTAAAAAAAAATTAAAAATACCAGTGCTTTCCACACCGTCAGGAGGGTGTCACCCCTCTAGCGGGTGTCACCCGGTGCGGGCCGCACCCCGCGCACCCCCCTAGCAACGCCTCTCAGTGGATGTAGCATGAAAAATAGAAAGGCTGAGTCTCTTCACAGTAAAGCTGATGTGTGCTGGGTATGAAATGACTACAAGGAATCATCAGATATTCTTGATCTGAACCTAGAAAGAAAACTTCAGTGTGTATATCCTCAGAGAACCTACTGGAAAAGCAGACATCCAGAAAGCTTGAAGGCAGAATTATCCTCTACTAATGGCCGGTACACACGGAACATGGAGAGTACCGAGCCACACAATTTTGATCTCCTCACTGTTGCAAATTGAATGTGGAGAAATAGAAAAAGACTATCATTCTGACCCCAACATTTGGTCACTACTGTCTATTCATATGGAAACCACTTTGTTAAGGCAGAAATATTTTAACAATATCGTCTAGTTATCATCATTGTATTTTTGGAAACAAATATGTTCTACAATGCTATACCTGGGTCAAGCTAAGCTCCTCTACATCTCCACTACGGAGGGCCTCAGCCACTTGACCATCACTCCCTTAATACTTTTTACTCTTCTTACTAGGTTATGATCTTCCACAATGCACTATTGGCAGAATGAGTGCAGATATGTTGCATTGTTTGAAGGATCTGGAGCAAATGAAGGAGGCTGCCACTACAGTAAAGAATCAGAGATATTGTGGACATGCTTGCCAAATTTTAATTTCTTCTTGCCTGGTCTAAAGTTTATTGTTCCACTTGTTGGCTCCTGTTTGCCCTTTTAATATTTACCATGTTTTTATGACTCTGAAATGTGAAAGTTTAGGGACAGAACTCAGTGTTTCTCCACTCCACACCTCTAGGTGCACCACCAGGTCCTGTTTTCTGTATTTTCCTCAGTCTAAAAACGACGAATTACTTATGCCCCGTACACACGGTCGGATTTTCCGACGGAAAATGTGTGATAGGACCTTGTTGTCGGAAATTCCGACCGTGTGTAGGCTCCATCACACACTTTCCATCGGATTTTCCGACACACAAAGTTTGAGAGCAGGCTATAAAATTTTCCGACAACAAAATCCGTTGTCGGAATTTCCGATCGTGTGTACACAAATCCGACGCACAAAGTGCCACGCATGCTCAGAATAAATAAAGAAATGAAAGCTATTGGCTACTGCCCCGTTTATAGTTCCGACATACGTGTTTTACGTCACCGCGTTCAGAATGATCGGATTTTCCAACAACTTTGTGTGACCGTGTGTATGCAAGACAAGTTTGAGCCAACATCCGTCTGAAAAAATCCTAGGATTTTGTTGTCGAAATGTCCGATAAATGTCCGACCGTGTGTACGGGGCATACCAGTGAAAATGACAACATCACCTGTGCCAAATTCTACAAATATAGAAATACATGACCTGGGTTTGCATCTTGGAGGAGGAGAGTTGGGAAACACTGCCCTAACTAATGTGAATTGTAATGTTTCTGTGTTTTTAAAAATATAAAACCCCAAATTTGAAGGTGCCCCCAAATTTGGCCTTAACATTCTTATTTCCCTCATGATCCCATGCCTAAAATGTTTGTATTTCCATACATCTAGTTTACTAAAGCCCTGAAACACACAGTGTGTCAATATGTGCTTTCTACCATCACTGGGTATCAATGGACGTGTTTTGGGGCTGCAACCCCTTCCTCATAATAAAGTAGCTCAGAGCAAAGGGTTGCACCCCCGAAACACGTCCATTGATACTCTGTGATGGGAGATAGCACATGTTGACACACTGTGTGTTTTGTGGGTTTAGAAAAAAAGATGTTTGTAACTACACACATTTTCGGCATGGGATCATCGGGGACATTTAATTGTTATGCCTCTACGTGTATGCGACTTCAAATTTGGGCTTTTAGAGGGGTGAGATCACCACATCTGAGGAAGACAACATCCACACAGTCTTGGGATACTAAGGTCTCATTTGGCCTTCACTTTACCAAACTCGAACTTTGTAAGTTCCTGAGTTTGGGATGTGTATCTAATGTTTTAGAACATGCCTGTTTAGCCACAAAAAAGGAGAAATAATGCAAAACATACATGTTGGTTTGTTTTAAAAACCTTAAAAGGCACATGTGAATGTGCCTGGAGTAAAATGTTTTACTAAACAATGTGTGGCTTATTATTTCAATGCTCAATACCAGTGTATTTGGTAGGTTGTAGTTACAGTGACAATGTGCTCTTAAATGTGACCAACTGCTGCATCTTTCAGGCCTCTTAAATTGAGAGTATAGCCTCATATAGAATATTTTTAATAAAAAATTAGCAAGGTACCATCGTCCAAATTGATATATAGAAATGAAGGGATGAGAATGGGAAGGTGGCACAGTTGCTGAGGCTGGCCATAAATCTAATCCCAAACTCAAGAAATTGTGATGGACTATCTCGGTACTAGTAACAAACAAATGGATAATATAAAAAAACAATTTATTACATAAAAAACAACATACAGGGTATATTAAAACAATCATTAGGAAAAAATTGATTTCAAAAAGCAAATACTCAGGGTACTCCTAGAAAGTATCTGCTGTTGAAACAATTCTCGAAATTGATTGGGTTCTCTACTAGTTTCGCGGGTGACTGCTTCTTCAGGAGAACTATTCTGTAAGGTAGATAATGAAATTAGGCCTCAAAAAAATTAAAGGACTTGAAAAGGCATAATGTTTTTGAACTTCATGCATTAGGTCTATTAAGAACAAAAACATTGTGTGTGTGTGTTGCAGACCCACAGCACACCATAATAGTTAGCTGAAGACAATTTTGTCACCTCACGTAGCAAATAAGGTACATTTGCACTATTGTAGCAAGTGGCCAAAATAAAGCCCATTTGTGAACATATTAGACAGATAAGAAACACAGTCAACAGTGGTTCAAATGAAATATGAGTTTATGATCTCAAAAAAAGATTAGACATGATCAGCTACAATAAGCTGTCAAGCCACTGCCCCTCTACCCACAAAATAATCAAGGTATTTCTGCCGTAAATCTCTGGCAATTTGTGAGGACAATCCAGCATGGGCATTTTCAATAGCCATCAGCACGCCCACAGACGGACGAGCTGCAGCCTCTTCAGCTAGGCCTGCCACTGCAGGGTCCACGTCCCCTGGCAGTGAGGCTAGGTAGCTGGTAGCATTGCTCCTTAAAAAACGATGTAGGATACAGCAGCACAGGACCACGTGGTTTATTTTGTAGAGCCTGAAACGACTCAATAGGATGCCAAAGGCATTTTCGACCACCCTTCTGGCATGAGAGAGCCTGTATTTGAATATTCTCTGCTCTGGGGTGAGGTTCCTCATAGGAAACAGCTTCATCAGATGTTCCCCCAGAGCAAAGGCCTCATCTGCAACAAAAACAAAATTGAGGCCCTCAACATTCTCCTGAGCAGGTGGCAAGTTTAGGGTGCCATTCTGGAGCCGCTTGTAGAACTCTGTCTGCATAATCACTCCTCCATCAGAGTTGCGGCCGTTCTTCCCAACATCCAGGTACAAAAACTCATAGTTGGCAGACACTACAGCTAGCATGACTATGCTGCAAAAGCCCTTATAAATTAAAATAATATGAGCCAGAGTTGGGTGGTGGGACAATCTGGACATGCTTGCCATCAAAAGCACCACCACAGTTGGGAAAATTCCACTGCTGCTGGAACTGGGCTGCAACGTCCTGCCATTGCTCTGGGTTGGAAGGAAATGGTGCATTAAATAAAGAAAAAAGAAATTACTACTTCTGGACATTGCACATTGCAAGCATATCTGACACAAACATACTTAGCCAACATAAGGATAAAACTTAAATGAGTATTTAAAGACAAAAGTGTAAGGTCAACTTATCTGATTCCTCACCCCTCTGGTGGCCCATTAGACACATTTTAGGGTGGGGGGGAGGAAATGGGTAGATGTTTTGGACAAGTAACCCTCTCCACTTCTATGAGAGCTGTTTCTATAAATAATCTGTGATACTTTGGCCAGCCCCTCCTTACTTACACTAGTGGCAACCCAGTGGACAGGTAAGAAGCATCATAATCTAAAAATCTGTCCAAATTGCAGCACATTTTGACATTCTGAAATCAAAATAATAGGAGACAAAAACTTTCTACGTTACAATTTGTAGGTAATCAGGCCCTTGCATTACATTTTTTGATGAATTTATACAGAAATATGAACACAAAAGAGGGATAGTGTGTATGGGTTTTGCAAAGTCAGTAGATAGAGTATTTGTATCTGTTGACTTAGCATTTTTTTTGGGGGGGGGAGGGGTCCAAATGAGTTTGGGCCTAAAAAATGGCCTCTTGCACTCTGCCTGAATTTGAGGACAACAATAACATTTATGCACATTTTAGGGGTTGTTTGGGGTAAGCCCCAAAATGTAGCTGACAAAAACATTAAGTTACTAAGCTAGGTGTGTATGGGCCCAGGATAGCATGCTTGGGAGGTTAGTGAAGGAAAATATGCATGTAGGCCAAAAAAGGAGCAGGAAAAGCTTACAGCATACATAAGGACAAAGAGGACATTTACGGCATATTACAATATTGATAATATATGTAATCAACAAATTAATATAATACATTAGCAAACATTAATACATAGAATGTGATCTTAAAGTTAAAAACTTACCCTAATATAGTCCTTCTGCAGGACTTGAATAATGGCTGAGCATGTCTCTGGAATAATGAGTCCCAGAAACTGGGGGGAGATCCCAGTCGTAAACTTGAGGTCCTGAAGACTTCTGCCCGTTGCCAAGTACCACAAGGTGGCTATGAGCCTTTGCTCGGGAGTGATGGCAAGCCTCATGCATGTGTCCTGCTTCTTAATATAGGGGGTCACCAATGCCGAGAGTTGGTGAAAGCAGGGGTCCGTCATCCAGAGATAATTCCGAAAATCATCCGGATTATTCTCCTGGAGCTCCCACAGCAATGGCATATGACATAAATGGTCATGATTAAGCAACCAATTTTTGATTCCAAGAACTCCTCCTGTTCCTGGACTGGACTTGGGTCAAAGCAATAACTCCAAGCCCAATGATAACACGTTCTCTCCTCCGATTACGCAACATGGCTGGTTGATGAACAACCATTTAGAAACGAACTGAAAAGCACAAACTGAAAAGCGCAAATCAACACCCACCAAAATTCTACTAACACGAAATTAGCAGAAGGAGCCCAAAGGGTGGCGCTTGAGAAGTTAACTTCCTCTTTATAGTCTTGTAGTACGTTCGTGTTTGTTGTCCGACAATTGTGTACCGTTAGTATGAAAGACAGGTTCCTGTACGTCTAGTACGTCACAACGTTCGTGTTTGTTGGCCGACAATTGTGTACCGTTAGTATGCAAGACAAGTTCCTGTCACAAGCCCTTTGGACAAAAATCAGACGCTCGGTTAGCCAACAATCGGATCGTGTGTACGAGGCTTTAGAGTTCTTTCTTGCCATCATTGAGTCAACTCATTTTGCTTGAATGCCCTTAAAAATTTGTCTAGACCTGCTATTGAAATTGAATACCAGACGTATTAAAACAGGTTTCATTACAACATGTATGATTTTTGTTGGTTTGGTTTGTTTGATTGTTCTTGTCACTATGGTAGAAAATGAATGAAGAATGAAACCCACTAATCATAAAAAAAAAAATCAAACGAACATTCCGAAAATAAAACATTTTGAACAAAATTCTACTGGTGTATTACCAGCTATATATTGTATTGGGTATTTATGTGTATAGTGGCAGAAAATAAAAAATGATAAGAAGATATGGTAGGACCCTGGTTAACATTTTGCATCAAGGCAGAGAGAATAAGTATTATATTGTTGAAAGGACCTGAAAAATATGAGTATAGGGATTTTATCCACAGTAATATGATAATGCAAAGCAGTTATGTGTTATATTGTGCAACAGTAACCAAATACTAATGAAAGAATTACAGTGTTAACACAAGACATAAACTTTTGTATAAACCAGAACCAGAAAAATACACAAACATGGGAAAGACATATGCAGAGGCATGTATTGTACGTAAACACAGATCTCTACTCAGGCTTCATGTACACAGGATGTTTTTACAACCTCTCCTGAACGATTTAACTTGACAGATAGTAACCCACGTTTAAACCGTCTGTTTTGCCGCGTTTGCGTTTAGAAGCGTTTCTATTAAAAAAAAAATATATATATTTTTTTTTTTTTTTTAAATGGGCAAAAACGAAAAACGCCTATATATACCTGTAATATATACAGAATGTGGAGATAGCAAACATAAATTACTGGAGATCAGAAAAATATACACAAAACAAAGCACTGTGTTATAAAAAAAATATTAATGAGTAATTTCCTAGATTTTTACTTTCACTTTTTAATGTGCTGTAATAAAGAAAAACCCTGAACTTTGATTTAGGATTGCCACATGTCCAGTACTGAACAATAAAAGTATATTTTGGGGTCCTCTGTCCAGCAGTGCTGTTTTAGTCCACCTGGCATAAGTTCTACATTTGGATTGGAATTTATTATTATTTATCATGGAGCTTTCCTTGTTATCAAATCTTATCTTCTTGCAACATGGATGACTCTGGCAAGATAGTAGAAGAGATAGCCCCAAGTTACCTTTGGAAAGACATTAGAAGTTCAATGATTGAAACTAAATTATCCTTTTTTTATTATTACAAACTCTTTTTACATTCTGTATTTACTAAATTAATTAGCGTTGGACCTATAACGGTACTGGTGCCGATACTAAGCATTTGCACAAGTACTTGTGCAAATGCTCCGATACGTAAACAGATACCTTCAGACTCAGTTCACATATGTGCGGCCTACTTTGCAGTGCAATTTCAAAGCCCAGTCCCGTGCAAATTCATTTAGGGGTTCAGGTGTGATTCCAATGCGAATTGTAGTGTATGAGATTAGAAATCACACCTGAAATTGACTGAAATCTTACAGTGCTCTTTTTCAAATCGCACTGTGTCTGGCCTGCACATATGTCAACAGGCTGTAAGAACTTAGTGAAATGAAAACTGATGTGAAACTGATGTCTCCACAAGTAAAATCTGTGCGGCTTTCCCATCAGTTTTCATGCATGTATGGTGTGAACCATAGGCATCATTAAGGGGTGGCTATTGAGGCTGGAGCCCCGAATCGTCTGTATACTCAGCCTCTCTGTATATACCAGCCTCTCTGTATATACCCAGCCTATCTTCTGTATACCCAGCCTCTCTGTATATACCCAGCCCATTTTCTGTATACCCAGCCTCTCTGTATATACCCAGTCTATATTCGGTATAGCCAGCCTATCTTCTGTATACCCAGCCTCTCTGTATATAACCAGCCTCTCTGTATATACTCAGCCTATCTTCTGTATACCCAGCCTGTCTGTATATACCAGCCTATCTTCTGTATACCCAGCCTCTCTATATATACCCAGCCTCTCTGTATATACACTAGCCTATATGTATACCCAGCCTCTCTGTATATAACCAGCCTATCTTCTGCATACCCAGCCTATCTGTATATACCGAGCCTCTCTGTATACACAATCCGCATCTGGTGGCAGGTGACGTGACAAGCTCTCTGGTGACCCCGATGTAATGAGGGGGGCTTTGGGGACCCTTCTGTAATAATATATAATGTTCTATATACACAAACATGTATATTATATACATGTGTATGCCCGCCTAGGACTCTCTTTACTTCGCTGCTATGGGCTCTAGCCCCAGATCTTTTATAGACCTAGCAACGCCCCTGGTGTGAACAAGCCCTAAAAAAACTGTAATCGTAATTGGTATCAGTGAGTACTTGAGAAAAAGTATCGGTACTTGTACTCGGTCTAAAAAAACTGGTATCGGTACATCCCTAAAAGTAATAATATGTCTACTTAAGATGTACTAATTGCAAGAATAGGATTGGCTTCCTTGCCTTGTGCTTTTTTGTCTGTAAATTTTATTGTACAAACTGTCAAACAGAAATTATAGTTTTTCATCGATGTAGTGGTCTTAAAAAGCTCACACGAGAAAAGAGAGTTTAGCAAAGATTTATGAGTGCTGGGGACTACCACACAAATAGTATGAAGTGACATACTTTTCTCAGATCTTCTTCCAGCCACATATAGAATGTCATGCCGCTGACAATCTAAATGGCAAGAGACATACTCAGGCTTGTTTTTAGCCCTTCAATTACATACACATATATAGGTTGGCCAATAGACATAAGATGACAGTAACCAAACAATTGTTTTCTGCAATGACACAGGTATGAACGGACATGCCTATAATGGTCATATGTGTATATCTATGCACCTTGACACCTGAAACACCTACTTTTCTTAATCAAGCAAGTTCAATCTAGTTCTCCAAAGATTTAGTCCAGGGGTGTCTGCACCTGTCAGACATACACTTCGACACATAATCATTCCCTGATCCAGCTATCAAATTGAGTGACAAATCATTTCTATATTTAGCCATATGCTTCCACTCTAGAAGATTTGATACATTCTTCATATAAATCTTTGTGAATGAACCTGTACATAAGGAATACTGTCAAAATTGATTGTGCATAATGTACAGTAAAATTAGCAAACCTGTACAATAAAACAATTGGAAAAAAATGGTTGGGATGAAAATACTACATGCTTAATGTTTTTCTCAATTGGTAGTTTAGTGGTTAGTGCTCTTGCCTTGCAAAAATGGGATGCTGGATTCAGTCCTCAATAGGGACAGTAGAGTTTTCATGTTCCTCCTTTTTTCATGTAGGTTTTCTATGGATGCCACCACTTTCTTTCACAGACCTAAAACATTCACCCACACTGGCCATAGAATGCGTTCTGCTATGATTTTGTAGAGCTTCTGCTCTTAGCAGAAGTATCCCAAACTTAAATTTAGTGCCCCAAGGCTGTAGTCAGCCTGAGCTCTATTTGTGCCATGCCCTAGTTTTCCCTAAACTCAGTGTCATTATCTGTTACCTTTAGTGGAGGAGTGGTCCTGGCAATAGTGTTAGAGAATACATTAATCTTGATTTATGAATATTTGTGCCTCCCTGGCCAACTACCAGGGGATGTATTGCCAGTGATCATGATAGGGAGGATATAAATATTTGGGGTGATTTTCTGGAAGTTCATTTGCCTCCCAGGCATTGCCCGGTGAGGAGGTGTGTGTGTCTGTATTCTCTCATTCTCCAAGGCCTCCTGCCTAAGGCGAAGGGAGGGGTGTGCTGTGCTACAGGGTAGCCCAAGTCTAAAGCAGCTCTTAGATACACAATGATCATTGCTGGCTGCTATAGACGCCAGCAGTCATCACCTGAAAAAAATCCAACAGGCTGGTTGTACTGAAGTCGATTGATGGATCAGCTTCAGTTCAACCAGCCTGCTCATATATGGATTGAACCTCTGCCAGTCCCTGCTAAACCAGCCGAGATTTGATCCATCTATGGCTGGCTTAAGGCCTGCAGCTTCCTGTTATGCTGCTGCAAGGTACATCCAGGGGAAGTAGAGCAGGAAAGTAACTATCTGGATTGGAACACCAAGGGTTAGATTTTGTCTGCTGAAGAATGTTCACTAGAGCTGGGTTCAAGCTGTGGACATTGTAGGGAGTTCTGGTGGTTCATCCAAGACGTTTGTGTCCTGCTTCCCACTCTAAAGAGTGCAGGGTAGCAGTTCAGGCTTAAAGCCACTTTTTCTGTATTGATTGTAAGTAGAGCATGGAGTCTGCATTTTTGGTTGTTTTGTGAAATCCTTTGTCCTAATCATTGGTGTGTTATAAACTTCTCTAGCGCAATTTATTTTACCCCACAAGGAGTCAAGAATTTGAATTAGAGCTGAAATGCTAGCTCACCGAGCCACCTGGGGGTCCTCCACACTGCCTAGGGGTAATGGAGTGCTACAACTGTAAGAGCAATATATTGTAAGATCCATTGGTGGAGGGACAAATATAGCTAATCAGTTTGTTTTATTAAAGTATTGCAGAATATAATAGCACTATCTACATCACAAAAGTTAATATTTATAAATGCTAGCAATACATCAATATCACCTTGTTTTGTCAAGAGATTTAAGTATCCTAGGTGATAATCATTAGTTTAGAGACTACAAAAGACTGCCTGCTGACATATGAACATGATATGTAGCATGGGCCATTATTACGGACCATTGTCTAACTACGTGTTATACCCAGAACAATGGACATACATCACAATATTTCTACAAATGGTGAGGTTTCTTCTCTGTGTGTAAAGCTGCCAGTGCCTATACAATGCTCAAATTTTGTCTGAAATTCAAGTTGGCCCTGCTGACACCACCTGGCTCAACAAACTTCAATTAAGAAATTGAAGGTGTCAGATGGAAAAACAGTTGACTGCAATGAGCTGCAGATACTGTTCTGGTTTCTAATATCCGCGGGTGCCGGTATTAATAATACAATAGCCTACAGGGAAGATTACTCCATAAACACTGTTTAGAGTTGATGGGGGAATCGAGCATGCATGGCCAGCTTGAGTATTTTACTGTACATAAGATGGCCCTTACCTCTTTCTGTAAAATATTTATCCTCTCTTGAACCAAATGCCCAGGTTTTGCAGCTGGGTTTCCTGAGCTTATCAACGCCAAGACCCAGCTGCATGTAGGCATTGCCAGGAGAAGTGATGTCATGCATAGTTCAGTCACTTAAAAATGCCAATAATGCAGGACACCACACCAATGACCAACAATGTAAGAGCCCTTTCACACTGCCTGCGCCCAAGCGTCGGCACTAAAGTCATTTTTGCGGCGATTTTTGGGCGCTAGCGGGGCACTTTTAACCCCGCGGCTTCAGGGGCGCTGCCCATTGATTTCAAGGCTCCATTCTCTTTTCTAGGCGCTAAAGCACCTGAAAAATGCCTCCAGGGTCTAAGAAGGAAATACACCACTTGCCATCTATATAAGGAGCATTACCCATTTTGTAGATGCAAGGATTGTGCTATATAAATTATACCATTTAAAATCATACCCGCTGTCCAGTGAGATGTGATCACATGTACTGTTTGCTGCTTTCCTCTGTTCAAGATGCCCATTGGTCTCCCAGGTCTTTGACAATCTTAGCAATGTGAGCTAGTGCTTGGAGGAGTCTTGTGTACTGGCATACAATATGCAAGTGAAGGCGCAAAGAACTGGCGATAACAACAATAACAACAATAAAAAGAACGAAGGGATAGGGGACAAACTGAAATGTTTCCAGTCTCACATTACATTAAATGGATAGATAATGTCCACATGTATATGTCCAAAGTGGAGAAATTGAATATCTCATTAACATATATAGGGTACGGTCTCACTGTCATGTGGACATGAGGAGTTCAAGGGTCCAGTTAATAATGATAGGTCCACGAGCAGGGCTGCCTTCATCAAGAAGTGAAACCACATTCCAATCCTAAGGAAAAGCAAAAGAGAGAGGCGCCTCTGGGTGCAGACTAAAAACAAGGTTTATTTCATAAAAAGGTAATGATCATCAAACTCACATGTTGAAGGTCGTCAGTAGGCATAAAATAGTAATCAATACTGAGGAGGACATCATCCATCAAAGGTTCAAGACAGTCAAAAACAACTCCTAGCAGGGGGCTCTGCCTGTGTGTGAGGAGAGGTACCGCTGAGATGTAAGGCCGGCCGCAGCGGTGACAAGTCACAGTACTAGGTGGAGAGCATGGAAGGCTGTAAACATCCGGCGAGGAGTGATGACGTCATGAGTCGAGCGACGCGTTGCCGGGCGTACGGGCTGTGATGACGTGACAGCCGCGCCCCTTCATCAGGCTAAAGATGGATGGGATAGGGCAGCTTAAGACAACCAGAAATTGTGGTGATTGGTGTGGGTGAGGAGGGGAAGGGGCGGGACCGGGACTACAGGAAGTAACCAGAGGAACGATCAAGAAGTGTCAGCAGTGAAGTGTAAAGTGTAAGTGTCAGCAGTTAAGTGTAAAAGCATGACAATGATGGGGAGGAAATGATGTAAAAGAAAGTTGAATTAGAATGGAGAAGATATATACTGAAAAATAAGATGAGAATGGTAAAAAAAAAAAAAAAAAAAAAAAAAAAAATAAAAATATATAAAAAATAAAAATAAAAATAATAATAAAAATAAAATAAAAGTAAAAAATAAAAAATAAAAAATAAATAAAATGATAATTAAAAAAAGAATGAAAATTAAAATAGGTTAATTAATGATATATACATGAATATGAATATGATGAGTCTATGGGGGGAGGGGGGGGGGGGGGAATAGGAGGGAAAAGCATATACGTATATCTATACATATACGTATACATGAACATATACAGTCCCATATGAAAAATAGAACTGGAAGGAAAGGGAACAAGAAAAAGCAAAAAATCCACATATACACATATATACGCATATATATACATATACATACACATGCACATGAATACATACAGGCACACATGACTATAATAAGGAAAATGTCTGATAAAACTGGAAGGACGGGTGAGGGGGGGGGGGGGGAGGGGGAGGGAAAGGCGGAGAGAAAAGAGTGGGCATGTATCTCTCCATCACACACAAATCAGACCTTATGTAAAAAAACACACAGTTAATAGACAATTAATTAAAAAGAGGTAAAAATTCTAATTATCACTAAATTAGTGGTAATTGATACAAGTTCTTATTTAAAATTATTGTAGCATATGTGTGTGCACGTATGCGCACGCAAAAAAGCGCACGCACACGGCGCACGCAGATGCAGAATAAGATTCAAAATTATTCACACAGAACCTAGACAGCTAATAATCTTGTAAAAAAGCAGAAAACTAAAATGTGTGTATAAAAGATATTAAAGGATGGTAGAAATCTCTATACTTTCGTTAATTCCTCCTGGCGATAGGGCATCTAAGGTATATATCCAAAAAGTTTCCTGGGAGCAGAGCTTCTTGAATCTTTCAGCGGGAGATAGGGATCTGGGAATTTGTTCGATTACCCATACCCTGAGTCCCACTGTCGAGCTCTGGTGGGCCGCCGCAAAGTGTCTAGGGACACTATGTGGATCGGTGCCACCTTCAATTAGCCTTCGGTGCTCACCGAACCTCTGTCTGAGAGCCCTGATGGTACGGCCTACATAGATCAATCCGCATGGGCAGCTCAGGCCGTAGACTACAAAGTCTGATGAGCAGTTGAAAAAGTCTTTTAACATATAGGTTTTACCTTTTGTGACAAAAGACTTCTGACCATGATGGACGAAGTGGCAAGTTTTGCACAAGGCCTTGCGGCACTGATACATACCCACCAGGGGTATGAGTGTGGGTACAGCAGGAGAAGGTGCGGTGGATTTAAGTTTACTGGGGGCAATTTTGCTCTTTAAGTTAGGGGCCCTACGGTAAGTGACTTTGGGATGTGAAGGTAATACGGCTGAGAGGTGGGGATCCTGTTGTAAGATATCCCAATGTTTGGATAGAATTTTTTCCATGTGTTTAAATTTGTGGTGGAAGGTAGTGACAAATCTGCTAGAACAGTCCTTGGGAGATGTACTATCTCTAGGAGGTTTGCCGTGAAGATAGTGATTGTAGGCTTCATCAACCAAGGACTCAGGGTATTGTTTATCCAGAAACTTCCTTTTAAGATTAACACTAAGTGCAGTGTAATCAGACTCTTTTGTGCAGTTTTGTCGAAGACGACAAAACTGTCCCTTTGGGATGTTGGTGATCCACTTAGGAAAATGGCAACTGTTGTAGTGTAAGTACGAGTTGCCTGCGGTAGGCTTGGTATAGTTTTTGGAGGTGATGACTGAACCTTCGTGACCCAATTCTAGATCCAGAAAGGCTATGGTGGCACAGTCTGTGACAGATGTAAATGAAAGTCCATAAGGATTGCTGTTGCAGTGTTTCACAAAAGGAGTAATGAGCTCGGAGTCACCATCCCAGATGATAATCACATCATCGATGTACCTGCCGAAGAACACTATGTTTGCTGCAAAAGGGTTATGATTGTGGATGTATTCGTTTTCCCAAAAACCCATAGCTAAATTGGCGTAAGACGGAGCAAAATTAGCTCCCATCGCCGTACCCTGTATTTGATGAAAAAAATCTCCATTAAAAGTAAAATAATTGTGCGTCAGGCAGAACTCTGTGGCTTCTATGATAAATCTGGCCTGACGCATATTCATTAAGGGATCCGTAGATAAAAATCGCTCCAATGCCATCAATCCGAATTGGTGTGGAATAGAAGTATACAGAGAGCATACATCGAGTGAAAGCCATACATAAGAGGACTCCCATCTGTAAGAAGACAGGAGCTCTAAGAGATGCGTTCCATCACGTATGTATGACCGTAAGGATAAGACTATGGGCTGTAAAAATTGGTCTATGTACAAACTGAAACCTGTAGTGACACTCTCCATCGCTGCTACAATAGGTCTGCCAGGAGGATCCACTAGGCTTTTATGAATCTTGGGTAGGTAATAAAAATAAGGGATTTGATAGAAAGATTTCCGCAGGAATGAACTTTCTGCTTTCGTAATGATTTCTTCTTTTAGAGCATTGTTTATAAGGGTGTCAGCCTCCAGTGCAAATTCTGCAGTGGGGTCTTTACTAAGCTTAGCATAAGTAGCTCTATCTGAGAGGAGTCGATATGCTTCCCTTAGGTAGTCAGACCTATTGAGCAGCACTATACCACCCCCCTTGTCAGCTGACTTGATTACCAAGTCCCCGGCAAGGGTAAGGTGGTTCAGCGCTGTAATTTCAGAAGGTGAGAGGTTATGAGTTTTGGATGTATAATTGCACATTTTTATTAGATCAGCATAGACCACTCTATAAAAGCTCTCAATGTATGGGCCTTTCGATTGAGTGGGAAAAAAGATGGACTTGGGTTTTAATGTGGACCGTATGATCGGCGGAGATGTAGCTAGATGTTGGGTGAGCATCAGTGATGTGAATTCATCACAGTCAAAACTACCCAAATCCTCAATATTGTGGTCAGGTACCTCTATACTGAGATCTGATGAAACAGTGGGGGATATTGTGGGGGTCTGAGTATTGGATACACCATCTGTATTCTGATCTTTGAGTGATTTTATTTGGAAATGTCTTGTCAAGGTTAATTTGCGTATGTAGCTATTTAGGTCCTTGAAGAGGACAAAAGGATTAGGTTTGTTTACCGGGGCAAAATTGAGTCCACGATTCAGAAGGGAAGTGTCAGCAGGGGACAGGGTGTGGGAAGATAAGTTGAAAATCTTTACCGTTTTGGGTGTTTCAGTGTGTTGGCCTGTTTTTCTAGTTCGTCCTCCTCTACAGCCTCTTCTGTGAGTTTTCTTTTTCTTGATATGGAGGCTGGAGGAGGACCGAACGCTAAAAAAGGGGAGGTGGAACTGTTCGCTGTAGGAACGTTAGAAGTGTTCGATGACGGGGTGTTCGAAGATCGGTTTTCTATCAGGGGCACTATAGGTTCTGTAGGCCTGAGGTTGGGAGTGGCTGGATAATTAATTAGTTTCGGACTGGTGGAGATGGTGGTAGGAATTTCAGCAACATTAGTGCGGATAGGAGGACCATCTTTAGGGGCACTACGGGGAGTGCTGGGTCTATTGTAGAATTGGTTGAGAGCATTGATCAATTCCAAATTCTTGTTCTTGTGTTTATGGGGAACCTGTTTATGTGATGTTTTGGACGGATGTTTGGAAATGTTAGGCAGTGTGGAGGCACGTGAAGTGCGAGAAGAGGAATGAATCAAGGGATTCTCAGGCTGTCTCATAGGAATGACAGCATCATATGGTTTGATATCCAACAAGGAAGGAATGGGGGGATTAGAAGGTGCCTGATCACACTCATTCTGTTCAGGTGAGTGTGAGGTGGTCATACTGGGTATAGGTTTGTGCTTTTTATTCCATGAAAAAACTTTGTTGGAGTTGTAGTCCTCCAAATCACGTTTAAATTTCCCCATCTTGACATCAATGAAAGCATCCTCATCTTTTTTGGTTTTTTCCTTCAGTATCTCAAGCCATGATAGTGGAATATGGACTTGGAAACTGGCAATGTCTTTGATGATAGCTTGAACTTGCTCAGTGAGGGTATTGAGCTTGTGGGCTCTATGGGAGATCAGTATTCCCATCCATTTGGTAGTGCAGAATTCTGCAATATTGGCCCATTCTTTCGTCTGATCTGTGCTAAAACCACTGGGGCAGTCTTTTGTTACTCGTAATCCCCTCGGTGAGATTTTTACATCAATATATTGCTGTAAAAAGAATTTATCCCACCACTGGAAATTGGTGGTGTGGATTACTCTTTCTAGTTGTTTAAATTTGCCACACAAACTGTGGCGTGTTTTACCTGAAAGTTTTACAGTATCTGAAAAGGTAATAGGGGAAAGTAAGATGTACATTTGTTCAAGGGTCGCATACCTATTGCTGGTAATAGCAGAAACAATATCCATGATGATATATGGTCAGACACCATATAAATAAATAAATCAAAAAGAGAAAAGAAAAGAGGAAAAAATAGTGTAATGAAGATGGAAAAAAAAAAAAAAAAAAAAAAGGAGGGGGGGGGGGTTTTAGGGGAAGAAGTGGAGAGGGAGTGGAAGGGGGGGTGGGGGAGGGGAGAAAAAAAAAAAAAAAAAAGGGGAAGAGAACGACTGGAGAGGAAGCAATATGGGACTTGTTTGTAATTATGTGATAACCAGTATGCAGCACAGGAGGTTTCAGAAAGTTACAATATGAGAGATACATGCCCACTCTTTTCTCTCCGCCTTTCCCTCCCCCTCCCCCCCCCCTCACCCGTCCTTCCAGTTTTATCAGACATTTTCCTTATTATAGTCATGTGTGCCTGTATGTATTCATGTGCATGTGTATGTATATGTATATATATGCGTATATATGTGTATATGTGGATTTTTTGCTTTTTCTTGTTCTCTTTCCTTCCAGTTCTATTTTTCATATGGGACTGTATATGTTCATGTATACGTATATGTATAGATATACGTATATGCTTTTCCCTCCTATTCCCCCCCCCCTCCCCCCATAGACTCATCATATTCATATTCATGTATATATCATTAATTAACCTATTTTAATTTTCATTCTTTTTTTAATTATCATTTTATTTATTTTTTATTTTTTATTTTTTACTTTTATTTTATTTTTATTATTATTTTTATTTTTATTTTTTATATATTTTTATTTATTTATTTTTTTTTTTTTATTACCATTCTCATCTTATTTTTCAGTATATATCTTCTCCATTCTAATTCAACTTTCTTTTACATCATTTCCTCCCCATCATTGTCATGCTTTTACACTTAACTGCTGACACTTACACTTTACACTTCACTGCTGACACTTCTTGATCGTTCCTCTGGTTACTTCCTGTAGTCCCGGTCCCGCCCCTTCCCCTCCTCACCCACACCAATCACCACAATTTCTGGTTGTCTTAAGCTGCCCTATCCCATCCATCTTTAGCCTGATGAAGGGGCGCGGCTGTCACGTCATCACAGCCCGTACGCCCGGCAACGCGTCGCTCGACTCATGACGTCATCACTCCTCGCCGGATGTTTACAGCCTTCCATGCTCTCCACCTAGTACTGTGACTTGTCACCGCTGCGGCCGGCCTTACATCTCAGCGGTACCTCTCCTCACACACAGGCAGAGCCCCCTGCTAGGAGTTGTTTTTGACTGTCTTGAACCTTTGATGGATGATGTCCTCCTCAGTATTGATTACTATTTTATGCCTACTGACGACCTTCAACATGTGAGTTTGATGATCATTACCTTTTTATGAAATAAACCTTGTTTTTAGTCTGCACCCAGAGGCGCCTCTCTCTTTTGCTTGTACTGGCATACATACAGTGTTTTGTTTTTAAATGTAAAGTATTTTTTAATCGACATGAATACAATGTATATGAGTTCTGATATTCAAATACTTATTTATAAAACAAATGTCTATGTTGTCACCTTCAGAGCAGCTTTTCCATAGATTGGCAGATGTCAGATCTTTATTCGTTACTGAAGAAACATTTACATTGACCTATGAGATGCTTTGTGAGGATTTCAGAAACAAAGTCATGTATGTATTTATACCAGACAGGTATAAAGCTATGAGAGAAAGCTATAACGTATTCTAGCAAATGTAGGAGTCCACCTCCCACATGTATGTCAGACATCTTCTGCAAGTACGTTCCCATTATGAATTTTTTGTTTTGTTTAGGCCCCAGTTTTATTAGGACCCCCAACAGGCATTTGTACCTTTTTAAATTGATATAACAGTATCATTGACCTCCCTGTGAGATGAACCAGTGCTTTGACCATGGAGGGTAACGGAATATGTTTATTTTAAATACAGCCCCTCCAGTTGCTCATACTTGCCTTCCCTTTGCTCCCCTACTATTCTGTTCAGCCACTGAGATCAAACTAAAATACGTGGTCCTTCCATGCATGGGAATCATGTGACTCACTCCCATTTCACATGAAAGCACTGTTGATAGAAGATTGGCTATTTAGGCACCAAAAAATAAAATTGGCTTAGATTTTGCAGGGTCTCTTATAAAGCATACTGGCATGCAATGGAGGAAGAAGAAATACTTTTGGCAAACTTTCACTGTACTCTAAAAGGGTTTATATTCACCTCTGCTCCTTTAAATCAGAATACAGGTACAAAAGTAGGGTTGACACCTCATCTCTTTAAACCAGAAAACATATGACTTACACACGTTCTGAGGCCAATTTAATGCAAAAAAGTCACCACGTGAGTTTAATTACCACCTTAATCAGCCACAGAACCTGTGTGATTAATATGTGTTCGGGTTTAAAAGGATGAGGTGGCAACCCAATACATAAGGCTGTTATCAGAACGCAAAAGAAGAGCATTTACATTTACAAAAGTGTTATTAAGGTTGTCAAACAAAGGGAAATATTTAAAGGCATCTTTTTATAACCATGCTAGATCAGCCTTTCACATGATGTATTCAGATGCGCTGTGAATAAAATTTGAGACAATGACTGCATGAATGTTAAGACTATACATGTCTTCCATAAGTAACGATGGGTGTGGTCACTGGTCAGCAACATTCGTCAAGCTGTTCAATATTCAAATTGACATTGATCCGTAATTGGAATTGGTGGCTTCTATACAGTTGTGCTCATAAATTTACATACCCTGGCAGAATTTATGATTGCTTGGCCATTTTTTAGGGAATATGAATGATAACACAAAAACATTTCTTTCACTCACGGTTAGTGTTTGGCTGAAGCCATTTATTATCAACTGTGTTTACTCTTTTTAAATCATAATGACACCAGGAACTACCCAATTGACCCTTATTTAAAAGTTTACATACCCTGGTGATTTTGGCCTGATAACATGCACACAAGTTGACACAAAGAGGTTTGAATGGCTATTTAAAAAGGTATCTATCCTCACCTGTGATCTGTTTGCTTGTAATTTGTGTGTGTGTGTAAAAGCTCAATAAGTTTCTGGACTCCTGACAGACCCTTGCATCTTTCATGCAGTGCTGTACTGATGTTTCTGGATTCTGAGTCATGGGGAAAGCAAAAGAATTGTCAAAGGATCTGCGGGAAAAGGTAGTTGAACTGTATAAAAACAGGAAAGGGTATAAAAAAAGATATCCAAGGAATTGGAATGCCAATCAGCAGGGTTCAAACGTTAATCAAGAAGTGGAAAATGAGGGGTTCTGTTGAAACCAAACCACGGTCAGGTAGACCAACTAAAAGTTTAGCCACAACTGCCAAGAAAAAATTGTTCGGGATGCAAAGAAAAACCCACAAATAACTTCAGGTGAAATACAGGACTCTCTGAAAACATGTGGTGTGGCTGTTTCAAGATGCCCAATAAGGAGGCACATGAAGAAAGATGGGCTGCATGGTCGAGTCGCCAGAAGAAAGTCATCACTACACAAATACCACAAAATATCCTGCGTACAATACGCCAAACAGCACAGAGACAAGCCTCAAACCTTCTGGCACAAAGTCATTGGAGAGATGAGACCGAAATTTAGCTTTTTGGCCACAACCATAAACGCTACATTTGGAGAGGAGTGAACAAGGCCTATGATGAAAGGTACACCATTCCTACTGTGAAACACAGAGGAGGATTGCTGATGTTTTGAGGATGTGTGAGCTACAAAGGCACAGGAAATTTGGTCGAAATTGATGGCACGATGAATGCAGTATGTTATCAAAATATACTGGAGGAACATTTGCATTCATCAGCCAGGAAGCTGCGCATGGGACGTACTTGGACATTCCAACATGACAATGATCCAAAACACAAGGCCAAGTCGACCTGTCATTGGCTACAGCAGAATAAAGTGAAGGTTCTGGAGTGGCCATCTCAGTCCCCTGACCTCAATATCTTTGAGCCACTCTGGGGAGATCTCAAACGTGCAGTTCATGCAAGACAGCCCAAGAATTTACAGGAACCGGCTTTTTGCCAAGAGGAATGGGCAGCTTTACCATCTAAGAAGATAAAGAGCCTCATCCGCAAATACCACAAAATACTTCAAGCTGTCATTGATGTTAAAAGGGGTAATACACGGTATTAACAACTGGGGAATGTAAACTTTTGATCAGGGTCATTTGGGTAGTTTCTGTTGTGATTATGATGTAAAAAGAGTAAACATAGTTGATTGATAATAAATGGCTTCAGCCAAACACTAACCATAAGAGAAAGAAAAGTTTTTGTGTTATTATTGATATTCTCTGAAAAATGGCCAAGAAATCATAAATTCTGCCAGGGTGTGTAAACTTATGAGCACAACTGTATATAGGTGGATTAAATCTACAATGGCCTATATTGTTAAAATATCCAGCACTTATTTAGATGGACTATATAATTGTGATGGTATGGATACTCTAAAGACATGCTGGTAGGTTAATCAGATCCTGTCTAAAATTGGCCCTAGTATATGTATGAATGTGTGTTAGGGACCTTAGGTTGTAAGCTCCTTGGGGGTAGGGACTGATGTGAATGTACAATGTATATGTAAAGCGCTGAGTAACTTGGCGGCGCTATATAAGTACTGGAAATAAATGAATAAATAAAATACTTTATTCCTGCTTTCTTTTCAATGCAATGTGTAACATTGATGATTTGTGGACAACAGAGATCACTCAGTACAAAAGCTGCATGTATGATTATGCCCTAATAAAATGCTTGTTTATTCATCCCAAATATTGCTCATCAAGATAGGCTATCAGCTAAATGTCTATCAGACGGCAGCTCATAGTAAGCCAAGTCTATGACCTTGAGAAGGCTAGTCATCTACAGAACTCTGAACCTGTTGTGTAAGACCCTATAAACATTGTCCTCTAACTAAGCCGGTTTGGAGCCTGCACAGAGGTCCTAGTGAGAACGGTGAGGAGGGCTAATTGTCACTAGTCCACTTCTACCTTCCCTACTTGGTATATAAGGTATTACCTAGTATGTTCACTGTATACACAAGGTTTTTATTAGGTGTAATAAATGACTCCTAATGAGATTCAGCACCATTTTATGACATTTGCTGTGCAAAGTCTCAGTTAATTACCTGAGCAATTAGTAAAAGCAGCAAACGATGAAAGTGACTCTGTGATTTATTATGACACTAGATGCCTCTTCCCCACCCCCATCTTTCATGACAACCTATACAACTTTTTCTATTTATTTAAGGTGCTCACACACTAGGAAGTACTGCAGCTGTCCATAGCAACGAGCAGTGCCATTAAAACTAAAAGTAATTAATGGAGCACTTAACATAACAAGCATATGTTGAAGATCAATAATCACCTTGTCATGCCCAAGTCAATGATTTACCAAATTTTAGTGTCATGTTTGTGTACCATGTTTAAATACATTTGTTACTTAAAAAAAAAAGATCATATTTTTTAATATATATATATATATATATATATATATATATATATATATATATATATATATATATATATATGTATGTATGTATGTATGTATGTATGTATGTATGTATGTATGTATGTATGTATGTATGTATGTATGTATGTATGTATATATATATATATATATATATATATATATATATATATATATATATATATATATATATATATATATATATATATATATATATATATATATATATACATACATACACACACACACACACACACACACATATATATATATATATATATATATATATATATACACACACACATATATATATATATATATATATATATATACACACACACACAAAGATCATGCAACTTCTTTCTAGCCTGGTACATACTAGAAGTTTTTCTTTCGTTCAACCCAGTGGGCTGAGCAAGAAAAATATTAAGAGATTGCAGTACTAACACAGGTTATGTTAGTGCTGTGATGTCCCCCAGTTGTGCCTTTGTGTTCTGACAGAGGCACTGCGTCCCGTCAGAACTAGGGATGAGCCGAACACCCTCCTCAAGCTGCCACTTGAATAGAATTTTAGACATAATAAGTTTCTTTTTCGACCATTACAGCATTTTGATTTTTCCCAAATAAAAACCACATTTATAGTTAGTTAGAATTTAGTTGAGAAAAAAAAAATTCAAAATGTTCTCATCACTGCATAAAAAAAAAAGGATTGATGATTTGACCCCACTATCTAATGAATGGAAAATTAAATGAACCTTATGAAAATGCAAACAAAATTCTACAAGTGTATGGACAGCTTTAGGCCAGTTTTACCATGTTTTCTACTATTCATTTATTGTTTAGCAAATTGATCAAGTTTTAGCAGATTTAATGTAGTCATTAGCAACTGTATGTTGAATCTTGGTTGAATCAGAGATTAAACCTCTAAGGCTGGCCATAGACGGATCAAAATTCAGCAGGAAACAAAGGATCGACTTCAGTACAACCAGCCTGTCAGGTTTTTTTTTGCAGATGGAGGGATTCCCCCATCAACACTGACTGCGTTAATGGGGGAATCAAGCAATTTTATTTCCTTCAACCTGTGTTACCTCAAAATATAATGAAAGAATAGGTACTTCTAAATAATGTAAAAGTTTTGGTAGACACCTTGAAAAGAAAAATTAATTGAAAAAAAAAGCATAATTAGTAAAGATACTGTAGGCTTTTGTCTCTGGTAAAACATATCTTTCTACAATTAAAGTGATTGTAAAGGTCATGATATACAGCCTGAAACTGAAAGTCAGCCCGTCCCTGCTGAAGCTGTTGATTTTTGGCCCCTATGCACAATGCTTTACAATAAATCAAACATTGACCGTGGACTAGGGTTGCCACCTCTTCAGGATTCACCCAGACAGTTCAGGTTTGGAATCATGCGTCCGGGTTTCAGACTGTCTGAGACCCGGACACATTATTCAGACTGGACTAAGTATCCACCCTTCTCTCTCCTGCCTCTAAGTGAGTATGCTAAGGTAAATCAGGGTTCTCAGAGCACTCAATACACCAGAGTCATCTTTGTACACCAGAGCATCCCTTATGTTAGAGTCCCCAGAGTCCCCCCTTACAGTGAAAGGGAATTCTGCGAGTTGTGATGTAAAGGGGGAACTCTGTGGACTGTGATGTAAAGGGGGAACTCTGTGGACTGTGATGTAAAGGGGGAACTCTGTGGACTGTGATGTAAAGGGGGAACTCTGTGGACTGTGATGTAAAGGGGGAACTCTGTGGACTGTGATGTAAAGGGGGAACTCTGTGGACTGTGATGTAAAGGGGGAACTCTGTGGACTGTGATGTAAAGGGGGAACTCTGTGGACTGTGATGTAAAGGGGGAACTCTGTGGACTGTGATGTAAAGGGGGAACTCTGTGGACTGTGATGTAAAGGGGGAACTCTGTGGACTGTGATGTAAAGGGGGAACTCTGTGGACTGTGATGTAAAGGGGGAACTCTGTGGACTGTGATGTAAAGGGGGAACTCTGTGGACCGTGATGTAAAGGGGGAACTCTGTGGACCGTGATGTAAAGGGGGAACTCTGTGGACCGTGATGTAAAGGGGGAACTCTGTGGACCGTGATGTAAAGGGGGAACTCTGTGGACCATGATGTAAAGGGGGAACTCTGTGGACCATGATGTAAAGGGGGAACTCTGTGGACCATGATGTAAAGGGGGAACTCTGTGGACCATGATGTAAAGGGGGAACTCTGTGGACCATGATGTAAAGGGGGAACTCTGTGGACCATGATGTAAAGGGGGAACTCTGTGGACCATGATGTAAAGGGGGAACTCTGTGGACCATGATGTAAAGGGGGAACTCTGTGGACCATGATGTAAAGGGGGAACTCTGTGGACCATGATGTAAAGGGGGAACTCTGTGGACCATGATGTAAAGGGGGAACTCTGTGGACCATGATGTAAAGTGGGAACTCTGTGGACCATGATGTACAGGGGGAACTCTGTGGACTATGATGTAAAGTGGGAACTCTGTGGACCATGATGTACAGGGGGAACTCTGTGGACTTGATGTAAAAGGGGAACTCTGTGGACCATGATGTAAAGGGGGAACTCTGTGGACCATGATGTAAAGGGGGAACTCTGTGGACCATGATGTAAAGGGGGAACTCTGTGGACCATGATGTAAAGGGGGAACTCTGTGGACCATGATGTAAAGGGGGAACTCTGTGGACCATGATGTAAAGGGGGAACTCTGTGGACCATGATGTAAAGGGGGAACTCTGTGGACCATGATGTAAAGGGGGAACTCTGTGGACCATGATGTAAAGGGGGAACTCTGTGGACCATGATGTAAAGGGGGAACTCTGTGGACCATGATGTAAAGGGGGAACTCTGTGGACCATGATGTAAAGGGGGAACTCTGTGGACTATGATGTAAAGGGGGAACTCTGTGGACTATGATGTAAAGGGGGAACTCTGTGGACTATGATGTAAAGGGGGAACAGTTTAGTTTATCTATGCATACCATGAAAAAATTGCTGTGCGATGCTGAAATGTTCGGGTTTGACTTGAAGAAAAGGTGGCAACCCTACTGTGGACAAAAGTTGAACATGTAGCATAATCTCACTGCAATCATTCATCTGAGAGAGCTGATGAGCCTTTAAACATGAACAGTTCCCTCCATTACCCACTTAAGCTTAGTCAATGTGGAAGGCAGGGGAGGCACACTCTAGACCCTGCCTTATTATGGGTAAAACAATGATTGGGCTATATTTTCTACTGTGTCAGAACCCTGTTACCCCCAAGAAACTTTTGTCTGCAGGTGCCACATAGACAATAGGGCCCTTTCACACGGACGTGTCCATGTACGGGCTCCGCTTTGCTCAGCGAGGGATCGCTCTGTCGATCCCCGCTGAGCAGGCCGATGACAGGTCTGTCTCTGCACACTGTGCAGGTACCGACCTGTCAGAGCGCCGCTACCCTCTATGGGGGATCGGATGAAGACGGACCGTAGAATGCGTTTTCATCCGATCTGTCAGACGGATGAAAAAAATAGGGTTTCCATCCGTCACACTTTAGCGGACCGGAGCGGGTCGGATGTCAGCGGACATGTCACCATCCGCTCCATAGACCTGTATAGAGGGTCCGCTCAGGTCCAACTAAAAAACTGACAGGCGGAGCTGAACGGTCCGCCCGCCTTGTGAAAGGGGCCTTAGACTTGTTGCCTAAATCATCTAAAATCAGCAGGATTAAAAAAACACTGTCATCTCCTATCTGGCTGGCCATACATAAGTAGAATTATGTTTGAACATTTGTATGAAAATTCAATAAAACTGTTCATCAGAGCATTGGATCTTACTATCTCTGAGTCAACTCATTTCTTTTGAATGCCCTTCAAATCTCGTCCAGACCTGCCCATTGAATAGAATTCCAGACATAAATTGATTAATTTTGTGACCATTACAGTATGTTTGATTTTTCCCAAATGAAAATCACATTTTTCAAATTTTGTCATCACTGTAATAAAAAAATTGTTGCTTTGACCCCACTATCCAATAGAAAAATAAATGTACATTCTGAAAATGCAAAACACAAAATTCTACTAGGGTATGGACAGCTTTAGGCCAGTTTTCTACTATTCATTTATTGTTTAGCAAATTGATCAAGTTTCAGCAAATTTAATGTAGTCAATGTCATTAGCAACTGTATGTTGAATCGTGGATGAATTAAAGAGAAAACCTACAAAGCTGGCCATAGACGGATAAGTATTCAGCAGGAAACAAAGGATCGACTTCAGTACAACCAGCCTGTCCGTTTTTTTTTTTTGCAGATGGAGGGATTCCCCCATTAACACTGACTGTGTTGATGGGGCAATGAAGCTATATTCTTTCCTTCAACCTGTGGTACCTCTAAATATAGTGAAAGAATAAATACTTCTAAATAACATGTTTTAGCAGACACCTTGAAAAGAAGATTTATTGCAAAAAAAAAAAAAATAAAAAAAATTAAAAATGCATAATTAGTAAAGATATGCATTTATCTCTGGTAAAACTGATCCTTCTGTGATTAAAGTGATTGTGAAGGGTAAATGTCCTAAAATAATAAACATATTATAATTACCTGCTCTGTGCATTGGTTTTGCACAGAGCAGCCCCAATCCTCTTTTTCTAGGTTACAGCCAGCCTGTCTGATTTTTCATGCTATTATTGTGATTATACAGTCGCTAGCAATAATCACTATGTGTTCTCCCAGCTGGGAGAACACAATAGCTCCGTGGGAGGGATTACCCCTATCATAGTTATATAGTTACATAGTAGGTGAGGTTGAAAAAAGACACAAGTCCATCCTATACGTGTGATTAGATGTCAGTATTACATTGTATATCCCTGTATGTTGCGGTCGTTCAGGTGCTTATCTAATAGTTTCTTGATCGATGCTCCCCACTGAGACCACCGCCTGTGGAAGAGAATTCCACATCCTTGCCGCTCTTACAGTAAAGAACCCTCTACGTAGTTTAAGGTTAAACCTCTTTTCTTCTCATTTTAATGAGTGGCCACAAGTCTTATTAAACTCCCTTCTTCGAAAAAGTTTTATCCCTACTGTGGGGTCACCAGTATGGTATTTGTATATTGAAATCATATCCCCTCTCAAGCGTCTCTTCTCCAGAGAGAATAAGTTCAGTGCTCGCAACCTTTCGCCATAACTAATATCCTCCAGACCCTTTATTAGCTTTGTTGCCCTTCTTTGTACTCACTCCATTTCCAGTACATCCTTCCTGAGGACTGGTGCCCAGAACTGGACAGCATACTCCAGGTGCGGCCGGACCAAAATCTTGTAGAGCAGGAGAATTATCGTTTTATCTCTGGAGTTAATCCCTTTTTTAATGCATGCCAATATTCTGTTTGCTTTGTTAGCAGCAGCTTGGCATTGCATGCCATTGCTGAGCCTATCATCTACTAGGACCCCCAGGTCCTTTTCCATCCTAGATTCTCCCAGAGGTTCTCCCCCCAGTGAGTAGATTGCATTCATATTTTTGCCACCCAAATGCATTATTTTACATTTTTCTACATTGAACCTCATCTGCCATGTAGTTGCCCACCCCATTATATTGTTCAGATCTTTTTGCAAGGTTTCCACATCCTGCGGAGAAGTTATTGCCCTGCTTAGCTTAGTATTACCCGCAAATACAGAGATTGAACTGTTTACCCCATCCTCCAGGTCGTTTATGAACAAATTAAACAGGAAGTAAAGTAAAGTAAAAAAAAAAACCTTCTGCCTTTAGAACCACTTTAAGACGTTTCTGGGTATACATGTAAACCATGCCTTGCCAAAGTTACTGGGATTGCCTAAAAACCCTTCATGGCAGGATAACCATATGCAAGCAGATTAAAAACAATTTAAAATTATATTAACATGGTAAAGGTCATATAAGATTTTCATGATTGGGTTTACGTATATATATATATATTTATTTTTTCAGATTTTCTGGATCAATTGGGATTTTAGAGGTAGAACTAGCACATTTTAAGTGATGATATATTTTTTTTAGTAGGTTGAACAAAACATTTTTTGTTGCCAACATTTTTTTTTAGAATACTACTGCAGAGCTCTGTAAAAGCATGGCCAGATCAAGTAACTGTCTTGGCGTAGCTTTAAAATTGTGCGGCCTGTGGAAAAGTGGTGGTGAAGAGAAAAATCTTCTGGCTGCTGTAAAATATGTTATCAGTTAATAATGAATTTTTACCTGATGGTACACAAATGAGTTCATCTGTGGAGTAGGAGGGGGTCTGTGTTCAGGCTCAGGTAGGATATTTTCAGTCCTCTGATCTTTCCAGATGTTCATTTTACTCCAAAAAGCAGGCCTCTTCCCTCCCTTTTCCAAGTACCCCCTGCAGGACAAGTTTTAAGAGGAATAATTACAGGCTCACTGAACTAACTATGTTTCCTGTGGAAAGGCAGTAAAAGTTACCCCCAAAATTAAACTTAATTACCTGTTGAAAAGCAAAAGCTTCACCTGTAATTACTCAATTTCGTGTAGGCACTAATAAACCTCTGACCAGGCAGGAGGAGGCCATTTTGCTACCTGAGGTAACACTTGATATAGAGTACTGGAATAATCTTAGCTCTCTACACAACAGCACATTCACTTTTAGGAATATTGTAATGTGAGACAAATCAGTCTTTGAGATTGGGATTGCAAAACAATGAGAGACATTAGGACTCAACACTCCAATAGACGAATTGAATGCTTTGTTGACATTTTTTACATCTGTCCTGGAAGTTTTATGGAAAGCTCGTTTCTAAACATCTGGAAACACAAGAAAATGGACACGCCCAGTCAAAGGAAACATAAAATTCCTAAAAAATATGATCCAAAGTACTTCTCTCATTTCTGGATATTTATTGTGACTTGGACCTCATATTACAGGTCTAACCCAGAATACAAAAGTTTAGCCATAGCTCTGAGCTGTCCCTCTTTTAAAACCAAATCCCTCTGTACCTCTTTTTTTTTTCTTATGTGACCCTCTTTTTGGTTTAATATTATTTCAGGTACTTATATAGCACCATCAATTTACACAACGCTTTACATATATATTACACATTTACATCAGTCCCTACCCTCAAGGAGCTTACAATCTAGGTGTTCTTTGTGTCAGGAACTGGGGCATCTGGCCAGGGACTAACATTATTAAATGTAACCTATGTGATAAGGTTGGTCACCCTTATAGCCAGTGCCCTGAGGCTTTGCACAATAAGCCAGAGTTAGTGGAGGAATTTTTCCATCCCAATGGAGAAGAGTCTGGGTTGGCAGAGGTTGTACCAGGGGATCCTAGTGTCTCTGTCCTGTCAGAATCTGTGTCTGTGAGGCCCTCTGTGGTGTCAGTGTTCCCCCCAGTCTGTGGTTCCCAAGTCAGTGTCAGAAAGTGTGGTTGTCAAGTCTGTGTCTGCACCTACTGTTTCTCCTAGTGTAGTGAAGGCAGCGGAGGGTGCTGGACCAGCGTGTATGGTGGTGCCAACCCCTCCTCCTCGGCATAGCAGAAGTGCAGGTGGAGTGAGGGATGGATTGGATGATGGTGGAGGGGGAGGTGGGAAGGGCATGAGGGTGGCTGGTGCAGAATGCAAGGTGAATGATGTGGACGTTGGGGCGAATGATGTGGGGGGGGGTTTGGAATCGCATCCTGATGCCGATTAAGTCTCAAAATGTTTCTTAGCCTGGATTGTGCTTAAGTTGAGATTCGGGGTTTGTAGTTGTCATTAAAATATGTTTCTTTCTATGTAATCTTGTCAGGAAACGGTTTTCTTTACTTGCTGATGTAAGCATGCTTGTTTTTGTTTAGTAGTTGTTTATTTTTGTGTAAATATGTTTTTATTAATGAACTGTATGTTTGTGTGATTTTTTAATTAAGAAAATTACAATCTAAGGTCCCTAACTCACATTCATACATACCCTGTTTCCCCGAAAATAAGCCCCACCCTGTAAATAAGACCTACAAGGACTTTAACTAGGGCTTTTTTGGGGGGTAGTGCTTATATTGCAGCCATCACTAACAATCACGCTAGGTCTTATTTTCGGGGAAACAGGGTACTAGGGCCAATTTAGACAGGATCCAATAAACATACCTCTTTGGAGTGTGGAAGGAACCTTTATTAAAAATGTAAAATGTAAGTACTAAAGTGTTATACAAAACTAAACCTTTTATCCAATTTCTAAATAGCTACATCTGCAATTTTGAAAAGTCAGTATAAAAGGAAAATAGTGGTGCGAAACGCATTCATAGATTTTACCAATCATTTTCTTTGCTTATCAATTTCTTGTTGCCTGCGTAACGTGGAGTATTCTCTTTGCCTACACACTTTTACTAAAGAGGTCCCTCTTTCCCTTCTTAAAAAGTTGGGTGGTATGGTTTAGCAGATATTTTTCTAATATATCTTCCCTCCCCCTCCAACCTAAACAACTCCATATTTGTAAATTGCAGTTTTATTCAACCTTGAAGGAACAAAATGCCATTGGACAGTAAATTCTTCAGTTATAGTGTAAGTAAATTATTCGGCTAACAGAACAAGACTGGGAGCTTCTACTGTAGTGCCCATTAGAGCTATATGGATAGTTTGAAATAGTAAAAAAAAACTGCTGCCTATAGCAGTCAAATAGGGACTTCAGAATTTACATATAGAGCATACATATATGATGATATATTACATATATGATTTCTCCTGTATTGAATTTATTGTAACTGTACAGTCTGCCCTCATGTTGTAAAGCGCTGTGCAAACTGTTGGCGCTATTTAAATCCTGTATACAGATACTCCTTGTTTAACGACTTACCTATTAAACGACCACTCAGACTTACGACCAGCTCTCCCCACCCTAACGACGCGCTATACATCATTGTATTGTACAGTACAGTATTTTAGTTTTTGTTCTGTACTTATACAAATTAAAACAACGTTATTGAGCTGGAGTTTTGTGTTTAGACACACGAGTCCAACCATCCAATGTCACCCGGCATTCAGCCTGTGTGTAAACGGCTTAAAGAGGTTGTAAACCTCCCCATGTAAGTTGTACCTATAGGTAAGCCTTATTCTAGGCTTACCTATTAGGTACTGTAAAGCTCTTCTAAACGTGCACCCTTTTGGAGATACTTACTGTTTACTGCGTCGATGACATCATCGCACATGCTCTCTGAAGGAACGGCCGCCCGTGCCGTTTCTTTAGGCGAGTGTGCCGTGACCGTCAGCTCCCACGCGCACGAGTGACATCACACGGCTCTGGCCAGTCACAGAGCCGGAGTCTGTGGCCCCGGAAAGGAAGACGGATGAAGATGGATGCGGCCTGCAGCTGGGATAACACGGGCTTCGGTTGCAGGTAAGTGTCACATAATGTGCTAGTATGCAATGCATACTAGCACATTATGCCTTTACTTTGCAGGGAAGAAGAAAGGTAGAAAAATCCACCAGGGTTCCCTTCCTCTTTAAGGGTCAGCAGTTGGAACTACTGAACAGGGGGGCAGAAGAACTCTCCTGGAATTGTTGATTTCTGATAAGACTTTGGAAGATTTTTCTTCTTTACAGAGGCAGGCAAAGGAGAGTTGTTCGCTTTCTTTTTTGGAGGGCACCCTATTATTTGTATTATTTTTTTTTCGGATTGTTGGTTTAATAAGGTTTTATTGGGTTTTTTTTTATGTTTTTTTTTTTTTAGTAACTTAACAGCCAGGAGTTCTATCTCAATCAATAAAGTTTACATTGTCAGAGAGTCTCTATGGAAAGTAGAAGGATGATATAGAACTAAATCCGCAGCTCCCAGTATCAGTTTGCATTGCTATGAGTGTTAAGAACGTGACTTGACTTCTATAAAAGGGAATTATGTGGGTCTTCCAAGCTCTCGCTACCACTCTTTTGGCCTCCATAAAAGATACGGGTCGTCAATTGGTGTGTAATAAATCTTTCAGGATTTTTTTTCGTAGTTAGATTTTTAGCAGCAGTCACTTCAATAAGGAAAAAATAGAAAGATGGGAAGGAATAACAAGACTGTAGCCATATGTATTCAAAATATATGGCTAATTAGTCAACAGAGTGTTTGGATTACAATCCACTGATCGTTAGGGGATTAGTGTTTTCTATTATCTCAGACAATTTATTGTACTATTCTGTGTACTGTTTGAGGAGTCTTGTCCCTGGTCCTAGACAGAACACGCCTTTTTTAAGTGTTCTCATTCTTCAAAAACAGCCAACACTCTTGATGGAATTACATTATTTAGATAGTTTTTTATATGCAAATGCTATCCCTGATCATACGTTTGACTAAAATACCTTTTAAGCAATACTGGAAATAATTGTAGGCGTGCACATAAGATGAAACTGCCGCGATCGTTAGAGCGAGAGTAATAATTCTAGCCCTAGACCTCCTCTAACTCAAAACATGCAACCTGTAGAATTTTTTAAACGTCGCCTATGGAGATTTTTAAGGGTAATGCCGTGTACACACGGGCGGACTTTTCGACCGGACTGGTCCGACGGACCGAATCCGGCAGACAATCCGACCGTGTGTGGGCTCCATCGGACCTGCAGAGGACTTTTTCGGTCGAAAATCTGACGGACTTTAGATTTGGAACATGTTTCAAATTTGTCCAACGGACTCGAGTGCGGTCGAAAAATCTGCTCGTCTGTATGCTAGTTGGACGGACGAAAACCAATGCTAGGGCAGCTATTGGCTACTGGCTATCAACTTCCTTATTTTAGTCCGGTCGTACGTCATCACATACGAATCCGTCTGACTTTGGTGTGATCGTATGTAGGCAAGTCCGTTCGTTCAAAAGTCCGTCGAAAGACCGTCGGACCAGTCCGGTCAAAAAGTCCGCCCATGTGTACGCGGCATAAAAGTTTGTCGCCATTTCATGAGCGGGCGCAATTTTAAAGCGTGACATGTTGGGTATAAATTTACTCTGTGTAACATTATCTTTCACAATAAAAAAAAAAAATTTGGGCTAACTTTACTGTTGTCTTATTTTTTAATTCAAAAATGTGTATTTTTTTTCCCAAAAAAGTGCTTGTAAAAAAGCTTGCAAGACCGCTGCGCAAATAAGGTGTGACAGAAAGTATTGTAACGACCGCCATTTTATTCTCTAGGGTGTTAGAAAAAAAAATGTATAATGTTTGGGGGTTTTAAGTAATTTTCTAGCAAAAAAAACCTGTTTTTAACTTGTAAACAACAAATCTCAGAAAGAGGCTCGGTCCTTAAGTGGTTAAGAAAAATGCAATGCTCCCAAGCCGCCATCTCATGTTTTGTCTCAGACAGACCCTGTCCAGTAAATTTGCAGTTAGATTTAAGGATGAGCAATGCACAATAAAGCCTCATTTACCCTATAAGAATCTCGTACAAATGATTGTTAGGTTTTTTTTTGCATGCTAGTCTCATATCGAAAACCAATAGGTTACTAAAGTTACAAAAATTCTCATACGACAGAATAAAACTTATGATGTAATGTGTTGTATTGTATTTGAATGTATTCTTTCATTTCCGAGCATGCATGGTCTTGGTCACACAACTATATGCACAAAAATTATTTTTTCTGTTATCGCATGAGAAAATTTTTCGTGCTTGCCCCATCGGATAATTTTGCATCAATGGTCATGATCGGTTCCGGAAAGCTGTGTACTAATGTTCGGACTATCAGACGATCGCTCCAAAAGCAATATTTTTCATCCGATTCTCTCATCGTGTGTACT
This sequence comes from Lithobates clamitans, assembly GCA_037952925.1. NCBI lineage: Eukaryota > Metazoa > Chordata > Amphibia > Anura > Ranidae > Lithobates > Lithobates clamitans. The sequence goes on along the minus strand of JBBGZY010000194.1, from coordinate 2,430,491 downwards.
AGGCATTGAGCTGGCCATACACATACAGATTGTTTCCATTCAGCCTTCAAAAAAAATCTGACAGAGTCCTCCATCCACCACTACTTAGCACAGATGGCTGAATATCCTGCTGTTGCTATTGTATTCTGCCAGCCAGCCCTGTCAGCTGTCAAAATACCCAAATAGCGGCTGCATCTTTTTGGATGCAGTAGCTGTTTGACCGGTAATTTTCCTCCCAGCCACTTTGATTTTTCAGTCAAAGGATGCCAAACGGGGGGGGGGGGGGGGGGGGGAATGGTGCCCATCAGGACCACCTACTGGGTGAATTTTGCACAGTGTATGGCCAGCTTTAGAAAGCTGGAAGCAGAACCTGTATATGTAATGAACAAATATGGCTGTAACCATGTACCTAGATAATTATAAAAAATCCAGAGAAACAATGTTTTTAAAATAGTAACACCCATAGATGCGATTATTTACATTAAACGAATGTGTTTCGTCTAACTATCCAAGGCAGGCCATAGACTGTGCAAGTTTCTTTCCTGCAACCACAGGTTGCAGGAAAGAAATTTGCAGAGATTCCCTCATCTACACAGACAGTGTTGACAGGGGAATCCCTCCTGCCAAGCAATTGTCTTCTCCAGACAGGGGAAGTTGTCTCCGCCAGGAGAAGACAGTGATTATTGCTAATGGCTATAGCAACTTGGTACATTCAGCCTGCCCATTAATGGTTCGAATCTCAGCCGGTTTAGCAGGAGATTTTAACAGTCTATGGCCGGCTCAGGAAACATTAAAATGTGCTATGTCCCCTTTAAAGTAGAATTGAAAATTGACTTGCCTGATGTTCCATATTTTGATGACTGTATTTCATATACACATTTGTAAATTTCCCTTCTTGTGGTTATCTGTAAATCAGGTAGTGCAGTTAACAACCATGCTAAATTACTGCTGTGATAAGATCAATAATCCACATAAATAGTCTGTTGATTGATTTACAGATAAACTTGCATTGAGAGTAATCAGTCCTTCAATGTGTAGTATACAAAAACTGAAAGCACTACGGTACGTGTAAGCAAGGTTTTTGGAACAACTAATATTATTTACAGGAATTAAAAACTACAGATTATGTAACATGACAGATGACTTTGTTGGTGTCCGCATAAGAACTCGGAGGGCTCCAGTGCTGCTCCAAGAGCAATCAAAGTAAACATATGGTATGAGCCCCCTATGATATCTGGTGTATAGTTGCAAGCATAGTTTTTATTGCTTGAGCACAACATATAAAACATTACCTTTAATTCAACTTTACCTAGTAAAAATGATCATCTACTACTTGATAGCCACAGCAGGCATCTCCAGGCATCTGCTTTCAGTCTAAGAATTTTTTAGAGCATCCCATGAGCACCAAAACCCAAACTTCATACAGTGCATCAACTTTTTGGTCCATCTCTTCTGCCATTCGTCCATCTTTATGGCAAGTAGCTCCACTGACAGAAAACAGACGGCAGGCCCGGACTGGGACAAAAAATAGGCCCGGGCATTTTGGATTGAGCAGCCCATGACATGTTAACCGGCCCCTTCCCCACTCTCCACCCTGACAGATTCCCTGAGAGAGGGGAGGGGGGGAACTCAGCAGAGGTGTTGGGGAGGGCGAGGTGGGACCAGGAAAGAGCATGGTGGGATGGAGAGCACAGAGAAGAACCTTAAGAACATGGGGTGGGGCGAGAGCACAGGGAGGAAGAGAAGAGCACAAGGGGCAGCGGAAAGCATGGGGGGAGGTTGAGAGCACGGGGGGAGATGGAGAGCACAGGAAGGGCAGCGGAGAGCATGGGGGGAAGGGGGAGAGCACGGGGGGGCTGGTGGAAGGCATGGGGGGATGTGAAGAGCACATGGGGGAGGTGGAGAGCACAGGGGGGCTGGTGGAGAGCAGGGGGAGGTGGAGAGCATAGTGAGGGCAGCGGAGAGCATGGGGGGAAGGTGGAATGCATAAGGGGGGTTGTGGAGAGCACATGGGGGGCTGGTGGAGAGCAGGGGGGAGGTGAAGAGCACAGAGAGTGCGGCAGAGAGCATGGGGGAAGATGGAGAGCACAGGGGGCTGGTGGAGAGCATGGGGGGGTGTGAAGAGCACAGGGAGGGCTGCAGAGAGCATGGGGGGAGATGGAGAACACAGGGAGGGTGGCAGAGAGCATGGGGGAGATGGAGAGCACAGGGAGGGCAGTGGAGAGCATGGGGGGAGATGGAGAGCACAGGGAGGGCGGCGGAGAGCATGGGGGGAGATGGAGAGCACAGGGAGGGCGGCGGAGAGCATGGGGGGAGGTGGAGAGCACAGGGGGGCTGGTGGAGAGCACGGGGGGGCTGGTGGAGAGCACGGGGGGCTGGTGGAGAGCACGGGGGGGCTGGTGGAGAGCACAGTGAGGGCAGCGGAGAGCATGGGGGGAGGTGGAGAGCACAGGGAGGGCGGCTGAGAGCATGGGGGGAGATGGAGAGCACAGGGAGGGTGGCGGAGAGCATGGGGGGATTTGAAGAGTGCATGGGGGGTGGCGAGCACAGGGAGGGCGGCAGAGAGCATGGGAGGAAGGTGGAGAGAATGGGGGGATGTGAAGAGCACATGGGGAGGTGGAGAGCACAGGGGGGCGGTTGGAGAGCACGGGGAGGGCAGCGGAGAGCATGGGGGGAGGCGGAGAGCACAGGGAGGGCGGCGGAGAGCATGGGGGGAGATGGAGAGAACAGGGAGGGTGGCGGAGAGCATGGGGGATTTGAAGAGTGCATGGGGGGTGGCGAGCACAGGGAGGGTGGCAGAGAGCATGGGGGGAAGGTGGAGAGAATGGGGGGATGTGAAGAGCACATGGGGAGGTGGAGAGCACAGGGGGGCTGGTGGAGAGCACGGGGAGGGCAGCGGAGAGCATGGGGGAAGGTGGAGAGCACAGGGAGGGCGGCAGAGAGCATGGGGGGAGATGGAGAGCACAGGGAGGGCGGCGGAGAGCATGGGGGGAGATGGAGAGCACAGGGAGGGCAGCAGAGAGCATGGGGGGAGATGGAAAACACAGGGAGGGCGGCGGAGAGCATGGGTGGAGGTGGAGAGAACAGGGGGAGGTGGAGAGCACAGGGGGGCTTGTGAAGAGCATGGGGGGGAGGTGGAGAGCACGGGGGCTGTGAAGAGCACATGGGGGTGGCGAGCACAGGGAGGGCGGCGGAGAGCATGGGGAGAGGTGGGGAGCACAGGGGGGAGGTGGAGAGCACAGGGGGGAGGTGGAGAGCATGGGGGGCTGTGAAGAGTGCATGGGGGGTGGCGAGCACAGGGAGGGTGGCGGAGAGCATGGGGGGGTGTGAAGAGCACAGGGAGGGCTGCAGGGAGCATGGGGGAGATGGAGAACACAGGGAGGGCGGTGGAGAGCATGGGGGGAGATGGAGAGCACAGGGAGGGCGGCGGAGAGCATGGGGGGAGATGGAGAGCACAGGGAGGGCGGCGGAGAGCATTGGGGGAGATGGAGAGCACAGGGAGGGCGGCGGAGAGCATTGGGGGAGATGGAGAGCACAGGGAGGGCGGCGGAGAGCATTGGGGGAGATGGAGAGCACAGGGAGGGCGGCGGAGAGCATGGGGGGAGGTGGAGAGCACAGGGAGGGCGGCGGAGAGCATGGGGGGAGGTGGAGAGCACAGGGGGGCTGGTGGAGAGCACAGGGGGGCTGGTGGAGAGCACAGGGGGGCTGGTGGAGAGCATAGGGGGGCTGGTGGAGAGCATAGGGGGAGGTGGAAAGCACGGGGGGCTGTGAAGAGCGCATGGGGGGTGGCGAGCACAGGGAGGGCGGCGGAGAGCATGGGGAGAGGTGGGGAGCACAGGGGGGGCAGCGGAGAGCATGAGGGGGCAGCAGAGAGCATGGGGGGATGTGGAGAGAACAGGGGGGAAGCAGAGTGCGTGGGGGGATATGAACAGCACAGGGGGAGTGAGCGCAGAGCATGGGGGGTGGCAGAGAGCACGGGGAGTGGCAGAGAGCATGGGGGGTGGCAGAGAGCACAGGGAGGGTGGCAGAGAGCACAGGGAGGGCGGCAGAGAGCATGAGGGAGGTGGAGAGCACTGGGGGGGAGAGCACTGGGGGGCGGCAGAGAGGATAGGGGAGGTGGAGAGCACTGGGGGGCGACAGAGAGCATGGAGGAGGTGGAGAGCACTGGGAGGGGGTGGCAGAGAGCATGGGGGAGGTGGAGAGCACCGGGAGGGGGCGGCAGAGAGCATGGGGGAGGTGGAGAGCACTGGGGGGGTGGCAAATAGCATGGGAGAGGTGGAGAGCACTGGGGGGGCAGCAGAGAGCATGGGGGAGGTGGAGAGAACTGGGGAAGATGGCAGAGAGCATGGGGGAGGTGGAGAGCACTGGGAGGGGGCGGCAGCGAGCATGGGGGCGGTGGAGAGCACTGGGAGGGGGCGGCAGAGAGCATGGGGGAGGTGGAGAGCACTGGGGGGGTGGCAAATAGCATGGGGGAGGTGGAGAGCACTGGGGGGGGCAGAGAGCATGGGGGAGGTGGAGAGCACTGGGGGGGCAGAGAGCATGGGGGAGGTGGAGAGCACTGGGGGGGGAAATAGCATGGGGGAGGTGGAGAGCACTGGGGGTGGCAGCAGAGAGCATGGGGGAGGTAAAGAGCACTGGGGGGGCGGCAGAGAGCATGGGGAAGGTGGAGAGTACTGGGGGGGGTGGCAAAGAGCATGAGGAGGCAAAGAGTATGGGTGGTGTGGAGAGCCCAGGGGGGGGCAGCAGAAATAAGCAGGATAGGAGAAGCGGTGGGGGCGGCTGCATATGAACAATCATTCTCTCCATCTTCCTCCTGCAGTCTCCTGCTTCTCTTCTCTACCTCTCGCAGGCATTCCGATACTGTAGGAGGAAGATGGAGAGAATGATTGTTCTATATGCAGCCGCACCCACCAATCCTCCTATCTAGGTTACAGGGGGGTGGCGGAGAGCACGGGGCTGCACTCATGTTTTCTGTTATCGGCTTCAAGTTGTTAGCAGCAGCAGGTGTCTGCTCTGGCTCCTCCCCCTTCGCAGTCTTGCCGCCTGGCACTGACGGCTGACCTATACAGGCAGCTGCAGAAGGCTCTAGCTCCACCCCCTCTATGTTTACATCCCCCCAGCGCCGATGAAGTTTAACTGGCAGCCGGTCGGCCGCGGAGAGGCTGCATGAGCGGCGAGGGCTCAAAGAGCCTTGTGACCCGCAAGGACTTGCAGCCTGGTGGCCCAGGCGACCGCGGCCCACCGGGCAAGTGCCCGGTTTGCCCTATGGCCAATCCGGGCCTGACAGAGGGTGAGAATTGGGAAGGGTAGGCCAAAGCTCAATGAATATTAAAAGGGCAACTTTGGGTAGAATAAGGGAGGGTTATAGCTCCTGTAAGGTTTATTTTTGCCATCTGTTTCTCATTGGGGATATTTTCTTTCACTTCCTGTCCCACAGCTAAAGGAGAAAGTTAGAGAAAATCCTCCTAAAGTGAGGGAATCTCTGGTTGTCACCAGAACTGTTTTCCCCATTGCAAGATATTCCCATTATTCCTGCTCTGAGGACAACCAAAAATTTGGGATTTTCATTTTACTTTCACTTTTGGTAAATACAGTAATCAGAATAGAGAGGATGAAATACCCTAACTGGGGCACAAACAACAATTAAACCCTGATGGGTGTTCAAATCTTCCTCCACTCTATCCAAAACTAACAGAAAAGATTTAGCCTTTAGTTATACTTTAATGTCTTTAAATTAAATTGTTTTATTTACCTGCCATAAATGTTCTGAATACCACATTTACGGCTTTAAGAATATGCCCCATATAGATTTCCCCTGAAGCTCTAGAGCAGTGATCTGCAAACTGTGGCCTGGGGGCCAAATGTGGCCCTTTGCTTGCTTTTATCAGGCCCTTGGGGCACTATTTCATCCACTGACACCAATGAAGTGGCACAAATCCTCCCACTGATACCAACAGTGGGGCACAATGCCTCACCATTACACTAACAATTGGGCCCAATGACATCAATAATGGGGCGCAATTCTTCCCAATGATACCAGCAATTGTGCCCAATGGCACCAACGATGGGGTACAATTCTTCCTAATGACATCAATAATGGGGCACAATTCTTCCCAATGACACCAGCAATTGGGCCCAATGGCACCAACGATGGGGCACAATTCCTCCCACTGACACCAACAATAGGGCAAAATTCCACCCACTGACAGGAATGATGGGGCACAATTCCCCCCACTGACACCAACGATTGGGCCCAATTGCACAAATGATGGGGCACAATTCCTACCACTGACACCAACGATTGGGCCCAATTACAGCAATGATGGGGCAGAATTCCTCCTATGGACACCAACAATGGGGAAAAATTTCACCCATTAACACGAGTGATGGGGCACAATTCCCCCCACTGACACCAACGATTGGGTCCAATTACACCGATGATGGGTCACAATTCCTCCCAAAGACACTAATGATGGGGCATTATTTTTCCCACAGATGTCAGGACCTTTTCTACTCTCACTGAAGGACAGTAAAAAGGCCCCTTGTGTAGAAAGTTTGAAGACCCCAGCTCTAGAGGATAGCTGAGACCAGGAACAGATACCTGGAGGTGAATACTATTATATATCAAGTGGGGGATACAAGATTTGCGGCTGCTACAGGTTTTCTTTAGGGTTTGTCCACCCTGTTGCACTGAGGTAATGCGTGCATTACTGAATGGGTTACTAAAAACGCACAAAACATATGTCATACACGTTGGTGTGCTACAGTGCCATTCATTGATTAATTTCAGCCCAATACACCTTGCCAATGGATGTGTGTTGCAACATGTAGCAATGCAGGTACAATGCTTTGCGGTGTGCTGCACTACAAGTATATGCACCTTTTTTTGGTGCGTTAGGCAGCTTCGGGCTGCTCTAACACGTCACACAAAAACACGGGGCATAACATGAGTCAGCGTGCGTGCATTAATCACAACACAAACATGTGAACCCGTGCTTATATTTAGGCATGTATTTTATTCATGCAGTTGACATTCTGTCAATATCTATTTCCATTAAGGGTCATTTATGATATTTGTCTTATGTATGACTAAATTACAAGCGCAGCTGATGACGTGGACATGCTTCAAAATGTAACAGCTACGATCACCTGGAAGGTACAAGATGTCAGGTTAATAGGCCCTGTATTTATATAAGAAAGAAAAATAGCCCCGCCATACGCTTTTTAACAATGCATGTAAAAAGCAGTAGCACTTACCCCACAGCAGGACCACGAGTCTACAAATGTTATTAAATGGACTATGCACAATTAGCTACTGCTTATATGCACCTGCTTTGTACGTACGCATTTTATTTTGTGTTTGGACGCTTTGGCCAATGTTTGTGGCAATTTCTTTTGGATGGAGCATTAGGCTTCGCTGTGCACACCACCACATGGCATGGGTTTTAATTGACAAATCTACGTTCTTCTGTCCAGTTGGCAGTCAAGGAACTTGGAAGATTAGTGACCCCTTCTGTGTCCTAAAATAATGGTCAAGCCGAATGTGTACCCCATCCCCCACCTTCTTGAGCTGCTTACCACACCTAGTCCTGATTAGTGCTTTTGTCTGGGACTCATTACAATTTCAATAGAGCTGCGAGGAGCTTGGTCCATTAGTAAAAATAACAGCACAGAGGAATAGCTTAATCACATAGTGACTTTACTCTGGTCAACACCCCCCACTAGAATACGAAAAGGAAAGAAAAAAAAACAGTAACTTAATGTGGCCAAGTTAGCACATAATGCAAAGCAGAGAACTCCCTGAACCTGGACAGGAGGGTACACATAAGGATAAAGGTTGGAGCAATAATCCTTTAATTAACCTATTCAATACAAGATGAGCTTAATACACAACACAGATATAAACAGGTGATAAATACTCAAATGTGTTACATTTCACAGGTTTCCCTAATTAGTTCTTGAAAAGTAACTAAAGGTGATTTATGGGAGTCAAGGAACTAATTATAGAAAGATTCTGTCTCCTCCCTAGGGACTGGTGGGTCACATATGAAACCAGACATATAGGATAAGCACATATGGCATGACTGCATCTCAAAGGCAGGATGCACATGTGCACTCATTACATTGTCATCCTCTATTACTGTATATAACTTAGATCATAGGAGCACCACATAGGCTAGGAACAATGGCACTAAGGTTATTTTTTTTATCACTGTGTCAAATAACTTGAGCAATATACACACACACATATTATATATATATATATATATATATATATATATATATATATATATATATATATATATATATATAATATATATTTTACCATTTACCTCTAAAGCATTTCTCAGCCAAAGAACAAACATTTAAAGCAGACCTTCAGTCATTTTTTTAAACTTTCCATCTATTCAATCTTCTGCCCTTGTTGTTTTAACTTTGGATAGTAAAACATTTTTTTTTCTGCCAGTAAATACCTTATATTATTATTATATAATATTATTAGGCAGAACACACTCTATATATTAAACTTTTAAAATATAACACTTGACTCATATTTCTGTGGATTCAAATGGCCGCGGCCCTTCATTATAGGTATGTAATAAAATATATTAACAGCATATAATCTAATACCGATATTAAAGTATACCAACAACAACACATTTTAGCTTAGCTACTAAAGCTCAAGCTAATAAAATTACAACTTAAAGTCTCCTTTCTAAAGAAACGGACAAGACCTCATAATGTGAGCTGCAACATGGGAGGAAGGTAGGGTTGCCACCTCATCCCTTTAAACCCGAACACATATGAATTACACAGGTTCTGAGGCTAATTTAATACACATAAGGCACCAAGTGAGTTTAATTATCACCTTAATCAGCCACAGAACCTGTGTAATCAATATGTGTTCAGGTTTAGGCTGGGTTCACACTATACTACACGACAGTAGTACGACTCTCTGTGACATCAGTCCTACATTGGTCCTACATTGATCCTACATTGGTCCTACATCCATCCGACTTTCATGAACAGGATACTACTTTGATCCGACTTTTCAGATAGTACACTTGTCCTTTGACCAATCAAAACTAACATCAATGGGAGGGGCTACAGCAGGGGGCAGGAAATAACACAATGTCGGATGCCAAAGTCGGATGGTTAAGACAAGGATCTGACTTTGATCCTACTTCAGTGATAGTCAATGGGCTGAAGTAGGATCAAAGTCGGACCAAAGTAGTACAGGGAGCTTTTCTAAAGTTGGAATGACTTGTGTCGGACCAGTTAGGACGGCTTTCATAGGGAAACATTGAATTTCACACATCATGTGACATTAGCTTCCAATGTCGGAGCGTTTGTCGGACCAGTGTGAACCCAGCCTCAGGCTGGGTTCACACTGGTGCGACACGACAGCCGTCCTACTTTGGATCCGACTTTGCCCTGCGACATGAAGCCGGCATGTGTCCGACTTTCAATGAACCAATGCCCGGCACTGTGTTTGGTATGAATCTTTAGGGGGAACTCCGCGCCAAATTTTAAATAAAAAACCGGCATGGGTTCCCCCTCCAAGAGCATACCAGGCCCTTGGGTCTGGTATGGACCTTGAGGGGAACCCCCTACGCCGAAAAAACGGCGTGGGGGTCCCCCCCAATCCATACCAGACCCTTATCCGAGCACGCAGCCCGGCCGGACAGGAATGGGGGTGGGGACGAGCGAGCGCCCCCCCCCTCCTGAACCGTACCAGGCCGCATGCCCTCAACATGGGGGGGTTGGTGCCTTGGGGGAGGGGGCGCGCTGCGGCCCCCCACCCCAAAGCACCTTGTCCCCATGTTGATGAGGACAAGGGCCTCTTCCCGACAACCCTGGCCGTTGGTTGTCGGGGTCTGCGGGCGGAGGGCTTATCGGAATCCAGGAGCCCCCTTTAATAAGGGGGCCCCCAGATCCCGGCCCCCCACCCTATGTGAATGAGTATGGGGTACATGGTACCCCTACCCATTCACCTAGGGAAGTGTCAATAAAAAAAACCACAGTACACAGGTTTCAAAATTAATTTATTGGGCAGCTCCGGTATCTTCTTCCGACTTCTCCCGGTGTTCCGCCTCTTCTCCCGGGCCCCGCCGCTATCTTCTTCCAGCTCTATTGCCAGCGAGGGGCCCGGTCTGCTGCCGCTGTCTTGTCGCCGCTGTCTCGCCGCTTCTTCTCTTCATCTCTTCTTCCGATGTTGACACGGCGCTCTCCCCGGCTGGAATGCTCTCTGTGCGCTCTGCTCTGACTTATATAGGCGGTGACCACGCCCCCTAAAACGTCACAGTCCCAGCATGCCCAGGGACTGTGACGTTTTAGGGGGCGTGGTCACCGCCTATATAAGTCAGAGCAGAGCGCACAGAGAGCATTCCAGCCGGGGAGAGCGCCGTGTCAACATCGGAAGAAGAGATGAAGAGAAGAAGCGGCGAGACAGCGGCGACAAGACAGCGGCAGCAGACCGGGCCCCTCGCTGGCAATAGAGCTGGAAGAAGATAGCGGCGGGGCCCGGGAGAAGAGGCGGAACACCGGGAGAAGTCGGAAGAAGATACCGGAGCTGCCCAATAAATTAATTTTGAAACCTGTGTACTGTGGTTTTTTTTATTGACACTTCCCTAGGTGAATGGGTAGGGGTACCATGTACCCCATACTCATTCACATAGGGTGGGGGGCCGGGATCTGGGGGCCCCCTTATTAAAGGGGGCTCCTGGATTCCGATAAGCCCTCCGCCCGCAGACCCCGACAACCAACGGCCAGGGTTGTCGGGAAGAGGCCCTTGTCCTCATCAACATGGGGACAAGGTGCTTTGGGGTGGGGGGCCGCAGCGCGCCCCCTCCCCCAAGGCACCAACCCCCCCATGTTGAGGGCATGCGGCCTGGTACGGTTCAGGAGGGGGGGGGCGCTCGCTCGTCCCCACCCCCATTCCTGTCCGGCCGGGCTGCGTGCTCGGATAAGGGTCTGGTATGGATTGGGGGGGACCCCCACGCCGTTTTTTCGGCGTAGGGGGTTCCCCTCAAGGTCCATACCAGACCCAAGGGCCTGGTATGCTCTTGGAGGGGGAACCCATGCCGGTTTTTTATTTAAAATTTGGCGCGGAGTTCCCCCTCAAGAACATCTGAGCACAAGTCGCGTGCCGAAGTCGGATCATGCAAGACGGCATTCCGACTTTGATCCGACTTCAATGATAGTCAATAGGCTGAAGTAGGATCAAAGTCGGACCAAAGTAGTACAGGGAGCATTTCTAAAGTCGGAACGACTTCTGTCGGACCAGTTAGGACGGCTCCCATAGGGAAACATTACATTTCACACGTCATGCGACATGAGCTCCCAATGTCGGAGCGTTTGTCGGACCAGTGTGAACCCAGCCTCAAAGGGATGGGGTGGCAACACTAGAGGGAGGGTGGGATTATTATTATTATTATTATACAGGATTTATATAGCGCCAACAGTTTACGTAGCGCTTTACAACTTGAGGGTAGACAGTACAAATACAATACACTTTGATACAGTAGGAATTAGAGGGCCCTGCTCCTTAGAGCTTACAATCTAAGAGGATGTGCTTCCTTCTTCAAATCCCTGCTTACTGCACTACTAATGACGCGTTTTTTTTTTCTTCTTTTATAGTTGACTGCACGTGCCAGGACCATTAATGACATCATGTTGCCAATCACAGGTAAGTACAAAAACTGGTTTAACTTTTTTTTTTTGGTCTGCCACTATCCCATATGTGGTGGGCGGGGACATTTTATGCCCCACCCTCCACTACCATTCTATGCATTAAGATAAAAAACCTTCTGTGTGTATCAGCCTCCCCAGCACCCCCCTAATTACTTACCTGAGCCCCCTCTTTCTTTAGCGATGTCCACGAGTGTCTAAGCCATCCGGGACACTCCTCCTGATTGGCTGAGACATAGCAGCGGCGCCATTGGCTCCCATGGCTGTCAATCAAAGTCAGGCAACCAATCAGGGAAGTGAGGGGACGGGGTCAGGTCAGGGCTCTGTGTCTGAATGGAGACACAGAGCTCTGACTCGGCTCGGGTGCTCCCATAGAGAGCTGCTGGCTGTGGGGGCACTCGATAGGAGGGCGTGGCCAGGAGCAGCAAAGAGGGACCCGAGAAGAGGAGGATCCAGGCTCCTCTGTGCAAGACCACTGCACAGAGGAAGTAAGTATAACATGTTTGTTATTTTTTTTAAAAGCGATAACTACATTCACTTTAAATTGATGGGCTTAGGTCCTCTTTAAATTAATGAAAAGGTGAGTGATAGTTATTTTCAGCTGGGTTCATTGGGATTTGAAAGTGTTAAATCCTTATGCTGCTAACATTAGTAAATAGATAGGACGGTATCATTTATTTACTTGATTTATAATTTTTACATTTCTTCAGTTGCTTCCTGGTTTCTGGCCTAGGCCAAAATTATGCCATACATCCCAGGAGTCTTCATGGGCTTTTTTTTTTTTTACAATTCAAATTAAAAATTTTAAAGCTTAACTTTACCCATAGCTGCTATATAAAAAAGAATGTTCTTTAGTAAGGAACATACATTCCACATTAATAATTGTGCTACCAAAATATGTATGTGTTGTAAATTGCCTCCAGCATTGTTCCTGTTTCTTCTTGCTGGAGGCTGCCATTTTGCTAAAGCCCAGAGCCCCTGAACAGCAATAAATCATAAAGCGGAACAAAACACTTTGATTTAACGGTTTGAAAAAACAGTTACATTCATGGAATGGCGGTGTACTGTTGAATACTGCAGATTGTCGGATAATGCCTTCGACGATCTTCACATGCGCACTAGTGACATCACGCCAACTGATCTGTTGATCAGCTGGCGTGACGTCAAAAGTGCCCATGCGCAGATTGTCAGAGGCATTATCTGACGATCAGCAAAATGCGGAGGCAGAATCCTCCACCTACCTTCATCAGTACAAGGTCACCTCCTGTGCATGGAACGCTGCCCCTCTCTGTATTCTATAGATCACATGTACAGATTTCACATCGTCCTCCCCAGCTGACTCTCCAGGTGTTGTAGGACTACAGGTCCCAGGCCCCCCCTAGGATGGCTCATGCTGGGATTTGTAGTCACCTGCCCTGTGGCCACCTTCCTGTGCTCTGTCTGGGATAAGAAGCATAGAGAACCCAGCAGAGCATGGATGTGGCACTGTGCAAGGAGCAGGGCCCCACATTGAGGGTGTTTTTGTCAATGGGAATTTCCCTGCCTAGGCTGATCATTGCACACGTTCAGGAGAGGCTGTCTGTAGTGCGGAGAGCAGCGAATAAGCCTGTGTTGTGGTCATGCCTGGCAGCTGGGAGGTAGTAGGACAGTGTGGCGTGCACCGGAGGCGGAGGCGGTGTTCCGTCTTTGCTGATCATCAAATAGTGCCTCTGACCATCTGCGCATGCAGTGTTGACATCACGCCAGCTGATCGTCAGATCAGCTGTAATGACATTACTACTGCGCATGCGCAGATCGTCAAGGCATTATCCAACAATCTGCAGTATCCGACAGAACACTGGGATTGCTAACTGTCACATTTGCTTGTGTTCTCAACCTAGCTGTCAAACCATCAAATAGCTGGTGTCATAACTGATCACATGTGCAACACCATGGCAGTTGCAGATCAAACAGAAGCAGCTTCCTTGGCTGTAAAGGATAGGAGGATTTAATTCCACTTTAAGGCTGTCAGCAGATCGGCCTCTACAAATTTGGCAGTGCTCAAAAAAAGAGATGTGCAGAGCAGGGTGAGACAGTGTATTACTGGATTTTATACAGAATAGACACTTATTTGTAATGTTTTCCATAAACATACCTGCAAAAGGGACCAGCCTGAATTGATCTAGCAAGCAGTGGCGGCTGGTGCATAAAGTTTTTGGGCGGGCGCAAACAAACTGAAAAATTAAACTGTTAGTAATGCAGGACTGTAAATAGCCATTTATCAGGTAATTATGTATTATTAGTGCTGGATAAAACTGTGCCCATCATATGCAGCCTCACTGTGCCCATCAATTGCAGCATCACTGTGTCCATCACAGTAGGCCAATCACATTCACATTTCAAGTAAAGTAAAATAAAACCACTTAACATAAGGTGTCCTCATTAGAGCCCCCTTTTACATCACATGTCCCAATCAAAGTCCCCCTTTACATCAGGTGTCCCCATCAGAGTCCCCCTTTACAACAGGTGTCCCCATCAGAGTCCCCCTTTACATCAGGTGTCCCCATCAGAGTCCCCCTTTACAACAGTTGCCCCCATCAGCAGCCCTCTATAAATCAGGTGGCCCCATCAGAGTCCTCCTTTACCTCAGGTGTCCCCATCAGAGTCCTCCTTTACATCAGGTGTCCCCATCAGAGTCCTCCTTTACATCAGGTGTCCCAATCAGAGTCCTCCTTTACATCAGGTGTCCCCATCAGAGTCCTCCTTTACATAAGGTATCCCCATCAGAGTCCTCCTTTACATTAAATGTCACCATCAGAGTCCCCTCCTTGCATTATATGTCACCATCAGAGTCCTCCTTTACATCAGGTGTCCCCATCAGAGTCCTCCTTTACATCAGGTGTCCCAATCAGAGTCCTCCTTTACATCAGGTGTCCCCATCAGAGTCCTCCTTTACATAAGGTATCCCCACCAGAGTCCTCCTTTACATTAAATGTCACCATCAGAGTCCCCTCCTTGCATTATATGTCACCATCAGAGTCCTCTTTTACATTAGATGTCCCCATCAAAGTCCCCCTTTACATTAGATGTCCCCATCAGAGTCCTCCTTCACATTAGATGTCCCCATCAGAGTCCTCCTTCACATTGGATGTCCCCATTAGAGTCCTCCTTTACATTAGATGTCCCCATCAGAGCCCCCCTTTACATTAGATGTCGTCATCATCAGAGTCCTCCTTTACATCACATGTCCCCATGAAAGCCCCCCCTTTACAGAAGATGTCCCCCATCAGAGTCCCCTTTTACAGCAGATGTCATCGTCATCAGAGTCCCCCTTTAAATCACATGTCCCCATTAGAGCCCCCCTTTAGAGCAGATGTCGTCATCATCAAAGTCCCCCTTTATATCACATGTCCCCATCAGAGCCCCCCTTTACATTAGATTTCCCCATCAGAGCTACCCTTTACAGCAGATGTCCCCATCAGAGCCCCCCTTTACATTAGATCCCCCCCCTCTCCCCCCCCCCCGTACTCACAGCTCTCACACAAGTCGCCTTCCATTCACCTTCGGACCTGCGGGGGTGAGTCACAGAAACCGTAAGGGAAGGCACGGGACCTGCCAATCACACGCCACAGTGGGAAACAATGTGTTCAGAGCGCAGAGCTCAGCGCCCGAGGACTTTCTAAAGGAAGCCAATAGACCTTCTTGTTTGCAATCACGTGATTGCAAACACGTAATGCTTCCCATAGCAGCTGTGTGACCGGCGCCCTGCACACACTTGAAGTGCCATTATTTTTTCTTTTTTCATTTTTTTCCCCAATGATTGCAGCACATCATGCTTCCCATACACCTGTGTGTCCAGCATCCCGCACACACTTAAAGGGCCAGTATTTTTTATTAATTAATTTTTTTATTTTTTTATAATGAGTAGCTTTATGGGGGGGGGGTGCCCCCGCACCCCCTATGGGCAGGTCGCCACTGTTAGCAAGACCTAATTTCCTGACTAAAGTTCCACTTTAACTAGCAGAAGTCAGCCTAATAATTATTTTTCCTTCAGTGCCTTTAGTAAGCACCTAAGCAGGTAAACCATGGGCCCAGCGGGCAGGAGAAGCATGTATCCGGAATCTAGTCTTTGTCACATGACAGCAGACATTCCCAGTTAAAGCAGCAAAGATTTCTGCCAATTGCTGGCCATTATACTTATTGATCCCCAGATGAATCAGTCATTTTGACATTATGATTGATTATGGCAAATAGTGATTATTTTTCAGCAGTATTTTAATCTCTTTTGACCAATTTCACAGTATGATACTGTAGATTAAAAAAAAATAGATAGATTGAAAAAAATCTGATCTTTGTCTGTTCCAGCCTCACAACCCAAACTGGCCATACATAAGGGCAGAATTTAATTCCAAAATATTTGTTTTCGGATTGTTCATTCAATTTTCTAATAGTTAGTGGGGTCAAATAGATAATTGTTTTTAGAATATAATGATAAGAAAATTAAAAGGAGCAGGATGGAAAATGTTTCCATTCAGAATTTTTTTTACATATTGTAATGTGCATGTGCTCAGCACAAAAGAAACGTTATTAATATGTCCGGGGTTCCATTCAAGTAGCAGGTCTGGGCAAATCTTGAAAGCCGGCAATAGATGGTTCGAATCTCTTCTGGTTCAGCAGGGACCAGCTCAATTTCGAACCAGCCATGGGCAGTCTGATTGTACGCAAGTTGAGCCATCAATCTCCAGCATGGCTGATTTTGATATGCGATTATTGTCAGTGGCTATAGCCGCTAGCAATAATGACTGTGTTCTCCCTGCAGGGACAGTTCCCCATGTACCCCCACCAGGAGAACACAATAGCTCCATGGGAGGGATTCCCCCATCAACGCTGACTGTGTTGATAGGGGTATCAAGCCATTTTCTTGCATCGTCTATGGCCTGCCTAATGGCTTTCTAATTAAATTAGTTTACTCAATGACGGCAAGATCGAATCGCTGTAAATGAATTTTTGAATGTTTGAACCAAATTCTACTGTGCACAGCCAGCAATATTTCCATTCAAACAAACAATTGAATTGAAGCATAAAACTATTGTTTTCACTACAACAGTCAACAGCTCCTGATCAGCTTATGTAATTAAAAGCAATCAGATTGATTGATTCAGGCAAGTTTTCTATTGGTGTTGTAGGGGCAGGGCTGTTAAATAATCATTTTATGTAATAGAATTTTTACATCTAGGTAATCCGTTGATGAAATTGTAAGGGCTTGTTGTCTGAAGAGTGATCCATGTTATGACACCTCCTCGCCACCATCTGTTTTAACCCCTCAAAGTTCACACCACCTCCTCACCGCCTGTTTTTACCTCTCCCCAACAACATATGTACACTAGGCCTACATGTTTTAGGAAATCAGGAAAGCCTAATTACAGCAATTTTTTTACAGGCTGGAACAGACAAAGATCAGATTTTTTTTAACCTATAACCTATAACCTTTAACCTTTTTTAATCTATTTTTTTCATAGAGTGGGTAAGTGCTACAATTTCTATCAGTTTGTGTCACTATTAGGGAAATTTTCCATTCAATAAATTTTTATTGTTTTCAATACAAAGATCATCAGAATAGCGACAATATAGTGTAATGTGTACACGGACATGAAATTGGTTATCAAACAGGGAAACACAATTTTCAATGTATAATCCTGGTGCAAGAGTCAATAGGTCGGTACCCAAGACCATAGGCAAGTAAAAGATATATTGAAAAAAACATCATTGGAATCATTTGCATTTCCGGTGGATGTTTTTCATACAATTCTTATGCCGTGTACACACGAGCAGAATGTCAGACAGAAAAAGTCCGACGGGAGCTTTTCATCGTATATTCCGATCGTGTGTATGCCCCATCTGACTTTTTATGTCGAAATTTCTGACGGACCTAGAAATAGAACGTGTTCTAAATTTTTCCGACGGAACCAATTCTTATTGGGAAATCCGCTCGTCTGTATGCTGTTCCGCTGTACCAAAAACGACGCATGCTCTGAAGCAAGTACGAGACCAAAGCTATTGGTTACTGGCTATTGAACTTCCATTTTCTAGTCCCGTCTTACGTGTTGTATGTCACCGCGTTCTGGACAGTCGGAATTTGGTGTGACCGTGTGTATGCAAGACCGCTTGAGCAGAATTCCGTTGGAACTCTGTCGGAAAAGCCTTCAGAGTTTATTCCGACAGGAAAACCGGTCGTGTGTACAGGGCATCAGTCGTATATAAGTCCATCGGTCACCATTAACATTACAGATATAAAATCAACATGGTTAAACTTTAGTAAAGGACAACTAGAAATCCAGAGATAGGAGGAGGGTAAAAAAAAAGAAAAATAGAGAAAAGAAAGGAGGGGGGGAGAAATAAAGAGGGAAAAAAGGGGTAAAGTCCTATTAGGGAAATTTTAACTCGCGCTCTGTCTAATCCTTTTTCTACTGTATCCAAATCACATGTAGCAGTAAAGCTAAGGAAATCTAGAATGTACTGTAGGCTGCCATTTCGTCTTTTCCTTTAAAAAATTCTATTTGTATGTCTAGCATGTTGATCTAAAGACTTCAGAATATTCTAAATCACTAACCTGGAAAAAGTGTGAAGATCGGCAGTTCTGTTTTCCCACATTTCTTTATCTAACACCGCCATACTCTTATTTCTCATTCCATGCATGTGCCAAATTCTGCTTGCAAAAAAAAATAGATAAAAATAAAATACCTATTTATCTACTGTAGGCTGTTCTGGGCTCCCTGTGCATCAGGGCCCTATACCAATATAATCACCATCGAATGTGGCCATAGAAATGCCATTCAAACTGCCTACATTTGACTGATGCAGTGCATTTCTAAATAGCTATTTTAATTTTTGCTGTTTCAAAACTCCAGAACAAAGAATCTTTCAAATATATGTGTATTTGATATTCACTACATAGAACCTGTATTATACACATGGATTGGAAGCAATTAAAGAAATGATTTACTTGCCGCCAACATCTGACAAGTATGTCAGAAATAACGATGTTCTTCTTTATTACAAGCCATTAAAAGCCATAGAAAAATATATATCACAAAAAGCGATCACACTTCTGCTGTGCTGGGTGTAATATACAAAAACACACATGTATGCCATTCTTGTTCATTAGACCTTTGACCTCGAGACCCATAGACTCACATTCAAGTAACTGTTGTGCTTTCTTCAATTTAATTCCTAAAGATTCTACATCAAATACTGACGTTTATTGTAGCACAGGTCTTTTTTTGGGGAAATTTGATGCGTGTATCAAAATCATTGAGATTGTATACTTAAACAATTACATGTCATATGTTGATGACAATTTACCCCCGAAATGTTCTAGTAAGATACTTACCACATATGGTACTGATTTTACACCGTAGGTATTTGACTCTGGCGCTGAAGAAGTTAATGACAGGAAAATAGGGGGGTAGTGCGTGTTGGGGTGTAATATTTTCATAATGTGATCCTTTTGTTTTCTTTTCATTAGAAGAAGGTTAGGAATGTAAAGTTTGTTTGAACACAGCAGAGTCTTGAGAGGATTTAATGAGGAGCATGAATAGCTAAGACACTGCAGGTGGCAGGGGTGGTCCTTTTCAAATCAGTCACCGTCTGCCAGACCAAGACATGTTTTCCTGGTATATGTTACAAAGGTGGCCAACTGACTCTTTTAACTAAGTTATGCCTGTTTGCCACAAGAACAATAGTCTGCCGACAATAAAGACATCGTTTTAGTCAACAAAACTGCCTTCATAAATGAAAGAATGTGATAAAGTCTGGAGATATATATATAAATATATATATATAATGTATATTTAGATAGATAGATAGATAGATAGATAGATAGATAGATAGATAGATAGATAGATAGATAGATAGATAGATAGATAGATAGATAGATAGATTACTGGAGGATGCAAGACATCAGTGCAATTCTCTTTACAGATCAGTGCTTTCACATTTGTTCTCCTAACAGTCCCCCTTAGGAGGATTTGACAAAAAATGTTAAAACAAGAAAAGACAGGACTAGCTAGCATGGGAAATAAAAGAAAGTGCGATTAAAAAAAAAAAAACATTTAGGAAGCAAATACCAGTATAATTAATACTTTTCCCTCATTGACCCAAGGAATCGTATCGGCCAAAGGGAACACAATGACTACCAAAGGGCCGGTCCACAGGGCACAGGTTAGGCAATGAGGCTATAGAATGAAATAAAATCTTGTGCTCTTCGATACAATATATGACACTAGAATGCTGCTTGAATAAATTGCTTAAAAACACTTTACAATACACATCTCCGGTAAATTAAAAGAGTGGTATGGCCAAAGCTTGTTTAGTCATAGCTTTCATATGGGTCACAGGGGTGCACTTACTTCTGCACTCCTGTAACTCAGTCCAATGTTGACTAACATCACAGAGCTGGGCCATTCTCTGGATGCATCCCGACAATAATGTTGGGAACCACCCAGATGCCACACTGGCAGCTGGCTCCGCCTTTTAGCGCACCACTGAGAGCCTAAGCCAGCCATTCCCGTCCCCTTCACAGCAGAGCAGATCCGATCAGACCAAGAACTGAGAAATCAGTGGGCATGTGATCACTCAGTTCTGACAAATTGCTGTTTATTTTCACAAATCGCTGTTTGAACACAACACCGGCAACCGAATAGAGTCCGGTGCAAAAAATTATGAGTGAAGATTGTTACACCGCTCCAAAACTAAACAAGAAAATGGCCGCCTCTGAGGCGGCGACATTAGGGGCGATACTCCTAAAAGGGGCAGGGCTTGTACACTAATGGCATCATCATGTTAGCCACAGACCTCCAGCATACTAAATGAGCGGAGAGCTGATCGCTGTGTACCTGAGAGGCTGGATAGCCATAATTTATTGATGTGCTGTTTATATCACAATGTGATAGGTTTTTTAAAGTCAGTTAAAGATTAAAAACAATCAGTGAGCACTATGCCAGCATTTTGCCTTCTGTATGTACCATGTATGGTGAAATATTGTACATAGGAGCTGGATGACATCTGGGAGAGCCCTAAGGAATGAGACTGGTATCTTGCTTTCCCTTAAAGAGACATAAGTTCTTTTGACCTCTATATGTATGCATTGTCTTTTAAATAAGGTGAGCAGTTTGGTGTACCAAAGAGTGAAGGGTGCACAGTGGCAATACTTGTAGAAGAAGGTGTCACAAGCATCTGCATTTGGAAGGGGAATGTACCGCTGTGTGTTATTCATGTTTATTCATGGCTGTATTTATTATGGACTTTTGTCACTTATTGGGACTTTCATTAATATTGATGCATTTTATTTTTATTATATATGGATGCTTATCATAATTGATGTATTCTACAGTTGCTGATGTATTCTTTACACATAAAATAGGTGACACTGCACTTTTTGAGTTATTTGATTTTCTGTATTCTGTATTTTCTGCTAGCTGGTATTCTGGTTTATTTAAATTTTTTGGACTATTTGTTCAGTTTTTGGCCCAAAAGTAAGACCTGTCCATGAGAAGGTGTTTCAATTGATGGATGTTAATGGCAAGAGTCTTTTCCCTTGAAAGAGGGAAAAATTGGGAAACAAGACTATTAACCAATATATTAGACTTTAGGTGGGCATAGAAAACAGTAATCCATATTTTGGGATTTTGGTCCAAAGCAAAGTGTTCTAAACACTGTGTAAAAAGGGCCATTCAACAGAGTAAAATGACTTGGTAATGTCTAAAGATGCCAAGGCACATTTCTCTGGAATGTATTCTGATAGTAGAGCCACAATTTTGGTCCTGCATGTGAATTGTGCTGGACTTTTCAGGCTAAAGCCTGTTTGATCATATAATAATAGAGGGTATGATAGTATTTAGGTTAGTAAGCCAGTATTTTTGTTAATATTTTGTAATCAAGATTCAATAGAAAAATGGGTGCATTCCATAGGTTGTATCTCAACAGCAGTACAATAGTCACATTATACTTATTTACTAGTACAGGCATACTCCACTTTTAAGTACACAATGGGGTTTATTTACTAAAGCTAAAAAGTGTGAAATCAGGCTCACTTCTGCATAGAAACCAATGAGCCTGTAACCCCAGCTTGTTCAATTTAACTTTGGTAATAAAACCTGGAAGTTCATTGGTTTCTATACAGAAGTGAGCCTGATTTTGCACTTTCTAGCTTTAGTAAAAAACCCCATTGTGTACTTAAAAGTGGGGTATGCCTGTAAAGTCCAATGGGTAAAAGCTTCCCCACAGACCTGTTTTAAGATGGGGCAATAATATCCAAATACCTTTTTTGGAGTTATATCCGGCCTTGATACTTTACCAATGGCAGGATGCAAGACTGCTTGTAATACATTCACCTTTTCTGAGAGATGATAGCATAAAAAATATGCAGGCAATGGTGGGTGAAGGTCAATCCTTGTGTACGCCCTGAATCATGTTTGTAAACTAGGACTCTGAGCAGGAGTTTACGCATACGTTTTCTAAAGCTAGCAATACCCCTGGGGTATAGTTTTGTACATTGTACATTCTAGACCTAAAATGATGCTCATTACTTACAATATGAATACAAACTTAAAAAGTAGTGGTACTTCAGTATTGTCACTTTTGTTCCGTCACTACTACTAGCTGATCTTCCTTCATATGTGACACATTCCCTTTAAGGAACAAAGGCAATAATTACTAAACATTGTTTTAGGTGTCTCCCCATAGGTACATCCTTTTTCTAACTCATGCATATAGAGTGACATTCTATCACTGCCAAGAGTACTTGTGTATTATCAAATTCTACCTAGACATAGGCGTATCTCTATCTGAGCTTAAAATGTCCACATCAGAAATAACAAACCTATAGGTAATCCAATGTAAAAGCAGTGAGGCAAACATTCAAACTCATCATCCTCTTTCTGAGGTTTCTGTATTATTTTTGTCTGATACTTGTACGCCTGTGAGGTAAAGAATTATATGTATTGTAAAAATTGAGACTGTGCTGGTGCTATAGAAATACCTGAAATTAAAAAAATAAAATAAAATCTGTGTTATATGACTTTTAGACACTACCTGGATTTTTGTTTTGTCCAGCAGCCCACTATTTTCCACTGTCAGTGCAGAAATGTAGTGCTGTGACTCACTCAGTTTTACATGCATGATTCAAGCACATATGAAGAAGAAAAGATTCTTTCAGTAGTTGAATAGTTTCCTGAGCACTGGCTACTGTCCGATGGAGTGCTTGGCAACAACTTAGATTTTGGAAGCCTTAAAGTCTCAACACCCCAGAACGACCACACATTTTTATTGATTTTATTGATTAATAATGGCACTATTAAACAGTATTGCTTATAACTTATATTGTGTGTATAACCTTTTCCTTTTTCAGGGTGCAATGAGGCAAACTGTTCCAAGTGTGCAAGGAATAATACTCAGTTATATGTTTAGTTGTGACTTCATCCTTAGCTCCATTCTTGTATAAATTTATAAGTGATTTGGCAAAGGAAGAAATGCCTTTATAATTTCCTATCTATTTTACTCTGGTCATGGGCACTGCTAAACTAGCACTACAAGGTCACTTGTTCAATGTTATTGGTCTGGTGTGTTTGATTATCGCAGTGGTCAAAAAAGTGGTCACCAGAGATCATACAACAATAAAAAGGGTTATAAATAAAATAGTGTTCAGTGTAGGATAGAACAATATGATTTTGTGTTTAGCTGGTCTGTTTTTTCATTTAAGTGTTAACATTATATTTCATTATGCGGGACTAGCATATTTAGATATCTTGATATAAATATTTCCAGGGAATTTCAAGGTTATATCTGTTTAAATGTTGAACCCCTGCTTACCACTGATAAACTAAAACTAAATACAGGCATAGGTAGATCGAAGGCAGCTTCCGATGAAGCCTGGGATGTGATGAAACACGTAGGGGTGGGGACTGCTGGTGAAGCAACTTCCACTAGTTGGAACGCACGCTGGCTACAGGCCGGATCAGATTTGCGAATTTGGCAAGTCATCTGGGTGCCAGGGGGGCACCAGAACTTATGAATGTAACTATTTTTCAAAGTATTTTATAAAAGGGCACTACACTATATTACGGTCTTTGGTTCCTCCCTTTATTTTTACTATAGGCCTGGAGTATTGGTGAACTGTGGAGACTGGAAAGAGGACCAGTCATTATTAGTGCGATCTGACTACCCTGGTTGTAGGCCCAGCGGGTCAATTGTATCCAGGTAAGTGCATTTCCCACCAATAGCATGGCGTGGTTATGGTGGACACTGGAACACAGTTGTGTTGAATAAGTAGCACAAGCACTTGGCACCAGAATAAAAGAAAATCATTCAGATTTTGCAGGAGCACTTTTGGTGGATTTATGAAAGTTTATACTGCACTAGCACTTTATTTCTATGTTTATTGAATACATAGAAGTGTATGTATCACAATTTTTTTCACAATTTTGTTTGATAATAGTATCCTAATTGGAGATATTTATATGTTTACAAATACAACGTTTGTTTGTTGTTTTTTTGCACTGCACTATGGTATAGCTTTAATAGTGGGTAGCGCAGCTTTCTCCTTTTTGTTGTAGAAATAACCTTTTTGCATGGTGTTAGGGGTTCTTTAGAGTCTTTAGAATAAAACATTTATCTACACACCATTTTGCATGAGGTATGGTTTACTGTCACAAAGCTGATAGCTAAGGTGTAGGTCCAAGCTGGGGTACTCTAGTTATATGGGCTTTTTTTTTTTTTTTTTTTAAAGGTAAGTTATATGGGCTTTGCTATGTTATTTTTCACTTACTCCTGTGAGTAGGTCTCTGTTGTTCATTGGTCTTTAGCAGTTTGATAACTTGACAATTGTCTGTGTAAGACCTTGCTTCTGCGTATGCTATATTGCAGAGACCTTATCTTATCTACTCCTTTGACTGAATAAGTACAGCATAAGGCCGGTGTTCTGACATATAGTGTCCTCCTATCAGATAGTGTCCGCCCCGTACTGCGCAGGCGCAGTGCCTGCGCAGTACGGAGGAGCAGGAGATGCCGAAAATGTCCGAAGTTGATCAGCTGACCATCAGCTGTACACGGCGCTCGGGCACTTGTTAGCAATGGCTGTGTAAGAGGGCCCCTCGCGGGCTCGCTTCGCTCGCCACGCTTCGGGCACGGCCTCACTACGCTCGGCAACTATTTATTCTAACTCTATGTCCACTTGGATAGTAGGGAATGATCCTGGACATAGGGTAAGAATAAATGCGCAGGCGCCGTGTACAGCTGACGATCAGCTGTTGAACTTCGGAGACTTTCGGCGTCTCGTTTGTCCTCCGTACTGCGCCAGTACAGGGCGGACACTTTTGGATAGGGGACTGTATTCAACAAGACACCGGCCATACACAGAGCGAATTTCTTTCCTTTCCTAAAGTGCCCATAGGTATTAGACAGCAGTGTCCTGATTTAGCCTTTTTAGCCACATTGGGCAGAATTCCAGTGTCTTTGTGGGAAGGGCAAAGTAGCCCTCGGCAGTCATTGTTGGGAAGCAAAAAGATCAGGCAAGGTAGTGTAACCTTACCCCTGTAAGGACTGCTGGAATTTTGGGTCTTCCCTCATGCACACAGCCAAGCAACAAGAATTTTTCAGCACAGACTTCAAGAACCAGTCCAGAGTGTTTTGTTTTTGTTTTTGGTTTATTAGGGGATGAACTTGGATGTGTAGCAGAAGGCATGGGATGCCCAGAACTGTAACTTAAATGCAAACTGAGGACTTGATACTGTATCTGGCTGCTAAATGTCACTATGCTGTCCTCTCATAGGATTGACAGTTTAGCTTAACTGGTAGCAAAAAGGGTTACAAACACTGGATGCAGATTGTCGTGATCAGGTGTCAGGCTTGAAGACCAGTTGCTATAGCAGTTGCAGGACTACCACCAATCAGCAGGATAGGTACACAGGCAGTCACCCTGGCAGATGACACAGGCTCACCTTAGGTGCGGAGTCTAAGTACTAACCGGTGTTCCCCAGAGCTCCTGATGGTGAAGATGGATGCAGCTGTGTGTTAGTACCAGGTCATGGTCCTCAGGTTTGCCCCACAAGGGTGTGAGCAAGCTGGGGTCCAGTAGTAGATGAGCAGATAAGGATCAAACAGCAGCGTGGTCAGTAAACAGGCCAAAAGGTCAGTAATGAGTAGTTGTGGATTGGGATCAGGCAGTAGAGTAGTCAAGGAACAAGCCAAGGGTCGATCATGAGTGGTAGCAAAATACAGACAGCAGCAGGGAAGACGAGAGTAAGGCACTGGCTGAGAAAGCACAATAACTTGGCAAAGAGGAAGTGCTGAGACAAGGCTTATATAGGATGTTCATGGGAGGAGCAAGGAGTTCAAGGTTCAACAGTAATCAAGACACAAGGCAGGGTTGTCCAATGGATCAGGTAGAATGGTCCAATAGGTCAGGCAGGGAGCTGTTCAGCATCCCAGATAGCTCAGTTGGAAGAGTCAACACTGGACACAGAAGAGGTCCCAGGTTCAAGCCCAGGTACTGACACAGATGCTACTTATGTAGGAAATGCTGATGCACCTAGCTGTTTCTTAAATCTCCAAGAAAGAGGTGTAGGGTGACTGTACAGGCTTTAATTGGCAATAAACTGTCCCTTGGTAGTGAGCAAGGAGAGTATGCACCTTGCTACTCTTCCTCTATCAGGCTCTGGGGTGTAGTGGTTGAAGTTACAAAGTCCCTTTGGTGAATTATGCTGAACAGGTCCTGATCTTGGCTTCTAGGATGGCACCAACTACACCTAATGCCATGCACACACGGTCCGATTTTCCGACGGAAAATGTGTGATAGGACCTTGTTATCAGAAATTCCGACCGTCTGTGGGCTCCATCACATATTTTCCATCGGAATTTCCGACACACAAAGTTTGAGAGCTTGCTATAAAATTTTCCGACAACAAAATCCGTTGTCGGAAATTACGATCGTGTGTACACAAATCCGACGCACAAAGTGCCACGCATGCTCAGAATAAATTAAGAGACGAAAGCTATTGGCTACTGCCCCGTTTATTACTGTCCCGACGTACGTGTTTTACGTCACCACGTTTAGAACGATTGGATTTTCCGACAACTTTGTGTGACCGTGTGTATGCCAGACAAGTTTGAGCCAACATCCGTCGGAAAAAATCTATGGATTTTGTTGTTGGAATGTCCGATCAATGTCCGACCGTGTGTACAGGGCATTACTGAGGCTGAAAGGGCGTAAGGCTTTAGTTGTTTCTCTGGTTCTCCCACTCTGTCTTCCGCTCAGGGGCAGAGCTCCCCCAGCACAGGGGTCCCCTCCAGGCAACCGGACCTTGGACTCTGCACTCCTGCTGCCAGGCGCCAGAATATTTTTGGCCTATCTCCCCACCTTCTGGGTCGTAACCACTCAGACTTTGAAGGAGGCTTCATAAATATTCAGGCCTAATCTCTGTTCCTCCACCCTCTAAGTTCAGAACCTTCCAGACAGTTCCAGAAGCCGTGGGCAGGTAGCAGAGACTCAGCCCTTGGAGCTTGAACAGCACAAAACAACTAACCCCAGCTCCTCTGCCTGCAGAGAAGCTGAAACTAAATTTTCCTACTCTGTACACCTGAGGGTGCTAAAGCAGAAAACATTACCTGATTGCTATTGTTTTTGATGGTGTCAGCACTGCCAATGCATGACTTCACCTACCCCCTCCATTGCCCTAAATGTAAATGCTTGTGTGGCTACAGTGCTTCTGTTTAGGATACTCTGCAAGTTGAATGGATCATACATGCATACAGTATATGAGTATTATTTAATTCCCATGGCCAGCTTAGTTGTGAACAGGAATAGCGCATTCTTCTGTAGTACACATTGTAAACAATATCCTATACCTGAATCAAAGAATGTTTCAACACTGACCTACCACTAGTGCAAAATACATTCCAACACCCTATTTCAAGTGACTTTTACAATGGAATGGTCAGTCAAGTCCTTCTCTGTTTTAAAAACACAACAAACAAACACCTGAGGTCTTCCGTCTCCGTTGTGAACCCAACCCTTGACATTCTCCACAGTCTTTTTTGTACAATGTCTTCTCTTAAAAACTAGCCACTGGGCATGTTTTTCACAATGCACATGTAAAAACCTCTCATGCTCACCAACTACTCTGATAATAAACTTTATTCTGTATATACAGTATGCGCACAAATCTGTACAGCTTTGGTCTCGAGTGGATTGATGTTTCTGAGACTTGTGTTAGTAGTTATCTACCACTACCACAACTTAGCATTGTTTACCTTAAAGTAGACCTTGCATGAAAATGCAAGGTCCACCTATTACTGAGTTCATCCCACTAATTAAAAGAAAAAACAAAATACTAGAAGAATAAAGAACACTTCCCTTGGGGGACAACATGGAGCCTCCTGAGAAAGCTACGTAAGTACCCCAAATCCCATGAGAATGCAGTATAGCTCCTATATGGTGTAAAGCAATATACAAGATGTAGAATTGCCCCCCATGGACAGCTTCTAATAGGCTTCTTTGCAGGTAAACAGCAGAAGCCACTGGTGCAAAGGAGCCACTTTTGCAGGGGTGAAACATTGGACTCAGATATGTCAGGTGTAAAATTTACTTTGGTAGCTGAACTTTGCTTTCCTATGTAGAATATATTCTCTTAAAATCTGGTGCATGGCAGCCACTCAGCTTCTAACTTCAGCTTTTTCAATTGACCTTGGAGAAAAAAAAAACTGGAAGCTGATTGGTTTCTATGCAGAACTGCACCAGATTTTGCACGTTGCAGCTTTAGTAAATCAACCCCTATGTATTTCTTTCAGAGAATTCACGGTACAGGAGACTGGTCACACTATATTGCAAGCTTCACTAGTCCACTAGAGGACTCATTAAGGAAATATAGTAAGAATGTACTTCAGTCAGGGAAAACTGTGAATTTCAGCTCCCATTAGAAGCTTTGTTGGAGTTTTGAAAGGCTCAGCACTCCCCCTTCATCAGGGCTAAAAATTAAACTATAAAGAAAATACAAAGAATCCTTAAAATGAGTTAAAAGCTATTTTATTTATTTTCTTTAGGGATTCTTTGTATTTTCTTTATTGTCTAGTTTTTAGTCCTGACTATGGGGAGTGTTGAGCCTCCAAAATGCGATGGCTTTTACAGAATAAAAATCTTTTAAAAAGTCTGTAGAAGCTGGCGTGGCACTCCCATCCTTTCAAAACTTCAGCAAACAATTGATATTTTGTATCTGGGAAGCTTTGTAATAATAAAATAATAAAAAAAAAACTTTGACAAACTCCTCTGGGGGTCCAGCAAGACCCCACAGTTGCTGGAGATCAGCCTCTAGGACCGTAAACCACCCATCCATACAGGGATCTCTCCCAATGAGCTACTGTTGTATTCTTACAGGGTGGACTACTCTACCCAGCAGAATAAACTGATCAGTGTAATTAGACTGACTACTGTTGAACAGTCAGCAGTACACATGGCCTGATAGTCGGCTGGTTTCTAGTGAACCGGCTGAATTTCAGTCCTTGTATACCCTGCTGATAGTTTCAAATGGCATGACAAGTCACACCCTATTGTCTGCAATGGAAGCGGTCACATCGGTGCGCCACCAACTCCATCGTAGTCTCCCCGATTTTAGAAGTAGTTTCTGCACTACTTTTTACAAGTTCAGGCCCGACTTGCATAGACATCTGTGCATGAAGTCACACAGTTGTCTCCCAAGTTTCACTGAAATGCAATTTTGGAATTGTGTGACTTTAAGTAAAGTCGCACGATTTCAAAGTCGGATTCAGTGTGACCGAGGCCTAATGGGCCGTACACACGATAGGATTTTCCGACAACAAATGTTGGATGTGAGCTTGTTGTCAGAAAGTCCGACCGTGTGTATGCTCCATAGAACATTTGTTGTCGGAATTTCCACCAATACATTTTTGAGAGCAGGTTCTCAAATTGACTTGTTGCCGGAAATTCCAAGCGCGTGTACACAATTCCGACGCACAAAAGTCCACGCATGCTCAGAATCAAGCAGAAGAGCCGCACTGGCTATTGAACTTCATTTTTCTCGGCTCGTCATATGTGTTGTACGTCACCGCGTTCTTGACGTTCGGAATTTCCGACAACAAGTTTGAGCCAACATCCTTCGGAAAAAAATCCACAGTTTTGTTGTCGGAAAATACTATCGTGTGTACATAGCATAAGTCTTCTCTATTGCCGCGATCAGACTGCAACATTTCAACTCTGTAGCAAATCACAATGTGATTGGCTGCAGCAGGAGCTGATTTGTGTGAGTTTTTGTGAACAAAGCCAGGAACTGCACCAAGACCAGGATTTACCTGATTTTGTCTGCTCAGAGTCTTTAACTCAGTCAGGTAGTTGGTGACACTGGATGGTGCCTGAACAAAGATGGAGCTGTCCTTCTGGACAAAAAAAGTAGATGAAGGAGTTGTAAGGAGAAGTATTGTGATCTTCTGTAAGAGGTAATGTTTACCTGTTGGTGTTACCTTTACGCATTAGCATGCATGCAGATAAAAAAAATATATAACAGATCCACTTTAATCTGCTTAGCTGATAAATAGGAAATAAGCCACAGCTGGAATCACAGTGTACTAAGTACACCATCCTGGTTTTCATCAGGTTTAAACCATTTGAAACCAGGAAAAGGATCTGTATAAAGGCTAGGCTTTTCCCCTTTTTTTTTTAATGTGACATAAATAAACAGTGATATAAAAGAGATTAGGTTTTAAAAAATAATGCATTACCTTGTCATAAAAAGAAAAAACAAGAAAAAAAATAATAAAACACTAAAACCTGATGGCAATTAGGAAATTTAATAAAGGTGTGACAATTGTCATTTCCTTTGATTTCTCCCTTTGCAAAGCATACTGTATTTGTTCATTTCACATTGATGCCTCTTTCATTCTGCTGAATCAATGTAAATAATGCTTAAGTCAGTTATTTAACAGGATGTTTACCTCTCATTTTCCAAGGCTATCTATGCCTAATGTAATATATTGCAGCTTACCACTCCTTAGATGTGGTGCCTGGCTTTATTGCTTAACCACTTGCCGCCCAAGGTCATCCCTGTACGTACTTTAGTTGCACTGGTTATAGCAGGATGATTCCTGCAGCTACAGGCGATGTCCCAGTATTTTTTTTTTTCCCAGCGATTCTCTTTTTTGTAAAAGTAATCCTAGTGGCTAATTAGTCACTGAATCGCTTTTACAGGTGGTGGTAGAAGTGGTTCCCTCCTTCCTCCCACAACCTTCTCAGGCTCTACTGTCCCACTGGTGAACCCAGGATTGCAACTGGCAGACCATAGAAATCATCAGAACCAGAACGTCTCCGATCATCTCCATGGTCTAAAAAAAACAGAAGCGACAAGTATTTTGTGACTTTTGAGTTTTGGTTTTGTGTTTACTGGCTGGTTACCAACCAGTAAAGCAGCCAATTAGACCGATCTGTGTCTGATTGGCTGATTTGGAGACCAGAGAAGAAATCTGGGGTCTAATAGACCCCACTGATCTCCCCATGAAGAGGACCTTTAACGGCCAATGTTCTCACAAGAGATGTTGTTCATCCCTTGTGATAGCAATAAAGTTGATTTAAAAAAAATAATAATTAAAGAGACAGTGTAAAAAAAACCTTTTAAATAAAATAAATAATAAAATTCAAAAAATGCTAAATTTCCCCCGCCCCCCTGCTCGCACAAAAAGGCGAAGGCATTGATAGGTCATGCACGCATATGTTATTGGTACTCGCACTACACATGTGAGGTATTGTCGGGAACATTATAGCAAGAGCAATCATTCTAGAACCAGGAAACACAAAAGGAGAGGCGCCTCTGGGTGCAATAGTTTGAACAAACGACTTTAATCTTTAAATAAAAACACTTACATTTAGATGGAAATGACAAGCATGGTATACAGAAGTCAGGATGGTGCTCCCAGGCTCTTTGCCAGGAGTCTGTTGAGAAAGGAGCGCGACTTGTAAACACATCCAAGTGCGCACGCTTGCGAAACGCGTCCATGTTTGATAACGTCACCCATCTGAGCCAGCCACATTGTGCGCTTCAAGCCTCGCTCGGAGGTCGCCTTCCGGAGCCGGCGAATCCACTGTCCTCAGCAGCAATCAGCTAGAATGTTCATGGCAAAGAGCCTGGAAGCACCATCCTGACTTCTGTATACCATGCTTGTCATTTCCATCTAAATGTGAGAGTTTTTATTTAAAGATTAAAGCCGTTTGTTCAAACTATTGCATCCAGAGGCGCCCCTTCCTTTTTTGTTTCCTTCACAGCCTTTGGAATATGGTTTCTGTCCTACTCTGATGGCAGCCCTGCTTGCATCTCTTGAACGGCTTTCCCACTCCCTCCAGCGCTAATACATAGACTTTTTAGCCTGCTTTGTTTTATGGACCAATCAGCTCTATTATAGAACATTTAATTCATTACAGTTTTGCATTGGGAAATATAAGATTCCTGAGTTATTGCGCCTACACTTGTTACCATTCTAGCACCAGACCTCCTGTGTTACTCTAAATTGGTAACCTGTAAAGGCTTTTAAATTGTCGCCTATGGAGATTTTTAGGTACCGTAGTTTGTCACAGTTACACGGGCTTTTGCAGTTTTAAAGTGTGACGCGTTTGGCATCTATTTACTTGGTATAACATTATTATAATTTGTTTTTGCACACAAAACTCATAAAATTATATTTTTTCCAAAAAAAAAAATTGTTTGAGAAACTGCTGCGCAAATATTGTGTGACATAAAAACATGCAACGTCCACCATTTCAATCTCTAAGGCAGGGGTCTCAAACTGGTGGCCCTCCAGCTGTTGCAAAACTACAAGTCCCATCATGTCTCTGCCTGAGGGAGTCATGCTTGTAACTGTCAGCCTTGCAATGCCTCATGGGACTTGTAGTTTTGCAACAGCTGGAGGGCCGCCAGTTTGAGACCCTTGCTCTAAGGCCTCTGCTTAAAAAAATATATAATGTTTGGGGTTTCTACGTAGTTTTCTAGGGGAAAAAATATTTTTGTAGGGGAAAGATGTCAGAATAGGCTTGGGAGGCACATGGTTAAAGCAGAACTGAACTGTATCTGAGCACCACAAGCTCAAATTGCTATTTAATTTATTGTTAATAGGGATGGGTCGAACGACTCCCTGTTCGGTTCGCGACAGAACTTTCGAACATCGCAAAAGTTCGGGACCGTATAAAGTACCCCATTGAAGTCTATGGGACCCCAACGTGAAAAATCAAAAGTGCCCATTTTGAAAGCTTATATGCAAGTAAAAAGTAAATGGGCATACAATGGTTATGGAGGTCCGGGTACTGCCCTGGGGGACATGTTTCAAGGGAAAAAAAATGTATTGATGCTTAAAGTGAAAGTATAAAAATGAAAAAAATGAAAAAAAAAATATATATATATATATAGTGCCTGGAGGTCCCCTTAGTCCACCAGTAAAATGACACATCTGTACTGCTGAAGCAATAATTGTATTTATAAAGCCCAACAAATTAAATTTTCCCTGCAAGCTTTCTTTATTTTGTAACAACAGCTTGGGGAGCCATTCTGTAAGATGAGGCCACAATGTAGTGCACGGGGAACAAGATTAGAGATTTTTTTGGATAAATTCTGGTGTCTCTACCACTCACTTTGGATAGAAGTAATGGGTGTGGAAAAATTGTTCTTTGGGTGTCGGTGGCGCCTTCACAACGTAACCCTATAGAGGTACTCTTGATGAAAGCAAGACTTGGCCTTGCTGTCAAAAATTGCAATGATATGCACCTGTCAAACAGGAACATGTATGAAACAAGTAACGTCAGATGGAAGTTTGAATTATCAATCTACATACATGTTCCAGATCAGTGATTTTAAAAGTATTGAATCAATTGGTTTGGTAGCCAGGCAGCTGACATTTTCTGAAGGGCCAATGAAGGCAGTGGTGTATTAAGCGTATCAGTTCATGAGCCCCTCCCTCTTCCCCAAAGTTGCCTCCTCCACCAAAGTTTAGTGGAATCCTGCTTTAAAATACAGCAACAAAAGGTCTAAATGTAAACATTACAGCTACATACAGTACATTGATTAGAACAGTCAGTGTGTATACTTTTAAAAGACTGATTTAAATTCTACTGTATGTATCCAGTGGTCCCCTTCCAGTATATTAGTAGGTGACCCTGTTTATTGCAATAGAGTTTGTTTACAGATCCCGTTATTTTATTTTACCCTGTCTCTTCTGGTCTGGGATTCTATACCTAGTTTTATTTTAGGGCTCGACAGCTAGCATAGGCTAGAGCAAGGTTAGGCATCCAACGGCTACTTCTGGTAGTTAGAGGTCTGACTGCATGTCAGAATGGAAACTACTATGGACTAAAGCACAGAGTATATAGGCTGACTCTGTGTTCCAGTGCCATACTACAGTTTCTGAAAGTGTGGAGCTCCATTCCAGGCTGGTTGGACAACAGTTGGAGGAGCTTCCAATAACCACTGATCTTGTCTTTAGGACACAATACTGCCCTCCCAAACCGTATTCACCTACTTGATCTATTAAAGGTTTTGGTCATGTCTCCCCTTTATTAAGTCTATTAAGTGTCTCCTGATGTTTTATCACTCAGACCTTTCACATTTTTGTTGCCCATCTCTGGACTTGTTCTGTCTTATTAATATGTTTTTGTAATAGTAATTGCATTTTTCCTAGCAGGTGTTCATAATGATGTTAGGTATATAATTTACAGAATTAGAGAACCTGGCATTTTGTTTGATAAATTCTGGGGTTGCTGTGTTTATTGCTACAGCAGAATTACCTGTACTTCATAATGCATATTTCCTTATCTGAGATCTCCTAACAGATTAAATAAAACTTATTGATTGAAAATTTGGTTATTTTAACCAATGACATTTTTTTTTATTTCGGTCATGAATTTCTGTGCTAAAATTGCAGTTATGACTGCTTTTACCTATCTTTACAATTGCTCCCTCAGTAGCTGAGGTATCAAGATTTCACTCCCATTGTTATCACTTCCCACTCTTTCACTGTCCAGTGCAGCTGAGGTTTCAGAGAAAGGGACTGAGGAATCTCTGTCCTCACTCTCTTTCTCTGTCTCATGATTGAGACGTCAGGGGTCGGTTTAAACCATTGATATTTCACCAAGCCCCAAACTGGCCTCCTATTGTTAAAAAAAAAAATGTGAAAAATAATAAAAAATAATATTGTAAAAATAATTGTAAAAATTGTAAAATGTAATTGAAAACAAAAACATAATAATAAAAAAAATCCGACTGACACCGTCCACTGCCCTAACTGACACCATCCACTACCCTACTGAGACCGTCCACTGCCCTAATGACACTGTCCACACATCGTCCACTACCCTGGTGACACTGTCCACTGCTCTACTGACTGACACTGCCCACTTAAAATAGGCTAAGTTCATATTTTTACAGTGACAATTGTTTTATTATATTTTTAAAAAATTTCCTTCATTCCTTAGCTAGGCCTTGGTAGTTCATTTCTTAAAAATAAAGGGTGCCGAATCCCGTTGATCTTTGATCTCTTCCACGCTGTTTAGGTAGATCTTCACCTCTCAAAGGTTTCCTACCCCTGCATTAGAGGGATGGCAGGCTGCCAAGATTTTGTTGCAATAATAAGGAAAGAGACGAGACTTGCCTGGGTTGTGGATTTTGAAGGTGAATTTTTCCATAATGCCTATAGCTACAGAAGTAAATTATGGCTTGGTTTAAGATGCTTTTACTGCTTGTTTCTGAATATGTAAATGCATTTGTGTGCAGAATTTTGGCACAGACTTACTTTTATGAGATTATATTTTTAATCTACTTTAATTAGCCTTCTGGAAAGTTTTATGCACAAGCTCCGTTACTCAGTGCATGCCTTATTCCATGCCATGCCCTATTCCTTGAACTGACCATACATGTTGGTCAGAAATCTGATAGACAAGCACAACTAACCCTTTCATGATGTAGAAAGACATAATTGTGGTCCTTAACAAAAATGCTCAGATCACATACTTAATGATTCGATTTGTGTTCCGACTTTGTAGAAAAATTGTTCCTCAGAACTTTTCTTTCTTGCCATCACTGAGTCAACTGATTTAGTTTGTAAGCCATTAACATTTCATCCAGACCTGCTATTTGAATAGAATCCCAGACAAATTAGACAGGTTCCAAAACAGATGAAAACCACATTCACAGTTAAAAGTTAGTTTGAGATAAAATTGTCATCCCACTCCTTGGATTTTTCTTGTCACTAAGGTCAAAAACATTCATTGATTTTACTAACCATTAGGGGATTGAACGAATGTTCAATCTTCAATCAATATTCAACGGCTTTGGGCTGGTCATACGTAGACCAATTTTTTCGATCAGCCAGTAGGCTGATTGAAAAGAACTAAACATATTTCTCCATCCACACAAGTGAAGTGAACTCATCAGCTGTAAGAATACACTGATGGACACTGCTACTACTGGCAGCAGCACTGATTAAACAAAAAAAGTTCAACAAGACTGTTCGTGAGAAGTTAATCATTACATCAACTTCTCATTGCCTTAGATAGATTGAAATTCGGTCAGTCCCTGCTAAACTGGCTGAATTTCGATCCATCTATGGCCAGCTTTAGCTTATGGTGGAGGAAGAGGTGGGACTTCATTGCCAGCAGACTGTCTTTTCCTAGGAAACAATAGAGATCTGAGAAGCATTTGTGTCTAATTCTCCCCCCACCCATCCAGGATGGATATGTAGGACTCTTTGAGACTACTCCAGAGATATAAACAACCATCCTCCACTCCAAAGCCTGTTCTCCTGCTCTATCCTGAGAATCAGGTGCTGGGAGAATAGGGAGCCATCGGCTCTCCAAATATACCACATTAAAAAAACTGACAGACTACAAAAGTCCTCTAATATCTATGGACACCTTACATTTATGATATATTCTTGAAAGTAATTTCCGCAGTGGCAAGAGAATTGAGTTGTACATTGTGAGCAATGAAAGTATAGTACTGAAACTTCTAGAAATATGTTTCCTAAAGAGTTGGTCTCTTACTCTTTGTAGGTTTACTGGGCTTTAATGAAAGAGGTGATTGTTGGCTTTTTTTAACTCTTACTGAACATTTGGGGTACTGTGTCCCATCAGTCGGCAAAGTCCTGCAGGCTCAGTGAATGGTTTATTCATAAATAAAAACTTCCCTTCACATAAATTCTCTTCAGAGTCCTGTGTATTCCAGTCAATTCAGGCTTGGTGCATATGCGTGTGTGTGGTTTGATTGAGGTGTTCCTGGCCCTGGATAATTTATGTGAAATTCAATTTCTTTCCTTCGTGCTCTGCTGGTGGAAAAATAGAAAAAAAAACTAGTATATAAGTTGTGGGCAAACAAATCCTGAATGGAGTCTTTGAGAGAGGGAGACGTCAGCCAGCCTCGCAGTATAAGGAACAGAGAGAGGAAATGAAATGGAGAGGCACAGATAGTGAAAAGGTGGATAAGGGAATATTTACAGAAAGGTCCCTGCTAGCAAATATTGACCAAAATGTTCAAAGTTTGCTTTTTTTATTTTCTTTCGCATTACTTTCCCCTTTTCCATGGATGTGATTTTTCTATACATTCGAAG
Organism: Lithobates clamitans; assembly: GCA_037952925.1. Lineage (NCBI taxonomy): Eukaryota > Metazoa > Chordata > Amphibia > Anura > Ranidae > Lithobates > Lithobates clamitans. Next base: position 2,393,204 of record JBBGZY010000194.1, on the reverse strand, counting down.
CTTCCAGCAATGTACATGCAGAAATCAGAGAGCTCAATGAAGGCAGGTCATTTTCTTCCCATCAACCAGGGAATCCCCCCCAATTGTATTCTGACAGTGGGAGGTTTCCCTGCCATCAGACCATCAGAATACAATGATCAATGCTGGCGATTATAGCCACTGGCAGTGATCGCACTAAACAAAACCTGACAGACTGGTTGTACTGAAGTCAATCATATTTCAATACAACCAATTTTCCTGCTGAACTGGCCAAATTTCGATCTGTCTATGGCTGGCTTAAAGCTGAACCTCAGGCAAACAGCTAAGTACGCAGTTGGACTATATATACAGTGCATCCGTATTCACAGCACTTCACTTTTTCCACATTTTGTTATGTTACAGCCTTATTCAAAAGTGGATTAAATTCAATTTTTTCCTAAAAATTCTACAAACAACACCCCATAATGACAATGTGAAAGAAGTTTGTTGGAAATGTATTAAAAATAAAAAACAAAAAATATCATATGTACATAAGTTTTCACAGCCTTTGCTCAATACTTTGGTGAAGCACCTTTTGCACCAATTACAGCCTCAAGTCTTTTTGAGAAGGATGCTACACCTATTTTTGGGCAGTTTCTCACATTCTTTTTTTGCAGGACCTCTCAAGCTCCATCAGGTTGGATGGGGAGCGTCAGTGCACAGCCATTTTCAGATCTCTCCAGGGATGTTTAAACCTTTCATGACTAAGCCTATTTTTGAAATGTGGTGTTTACAAGTTAAAATCCGTATTTTTTGCTAGAAAATTACTTAGAGTTCCCAAACACGCACTCGTGGAATGGCGACAAACTACGATACCTATGAATTTCCATAGGCGACGCTTTGAATTTTTTTTTAGGGTTACCAGGTTTGAGTTACAGAGGAGGTCTAGGGCTAGAATTATTGCTCTCGCTCTGACGATCGCGACGATACCTCACATGTGTGATTTGAACACCGTTTACATATGCGGGCGCGACTTCCGTATGCGTTTTCTTCGCTGCGCGAGCTCGCGGGGATGGGGGCGCTTTAAAAATTTTTTATTTTTTTATACTTGTAAATTGTGTTTAAAAAAAAACATTTTTTTTTTTAATTTTATTACTGTCACAAGGAATGTAAACATCCCTTGTGACAGTAATAGGTGGTGACAGGTACTCTTTATGGAGGGATCGGGGGTCTAAAAGACCCCCGATCCCTCCTTTGCACTTCACAGTATTCAGATCGCTGAAAACGGCGATTCTGAACACTGTATATTTTTTTTAAACCGGCGCCATTGGCAGCCGAGTAAACGGGAAGTGACGTCATGACGTCGCTTCCGCGTTTACATTGAGAAGGCTGGAACGAAGACGCCCACAGCTTCGTTCCAGCCCCCCCCAGCCGCCGAAGGTGGCCGATTGGACACCGGGCTTCCCAATTGCCCAGGAGGCCCGGTAAGAGCGGCGGGAGAGGGGGATGTCCCCTCCCGCTCCTCCGGTATAACAGCCGCATCGGTTGTTATACTCGGATAGCCGATCGCCAAACAACGGTACTGGGATGATGCCTGCAGCTGCGGGCATCATCCCGGTATAACCCCGGAAAGCCGAGTACGTAGATGTGCGTACGGTCGGCGGGAAGGGGATAATCGGCTTCAAATCTGGGCTCTGGCTGGACCACACAAGGACATTCACAGAGTTGTCCCGTAGCCACTCCTTTTTTATCTTGGCTGTGTGCCTAGGGTCGTTGTCCTGTTGGAAGATGAACCTTCGCCCCAGTCTGAGGACCAGAGCGCTCTGGAGCAGGTTTTCAACAAGAATGTCTCTGTACATTGCTGTATTCATCTTTCTCTCGATCCTGACTAGTCTCCCAGTCCCTGCCACTGAAAAACATCCCCACAGCATGATGCTGCCACCACCATGCTTCATTGTAGGGATGGTATTGGCTAGGTGATGAGCGTTGCCTGGTTTCCTCCAGACATGACGCTTGCCATTCAGGCCAAAGAGTTCAATCTATGTTTCGTCATACCAGAGAATTTTGTTTCTCATGGTCCAAGAGTCCTTTAGGTGCCATTTGGCAAACTCCAGTCAGGCTGTCATCTGCCTTTTACTGAGGAGTCACAAACAACAAAATGCTAGCGCTCAGGATACAGGTTTAAAAGGCAGCCAAAACAGGGCAAAATGGTAAATGTAAGAAAAGTCCAGGGGTAAGGATTAAAATATCCAAGGATAATGAGATGATGTTTCTTTAAGGGTAATGATGATGATATTGACTCTTGGGAGTGAGAAACGCACAGGGTACAGCTTTTCTCAGGAGTGAAACCAACTCTGAAAATCAACATAAGACAAAACAGAAAAGCACCTCTGAGTGCAATGTTTAATGTAGAGTGGTAAAAAATCTATCCAACACTAACATAAAAGTAAGGAATGATGTGCTCATAGGGAATCAAATCACCTGGGATAGTCTCCAGCGTCTCTAGCGTGTCCTGTGTAAGCAGAGAATCCAGCTGCGGGAACCGCGGTGACCCAGGAAGGAGACTGGCTAATCCTATGGGTGGCTGAAGAAGGTGGAAGTGTTCGGCTCTGGGAGCGACACTTCTGGGACTGTGACGTCATCGGGGTGTAGGAGAACCACAACACATTTCAGAGCATGCGCAAAGCGCATACGGAGCTTGCGCGCTCCTTTCTCAAGTGTCTCTTGAGAAAGAAGTGCGCATGCTCCGTGAAGCTGAAAGGCTACACTGCCGGGTTCCACTACCCGCAATGGCGGCGGCAGCACCCAACCAGTCTATGCGAACATCGGCTGCGGTGCCGACATCGCTAGACTCCAGTAAGTGTCCTAACGTTAAAAGTCAGCAGCTACAGTATCTGTAGCTGCTGACTTTTAATTTTTAAAGGGGTAGGCAGAACTCCGCTTTATTGCACACCGCATCTCAAAGAAGCTCAAAAAAGCTGCTCTTACAGGCTTTTGAGCTTTTTTGAGCTCTCATTTTTTTTTTCTTCCTGGAAACTCACCTTCATGTTAGCCAATGTGTCCATGTACACAGGAGTTTACAGGCATATGCTCTTACAGGCAGAAAAAGCCCCCCACCAAACTCGCGTTTTTGAGAGGAGCTTTCGAGCAGAAAAGATGCCTAAGTGCCCAAAACGCACAAAAAAGCATAAAAAAGCTCAAAGAAGCTTGAAAATGCACAAAAAGGAAGAAAGATAAAATGAGCTGAAGGGAGGGTTTGTGAAAAAAACGCTTATGCTCAAAAAAGCTCCAAGAAGTTCAATAAAAACACGCAAAAGAGCACAAGCTTCTTCAAGCTTTTAGGTAGAGAAATAAAAGCTCAAATGCCTGCAAAAGCATTTTTTTTAAGCTGCAGTGTGCATGAGGCTGACTTTTTCCTGTAGGCACAGACTAAGGACCAACTGACAGTGACAGCAATTTGGAGCAATGGACATGTAGACCCATTCAAACGAGCCACATTTCAGCAACAAGAAGTGCATCTGCAGCTATGCCACCCATGCCCAAAGGAGAAGCAGACAAGGGATTTTAAATAATTTAAAAAAATATGATTTAAATGATAATTTGGTCTTTCTGGTCACCTGGAAGGCATCTGTGGGGCTACAAAAATGGGCTGTGATGTGTGGAAATGCTTTGTTGCTTTTAATCATGTAGAGTAGCTAAAAGTACATTTTACTGATTGCTTTCCCACATTAAATTGTGATAACGAATCCTTAAATACATGCAAACTTTAGATTTTTAATGTAGATTCTATTCTATTTTTTGTACTTATTGAACAGATATAACAAAATGATCACAATTGTTTATTAGGCAGATCAAAAGGCATGCTGGGAAGATTTTATAGCTGATAAGTTCAGCTTTAAGTTACTTTTCTCAACCTATATATTTTTATCTCACAAAAGCATCTGATAAGTCGAGGAAAACTCATACTTGGCCAATGTCTAAAAAAAAAAAAGAACATAAAAAAAACATAGGCTGATTTGTGAACCAATAAATGTCTGCTCAATTTTAAATACTCTTGCATTTTGAAAAGCTGTAGGATGGTGGTATCTGTGCACGCACATTTGCAGTCACTGTACAACTACTTCCTACTTTACCCACATGATCAGTTTAGTTTTTGCCCAAAGTCACAAGTGTGGCTACAGTATTGAGGGCAGAGTAAAAAGCAGACAAATACATGCTATTATATTTAATTAGTTATAATAACTATTAGATTGTGTAATGAAACTGTCTTCCTCCTCATTTACATAGAATGACAGTAGCATTAAGTTGTGAGGATTCAATTGTTTGGCTTGATCACTGAATGGCTATTGAGATCCTAATTTGGTCACAGTATTATTGCCTAAGGGGGGCAATCGAGAGGCAGATATCACCCAGAGAACAATGGCTCGTGAGACATCTACCTGTCCTCACTCGCACTAGGACCATCTAAATTATATTTGTGCGGTCTCCTAGATGAACAGAAATGGCTCACACATATGATTAGTTCTTCTTTCCACTACTTCCTTACTTCCTTCTCTCCACTGAACAGCATGAGGATAGGACTGGATCCATTATGCTGAGATTTTCCAAACATCTGTAAAATATACAAGAGTGATAATGAGTCAAAATGTGAGACATGTTTGCTGTCCCTACCTTGCACATAGATATGAGATGTCAATCACCTCTTCTATGGAGAAGGTACATAGGGGAAAAGTACCATGCATGCACCATTTAACCATTGTTAAGGGGAAAATCTTCCTACTTATGGGCAGCCTTATACAAAATGAACAATGAGAATGCTGACTCAAGGATCATCCAAAGCCATATTAGGCCCAGATCAGGACCAGTTTAAACAAGTGGATATTTGGATTGGAGAAGGTTATTACTCAAATGAACTGGTAAAGAGGTCCTTCTATGTCAGGCAAGCTCCCAATTTGGAATATATGGGTTATTCTGCCCAATCAAGGTAACTTCCAGTCAATAGGCCATTGGAGTTTTCCTTATGTATATAAATGGCATAGCACATAGTTAGACATATGGGTATTTCATTACGTAATTGCCCTTATTTGGACTAGACTAAATCCTTCCCAACATATTTCCCTGTAGAGTGGAGAGGGATTAGAACACTTTTATTGCTGTTTGTACCCCCGTTAAGGAGATTCACCCTCTCTATTTGTTCTGTTTTTATTTTACTTTCAATAATAATGATAAAGAAACTCCCAAATTTTGGGCTGTCCCCAGAAAATATTATAAGGGGAACTCTTCCAATGGGGATACTAGTTCTGGTGAGGAATTCCCATATTTTGTAGGGGTTTCCTCTCACTTCCTGTTTGGCTATGAGACAGGAAAGGAAGGTAAATCTCTGCAATGGGACACAGATGGCGGAAAAAAAAAATCTGACAGGGGTTATCCATAGTGAAAAAAAAAGTTTTGCCTATAGTTCTACTTTAACTAAAATTTACAAATGTCTTTCCAGTAGCTGTTTATATTTACAATTAAACGCACTGGAGGTAGTTCTACAGTTATATAAATCTCCAAGTTTTCAGAGTTAGGCTCAGCATAGATGGGCACTTGTATTGTAGTCTAAAGTATTAGGGTTCACCTCTCTTAATGAGGCAACTTGCATATGTGCATTTTACACTTTCCTTCCCTCTTCTTAGTGAGAAGAGGGAATGACTGGCCAGATTGCTCAGGTATTTTCCCAAAAGTTGTAAAAGCTCCACAAGCAATAACAAGCACTTTTAACCTTGAAAGTGCTCATTATCGCCTCCTCAGGATACCCCTATATATCTGAACCTTGCCCAAGCATCAGATCGGGCTGTTGGACCGGCAAAGGATAGAGCTATTTTTGTCTAGCTTTAGTTGTGCTGTTGCTGCCAAATAACTGAACTGTCCAAACGTCATTTGAAGCCAAGACTCAAGTATAGAGCTTTTCTACTGAAGGCGGCACAATATTTCCAGTACGGAAAGTGAAAGAGAGAAGGAGGAAAAAGAGAAAAAGATTTACTTATCTTTGCTAATAATCCCAACTTTATTTTCACCTCTTAAGCTGGCTGTCTATATTCCAGGTTTTAACACAGAATGCTTTAAAACCAAAAGCTTGGCTTTTTTCAGGTGGAATATCTGGACAAGCCTATTTTTCTTTCCGCGATTATGGATTTGGCTATTTATGTGCTGTGTTTTTGCTACTTTTTCTTACCCCAGTCATCAAGTGGATGTTTGATACAGAAAAGCGTCCTGTTTTTTAAGGGTGGACCTTCACCAACATTTTCGCTCTCTTGCTGGGAGAGGCACTGGAAATCAATGGCCAAGCACAGCCCAATTATTGTATGCTAAACTTGGGTCAGCACAATATAATGCTGTGCCCAGTAAACACAAACAGGTTACAAGCTTCTTGCCTTGGTATGCCATTTGAAGAGCTCTTGGCATGGGGTGGGACTGTGCAACAAGCGTCCATTTTTTAACATCCATCTACACATACATTACAGACATTTTTTGTTTTTAACAGAGTGGAGAGTTAACAATTCAGCAAGAATCAGCCAAATGTTGATCTATCTATGGGTTGGCTGGTAGTACTGAAGTCAATCTGTCGATCGACTTCAGTACAACTAGCCTGTTCTTTTTTGGGGTCACTGTCGGCAGCGATCATTGTATTCTGACAGGGGAGAATCCTTCCAGCTGTGATATTGTATTTCAACAGTGGGAGGGATTCCGCCATGAACACTGACTGTGTTGATGGGGAAAATGAGCAAATTTCTTTCCTTCAAACCGTGGTTGAAAGAAAGAAAATTGCATAATCTATGGCCAGCCTTATGGACTGAATCTGTCTGTGAATGACCACTTACACATCGGACAGGCTCCGTTGAAGTCCACCTGCTCAGCGGGAATCTGATCCCTGCTGAGCAGGCGGATGGCTGGCCTGTGTCCACTCCGCTTATGCAGAGCGGACACAGACACTGCCTGCTCTGTTCTACGGGGGCCGAATGTAAATGGACCGCCTATCCGTTTAAACCCGACTGCCATCCGATCTGCTAGACCAGAGATCTCCAAACTTTGGCCCTCCAGCTGTTGTGGAACTACACATCCCATGAGGCATTGTAATACTCTGACATTCACAGACATGACTAGGCATGATGGGAATTGTAGTTCCTGAACAACTGGAGGGCCGTAGTTTGGAGACCCCTGCCCTAGACGGATGGGGAATGGATCACCATCCGTCTGTTTTTAGCGGACAGAATCGGATGTCGGCAGATGTCAACAGGCACATGTCCATTGGCCCCCGTTGCTCCATAAAGGGCAATGGATGGTCCGATGGGGTTTGCCTAAAAAACTGACAGGTGGACCTTATCCGTCCACCCATGTGAAATGGGCCATAGACTTTTACTCCTGTACAATACAAGTGTGTGCATCTAAAATCATTTCGATTTTGGAACATCCACGTACACTAGAAAGTTCTCTAGTGTCTATAAACCTAGGTATACAGAAAAAAAAGTATACAGGGATTACAATGGTTGCTATATTTTTTTATTTTCATCTTTAGATTAACCATGTTTAAAATAATGTCTACATTTAATAACTGCAAAGTGCGCAAACAATGGAATATAGCTATTACTTACCAATATATAGGTTGTTCACACTCAACACAACCAAATACTATACTTTGCTTATTAAAAGAACAATTTCTAATTGTTAGCTGTTGGGTAATTCAATCTAGCATGTCTACTTGCAGTTTTACAGGAACCATTTAAAACAACAAAAACAAACTTTAACATTGCAGCTCATAATACTGAGGGCTTTTCCTTTGTCTCTCAAATGTAGTACCAACTCTAGCTTCATTATCTAATCAAAACGCCTTTTAAAATTCAGTCAGACTCAATCTGGTAGGTGAGGGTGTAAAGACCTGACTGTAGGGGGTAAAAGTAATTGTGTGTTATCTTTTCACAGGCATATTCTGACTGTTTTAGTCAAACATCTAATTAACTTCAATGCACATAAAAAAAAAAAAAAAGGCTAAAAAAAAAAAGAATGTGATAGAATAAGGGAAGGCACAATGCCTTAAATGCTAGACTACTGCACTGACAACCAAGAAATGAGCAAATATATACTGTGGTAGAACGTGTCATCTTATGACAGTGTCAGCATATAACAGATTTGTTTTATCTTTACCCAACAGTCCAAAGAAAGGGGATGGTTTACAATTGGCAAGCTACACTGGTAATTCCGATTAAAACACATTTTTTCTCCTGTAAATTCATTTTTGCAGCATGGATTTAATCCAAAATTTAGACTTTTAAAGTAGTATTTACTGATAAGTCGCATATAACATTAAAGAGTTTTATGTTCTAATTTAGCCAAATTTTGCATCTTTTTAGGTTACTCCATAGTCCTTTAGATTGTAAACTTTGAAGAGGTCCCTACTAACTCTCTAGTCTTGAATTGTATTGTAACTGTACTGTCTTTGTTTATGTTGTAAAGCGCTGTGCAATCTGTTGGCGCTATATAAATCCTGTATAATAGTCCTCAAAGACAGTTTTGTATGTGAAGTGCTATGATACACTAGAGCAAGATCACTGGAAATGAAACTATACTGGATACTATGTTAAAAGGTTCTGTAGCAGAAGCCTGCTAATTACAACAACTAGTAGCTGTGTTAGAAATTCGATTTAGTGGCAGAAGCCTGCTAATAGCACTAGCTAGTAGCCATGGTAAAAGTTCGATTTTGTAGTAGAACTGTGGTATTTGCACTAACTATTTTTTTTTCATTAATTCATCTTTATTTAAACATCTTCATTTATTACAAACAATATCTACATTACATAGAAACTTAGAAGTAGACAACAAACAGAAAAAATAAATATTTATAAAATAAGTAATTGTATCTTATATAAACCTGCCGATAGCATGGGGGTGTTTGCCCCGCCCGGCACCCCCCCGATCTTGTTGTTTAATCTCCCCCTCTCCTCGCATGTGCACTAACTATAAGCTAAGTTAGATAATAGATTTAGATTGTAAGCTCCCCAAAACAGGGCCCTCCTAAGCCTTATGTCTTATGTTAAATTGTAACAGTACTTCTAACTTTTATTTATTTATTGTAAAGCAATGTGCAATATGGTGCTATATAAACCCTGTGTAGTAATAATAATAATAATAGGACGATGCGATTTGTACTAGCTGATAGCTATGTTAGAAATTACAATTGGTAGAAGTCTGCTAATTGCACCAACTAGTAGCCATGGTAAAGGTTAGATTTAGTAGTAGAACTGTGCTATTTGCCCTTACTAGTAGCTCTGTATAGGGTTAGATTCAGTAGTAGAAGTGTGCTATTTTTATTATATCTGTACTGTCTTCCTTTATTCTTTAAAGCGATGCACAAACTATTGGTACTCTATAAATCCAGTATAATAAAAATAGAACTGTGCAGTTTGCTTGAAGCAGAACTAAAGTCACTATACTTACCTCCTCTCTAAGCCCATAAGGGCATCCCTCGCCTGCGCTGGCTTCTTCTCCCCAAGTTTCCAGGCATCCTCATTGGCTGGTGCAGGATGACGTCAGTTGCGCATGCACAGGAGTCAGTCATCCCAAGGCACACAGGGACCATGTGCTGGAAATGTAAGCGCAGTTTATATTCCACAGAATGCTGCAAACAGGCAGGTAGGTGTACGTATTTTATTTCAGAAGAGATATAGCAGAGATATAGCATATCTCTTCTGCAATAAATAGCCTGCCTGTTTGCAAGTTTTAGAAAAAAGGCCTTCAGTTCCACTTTAACTAGTAGCTTTATTAGAAATTAAATTCATTAGCAGAAGCCTGGCAATTTTACTAGCGAGAATAGCTATCCTAAAGGTTAAATATAATTGTAGAACTGTGCTTTCTGCCCTAATTAGTAGCTCTGTATAAGGTTAGCTCTATTAGTAGAAGTCTGCTAATTGCACCAAAGTAGATCTGTAAAAGATTCAATTTAGTAGTAGAACTGTGTTATTTGCTATAACTAGTAGCTATGATATATTATCTGCATAGCTCTGTACTGTATATGGATAGATTTATTAGTAGAAGGCTGTTATTTCACTAACTTGTAGCTATGCATAAGGTTTGATTGATTATATAAGAATAGATTCAGTAGCTGAATCCTGCTAATTGCATTAACTAGTAGCTCTATATACAGTTAGATCTAGTAGTAGAGTGGTGCCATTTGCATTAAATAGTAGCTATGTTAGATATTAGAGTTATTAGTAGAAGTCTACTAATTGCACTAACTAGTAGCTCTGTATAAGGGTTATGCAGAGTTGGGGTTGTTCTATGCAGTGTATAGAAATATATATATATATATATATATATATATATATATATATATATATATATATATATATATATATATATATATATATACAGTATCTCACAAAAGTGAGTACACCCCTAAAATTTTTGTAAATATTTTATTATATCTTTTCATGTGACAACACTGAAGAAATGACACTTTGCTACAATGTAAAGTAGTGAGTGTACAGCTTGTATAAGTGTAAATTTGCTGTCCCCTCAAAATAACTCAACACACAGCCATTAATGTCTAAACCGCTGGCAACAAAAGTGAGTACACCCCTAAGTGAAAATGTCCAAATTGGGCCCAAAGTGTCAATACATTTTTGTGGCCACCATTATTTTCCAGCACTGCCTTAACCCTCTTGGGCATGGAGTTCACCAGAGCTTCACAGGTTGCCACTGAAGCCCTCT